>CM032666.1:28385698-28442947 GCA_019095985.1 Streblospio benedicti | reverse complement strand
GAACAAAAAGTCAAGGACATCAAAACACCAACAAGACCATCAGCTACTCCCATTCATACCGAAAGGGTCGAACTACTAGCATCAGTCCAAGTCCCAAAGATGGCCTATTTCAGGAACAGCTCATACTAGACAGAGGCGACCTATTTCCACCAATGGAATCTACTGCTACTGGCAGTGGCGTTTACCAAACAAGGTTTTTACTAATACTAGCAAACTAAAATCTGGTTATTAACTTACCACTTAAATAATAAATGTATGATGATTATATTATTTCTCTATTTTTATTTCTTTTCTGCTATTTATGCCAAAATCAAACATATATATTTTATTTTTAAAGCTTTTCAATACAAAAGTATCCTTTTCAAAAACAACTTCCTAACAACAATATTGACATTATTGCAGCACATAATATTGCAATATACATGGGATACTTTGAGAAACATATTTTTACTATTTTTACTAAGGCCTTACTTCCATAAAATCAATAGTTTGTATGTAGTAGGGATGATGAACGTTTCATGACGTTTCATGTCATTTCCAAGAATATACTGTAAATGCAATACCTCATGTTTTTCTCAATAGTATCTTAACATTTTGAAAAGGTCCTGAAGAATGGTCAGCTGTGTCTCACCAAGAAACAAATTTGTAGACCTAAGAATGAACTAAGTTGTTGTCATTATCATTAATGTAAAGCTCTCATACTGATAGAGCACTTTCACACATGCGGTAACAACTAAAACCAATATATATATATATATATATATATATATATATATCATATTTGCACAAAATGATTTTTCCTGGTAAGACATAGTTAAATTGGCCTATTTTGAGTATGTATCCCTAAAATATTTCTTTGAATGAAATTGTACTTAGTAGCTAAGTACATGTATATGTCTGAATTATTCATATAATTGAATGTGAGTTTAACCCTCTTGACGCCAGCCGTAAATTCACTATACTCCCCCTCAGTGCCAGACACGCATTTTGCGTGACGTGTTATTCACAGTGGGGGGCTTCAGTTGTCATAGTTGAAATATGATGCTTTGTAGCTCTTACGTTTTTCATCAGAACATTTTCACATTTACAGTACACATTCAGGAGACGGTCTAGTTTCTTATTTTTACCATTATAAATAAAGATACATACAGCATAAAGTTAAATTTTGACAATTTCGAGTAATCGTCCATTCATTTGACACCTTGCGTGTTTGATTTTAAATGTCGTAGTAGCAGTAGAAATTTTAAGTGCAGCGAGTTTTTATCCAGGATAGTCACAAAAAACACCATAAACCATCCCTATTTCATAATAATATATTTTTACTTACAATATTACGGACCAAAAACGTGTTCAACTTTTTATTTCTTCATTGCCTTGAAGTTTTGACAGGCACCAGTGCCACCACTCGACCACCCGACAAAAACATCATCCGTTTTGATAGAAATACTAGATTTCCAACGTCCACACTTATTGGGTAGTTTGCCAAACGGTTTATTTGTGATTCGGTATCCAAGATACAATAAGATGGAGCGTGGGTGACGAATAATATGATAATTCTTCTTCAAAATGTTCAACTTTGTCACTCTTACCAAAAAGCCGGTATTTCCGGAAAATCAGCCTTGCGCAGCAGCGTCGTCGCTGATATAGAATCGTGGGGCGCTCTTGATAAAGGCTAATTAGCAGTGTCAACGTGTTTTGTGGCGCTTGAACCTAAGAATACCGCTATTCATTTTGATTAAGGCTCAAAATATATATCTGGATATGACCTTGATGAGTCTAGTTTCACATTTGTTTAAGGTCTCGATGAATAGCAGGTTTGACGAGGATTCCAACCATATACGACAAGCCATAGTTTTGCGAACACAAATAAGAGTATTTCGCGGTTCAAAATTGCAGCAGATAATGCGTGTTTGGTGGGTAAATATTCGTTCACACTAATATAATTAAAATATTAACACCATGCTGCTTATTTACTTCTAGAAATGCATCTAAATGTCAAGGTAAAGTTGTTGTTGTTGACACACCGGAATTTGAGACTAGAACCAAGAGTGTTTATATACGAATATGGCAGACAAACTCGAACGTTTTTTCTGAAAACTGAGGCGCATATATGCACCCCGGCATTAAAGGGACGTAAAATCTGAGGTGCATATATGCGCCCCGGCACTAAGCGGGTTAATAAACTGATGGCTACTACCTACAAAACTCCTAAACGTTTCGTAAGTGGGATCAATAAAAAAATTAACAGCAATCAACCATGACACTTAGGAATACAAGAATACAAGAAACATGTTTGTAAAACTGATAAAAACAAAGCAAAATAAGCACTTTCAAAAAGCACTTCACTTTATAAATTCTGTGATGCTTTTTGGTACACTTTGCTGAGGAATACATCAAGTAAGTATGAACAAGATGTCTGTCCCCGGAATAAGGTGTAAATTTTTTTTCGCGATAACACAGTATCATCATCACCTCGGGAAAAATCGAAGGGCATTACTTAAACGTTAGTAATCAACCAGCAGATAAACATGAAACGGTAGAGAATGAGCTAGACCAAAGATATGAAGATTTTATAAAAAATTTAAATTTAAAACAATGATTGTAGCCGGGGATTTCATAAGTTATGACCACTTAACCTCGTTTAAGTATCAGTACAGTTTCGATTACAGTTGGATGGTCCACTGTATTGGCGATTTTTATGTATTACCAAATTTTTAGTGTTTTAATGTCTTTATTTTGGGAGGCAGGTCTGAAATATGTTGCTTCCAAAACCGCATCATGGCTCTACTCTTAGACATCTAGCTGATTGTGGCTCTTTTCGGATGGTCCATGAATTTTAATTACAGGTTTGGGAAGCAGTTCTTCTTTTGCAAATTTGAAATTTTTTTAGAACTGAGAACTGAAAATCTGTCACAACAACTGGACATGACTATTCAAAAAAAAATTCAAATTATTGAACGGCGAGTTTTGCAGTCCTTTGAAGGTCTCCTTGAAGAAAAATCTTCATCATACTCAAACATTAACTTTGACGACTACATGACAAAGCAAAATAGGGTCATATTTTGCAAACTTCAGAAAAAGTCAATTATAGATCAACTCTACTTTCAAACTTTGGGATGACTTTGAACACCATGATTGTCTTATATTTCTTTGTGGCTCGCAGTCAGAAAAGGCAATTGGAATCTTTGGTTCAGTATATATATCATTATTTAGAGTCACTTACCACATGAACAACTCTAAATGTAAACCACAACATCTTGCAGAACTGACTACACTTCCTCAGAGTCAAGATATATTAGATAACATGTTTGCTGGTGGTTTTGATGTAAGCTGTAAGGCATATCATATATGCATCTCTTGCACTGGATTAAGCACATGAATCTACTATGAATTAGCACGCTAAACAAGCTTTGACCAAAAATAAGGAAAATTGAAGAGAAAAAATAGTTTTTTTTATCCCGTCCCGTGCAAAATTATTAGATTCCTTTCGCCATCAAATCAACAGTGAAACTAAGCCTTCGGAATATAAGAACTGAAGAAAAGTGCCATAGATAAGCATGATAACAACATACAAGCTTACTGTGACCACCTAAGACAATGTAAGATATTTATAGGTTTAATTTAATAGGTTTGAAACTGTGTAAATTGTCATCTACAAGTATTGCTGCAGGTCATGAGACTGTCTCTGAAAGCTTATCAAAGAATCTACAATCAGGCTTTGACCTAATAGTAGACTAAGTTGAATATCATTTTCATAAAAATCCACATAATCCAATTAAATTGTCAAAATCATGTCTTAACATTCGCACCACAAAAGAGTAGTAACTGCTAAAGACAAAGACTTAGAGCTTACTTATGTCAAATAACAAATAAAGGATCCCATAAGAACGAAGAAGCTAATCCAAAACGTAGGTCAGATTTTGCTTCTACCCAGTTCTATTGCACAGTGATGGACTTCCGTTCAAAATTATTAAATCGGCAGCCCCTTCATTTTTCAGGAAAAAGTATAGAAACTCTACTTCTTTGTTTACTTACAAGTTAGGTGATAGTAATTACAAATGTATAATTCTTGAAGGAATGATTTTGATTAACAGCTATCCTGAGCTCCGAACAAAACATTTGGTGATTATATATCCACATTCTTTGAAAGGTTTGAATCACATTTGGTTATTAGGTTACGAAGAAGTGCATCTCATCGTTGATATACAGTGACAGAACTTAGGCTTGAAATCCATTGAAAGAGAGAGAAGAGATTCCAACTCATAAGAATCGATCTCCACTATACAACACATTTCACTCGACACCCTTCTTCCCAAAAGAAAAACAAAACTATTGGATAGATTTCATTAGTAATAGGGCAAACCTATCAAACAAAGAATTACTGCACTATCCATGGAGGCTAAGGTAGCCGTATATACAGTGTACATTCGTTCCTAGGCGTCTCTCTCTAGGTATACAGGGTATTAAATCAGCTTTATATGTAGGGCTACTAATGATGCTGTGTGCCAGCCACATGTAGAACTCCCCTAGTGGCATGAGTGGTCCTTGGGTAAAGCCTTCGAGAGCCCAAATGTGCGAGTCAAGCCTCAAGGTCACCCTAAGATGGGTCAGCACCAGGCAGATGGAGGACCATAGATGGATTATACGGTGGTCTGATTGTAATACTTGATGCTTGGCTATGACCTGGTGATCTACCTCATAGGCCTTAACGGGCTAAGGGTGTGCACGGAATTGACATGTGTCTTCACCTTTCGTGGAAATAAAGATTGACCCATACCTAATAAATAAAGAACAAAATGACCATTGGTAATTTAAATACACACACCGCCTGATTACAGTGATTACTGAATATTTTTTTATCCCCCCATCCCAATCGTTTGGTCGGATATTTATTTATTTTTATTTTTCCCCCTTCCTGTCTGCTATTGACCATGTGCTTTATTTTTATTATTCTTACCCACCTTGTTGAAAATTTTAAGGCCAATTTTTTCGTCATCCATAGAATCAAGTTACCGTGGCCTTTTGGGCATGCATGTTACAAACATTCAACAAGTGTTGCAATGCAGCTAGTAGAGCTAATAAACAGCATCGTCAGCATAGAACAAATGATCATCTTTGAGCTGTTTATAATGCCACTAGCCTCCATGCAGCTTGCATCCAGGTTGTAGGTAAGCATACTAGTTATCAAATCATATTGAGTATTTCCAAGCCTGTTTCACTATCATTTTATTACTTTGTTCATTATAAAATGTATATGTTGCCTTGCAGTATTGCAAGAATTATGATTGTTTCACCCATAAAAGCAAGAAGAATTATATGGCTTGGAATTCTTGTTTTACAAGCATTACAAGATATGACGTAACCAATGTTCATCAGTATAGTCAATGGGAATTGTTGATAAACTTATCACCGGACAGCTATTCCGATTGATATAAAGTGACAAACAGCACACATATTCATTGAATTCAATTTTGGAACATTTAGCGTCATCCTTAGAAGTCAGTTGTAGATGCAACTCCTTTAATGGTGAAGAAAAGTTTTGTCCTGGAAGGAGTCATAAAAAAGACGATATCTATAAATGTCTATTTCAGGAAAAAGGTTATGATGAGTGAGACACTTTGACTAAAGATTTATCATACAATTTCATTGGATTTCTTCTGATAGTATGTATAGAATAATTTTATGATAATAGGCACACAGATGTGTTGCGCGATGTGACGTCACGGGATGTTTCTACGACCCCATGGTCAGTCCGTGGCTTCAAGAGGCCATCATGTAACGTCATCCTTGAAGATAGTCTAAAGATAAGGGTTCCCACTCTTTCTGCCTGATGAAAATTAATGTTTTTCCAGGTTTTCTCCCAAAACTATCCCTGATGATTTTTCATGCAATTTTCTTTATCATGGATGCTTTAAATATTGATGTGGGATCAAGCATATTTTAGTGAACCCTAAAAAAATAGTTTTAGGCATTGAAAACATATGAAGAAACCTTTTCTCTCCAATAAGAAATTAGTTTTATTAAATAAAACTTTTTAAACTTCAAAATGCAATTGTTAGTACTTAAATTTTCAAATTAAGATTTAAATAAAAGATCTCGATATGTGGTTCCGTCAATACTTTATATTATCTAAATGTATGACAATACATGTATTTAGTTCAATTGATTCTAATTAATAAGGTATCAACAATCGAAGAGATATAGATTTATAAAAACAGGGGCAGACCACATAACGCAAACTGATGAATCTCATTTTAATGGTAAAAAAGTGCAATAGAGGTAGAAGGATTGGATCCAGTGAAATATGGGGTTTTGTGGGTGTTGATTGTACTTGTTGTTTGTTTGTCTGTTTATTTATTATAGTGACATGGTATTGTACATATATGATATTAATCATATAAAACAGACAACAAAATACCCAACCCTTCAAGGTTTATCAGTAACCAAATTGCTTTAGAACTATTTACAATGACCTATTTTATAATACGTAATATAAAACTTTACATTTATAGCAAAAAATACATTTAAAGTTGGATATAATAAATTTTGCAAACAATTTATCGTTTAGAACTGACATTCCAAGCAATTTTAATAAAGCAAGATAGAACTTTCCATTTTTCACTAATCAAAAAGGTCAGTTTTCGACTAATTAAAAGGGCTTGTTTTTCGAAGTCAGAGAAACTTACAAAAATGATGTGAAATTATTAATTCTCTTTACTGCAAATCAGCACTACAAATGATTTTTTTTTTTTGCAAATTGTCCCTGACAGAACTTGAGAGCAATTTTGATGCCAACACAGAATTTTGGCAGGTTCTACAATATGGAGTGATACTTTCAGACCGCATTTCAAACTTACTGATTATGGTTACAATAATGAAATGGTAGTTTAGAATTTATAACAGAAGATGGAGTCAGCACTAAACGTATTGAAAGTTTATGGGGTCAGATTAAAAGAGGGATTATATATAGAAATGGGATTACAAGAGAAATGTTGAGCCTTCATCTAGAGAAATGTTGAGCCTTCATGAATTTTCTGATGAAGACTCAATGTTTCTCACCTTTTTGAACTAAAAAGGGATTCGAACTTACAACAACCAGATGAACAATTGCTGGTAAGAGATATTGTTCCCAAGCAATGCTTTGCACCTTCGGCGCGTGCAGGGCCAGTAATGTATCAGAAGGCAGGGGTCGAAGTTAAAGGTTCCCGATGGCCCCGGGAAAGTGTAATTATCCCCCGTAGTGCAACAGCTGACAACCTCCTGTGTGCATTTTTTGGTGGACACCTACACCCAAGTTTTTTTGGTAGAGGACCAATAGTAGTTCAAGAAAAATGAGGGTGCTTTTGCAGCAGCCTGGCAGATTTCTCAAAATTCAAGATGGCGTCCAAGATGGCCGCCGTTTCTAATTTTAGCCATATCTCGGTAACTAATTGACATAGAACAATGTTTTTGGTGTCTAGGAGTAGGTTTTAGGGGTCAAGGAATCCATTTCTGGCATTAAGATAGACATTAGACATAAAGTTGTATGTCAAACCAAGATGGCCTCCCAAAATGGGAGTGGTGCAGAAACAATTTGGACCAAAAATGGTGTATTCGTTGTCAATGTTGTAAAGCAGGTCTTGAGTGGTAAACACTATAAGAAATCACTCTATGGTCTGTATATCCTTAGTGAAGCAATACAGAGGCTTCAGCTTGAAGAGTTCTTCCATGTCCATGGATGTGATGATTATGTGGAAGAACTTAACCCTCTGGACGCCATATGTCGACAAAAGTCGACACACGTAAATTACGTCTATACGCCAACAGTCGACAAAAGTCGACAGACTCGCTCAAAAAACACTTCGAGTTTGACTGGCATATTCGTAGTTAAATACTCGTGGTTCTAGTCTCAAATTCCGGTATGTCAACAACAACAACTTTACCTTGACATTTCAATATATTTCTAGTAAGGAAATAAGCAGTATGGTGTTAATATTTTAATTATATTAGTGTGAACGAATATTTACCCACCAAACACGCATTATCTGCTGCAATTTTGAGCCGCGAAATACTATTATTTGTGTTCGCAAAACCATGGCTTGTTGTATATGGTTTGAATCGTCGTGAAGCCTGCTATTCATCGAGACCTTAAACAAATGTGAAACTAGACTCATCAAGGTCATATCCAGATATATATTTTGAGCCTTAATCAAAATGAATAGCGGTATTCTTAGGTTCAAGCGCCACAAAACACGTTGACACTGCGAATTAGCCTTTATCAAGAGCGCCCTACGATTCTATATCAGCAACGCGCGCTGCGTGAAGGCTGATTTTTCCGGAAATACCGGCTTTTGGTAAGAGTGACAAAGTTGAACATTTTGAAGAAGAAATATCATATTATTCGTCACCCACGCTCCATCTGATTGTATCTTGGATACCGAATCACAAATAAACCGTTTGGCAAACTACCCAATAAGTGTGGACGTTGGAAATCTAGTATTTCTATCAAAACGGATGATGTTTTTGTCGGGTGATCAAGTGGTGGCACTGGTGCCTGTCAAAACTTCACGGCAATGAAGAAATAAAAAAGTTGAACACGTCTTTGGTCCGTAATATTGTAAGTAAAAAATATATTATTATGAAATAGGGATGGTTTATGGTGTTTTTGTGTCTATCCTGGATAAAAACTCGCTGCACTTAAAATTTCTACTGCTACTACGACATTTAAAATCAACCACGCAAGCTGTCAAATGAATGGACGATTACTCGAAATTGTCAAAATTTACCTTTATGTTGTATGTATCTTTATTTATAATGGTAAAAATAAGAAACTAGACCGTCTCCTGAATGTGTACTGTAAATGTGAAAATGTTCTGATGAAAAACGTAAGAGCTACAAAGGATCATATTTCAACTATGACAACTGAAGCCCCCCACTGTGAATAACACGTCACGAAAAATGCGTGTCTGGCACTGAGGGGGAGTATAGTGAATTTACGGCTGGCGTCAAGAGGGTTAACATTCTCAAATGCATGAAAGTATCAGTAGGCAAGAAAGATAAAGAGCAAAGCAAGAAGCAGCTGTCAGACTTCATGACAAAATCTGATTCTCTCATTGCTGACTTCAAGTCGTTCAAAGAAGATATGGCAACGAAATCAGAGACATTCAAATTCTGGGACACATTTGTGTGTATGGTTGCTCTATTAATGGATCTTGTGCGTTCTGTGAAAGAAGGAAACTGGCTACTCCATTTGCACGCAGTCAAATGTATACTTCCTTTGTTTTCAATCTTCAACCGCACTAATTACTTGAGATGGTGCTCTTTATATTTGGAAGATATGCAGAGGCTTGAAGAAACAGCCCCAGATGTCTACCAGTACTTTATGTCTGGTAAATTTGCTGTTAAGCATACAGCAGGTAAGTTTAAAGCTGTGCCTACTGACCAATGCCTAGAACAGACAATCAATCGTTCACAGAAATCAAATGCAGGAGTGATTGGTACAACAAAAAGGAAGGAATTCGTGGCTCAGTGGGAAATTATATACCATGAGACCCTTGATGTTGTAAATCTGCATAGAGAAATATGCGGTGTTGGTTCAAAATATTCAGAGAGTGACACCAACCATGAATTCAATGAAACACTAACCAAGCAAATGGAAGAAAAAAATGACAAAGATGTTAAGTTACATCCATGCAAGAGAGAATCCTGCAAAAATCCCCAGGGAAATCAGACTCCACAACATTCTGTCTCAAGCCATCATGAGTGAAGAAATCAGGCAGAGTCTCCTTAGTGTTTTTGCCAGAGGAAATGAGATGTATCAAGCATTTAGGAATGAAAGGTATATCAACAAGACAAAGGCAATATCTGACACTATTTCTCGTTCCAAAGTCAAGACATTTAAGAGTGCATATGAAGGAAAGTCAGAAAGTGACAAAAAGAAGGCCACAAAGAAAGAATCCACTGAAGCCCAGAGAATTGTTGATGTTGCCAAAGAAAGAAACTATGATCTAGAACATCTTCTCAAGTATGATCTGGTGGAGACATCAATCTTATTTGAAAACAACTTCATGAAAAAGCCAGCAAAATCAACACTTTGCCCAGAGTTAGAAAAAAGAAATTAAAGGCACATGACTATGGCTGTCCATCTCAATGGTCATTTGAGGTCACAACTACTTATGTAGTGGATGTTATGGGACAGACACGCAGAGTACCTACAGTTAGATACAAGACATTTGAGGAATATGTCACTGCATATTTTCATCAGATTGACACTTTAAGTGAGCATGCTGCTGCAATACACCTGGTATTTGACAGCTATATTGAAGGGTCTGTCAAGGATTCTGAGCGATTGAGAAGAAATACAACCCCAGCTGTGGAGATAAGCATGATCAATGATGAAACATTATTCCCAGATGAATTAGATTCATTCTGGGCATCCAGTGGAAATAAAGAAAAAACTTCAACTATATCTTCGTGACACTGTGCTGTCAGGCAACAGCAAACTCTCTCCAGGCAGCATTATTTTAAGTGGTATGGGTGTGGATGAAGAAAATATGATACATTGTACTTCTGAAAGTGGACATAATATCTCAGAATTAGACAAAGACATAGAAGAAGCTGACCTTAGAATCATCCAACATATTTTATATGCAATCAAGAAAGGCGCAGAACGCATTGTGATACTTTCAAATGACACTGATGTTTTAGTATTGGTCTTACATTACATGGCAAAGTTTAGAAAAAAAGGTGTAAAAGAAGTTTGGGTAAGAGGAGGTAAAAAGGAAACACAATCAGATACATTCCAGTGCACAAGATTGCAGATAACCTTGGCAAGGATATGTGCAAAAGTTCTTCCAGCTGCACATATACTCACAGGATGTGACTCTACAAGTAAAGTTGGTACCAAGCACAGTTGCATTCTAGCCGATCCCATAAAGTATCTTTCTAGATTTGGGTTGAGGGAAACACCAACTGAAGCAGACTTAGACAATGCAGAGGCCTATCTTGTCCAGGTGTTGCATCCTGGGGGTACCATTCCGATCTATGGACCAACTGCGGTACTATAAGTACTACCATAGTAAACATGTTGTGTATCCAGAGTTACCACCAACAAGTTATTCTCTCCAGCCACATATCCTCCGTTGTTGGTACAATTGCTATTTGCAATTACATTGTCTTGCTGGTCGGAGACTGAATCCTCTGGAATTTGGATATGAAGAGCAAGACAGTCTCATCATTCCTCTGAGAGTGTCTAGATTAGTTCCAGACTATCTGGTTCTCCCTTGCACATGCAAGCTCTGTGCCACACAAAGATGTCCATGCAGAAAGGCATGTGTTCCCTGTTGTATTTATTGTGGCTGTCGACAACACAATTATGAACTTAGCAGTACCTTGTGTAAAATTCCTAATGTCATGCTTAGGTTACCTGTCAATATGGACGTGCAGTAGGAATTTGAAAAATGCAAATGGTTGTTGATCTATATGTGTGCCCATATGCCTTTTTGTGTAAATAAACACAGCGGAGGACTGACTTGTTTACTACTACTTCACATCATGAATTCTAAGGATTGATCACAGTATTGCAAATTTACATTAGATCACCATCAATATAGTTTATGATTAACATCCACAACACACCTCTTCATCAATAGCAAAAAAATGTAAAAACTCAAAGCCACAAGTTTTTCTCTGCATTTATGAAACCAATATCCTTCAAATACATTGTTGTGCTGTATATGCGCTGTTATGGTGGCTGAGTGTCTGAGACGTAAGAGTTCTCTAAAAGGTTGCAAATCAGTCAAGAATCACTTTTATACAAGACATGGATTGCCTGTTCTTTAAATAAAATGATATAAAAATTAATATCTACATCAATTCCAGGGTCAGTTACTTTAAGAGTTACGGTCGAATTAATGAAATTTGGCCATTTTTGGGGACCATCTTGGATATACATACACCTATTTGTCTGATGTCCATTTTAATGCCAGAAATGGATTCCTTGACCCCCAAAACCTACTCCTAGACACCAAAAACATTGTTCAATGTCAATTAGTTACCGAGATATGGCTAAAATTAGAAACGGCGGCCACCTTGGACGCCATCTTGAATTTTGAGAAATCTGCCAGGCTGCTGCAAAAGCACCCTCATTTTTCTTAAACTACTATTGGTCCTCTACCAAAAAAACTTGGGTGTAGGTGTCCACCCAAAAATGCACATAGGAAGTTGTCAGCTGTAGGACTACCGGGAAATGGTTTTGATTCTGTAACTTTCCAGACGGGCAAGCACCTCTACAAACACGCAAATCCATTATTTTCGAGTTTCCACTGCAGCAGTTTAAGTTTAGACTTTAGTTTTGTCAACAGCATGTTTTGGTGTCGCACAATTTACAAACCAGTAAATATTGTATTACTGGGCTCACTGTGCATGTGCAATATCCGCTATTTTGTAAAAGTCATACCGCAACACTGCTTTAGTGTCGCACAATTTCCCAACCGTGTAAATGTTATGTCTGCACTGAATGCACATACTATTTTCAGTGTCAGGATTTGCCACTCGTCCGCTCGTATTGACTAGTAAAAACTTGTGGATGACGAGTGCAAAGTTTTAGCATCTGGTCCTTTTGACGACAAGGAATTCTGGTCAATTTTGCATACCGGTATACAATTTGTGCAAGAGGGACGAGTACATCTTTTTGCAGGACGAGTACATATTTCAGGGTTACTCGTCCTGCTGACGAGTAGCTTTTTCCCACCTAATCCTGACCCTGTATTTTTACTGCAAGACGCATATGTCATTTTTATTCAACTTTGTATTCCTAAAATGTTTTGCAGTGACTTAATACAAAATTAAATCAACAAAACTGTTTGTTCTATTTTAATTGCATTTTCTAAGTCTCACAATTGTAAAAAAGAGAAATGAAAATATAATACTCACCTGTGCACTCACTTGCAACACTAGCAAAATTTGATACCCCTAAGGTCAAGGGAAAGAAAAAAATGTTCAAGGGCAAGTGAATTCTTAGGGGATATATCATACTTGCCAGAGGGCAAGTGCTTTCAAATTTAAACTTCGACCCCTGAAGGGCCAGTGAAGATTTTAAAATACTGGCCCTTCTGGCCAATTTGGGCTACTTCCCTATTTTTGTTACTGGTAAAAGATTGCTAAAAATGATGCAGCAATGTGCTTCAAAGCAATCAATGTCTGTGAAGGAGCAGCCACTTTTGCACATAAAAAAAAAAAAGCTCCTAAAAAAGTAGCGCATCAAAATAAAACGATGATTTAGTATGTAGAATAGTTGTGCCTAGTACGCATTTTCACCATAAACAATATGACTTTCTAAAGTTTAAAAATTTTCCTCTTTTATTGAAAATTTGGTTTGTTCTCAGATAGGAGAGCATGAGCTTATTATCAATATGAACGCGCATCCTAAATACAAGCTCAATGCGCTTTAGTGCACGGGGATACGGTACATTTAGAATGTTTGAAAAAAACAAATGCTGAAGGCAGCGGATCGAGTATATAAGATTATACAAATCTAAATGGCACTAACACAAAGAAACTCTTCCAACACCTTCCTGATAAGTTCATTTCTATTATTGAAGATGAAGATGTCTACAAAAGTGACCAAACTCTTTGACCTCTACAATGATCTCTCTGACACAAAACAGACATCAAGATTTTCTTTGAACATGCAGTCAAATGGGTTACTGAGTACCTGAAATTTGGAGGGGATGTGCCTGGGTTAGAAAAATGCAGGGTCTCTCCATACATGAACATTACGGTTTACCATATTCCTAATTTCATCAAAAATAATGAGACAATTTAGGCATTTTCTGGTCAACCTGTAGAAAAAAAATTATCAGCTCCAAAAACAGAGTGGTCTAAAACATGCGCAGATTGGTAAACAAGTACAATAGAGGTAGAGGGGCTGGATCAAGTGATATATGGGGTTTTGTGGGTGTTGATTGTACTTGTTATTCGTAGTATGTTTTTATTTACTACAGTGACATGGTATTATACATATATGGTATTAATCAAATAAAACAGACACCAAAATACCCAACCCTTCAAGGTTTATCAGTAACCAAACTATTTACAATGACCTATTTCATTATACGCAATGTAAAACATTACATGTATTTATAGCAAAAAATACATTTAAAGTTGGATAAATTATGCGAACAATTTATCGTTTCTGACATTCCAAGCAATTGTAATAAAGTAAGATAGAACTTTCCATTTTTAACTAATTTAAAAGGTCAGTTTTTCACTAAGTAAAAAGGTCAGTTTTTCTAAGCCAGAGAAATCTACTACGTTACAACAATGTCAGAGGTGAAATGATTAATTTTCTTTACTGCAAATCTACTGTACACTGCAAATGAAATTTTTTTGCGAATTGTCTCTGACAGAACTTGAGCGACTGTCACAAAATTGTGGGTAACCTCAGGTGGTAGTGCAATATGTATGTTGTAGGTAACCTCACAGTCCTGTGAAGCATGACAGCAGGGCTGCAGTAGTATATAGTACTCAGTTTTGTGACTGCATAGTGTGGTTAAATTCATTAGGTATTCAGTTGTCACATGAGAAACATCTTTTGGGAAATGGAAAAGCATAAATTGTGGAAATTATAGAAGAACATGGAATGCTAAAGTAAGTGTTAAAGTTGTATTTGGAAAAGCATAAATTATGGAAGTATAGAAGAACATGGAATGCTAAAGTAAGTGTTAAAGTTGTATTTGGGAAAAGCATAAATTGTAGAAGTTATAGAAGAACATGGAATGCTAAAGGAAGTATTAAAGTTGTGTTTGGAAAAGCATAAATTGTGGAAAAGTGAAATTGACTTAGAGCTTGTGACCATTTGGGCGTGGTGGCAAGGATATTGAGGACATTTGAAAGACATTCAGGGACATTCATGTTATTCATTCTTTGTTTTATTTGTCGTATAGAAATTAATGTACGTTTGAGGCAAACATTTTTAAAATACTTTAATTTTTCTTTTGTACAATAAACTTGTATTTTCAATAAGTTGTGTTTCATTGCTGTCTGGTTGGGTATCATCAGGCCTAAATATACCTCACTTGACCCGCTCCTAGGGGATCTTGTGACAGCGACTTTGATGCCAATTATTCAAAACAGAATTTTGGCAGGTTCTACAATATGGAGTGATACTTTCAAACCCCATTTCAAACTTACTAACTATGGTTACAATAATGAAATGGTTTATCATAGTTTAGAATTTATAACAGAAGATGGAGTAAGCACTAATAGAATTGAACGTTTATGGGATCAGATTAAAAGAGGGATTAAATATAGAAATGGGATTACAAGAGAAATGTTGAGCCTTCATCTAGAGAAATGTTGAGCCTTCATGAATTTTCTGGTGAAGACTCAATGTTTCTCACCTTTTTGGACTCAAAAGGGATTCACACTCACGACAACCAAATAAACAATTGCTGGTAAGAGATATTGTTTGAACATTGAGAGCATTGAATTTTGTGATAATGCTGTTGAACTTGAGCAATTGCATGTTAAAAACAAACAATTCGAAAAAGAGGTGAAGCAACTGACAAATGAAAATGCACAATAAAATAAATATGTTCAAATATGATCAAAGAGATCAATTTGACATTATTCAAGTTAGTAAAATCTTGATCTATGACAATGACATAGCAGGTGCCACCTCACATCATGCAATGTCTTTGATGCCATGTACACAAAGATAAGCATTATTATAAATAAAATTATAGAACCAACATCTTTTTTCCTCACATTTTAATTAAATATTTTTGACCTTGCAGTCATCTTCAGAATATAATGCAAAATTGACGAAGTTAAATTACCAAACAGTACTGTTTTCAATATTATATAGATATAATATAATACAGAACATGAATCAAAGCATAACAACATAACGATTAGGTATTAAGAGATCAGTAGCTGCTGATTAGGTGATAAACTTTATGATGTAACAAAACCTTTATGAGTACTATGAGGATGTATATCGTAAAAGATTGCTAAAAATGATCCAGCACTGTGCTTCAAAGCAATCAAAGTCTGTGAAGGAGCAGCCACTTTTGCACATAAAAATGGAGAACATATACGACCATCCAAGTGCCCAGCCCTGTGTAACAGCCAACCCCCCATTTTGAGAAAATTTCAATTTAACAGCCCTGGGCACTTGGATGGTCATTTATGGTAGATGAACTACACTTCCTTCGAATCACAGCTTCCTTGAATACATGATTAACCTTATGTAATTGTTACAAGATAAACAGCAAATAAAACTTCATTTTATTTGCGTATGCTCAAGAAATGTGTGAAGGAAATTGGTCGTACATTTAGAATATTTGAAAAAATAAATGCTGAAAGCAGCAGATCGGGTATATATAGTAGAAAATATTAGATTAAACAAATCTAAATGGCACTGACAAAAAGAAACTCTTCCAACACCTTCCTGATAAGTTAATTTCTATCATTGAAGATGAAGATGTGTCTAAAAAATTCTCAGAAGTGTTTGGTCCCAATGGATCAAATTTGTTGTACTCTACAATTATCTCTCTGACAGCAAAACAGAGAGCAAGATTTTCTGTGAACATGTAGTCAAATGGGTTACTGAATACCTGACATTTGGAGGGGCTGTCCCAGGATTAGAAAAATGTAGGGTCACTCCATACATGAACATTATGGTTTACCATAAACCTGATTGTATAAAAATTAATGGGACAATTAGCATAGTTACAAGCATAAACCCAATGAAACACCATACGTGTGCAAGGAAAAAACTCAAGACAATTGGTATAGAAATCAGGCCAGATCGGATCATGGGATATAGGTCAAACTATAATTACATTTTTCTAAATGTTTGCTAAACATGCATAGTGAAATATTAAGTAAGCAGTGGTTATATTTCTAGTACAATACCATGATGCACTATACGTTTGATTTCAATGCTCTACACCTAATTCTAGTTAGGTCATTTCAGGCTCCTGTGAGGTATACTTTTTTCTGGGATTATTCCTTTATTAACAAAAGATTTGTATAGAATCACTGAAATGTGAAAATGACCAGCTAAAAAATCTAACGGGGTCAATTTCTATGTTCATTTTGAACCAGTTACATCGAACAATAATCAAGTCGTTGCTTACGATAATAATATACAATCTAAAATGAAAAAACCTAAAAATCGCTATACTGATAGTCGAATGGTCAAAACTAGAGCAACTATGGTCAACTTTAACATAGAACTTAATTACTTACTTATTCAACATTAAACAACAGAAGCATTTATCACTGTGAAGGATGTTTTAGATTGATCTGATAAGGTTTTGATTTGATTTGATATTTTTCAGGAACTAATGTTCCTAGGATAGGTCATTCAAGGTCATTTAAAGGTCAAATCTAGAACATCTAAAATATCCACCTAGCTTCGACTCATTTTATTGATGTATACCTGCATTTTTTGCACAAAACACCGTCTTATATTTCGGGCATTGACATTGTCATTGTGACTCATGATAATATTGAAAGTCATCACAGAAATTGAAATTAACAACTGAATACGTGGAGTAAATAAAAACACATTTCCAACTAAAGTCTGCACATAATTAGGGCAAAGAGAAAGAAATTAAAGTCAGCAAAATGCATTTGAAGAAATAAATATAGTAAAATCACCCATATGCCTAAACTCTAAAGGCTATGCTATGGAGTATGGTCTCATGATCATGATGATTTTCACGTCTGCCGGTCTGGCGCAGCCACAAATCTTCAGATAACTGGTATCAGCGCCTAGACCAGTAACAAACCATACTTCAACGTATACCATCACACTAGGATCTTGCATGTTTCGGTATATTGAAAACAAATTTTCTTCGTACAACCTGCATTAAAATAAAAACAAAACTGTATTTGAAAAAAAAATCCGCCATTACGAGCAAATCTCCCGCGCACGCGTCATTCGGCAATCCCATGTTTCCTCGCATGTTTCCGCTACCCACATTTGCCGAGAAGTTCCGAGTGCGCACGCGTGGCTTAAATACTGAATCATCGATACTTGAACAGCATGAATTTTAGTACTCACAATTACGCCACGCGTATCACAAGACGTTTTCAAGTTTTCCACCTGTTAAACTTTTGTTTTTAAAAATAGTCATGTTTTCCATTCTTTATAACGTGGAATTAATGATAGGTAAGTGATACATATCGCAAATGGTAATTGTAAAATGTCGTTACAAGATGCACAACCTTTCTACTTCAATGACAGAAGTTCTTGCAGTAGAATAAAGGTTATAAGGGTAATGGTATGTTATAGTGTTGAGATCACCCTATCTCTGCACGAGTGGTATCTTTGTCTGCACAAGTGAGCGCCAGCGAACGCGTGCAGACAAATATACCACAAGTGCAGAGATAGGGTGATCTCAACACTATAACATACCATTGCCCTTTTTCTCACCACTTTAACATAATTATTTAACCTCGTGGTGTTTTTCGTTGTGCACCTCATGATGGACAGACTGCCGATTCGAATCTTCCCGTCCTGATAACGTCAATTGGGTTGCATATCCAGGTGGCTTAAACAATCCATGGTGTTTTGATTCCAATCTATTTTTTTATGATCCATTATATACATACTAATGACACATGCATATACTAAAATGGCCAGAATTCAGACCGTCAATAAAATATTTTGTTTGTTGACACCTATTTTAATGGAGGCCGGTTTTCATAGAATACGAGCGTCGCACGTAAAATACATAACTTACGACGTATGCTTTGAAACGTCAACCTTCCTAACAATAACGTGCACCGTATTTCTCTAAACACCCTAGCACGAATTACGTACTGTTTTGCACGTCGTAGTAATGCATTTATTATGTTAATGAGCATCGGAAAGTCTTTGTTTTCCCATTCACAAAGTAGTGAGATCACCTCGGCAAAGTAGTGATACACTCATATCTCGCATGGCTCTTAACCAATCAGAATCGAGAATGAGCGGCAAAGTGGTGAGAATATCAAGTCCATAGCCATAGTCTATGGCATAGACTACGGGGAGGAGGGCGGGTCACCCGCCGGGTATCTCTCCTGAAAAATGGGTACAGCTTAAACTACAGGGGCCTGTTTCACTAAGCTGTTTACGTTTACGGGCATACTGAAACGATATCGTTACAGTACCAAAACGTAATTTTTCAGTTTCACTGAACATTTCTACGTTTTATGGAAACGAACTACGATGGCTGATATCGTTAAAACTTGACGATCCTCGTTGATTTGTCTCACTCGTAAATGGCTGTGAGAACCGTAAAACAAGCGCCGTAAGTACATAAATTCGCTACAAAATGTAGTTGAAACGAAGAGAAGAGGGTTTATAAGGAAGGTGGATGATCACCATGACCATTATATGAGGCATCCCAGAGAACATCGCATCCATTGTTGATGTCTTTGTGATCACTACATGTACATGGAAAAATTATCAACTTGATCATCCATGGTCACTTCGTAAGAACCTATTTGTGTACATCCCGTGTGATCAACTGCACTGATCGAAAATGATAAAATATGAAAAACCTATCTCGTGTGCGGTGCACGTCTGCCCTGCTTGTTTGTTTTTCATGCCAGACTCCCGTAGAGTACATAAAACATGTACATGACCGACGCTCTTATGCCCACGGCACAACAGGACTTGTGGACAGTTTGGCCGCATGCTTTGTTTCATCAGCTCTACAATGGCTGGTTGATTTATGCATGGAGTGACAAGGGATCGTTCACAAATCACGTCATTGTATTTGGGGGCATTTCTGACACCCCCACCCCTCCGGTCATTTTGCATCATTACTCATTACTATTTCTCACTCGTGATGTCTGCACCCCTCCAGTTCACGATGACATCATTTTACTCTGGACCCCCAATTTTCCTCACTGATCGTCAAGATCTCCTTGAGATTTGGCAATAGACTGGCGGTAGACTAGCCGTGCAGCCTAATGTGTCCTAGGCATTACTCAAATCACATGATCTTAGGAAATTTTAAAAGGACGTAGAGGGCACACATTTAGTGCAGGACGGAAGTCTAGTCTTTACATTGCGTTATAGAATTATAGGCAATTCATATAGCCCTCAACACCCACCCACCCCCACCCCCTCACACCCCCAGCCACCACCTATATAATACCCACCCAAAACTAATCCCGGTTTCAAACATTTTGTAACCATAAGGGGGTTTTTTTTTTGTTAAAAAGCAAAATTCAACCTAGGGGAGTAACATCAAATATGTGCGGAGTGTGAAAGAGATTCCCACACACCGACACACTGGTTTGGAAGACAAGAATGTATGTATGTTTGTGTGATATCCAGGGTCTTATATCGTTAAAAGTACTGTATATTGTAGCCGTAACGCCTTCGGGGTTTACTGTTCTTACGGACATCAAAAAAGGTGTTCGTGAAACACCCGTAAATAGAATCAGATCGTACAAGTAATCACATACGTAATCATTACTCGTACTCGTTGACGTAAAAATGATAGTGAAACAGGCCCCAGGTGTGGTCTTCATCAGTACAGTGGTTAGCGCGTATGACCGACAAACAGGAGTTTCCTGCGTCGTAGGTTCGCGCCCCGGCCTCGGCAGACTTTGTGCCGCCAAAGAGTTACGTTGTGCGCCTGCCACTGTACTGCCGATTTCCACACAGCGTGTCGCTGCTGTCGAGTATATCATACAAGACGGATGGCGACACCAAGCCCGAGGTTCAGAAGCCTCGTTAAAAGGCATGTCCCGTGTAAAGGAAAGCCACCCCTCTGCACGTAAAAGAACTCACCTACTTTGAAAACTATAGCTAGTGTGATCCCTCCACAACCCCTAGGCTCGGTTGGAGGCTCAGTTGGCTGCTTAGCCTGCCTCTGGAGGTCCATGTACCAACATCACATGGCCTCCCTCTGCTATAATCATCAAAACTGATGGCTGCGGAGTATTCACTCAGATTCAGTTTCAGGTGTACCTATTAATTTCTAATAGATATTTGAGCTTAGATCAAGTTCAAACTAATTATGAAAAGAATCGTGTTTTTCTAAAACAAGTTGAAATAAGTACATAAGAAATTTTATTGGCTTTAAATGAAAATATCCACAAAATTAGGCACACACAGACTTCCAATAAAATTAGAACCCTTAATCCTGGGCGCACTTTTCATAGGTCTAGGAAGTCTATTATTTACAGGCACAGGTACAAGCCTGCTAGAAGCAGCTCCTCGTTGGCACAGTGGTTAGAGCGTATGACTAACAAACGAGATTTCCGTGCGTCATGAGTTGGCGGCCCGTCCATGGCAGACTCAGTGTCACCAAACACTTACGTCGTACGTCTGCCACTGCATTGCCGATCTGCACGCAGTGTGTCACCTCTCTCTGTCGAGTGTAATACTAGACGGCGGTGACACAAAGCCCGAGGTTTGGAAGCCTAGTTAAAAGGCATGTACCATGTAGAGGAGAGCCACCCCTCTGCAAGAAAAAGAAGCTTGAAAACAATAGCTAGTGTGATCCCTTCACACCACCGAGGCTCAGTTGGTTACCTATCCTGCCAAACAAACAGGACCACATTGTAAATAAACAATACTATATGTACGCTTTCATGTGATATCCCAGGAACATTAATTCCTGAATAAACTAACTAACTAACCAACTAACCAACCAACCAACCAATCAACCCACCAACCAACCAACTCAGCAACTTTATCTAACCTTTCCTTAATACACATTTTTTAGAAATACACATGCATCTTTGAGATTTATTTTATTTAATCTGGAGGATCTCCACAAGGACTTCATGATTACGGCAAGCATTTACTTTTTTTACTGTCACCAATACTATTTCTCTTTTAATGCTCTCATTTTTACATAAAAGGGCCAAGACAATTGTGAAATAAGGTAAATAAAAGCGTGTATTTTTATATGGAGTACTTCAGCGGCCTAATACTTTTGCAGAACAAAAACACCTCTGCTCGCACTTTAAAATACGTGATAGTTTATCATTGATGCGCCAGCCTCACTGTTTTACATCATTTGTTGGAACTGACTGGTGTTTTGTTAGTGAAAATCTGAAAATAATTGGGTGCATTTTCATCTGCAGATTTTGCTGTTTATTGCCGTCCCATAAAATTGAATAGTCAGGAAGTTTAGCTCTCTAATTGTTTGATCATGCAAAATCAACTTACTTTTCCAAATCAACGAATCACAAGTGCCTTCAACTGTCTTAGGCATTTTTCATTTAACTCCTTTAAATGTCAATACCCATACACACTTGGTGTGATAATCACAGCTGATCAACATGACTGCCTCATTTCAGGCACCCTACACGTGCGTTTGTTTGTGAGACGCATGTGTTGCCATTTCAAGCCTTTTCATACGTCAGACGTGCGTTTATGGAAAGGTCCATTGCAAATCAGAGTTGGGGAAGTTGAAATTGTAATTGAAATTTCGTTACTAATTGTAATTGAAACAGAACATCAGCCTAATTGTACTGGACACTGAAATTAGATTTGTAATTGTAATTGCATTTTAAAATCGCAATTGACTCCAAGTCTGAAACACACAGATTGATTCATGAATTGCCTCTTATTAGATATACTCACTGTGCTAAACTGCAGGAAGTTGAATTAAAAAGTATAATTGTAAACAAAGTGGCCCAGCGCACAGTGACCTCTTTCGCGAGTTGGGACAAGGTACATAACTGTATGGTAGAACGGAAGATCATGAGTTTGAATCCACAGTCATACAAAGTTTTATAGGGTACCTTGAAACCTTCACATTTATAACCTATAATTGAGACCATTCAGACAAGTCATCTCACTAGAGAAGGAATCTCTCTTAGTCTCTGTCTCTCTTTAACATTTTGGAAGTGGAAAAAAGGTTATGCTGTATGTAATTTGAAAATAAACAGATCTATGTCATAGCTTGTACAACATTCCTGTGTACATTCAGTGTAAATCTACCTTTATTAAGACATTTACTGGTAATTGGTAAATATTTTATATTGATAAATTTAAGTATTCAGTAATACACTATTCTCACACAAAATGTGAGAATGCACTAGGTCATTGGCTAAAATTCCAAAACATATTCTTGAAGTGAGGCATCTATATTGCTAGTTGTGAAGGCAGCTAGTAATTGTACAACCTTTCTGTACTTTAGCTCTGTGATACAATGCAACTATAAGTGGCTGTTCCAGTTCGTTGGGACTGCTGATATTTTTAAATTTTCATTTTGAATGTGACATTAAATGCTTTCAGTATGTGTGTGCATTGATCAACACAATGGACAAACAACAATTACACCAACAAACACAACAGAGTTAGTATTGGAAGAACAACTGCTATTAAACTCAACAGATAGTGCTCTCAATGCAGAAAATGATACAAGCCATGCTGGTCATATACATGGAAATGGTACAGAATTCAAGCGTCCACAATTTGAAAAAACTATTAGAGGAGAACAGGAAAGAAAAGACCTCAAAGCAATATTGAAAGACTATGATTACCGCATGAATCCGCCTCGAGAGGCTGGAAAGCCACTTGTTATATATTTCAATTTGCAATTGAAAAATGTTGTTGCCCTTGTAAGTATATTGTCGTGTACCTTACTACCATGAATTTCATATCTAATTTGAATGGGAATAAACTTAAAGAATTTTTTTCGATTGGGAGTTTTGGACGTATATGTTATTTTTCATTCCCTCTAAATGCGTGTGTATGTCATATTAAACAAATCCCTTTATAAAGCTACAGTTGTATACAGATCTACCTCTGTGACCCTAGCTGACCACTTTGTTTCTTTTACTCAGAATACAGCAGAACAGAAGCTATGGACAACTGCATTTGTCTCACAGGTAATTGTCTTTTTGCTTTTCGTGGTAATTTGTAACACAATTTGTCTCATTATAATCTTTACGATCAAGAATAAAATGTCATAAAAAAATTTGATTTAATACCCAGTTTGTCTAACAAAAACCTATCACTAGGCTAGCAAATACATGAAATGGATAGTGTGAATTTTAAACCGAGTGCTTAAATTCAGAGGCACTTACCAGTCCAGGTGGATGTGTTGTCTTGCCCCTATTATTTTACATGAAATCCATCAAATTCGAAAAGGTGCTGTACTATTATACATTAGCCATCAAATGCACTTTGAATTAAAGAGTTTGCATATATTCGTTATGGTGAATACAAATTATTCAACAAAATTGACAACAGGCTCCACGGGCCAAATGACATTCCCTGAAGATTTAAGACGTGCTTCGTTTCTAACATGACTGATTCATATTTTTGTACATTTGTAGACATGGACTGACAGGCGACTCTCTTGGAACCCTGTGTTTACTCACAGGAAAAAGATCCCTGTGTCGTATGTGCAAATCTGGACACCAAAAGTGATTCTTCTCAACAAGTAATTCTCTATATTCAGTATGTTATTAATTTATTGATTTGTCTTGTATCCATCAATAGAAATGAAAATCTAAACTACCTATCTTAATTTTTAATCAGATTTTCACAGATATAGGACAAATTAGTTTTATGAATTACTGGATTGAAATATGGATGTTTATGCTCATAAGGTCATCAAAATTCTGTTTAGTCGCATCACTTAGGGTTATTTTTACGTCAAAACTTCACTGCCTGTAGCCCTACTTGTTACCCTGGGTTGTTACCAAAATAGTGGCCTGTATGTGGAGCAACAATGGCAGACCACATCATCTGTAAGAAAGTTTGTATTATCAATCACTGCGATTTATTGCCTGAATATGTAGATCATGTTTTCTGTACAATAGATATGCTAGTAAAGTTGTAATGGTATGATTCTAAAGACACGCAAGAAGCAACTATACATTTAATTCTCAAATATTATTAATCTTTTAAGTTACTAGTGAAGGCCACCTAACTTACGTGTAAACATAATGGGTCATTAATGACATTATCTGTCTCCAATGCACAACATTGATCGCCAATTACTCAGAAAATACCATACTACAATCATGATGAACACAGCTGGTAGAATTTCACATGCAGGTTGATTTTAAACAACATTTAAACAGAACACATCAGACAATAATAGAGAAATAAAAAGCAACAAAGATTAGCTTATCGACGATGTAATATGTAATAAATAATATGTGACAAACAATTAATTTAATCATAGTAGACGACGTACATGTATGTAATAAATAATGTGACAAACAATTAGAGCATTTCTATCAATGAAATAATTGGTTTGAAAAAGTGAGTTAAATTTGTATACATGTCATACACGATGGTAACATGAACTGATTGAAACATCTTGGGATATTTTCCTTGGTACAAAATCTGACTTCTACTAGGTACATAATTGATAACTACCCACCCCTTGAAATGTGCTTGTGAATAAGAAATCCCTTCTTCATATGAATGAAGAATATGGGAACAGTTTTATTTTAAAGTTCATAAAATAAATATACTAAGAATAGATATGGGAAGGGTATTTTTCTGAAAAGTGATGGATTCTTTTTCCAACTAGATATTAAAATGTTTGTGGCAAATCATGACCCCAAACCACCTTGAAAGGCTTGTCTGTAGGCACATGCATTGTTCAGCCATATTTTTCATCAACGCCAAAAAGTTTGGACTGACAGAAAATCATTTGGACTGACAGATTTTCAGGACTTGTCAGACCATATGACTGACACAGAATTTTCACATTTGCCATAGACTGGTATTTACATGCTAAAAATATAGTATTAATTGTCTGTTAAATATTTATTGTTAGTGTGAATAATGTGAAATCAGATGGGGTTGTTTTTTAACTGTGTCAGTCTATTATTCACTTTACTTGATTGTTATCCTCTTTACTATTTGATATATTTATTTATGAACACACAAGATTTTTGTACATATACATTTTTAAAAGCATACTTATGTATTCAGTTCTATGTCTCCCTATGTTCCGTGGGGTAGTGAGTTTGAATCCCATCAGAGCATATTGATGTTGTAGTTAAATTGAAGCTTAATGTTGAAAAACCTGTCTTCAGCTATGTCAATAGAGTGGTAGAAACATGTTGCTATAGAGAAGAGAGACAGAAAGGAATAGAATTTTTACAAATGACACAATTCTTTATATAGCTTTTTCCACCCTGATATAAAGCCACACCACTAAGACGGTGGCCGACGCGATGCAACACTCCACGACGCAACGGTCGGAGAGCATCGTATAAAAACATCAAACTAGCGTCTGCTTACGACGGTGCCTGTCCACACTGCCACGACAGTTCGTCGTGAGCCTGTCGCGGTTCTGACAAGTGTTTTAAAAACTACGCCGGCCACTCATAAAAGATAGAAAGATCAATACAGTTTTTATTATTATTGATTAGAGCACACGCATTTTGTCGATAGATATAATAGCAGAGTTACGTCAAAGTACAAATTCGTTACGTAAACCAATCTAAGACGGCCCGTCACGCTGTAGGAGTGTCCAAGTGTCCACACCAACGCGACCATGCCCAACGCGATGTTGCGTCTCGTCGCGTCGACCATAGTCTTAGCGGTGTGGACAGGGCTTAAGAGCAGCCTTTTTTAGAATCTAACTATCCTATATATTAATACACTAATTTTTGGACTTTGTTCGGCTATCTCCTCTTTAACCTGACTAGCTGGACGCCATCTAACTACAGGAGATCGTTCATGGTACTGTGTAGTTTTGCACGAATATGTTTTTCATAGTCAAGATGGCCCTGATGGTTGTTAATCAGTGGTTTTATAACAAAAATAGCAGACAGCGGCAGCCATGGCAGCGTCATGTGGAGTAGTATGATGTCATAAAGACGCCAAAGGCGTCACATGGGTTCAAATACTAGGGATTACCTCCACTTTGCCAATTGGGCTATGTGTACATTAGAACCTTCAATCAAGACCACCTCTATAAATACACCCCCTCTATTATAAGATGATTTATAACATTCCCAAGTCTTCATAAAAAAGACCAATGCAAACATCCTTAAACAGACCACCCCTATATTTAACCACTTGACGGCAATCCTTGGGCAGTCTTAATAGGGATGTTCTATTGAAGTGTGTGAGAATATCTGTGCCATGGAGAGCATTATGCTCCAATTGCCATAGACACTAATTTTTCTTCCCATAGCTTTTGCACATTAGATGCCAAGTGCATTTTCAGTGATCAATGACTTACTTGAAAAGATATACTTCTTCGCAAGTATACCACATCCAAGCTCAGAAATCCATAGTTTGATCTGTTGCTTGACTTCTTGCTCATTGCAAAAGATTCTATATTGTGGTATAAGAACTTCTCTATCTTAATTTACCTTCAGTCTTAAAGGTTGTTCCAAAACACTCTTACTCCATATCATACTTGATACTTGGAAGGTGCTATGTAGTCAGTACAATGGTGTGTGCCAATATTATTTATTATTTATTTTGTATGTACTAAATAACAGAGTATCACCCACGCTCACAATTTGTACAAGGTGGCTGCTGGAGAAAAAGAGTGTTGTACTCATTTCATACACTTTATTCAATATATCGCTTTCCTATGTCTATGGATGGGTGGTGGTGCTGTCAGGACATGGGTAAGTGTCGTCAGGACAAGGGTGCTTGAAAATAAAATGCTGTAAAAAACATATTTATACACTCACCAAATATGTCTTTTTTTTCTATGCCCACGGAGGGCATTGTGTTCCCATTTACATGGACACTAACATTTCCTCCTTTAGATTTTCATTTTACATGCCAAGGCAAAGGATTTCACCAATGATTTAATTGGGATCGACTTATACGATTATGTAACTGGAGTTATTCAAAGTGATTCTCAGCATGCCTCTGACCACACGGGTATAAGCTAGTGACTAGTAATTGCTTTACTTTTGAAGATTCTAGATATTAATGTTAATCAAAGAATGTAAACTTATAGCATTCTGGGTTCCTTCATTCATGATTCTATACAGACTTAATAGCTATCTTTAAGAACCAAAGTACCTGTCATGTTGGCGAGACTTTCGTTGTTATCCCAACAACTTCATCGGGGCGAGTGCCCACTGCCATAGGATATCCGTGATATGGGCCACGCCATCAACCCAAAAAACTTTAAGATTATGGAATGAGAGGAGGTTGAACTCCATAGAAAGATAGGGAATCTGTAGAGATCCGCATACGACGCCCTGAGATGAACCGCAATACCTGCTACGACCTGCCCCCATCTACTTTTCATTACTGTCATGTGATCGCCGCCACCATGGGAGTCACGTGACAATCTAAGGATTGCCATTCGGCCCGATGAAGTTGTCCCGATAACAACAAAAGTCTCGCCAACATATCAGCTACATTGGTTCTTAAAGGTAGCTATTAATTCTGTATAAAATAATGTTAATGTCTGTATAACATTTTCTACACTTCAGGATAGACAACGACATGCCAATTTCTCACTTGTCACATACTCATCATTTCTGGGATAAACCAAGATTCTCCGGTGAGCTATTTCCAGTTCAAATCTAGAAATATTCACACATAGTGTAATTTGCAAATGGTTCATGGTTCACTGGAAATTGTTAAGATTGAATGCTTAGCAAATATTTCTAGTGACCCATCCTCATTTGTTTTGGACTTGTTACTCAATACACAAGTTATTGTAACACTGAATATGTGTGCCGTGTAAAGGAGATTCCCATAAAATGACGATGCTAGTGAACCATCAGCTATTTAAAGACATAAATTTAAATATTCACAAACTAATTTCTGCTTCAAACTGTACAAAATGTAATAGCCATGCAATATTCTAGTTTTACAGTGATTTACATGTACAAAGAAATCTTTAGAAGTCACTTTTCATATTATTTTATTAAAGATTGTCAATATATACCAAAGGTATATGCAGTTGAATTATGATTTAAACAAGCGTGAAGTAAAGAAAGATTTTGATTCATATATGCACCTCTCCCACTTGCACTTCATAACTGCCCTGATTTGCACTAATCTAAATCAGTTGGATTAATAATGATATCTGCAATCCATCTGCTGTTATAATAGTTTCTGTCATTGAGACTATTCACTGATATGCGGTTTGCTGGGTCAAACAGCTACATGTAGCTGGTTATGTAGCTAGTGGTCTACGTGCTGATCCAGACAACAGTTATACCACCACACTAAGATCTTTTGTGCTACTTTACCCTTGTGTGTGCATAAGCAGAGTCATCCAATATAAATGCAATGCCAGCGTCACATCATATAAATTCTTATCTGAAACATTATCTTCATATATTCTCTTCAGCCATGGTTGACTATAAAGGAAAAGTTGTATTTTCCTACCCTGAGGTCTACATAACATCGTGTAATCTCGACCTGACGAGTTTTCCATTTGACAACCAGACGTGTCATCTTGAGTTTATGCTTGTTGACGACCTCACCAATGAAACGGAGCTGAGAATACCCACCACCAACTTTGATAAATACACGTATGGTATATAGTTACTTATTTTCATGCTTGCATACTCAATTTCCTACTTACCTCCTTACTGATCATACTATTGTGAAAGTTCACTGGAATAAGCTACATTATCTTAAAGATTATTAAAAATGATAATTATTTAGTAAATAGTGTGTCTAAAAATTACGTATATAATATTCATTATTTTTCTTCGATGTCTATTATAGTGGTGTATAATAAGTTGCTTTTTTGTGTATCACAAAACATGAACTGTATATGCTCATT
Source organism: Streblospio benedicti (assembly GCA_019095985.1). Lineage (NCBI taxonomy): Eukaryota > Metazoa > Annelida > Polychaeta > Spionida > Spionidae > Streblospio > Streblospio benedicti. Next base: position 28,413,245 of record CM032666.1, on the reverse strand, counting down.
TTTCAGCAACTTGTTTAAAAATTCCTTGATATTTTTCACTGGTCTTAGAAAAAAATATCTCTTCATGCTATGGTTTTAAGTCATTTTGCAACAGTGTATTAGACAATGATACTTTTTTTCAGCATTAAGTTGGCCAATAATGGATGGAAGCTGGAGCGCTTCATTGGTATTAACCTTACTAAGTCTGAAGAAACTGACATTTCCGACCCCACGCTGAGAGCTAGATTCAGCCATGTTAACTATATAATATCTCTCAGGAGGTACGTAGAGTACAAGATGGCACAGGCCTAAAATGGTCTCAAAAGAGAGGTGTCCATTTTATGGAGGTTAAAAATGATCTCCATGCTGAAGTTTGGAGTACGAAAAATTGTGTTTTTATAGATGGGGTCTTTTCTTTTTATAATATTTCAGTTAGCGGCAGTCTCTATTTGGAAGTTAGAAACAAAAAAATCGGCTTAGATTTAGTGTAGATATGGTCTCCTAGTAGGCATTATCTTGATTAGAAGTTTTGGTATAGTTATTCTCTGCAGACTTTTGAACATTTCCTGACAAGAAACAATATTTCGTGAATGTAGTTTAAAACATTTTATATTCAACTATTAAGGATAATTCAATTGGCTAGGGTGGTATTTACAATAAATACATATGCTCACACCTTCATCAGTTTCTACTGCTTTTAGAATTGAATCCCTACGTTTTGCTTATTCTTTTTAGTTAAAATGTAATTTTCAGAGCACAACACCAAAATGCATCTTCATTTTTTCAGACACGTGAAAGTAAATTTTTACTACTTTTACTACCCCAACATCCTGCTGAATACAATCACCATGCTGCAATTCTTCCTGCCCACAGAGATGATTTCCAAGCGCATGGCTCTGGCCTCAACACTGATTCTTATCTACTTCATGTTTCTCTTCCTCATGACAAAGACTTTGCCAATTTCTGGCCAGGTTCCAATTATAGGTAACTTTACGTTCTCTTTTTCCAATTATTGAATAAAGAATTAATATGGCTTCTGTAAATATCAAAATTAAAAAGGTACTATACGTAATGGTGAACTCAATCTTTTTTCTTTTGAAGTTCAGTGGGTGTAACTAATTTTATAGAATTCAAGAATATTGAAAGATTAATACAATGTAATGTAGGCTACATAAAAGAACTATTCTACAGCACTGTATTGTCATCTGACCTTGAATGTTGGTTATAACTGAATTTTTGTAAACTGTGACATTCAACAGGACCCTTTAACATTTCCAAGTAACTGATAGCTGGTCAAGCCAGCCTCTGGAGGACCTGACCCTTTGACTATCACAATAATTTTCTATAAGTCCATACGCTGTTTAAATATATTAGATAATATGTGAAGTTAAATAAGCAAACTACATGGATGACATTGTCACATGCGTCCAGGCAAAATGTGTAATGCGAAGGTCTAATGCACCTGTCTCTTTGGTTCCCTGTCAATGTTGGGTGTCAAGTAAACACGTCCCTTAACAGTTGCACATTGCTCCATGGTAAACGCTTTAAAATCCAAGATAGTTATTCATTGGGAACATTGTTTTAAAGGCACATCCCAGGTCATTGTGATTGGCAGTGCTCCTCAAGGGTGATAAGAGGCATAGACGCACCTGTCTCTTTGTTTATTGGCAGTGCTCAAATTATTGGCGCCATCAAAAAACATTTGTTAGCATTTATTAAACTAATATTTATATGCTCTCCTAGAAAGTTTTGTCTACTACGTCCAGTTATAACGTAAAACGTATATGCTACCTTGGAGATAGAGGTACATTTGGATGGTGCCAGTAATTTGATCATTGCCAATAACTTTGGCACAGCGTCTGTAGTGTGACAAGGACAGTAATGACCTGGTGTTATGTAGCGTCTTCTGATCCTGTATAGCACGGACGTAAGACCATTAACATTTATTCTATTTCAGTGCTGTACGAAGTGGGCTCCATCCTGGTGGTGGGCTCCAGCATGATACTCACAATCCTCTTCCTCAAGGTTCACTACTACGTGGACCACGGCAACTACTGCCAGCTCAGCCCGCTGTACCGCAAAGTCTTCCTCCACTGGCTGGCCAGAGTCGTCTTTGTGGAACGCTTTATCACTGACGATCCCACGTATGAAAAAAAGGTAAATCGTATGTATGCGGATTTACTGAGACAATGGTTTGTCAATGTAATCATGTAGCAGCTCGCTACGTGGTATATGAGGATCGTCACGGTGTTGTTCCACACTGTCCTTTAAAGTGGTTACTCTCACATATTGTATTATTACTTTTAAACAACCCAACATGCCTTAGATTTAAAGCTTGCCCCTTGTAAAAGACATATTGGGTAAGTGAATCACCTAAAATCATCCCGTTTACATGACTCAAACAATTTGACACCTATGTGAAACATGGTAGTTTGGTATTTTGTGGACGTATAGGCGTTATGTTGCTCCCACACTTGGTTCTATATCAATAACTAATAATATAATTTCATATTTTTCATGATAAGTCATGATATATTCTGGGTGGTTACATATTCTAATTTTTTTTTTCCTCTAATAATTATTGGTTGAGTTGACCTGAATGTGATTTGTGTGAGTAACATTCGGTTACTCCCAACATGTCCTGTTACCACCACAATTCACACATACAGAAGTAAAGATTTTGAAGGTGGGTTCGAGGTAAAAGTTGTATAGCAATATTATTTTAATTGTAGATTTTTATACTGTCCAAATTTTTTGTATGGGTCTTTACAGGAGGGTGTGGAACCTTGGGTGGTTGTATAATGGTATGTAATGTAGGGTTACTTGGCTTGCTGACTATTAACACTTTCTCACTTAATTCTGACCCTGATGACCCATTCGTCGAGTGTTACTATATCCTGCTATTTGCAGTTAGCCAAAGAAGTGTCCTACACTTCCCTAGTGGACGACCTTGCAGACTTGCAGGCCTCAGCAATCTACATAGACTTCAAGCGATCAGAGAGCATGGACTTGGAGCGCGAGACACAGGTAGGTAGAGAGAGAGGTAGCATGGCACAGAAAACACTGTTCAAATTTTCTTACGGTTAGCCTTCATTATTACTTGAAAAGATTTAAAACGAATATTAAAGACTTGCAATCCACATAATTATTGAATGTGAATAAGTACTGTAAAGTTTCTGAGTCCCAATGTTTACATGGATAGAGACCCCCACACCAACCTATCATAGGTAGGGAGACTGTTCCCTACCTATGTTAGGTCGGTGCTGCTGTGTCCATCCACGTTAACATTGGGACTCAGTCTCAGTGGATGTGCTGTGGAGGATGCTTCATGTTTGGTCTGCAGGATGTGGTTGTTAAGGTTCACAGTTCCAAAAGCATTCTTACATTTAAAAATAATGGACCATTGAAACTGACTTTAAGACTTTTGACTTTTTTATTTATGTACAGTGGAACCTGTGTATGTTGACACCTCCCACTAAAGGACATCTGTCTTAAGTGGACACTTTCCACTTCCACCTACCCTACGTATCAGATATAAAGCAAACCTCTTTTTTAAGCACACATGTTTAGCATGGACTCTTTTTACTTCTAGAGATGTTCAAGTAAGAAAGGTTTTTGTGAAAATCCACAACGGAGATGCTCAGTAGACGCCTCACGGCAATTGAAAACCCACAGCGTCGCGCAACAAAAACAGCACTGTGGGTTTAATCCCATTTAAGTCTCATTTAAAATACAATGGAACCATCGGCGCTAATTTTTTCGCATACCAAAAGTTAAGCTTCCGTGCAGCGCTATGGGTTTTGGCACTTACACTGTATGAATGTAATTGCGCTGACAGGAGGTTGAGGCTGACTCGGCAGGTGCGTGTGTGGAGCAGCCAACGCAGGCTCTGGCATTCGGTCACAGCGTGGTGGAGGATGTGGTAGTCGAAGAGCCGCGTGAGTTCGGCGGTGAGCAGACGCTTGGATTTTGAGCTTTTTTTGGTTAACAAGTTATATAGAATATAAACATTCATACAACCCTTTGATTACACTGGAATATGTCAAGATTTAAGCAAATGAGAAACTCACAAGCACGATTCTTCAGTAACATGAAATGAACACCCTTACATTTTTAAACGTATGTCACGTGTCAACTCATAAAGGTCTATCCATTAAAAACAGACACATTAACTCATACAGGTAGATATTGAAACAATGCTGCTATGTGTAGTGTGAAATGCATTGCGGCAGGCCAACATTGGGGATGAGAAACCTATTATTGAAGACATATGAACAAAATCGGCATCTGGCTAGAGTTTGTTTTAATAAACATGTATGAAATTTTGAACTATTCAAAATATGATTATTCCAAATTCAAAATTGTACCTTTTTGTACTTTTTCTTCAAATTGTACAAATTAGATTTTTGATAAGTTTTAAGTATACTTTCTTGATAGAATCTCAGAAACGTACAGTAAACTTGATAATTAGCTAATTTTTCATCCTTATAGCAATAAAGCTTAGCTGTGTTGTGCTAATCAGATGAACCTACACAAAAGTATTTTCTTGTAGATGGTGTTCCCGAGGGCCTCCCTCCCAGCATGCTACAACAACCAACATCTTTGGAGCCCAAAATGCAGTGCTCTTCCTACCACGAGACGAAGGGACCAGCCGATTATCATAGTGACTCCAAAGCCACCAGCTTGATTTCACGATCAAGTCACGAACACATGCCGTCTTCATCTCTTGTAGACGACTCGTTTTGTCAAAAATCTTCAAAAAACAAGAATATTTCTGAAACGCAAAAGAACTCATTAGCAGCTAGCAGTCCTGCAATGTCAAATACTCAAACACCACCTCAATCGAATAACGAAAATGTTGGACAAACTCAAAATCTGTCAGCAGACACAACAATGCTTCACCGAAAATCTTCAAAACCCAAGCATATTGTGGATGACTCTGCTCAAAAGAAACACTCTGCAGACAGTCCAAAAGTCTCCAACTCCCAAATGGCCATTGGGCGGCGTATATCATTTGATTACGTGACTGCGATCAATCCTGCACTCTCCTCTCATGGTTGCCATGGAAAATTTGATCATTTGCGACATGGATCAAGCCAACAAGTGTCACATATGACGCTGGCTTCACTCTCAGAATATGTGCCACATAGTGAGTATTTTTTTACTGTTTTTGTTTTTGAGTTTTTTTCTGTGTGTGGTTGGGCGGGAGGGGGGGGGCTCTGTTCTTAAAATATTAGGCTTATTGACACCACACAATAACCATTATGTGATTTGTTTTGGAATACTACAGTAGAATCTCACTAATAAAAGAAAAAACATGGCTGACTTCCATGGTCCAAACCAATGAGTGCACTCTTGAAGTCTTTATTGAAGCTTCAGATGGTTCATCATCTCTTATACTGTTTGTAAAGTGTTTTGTCAAAAGTTATGATGATGATGATGACTCTATTTTTAATGGTTGAATGTATGATTTTAATGTACTCCAAGTTCAACTTTCACTAATTGCTTCAGGCCCCACGGTTACCCACACTCCGTCATCACTAACCATGCCCGTCTACGCGAACTGTCACCTTGAATATCTGCAAGTTGCTGAGCTGGAGACGTTAGAGGATGAACTTATGTTCAGCATTTTACAGCATCTAGAAGATAAGGCAGCTACAGTGGTAGAAGAGGTGGGTGAAAAGAGTATTTTACTACCATTGTGTGCAGTAGCAACCTAATGGATAAGGATCTAAGGAAATATTATAAGGATGAGATAGATTTGCAATAAGGTGTATGTTACCACCACTCACAGATCCATGGGTCAAGCTGTAGCCACAAGCCACTTTTCATGCAAAAAGATGCCATTCTCCTGCCATTTCTGCCAAGCTTTCAGGTGTTCAAAACCCAATCCGTGGTATCTATTAGATGCACACATGTAAAAATACAAGGTATTCTTAACATGCACACAAATGCCCAAAAATGGAGATGCATTGTTTTTAAAGTGAAAATGAGATGAAGGTTGGATAAATTGAGTTCTAGAAGCCTTTTTGTGTTATATTATTTTACCTCTCTCACATAAGCACTTTTCACACACAGGGCCGTAGCTACATATGAGGCAGGGGAGGCAACTGACTCCTCAGTTTTTTGGGAGTTTTTTCTCAAACCCTGAATGAAACTGAGAGTTAACATATTTGTTTTGTTTGCTCCAAAATTTATATAAATGTCACGTAAATCAAAGTGGATACAAATATGAAAAGCATCTGTATTCATACTTGAAAAACATACTCTTTTTCATTTTTAACATATGTAAAATTTTGCTTTCTTAATCAATATCTGTGTTTTACTTCTGAGCCTCAGAGACTAATTAATAGAAACAATATATTGGGATGGGGGGGGTGTGTGTGTGCACCAAATCCACTCTAGAACAGCTGCACGGCTACGGCAATTGCCTGCACCCTAGCCAAACTTCTTTGCCTCCTCTGTTTTGCAATCCTGGCTACGGCCCTGACACATCTACCTTATAGAACATTCATAAAGTGAACCTCTCATTGAAGGATGCCTGTCTTACATGGCCACTTTTCACTTCTCCCAAAGGTGTCCACATAAGACAGATTCAGAACTCCATGCATTTAGGTGTACTGGTGCATATAAAATAACTAACATATGAACACAATTTCACCTTTATCAAACGTAATTGAATGAGCCTCATTAAAATGAGTACACACTTGGACAAAAATAATGCAATCGTACTACATTTGCAGGAGCGGACACGAGCTGTGATCTGCGAGTGGGAGCAGCTTGCATTTGTGCTGGACCGAACATTCGGCTACATCTACATCCTCATCACAGTGTGCATCTGGGTGTGGACGTTTGTTCCGCAGCCTCAGGGCATCACCTATATGGTCATGTATGACGACTATGAGGAAACCTGATGCAAAATTAGTGGACGCACAAAAAACTTCATGCATCACCATCGTTGGTCGTGTTCTTTTTCCTGTATAGGCAAAAGAGTAGTCTTCCCATGAACAGTATTATGTAGGGAAATCTAAGAAATTGAATAAGAAAGTAGGAAATTAAACTACGGGGTATGCATATTTTTGACAAATATTTGCCATGTTTGTGAGTAGGTACATAGGATACAATTAAACCGTTCAACAGGTGTAACCTATACATCTATTTTCATCACGCATGTAATTCCATGGGTTTCCAGGCTCCATTGCTGCCTGATAATCCGGAAAAGATGATTCCCCTCCTTAGAACTGATATGATACAGATTTCCAAGAATTGCACAGTTGTAACAATGCCGAGGACAATATGCCAATAATTATGTTCACTTTTATGAATTTGTTTTGGAAGTAGATACTGTTGTAGGTGTCAGATCTAAGGTGGTTTGTGTAAGCAATATTGTTTTGTGCATATATCCATAACATAACATGCTAATAATTTATTTGTTGTTTAAACACACGGTGTTATGAATAAAATACCACATTCGTGCGAAATGCAACATACTTGTATACGGCTCATTAAATATTGTCATTGAATATAAGGGACCTTGCATAATTGATCGTACATGGGGCAGTGTCATCGGTCATTTGGAGAAGAGAAAATTATTAAAAGCGAGTGGCGCTTTCTGCATAAATGGAAATCGCGAGACTTTCTCCCCCTATGGAATCCTTGAGTTGGCTTACAAAAAATTGAGTGACCCACCCCCCACCCCCACCCCAACACCATGTTGTTAGATAGAATATCATAGAAGACATACAAGGCTGAATTATCAACAGTTTTCATATAACAGATATGATAAAAGCGCTTTTAAACTGATTGAATCAGGAAGGTATCATTACTGTTAATGCAAAAGAAAACTGAAGGGTGAAAAATCGGGAGCCTTGTGCCCCTGCGTCCATCTCCCTGGAACAGTCTAAGTGAAAGTGAAAACAGTGAAAATTTCTCAAAATATCGGGATAGGTCACAGAGCTCAGAATCTTCTGATAATGAATGTGAAAAAAGAACTGTAGCCGAAATGGGACTTGATTTAGGATATTGCTATTTAGGCCATAGTAACTTGATTCTTAGGATGACATCAGTGTCAATGTATCAAAACAACCCCAGATTATGAGATATATAAATAATGGCTCTTGCGCTGAGGTGACTAAATATAAGACAAACATCTGGCTAAGCTGAGGCACTTGGAGACTGCTACACCCACAGTCAATCATCTAAAAAGTATTCATATCTATACATGTAGGTCAGACCAAATTATATGCAAAATCTCAACAGGATTTTTGAACTGAATTTGCTCATCTTGGAATTGACAAAGGCTATGGGTTCACAAATGTGAAACTTCTAATTATGTAGACTGTGGTTCAGAGACAGCGGTTCAGTCATCATAGAACCTTATAAGGGGCTGAGTCATTATCTAAGGCGTTGGGGGGTCATATTTTTAGATGACTGCGTTATGAACTTCTGACCCCCCCCCCACGGGTTTGCAAATTAACATATGACGCCCCCACTCTAATTCAAAGAATGCCTGTAATATGAATTTCCGAACCCCCCCAACTTGTATATATGTGTCGGAACAAAACCTAGTACTCCACAACCACTCAACATATAATTCCCCCAAAAATATGTCCTGGTAGCTATCATTATATGAACTTTATAAAAGAAATAATGGCACAATATGAGGAAATCTAGGTCTAATGCATATAAGTCTGAAGAAAATCTATTAGTAACTCTGTGGCATATGAATAAAATAGAACGTGTGATGCGGGATCTGTTGGAGGAAGATGGGGTGGGCGACACATTTTTAATTTTAATGGTAGAGCTTATTTAGGCAATACGATAAGAGACCATGTATTGTATCTAACTCTGCTCTATGGTCGGATGTAAGATTTTGAAAAGGGGGCAAAAGTCAGTTATAATATAATGTGACCGGATAGGGCTTCTTAATTTATTCAGGATTCTGATAAGGAAATCGTCATTATTTTCTTGCATGTGGTGAGAATCTGTACATGCCACTAGAGTGGCATGGCGGTATCTTTCTTTACAAATGAAACGTTGCAGCCTGAAAGGTTCATTATTTCTCAGAGAAAGCTGTGCTGACAACATAGATGCATATGGAATATTTTCATATGCAATGTGAAAATGCCACAGAAAAATTAGACTTGAAGTATTTGTGTTTTTTTGTGTGGGTGTTTTTTTTGTATGATAGAATATTTCAATTGTTTTCCACAGACCTCCATGTCCAATGTGCCGTCCAGTGTACTGGAGACAGAATGATGCCATAACGACCATTCAAAAAATACTAGTATTTCAATACCTAACCCCACCCTCCAGCCTGTAACTACAAATCCACAATTTTTTAATTCAAACTTTTGACCCCCCCCCACACACACACACAAATTACATACATTTTCAAACTTCTGACACCCACCCCCACAACACGTTTTCAAACTTCTGACCCCACCCCAGAACACATTTTCAAACTTCTTACCCAACCCCACCCCACCCCTAAGCAATTAAATTCAAACATATAACCCCACCCCCACCCCCTCCTCCCAGTTTTTACTGACACCCACGCCTCTAGATAATGACTCAGCCCTAACGACTGGCAGCTTGGTATGGTCTAAAGTCTCAATATCTTGGGATGGTGAGTTTGAGTCTCGTTAGGGCCACTCGATGTAGTCATATGGAAGCGTTGTGCTGTGTTGTTAAAACCTCTTTTCGCCTATGAAAATTCGTGGTAGAAATCTGCTTGCTTGGGAAATTTGTGAGAGAAGGTTGGGAGTTAATTTGTCAGTTTATTTGAAATGTGGACATTAGTCGAAACTTTTCGGGAAATAAAATTTAGAAGCTATGTTAGTGACTTTTATAATAGATTTGGGAAATGTAAAATGTTTTTTATAAGAAACTAAACCCGGCAGAAATAAATGAATATACTGCAATAAAGAATCACGAAGTGAGGATGACTTTGATAATGCAATTTTTTCACATGATATGCTTAAATCGAGTATTGAGCCTCAGTATTGTTTTGTGAGGTATTAATTGTGACGTGGAGAGTCAAATCTTGACATGTAAATTTACCAATGGCATAGGATATTTCATAGTTGGTTAAAACGTTCTGTTGACGAATAACTCATGAAAACAGCATAAATTACAGCCGTCAGATTGACCCACTTCTTATTAAAAGCTGAACCTAAAACTAGAGTCAGACGCTCCAGATTATTGAAGCCAAAGCAACCGTGTTATGTTATACCCATTGTTCATAAGCACACAGAACAGAAGGTGTTTTTGAAGGAAAAAAGCACCAGAACCCAAGGTGTTTTGGAAGGGGAAATCATTTCAGAACATTCAGAACATTTCTCCTCTTCTATACCACCTTAAATATTATTAGAGATCGACCATTCGTAACTGTGGGACTGGGGCTTTATCGCTTGTTTACCGATGCGTCTTACATAATGTTTTGTTTTCCATATATACATACTTCTACCTGTAATACTAGTGCTAGGATTCGCCATTCAGCAACATGCGGACATACTTGTGCGTCGTAGTTTTCTTATTCACCTCTGGGGCGAAATCTCAGGGTAAGTGCAGTTTATATAGACGCTACTACGTACAGAGTCAGCAGTAATACACGTACTGTGATTTGGGCGTGCTTTTGTTTTCCTTATTGTGAAATCAACTTTCAAGGTTACGAAAAACACACGCGAAAAACAGTAATGGTTAAGACCCTAGACTGTAGTAGAACATCACAGAGCAATGTTATAAAAAGTGTTACATACTTATAGTTAAGACCTGGGCATTTCATTTTTCAAATCACATTTTTATATCTCGCGGTAGCATAAAAAGGTTATAACAAAAAATAGGATGGCTTAATTGCTATGTATTGTACATTGTATTAATACATGCTATAGCTGATTTATCTAGTCTTTCAGTTAGTTTAAGAAAAGAATGGGTAGAACAGACGATATGGTCAAACCCGCTATTATTGACAAGACCGAATGCGTAATAGATCCAGTCAGATATCAAGAAAATATCATACAGGTATAAATATGACTAACAACAGGGAACGTTTTATGGAAATCTTACATTCGTCAATAGTCATGAGACCTTGTCATTCGCAGGACATTTTTATAAAGAAAAGAAATTCAATGCAGTAGGTCTTTTTGTGCATATATTACAGAGTGCGTCTGTTTCACACATACATGAGAGGTGGCAGGCAGTTGAAGAGGGTGGGTGGGCGAGGGGGGTATTCTAATCTATATATTGTTTGGGGCACCTTACAGAGGGAGGGTGGAGTGGGATGTGGAGAGGGTGGGGGACTTTTTTCTACCGAGGTAATTATCCTAAAGTTCTCTGGAACAACATACCAAATTATTATGGTAAAATAAGATTAGTAAACTATCATATTAGAAGATAATGCTTCATTCTTAAAAATTGTGATCTTAAGGTGGTGGGGGAGGTGGTTGGTTGTAATGAGTTCACAAAACATGAGAGGACCGTTTTACAGCTCTGTTTGGTGGACTGCTGCCAACACTATCGTTACATTTTCAGTGTTTCATCCCCCATCATTAAATAATGAATACTCCCTTCTAGAGACTTCCTGCTGGAAGGGATATTGAATTAATCTCATTATTGGTTCGTGTTATCTTATGTTTGATCGTCTTCTAGTAAAGAAACTACGAGTAACACCTCCAGTGGTTTTTTTTGACATTGTATTATGACATTTAAAAATTTAAAGCAAATGTAAATCCCTTTTCTTTAAATATGATAAAAACACTTTATACACTGCAAAATCTGTTGATATGGGATAATGTCTACTTATTTCAATATATTGATACTGGCCGTGTAGTTTAACAATACTCATACGGTCGTGCTGCAATGTTGTGGTAATATTGCTCTGATATGAATGCTTTTGGGATATGAATCAGACGAGAGAACTGCGTTTGAATATATATGCATTTATTATTTGTACCATTGTTTTATATACAGTATACCATGAAAACAGTTTGTATGTTATCCAAGCACGAGATCTATTAGAGTATTCCTGTCAAAAGCCTTGCCTTTTTGCCGCTATGTGTTCAGTTTTGATGGTGCTCTGTTCCCATTGACCAGTCTGGCATCACGCGCTCATTGGTGTGTGCCGTTAGCTCACCAGCTTCTAGCTCGTTCTACCGCCTTCTTCATTGGTCCGTGGTGACTCGGGCTTGGAAAAGACCTTACCAGACATCCACACTCAACGAGTGTCTGCTTTGTTTTTATAATTATAAGTTATATCATAACGTTCTCATGTATGATCAATCTCACAGATCACACTCACAAAAAATAGTTCATATCCTTCCGTGACGTCATCAACTGTGATCGAGGTCGTTCCCAAATGAAATATTTGGAAAGCAAGTAATGTTTCAGCGTCGTGTTTGATTTAATTGAATTCAATGGGTCATAAAGCATCTATGGAACTGATGAAATACATTTCTTAACAAGTTTGTACCATATTATCACGAAAACAAAAGTTGACATGAGAGCGTTGTGTTTTCATATATTCTAAAGATAAATATAACCACTTTGCTGTAAGACTTGTTTCAGAATAGTCGTATATATAATGTCCTAAAGATTGCATGTTTATAATGTAAATGTGTAAATGAGTAAATGATATTATTGAAATCAACATGCATCAATAAACATGCTTTTCAAATGAAAGAGGATTACTGTTATATCTTAACATGACACACTATAGCTTTTTCATTATCTGATTGTCATGACGTGAAAACACAGTTCAATTTGAACGCATATTTCGGTGAGGGTTCAATTGTGCAACGCAAATCTCCTGCTAGTACCGGATTTTAGGAGAGAGGTCAGTTGGAAAAAGCATCCTCCAGAAAAAAAAATTAAATATTAAATTCTCATTGTAGTACAACCAATATACATCACATCCATCAAATAAATTAATAAAGTAAAATCATACAAAGTATTATTCACACAAATAAAATTAGATAAAAAGAAAGTCGACCTCTCGTAGAGAGTGCCAGACATCATATGGTGATGTCTTGTGATTTGATGTGTAGTCAGCGCATTATTTCTGCTATATTCTGTAAATGGCTGAACACTGCTATGTGCATATGTCCTTTAATGCAAACACAAAAGCATATGAGACAGTAATAAAGCCTGGGCGTGTCGACTCTCTTCCAGAGTGTGACATGAAGGCGCGGGACGATTGCATGCGGGACTGCCTCGGCCAGCTGGACGGGGACGGCCACGTCATGGTGGCCGAAGCGGGCACGGAGTGTACTGGCTGCAGGTGCAGGCGCGTGTGCGAGGTACGACAAGTGCAGGCCCGTGAGTCTGTATATGTGCCAATTATTATGAAAGGAACATTCATTTGTGGAGTAAATGTTGAATATCATGTATTATGTGCCTTTTGTATCACTTATTGTGACCTGGTACCCATGTTTTATTAAAAGACCACCCATATCTGCCAAGCTCATAGGCAGATCTAGGTTTTTGGAAAAAGGGGGGGGGGGGGGCACTTAAGGAAAAGAGGGGGCGCACTCACGGGATTTCAAGAAAAGCCCTATGAAAATGAAGTATTTTGGTAGGAAAAGGGGGGCGCCCCCTGCCGCGCTCCCCTGGATCTGCCTATGAAGCTCCATGAGGAGATCATATCCCAACGGAGACCACTGGAAGCCAGTCTCACGTGTGTTCTTAATACTGAATGTACAGTACAGTACCCTACAGTACAGTAAGTATAGAAGGTGTAATTAGACCACTTAGTCCAAAGCCTTCATAAACACATAGATGTGGCCCTTCAAGGACCTGTGTGTAACAGGTTAGAAAGACGTTTCCTGTTTGACACCCATCATCAGCCCCGATGGGGAATCGAGTCCATGGCCTTGCGGTCACCACAAACACTGGTTATAAAGGAGAGGTTGTGCTGTAGTTGCTATGACAAGTGGTGTTCCTTTACAGTACGATCAGCTGGATTGCCTGGCGACCGGTAAGGTGTGCCAGCCACAAACCGTGATCTGCTTCCGCGACCCGTGCCCGCCTATCCCAGTCTGTGTCGACGGCGACGACGGTGAGTATAGATTTTCTCACCTCTGCTGAGAATGCTCAATTCTGATTGGCTCAGAGCCGCAGTGAAAAAATGATAGGCTATACTATCAAGTTTAAAACCTAAAACAATAAATAAAGATGAGAGGAAAAAAGTAATTGTGGGAGTGGGTGTGAGAGATCATATATTGTCTCACTTCGTGTGGACTTTAACAGAACCCGTTCGTGCCACACTCGGTGAGATGCTGTACTTAGACCTCCACGAGATTTTGTACTTACAACTCCCAAAATATAGTTGTCTATTTCAGTGGCTCAGTGAATAAAACGAGCACCTTCGTTGTAATGTTTCAGCCCACGGAGCGGCCAACCCCGGCTTCGGCTTCACAGGATCGACGACGATGGGGAGGCCGTCGGTATGCCCCAGCTCGTGCGGATGGTACGGCTGTGACCCCGACACTCGCGCCTGCCTCGGATGTCCCGAGGGCCGGCACGGCGCATTCTGCGAGAATGACTACGATTGCACCGATTACGAGTGCTGTCGCGGCACCGAGTGCGTTATGGTCAGCACGGCAGGTGCCCGCCGCGGCGTGTCGGTCGCTGTGCTGCACGTTGTCGTTATGTCTGCGATTGTTATGATACTTGGTCTAATGTAACTTTTTAAACTTTCCTATCACGAAGTAGATATGTTTTTAAAATAATTCTGTTGGCATTGTGTACGTCGGCAACCTTGTAGTCGCTGGCAGATCCAGGTTTTCTACGGATGTTTGTCTTCTTTTCCCCCATTAAATGCACCGTGCCAAAAACCAGGCATATGGGCTTAGATTTGTTTGCTAATGGAAATGTTAAGGTACGATCGTTGTACCATATTCCGTCGCTAGGTGATTATTCTTGATCAGCCGGACTCTGGTATAGACGAGGAAATAATTTACTTGCAATCAATGTTTGTCTAAAAGATCCCACAAAACATTGTAAGTCACGTGATTTGGTTTGTTTGTCTCCAAAATAACCAGAATTCATAGATAAGAAAACCACTTTATTCATCTCATTTTAACACTATGGGGTGAGGATAAAGAGTGGGAGTGGGGCGTGCCATTGAAGGTTTCCTGGATCTGCCAGTGACATTTTATATTGTATTAAGTAATTTTAGTTATTAGTAATCTTCAGATGGGGAAACATGCATTTATACATGTTTATATATACTCCGTCATTTGTATTTCAGTTTGTGGACAGTTGTTGACGACACACGTGCTTTTTTACAGTTTTTAGTCCCATTATTCGTCTATTTACATTCAAGATTTTTTGCTGTACAGACTTTTCTAAATATTAAAAATAAAAACATTGTACTAGATTGTTGTTTGTCTTTCAATTAATCTGCAATTGCCGATATTACCTTAATGCTCGGGAAGGCACATCAATTTGCATATTCACATTTTAAATATTTGCATTTTTCTTATTGGAACCAATATTTGTTAAAGCCCACAAAACTTCGTTGATAAGGTGCCATCCTTTTTAGTTTAAAATAATTCTATTCATCTCTCAGTTTTTAGCTACCATTTCCCATCATTAGTGACAGATCTGAGAACATATTTTCGACATTCGACTTCCATTTGACTATATCAAGCCCGGACTTGAACCCACAACCCTGTGGTTATGAGACCAGACTGATACAATCATCCCAAGAACGAGCCGAATAAAAGAAAACACAGGCGAACAGTTGTCTCTGGCACCCCAGCCCACATACTTGGCCAATTATCATATCAACACAGAGATTGAGGGTTCGAATCCCATCTAAGGACGGAAGCATTTTGGGAAGGTCTAAGTTCTTTTCATTTTCATGAAATGTCATCACTGCACAAGCAAGCTGGGAAAACATAAACGTAAAAAAGAAGAAATAAGTAATGAGTTCTAAGTCCGAAGTAGTGTCCTTATTCATGCAGACTGTAATAACAAAATAACAAACTAGCAGCAACTACATGTATCATCTTTATATATGATGCAAACACATAAGCCTAATTTTAATGCAACAGAATAACATTTTCCTTGTTATATTTGACTAGTGGCTGTGTTACATGAATATTCGCTGCACCTTTGATGCCTTACATGTTAATTTACATACCATGCAAACTTTTCCCACCAACACATGCCTCACGTGTGTAATTAAACTATAAATCTCTGACTACTTAAATTATATTGCTGGGGACAATTTGTAAAGCACGAAATGACTAAATTCGCATCCAGTGGGGTATGGAAACAAAGATCTTAGCCTTGCTTTAAAGAAATATTTCCCGTGTAAGATCGTTGTTATTGTATAAATTAGCCTCAGATATTCAAAGCCGTGAAATTACCCCCCCCCCCCCCCGTTATCATTCTAGATCATGTTCGGTCTACGGCAAACTATTTCAAACTTCACATAAGCATTGTTTGATTACATTATGTTCTATACCTTGAATTGCCTGTCTGCTGCAACAAACTCGAAGAAACCGCGGGATCAGCGCGTGCCCAGCGAGAGTGGGGCGACAGCACTTGTCTTGAGACTGCACGGAGGCCGTAGAGGGAGTTTGATTTGGAAAAAAAAGAAAAAGGGGGGAAAAAGAAGAAAAAGACTTTCTCTGCATGACCGTAGACAGGCAGTACAAAACAGGTACAGAGTCAGTACGAAGCCAGTATGTCAAGCCTCACGTTCTTATATGCCGTATATATTCAGGCACACACGGGGGAAATCGTGCTGTCAAGATTAAACGGGTATGGTTATTGTTTATAGATTTCATTATAGGTAGAGAAGTATGCATCAATATATCCGAGTGCGGGTGCTATAGTGCCATTGCAGTTCCTTGATGCCAGGCTGACACGGCAGTTATGACTTTAATCTTCTTGCCAGCCGCCTCCAAGGTAAAATTTACATAACTATTGTAAAAATCGAGTATGACTTTGACCTAAATTCTGCCACAAATGTTTCACATATAGCGCGGCTGGATGGATGTGGATGGATTGTGGGGTAATACGGACGGATGGAAGTGGATTGTTTGAAAAATAAAGTCAGTGGAATTTTTAAAAACAGATAATACTTCTAAAATTGACACAAATCCATAAATCAAACATGTCTCAATCTATTTCTGGAAAATGACGATAAGTGCAGTGTTGCCACGTAGTGACGGAAAAAGAAGTTAACGAATATCGAGACATCTATGTAATTATGGATTTATTACAAAATTAGCCCTGCTGTTAATTTTAGGTATGAGGATGTCAACAGTTTGGACCAGTGCACTATTCGTGATAACATCACTGGGTAAGTAATGCCGGAAAATTCTACTTTGCTCTTCTTCAAGTCCCACAAGCTCATTTGAACGCGTACACAACTAAAGCTATGATCACGGACGATTGTCACTCTCGTTAGCATTAGCAGATAATTCTCGATTCTGATTGGTTAAAAGCTTATAAGACTCACTTTTCTGATCTGTTATTCATGCATATTTTTTTTACATAGAAACAGCATACATGTATTTGCTACTGGCCCATATGCGAATATTGGGACCTAAACCATTCAATAATCATTTTCAAAAGCACTTGTTTATGTACTAGGAAAGCACAATAACCTGTGTAACAAATATCAATGTCTCTTATATAGTTGGACAAATTGATTGTCGTTTCTGATTGGTTAAAAGCCACATAATACTCAACCTTCTCATCTGTCATTCACGCACGGCCCTTCCACTCTCCCCGCCAGCCCTTCCCCCCGCGTCGGCCGCCACAGTCCACACGGCCAACTGCACGGGCGGCCAGGAGTTCTACAACTGCGTGCCGCCGTGCGCGCGGACGTGCGCGGCCCCGCGGCCCACGTGCCCGCCATACTGCCGGCCCGGTTGCCGCTGCCCGCCCTCACACCCCATCTGGCAGCCGCGCGTCCAGAGGTGCATCTTCCTGTACGAGTGCAACCGTGAGTGCTATTTGTGTATACAGTATACAGTACTGCGGATGTGGAGTACTGTATACAGTTGGATATTTTACTTGGTGATTCGTGGATATTGTCATGGTGGGGTGGTAGTCTTTGTATAGAAGTGGTCTTAATACGAGGCTCTGCGATATCAGATTTATTGGATAAGGACACAGGCAAGGAAAATGTCGTCGTTATAGTAGATGTCCACCAACGACCTCCGAGAAACCCTAATATTTTTTGCTTTGAACTTTTCAGTGTTCACAACAGAAGCCACAACAGATGCTGACTCCCAAACATCAGCGGCAGCTGACTTGGAAACAACAACCGCACCAGAGAACAGTAATTCGTCTGGCATTCAAGTTTCGCCCTCCCCTCCCGCCCTCACGACTAA
Organism: Streblospio benedicti; assembly: GCA_019095985.1. Taxonomy (NCBI): domain Eukaryota; kingdom Metazoa; phylum Annelida; class Polychaeta; order Spionida; family Spionidae; genus Streblospio; species Streblospio benedicti. Next base: position 28,394,913 of record CM032666.1, on the reverse strand, counting down.
AGTTGATTCAACGCCAAACAATACAAGTCCTGCAGCTGCCCGTACCACAGACGAAGCACGGGCCACGTCTTCATCTTCTCCGACACAGCACCACCACCTAACAATAACGTCCTCCACGCCCACGCCAACAACGCAACAAACAAGTACGGCCGCTTTCAGTGCACCAACAACAGCAACTGAAGCACCAGCGTTTACAAGCTGTGACGCTGGTCAAAATTGCGTGAACGGCGTTTGCTATTTGAGCGGCGTTTGCGTGCACGGCTGTGAGACTGGCTACCACGGAGCCTCGTGCAGCAGCGCCTGCAGTGCCACGTGCGTTTCTCGGCTCTGCGGTCGCTTCAACGCCGCCTGCCTTGCCGGCTGTCCCGAGGGACGACACGGCGTCTTCTGCGAGGAGCGCTGCAGCACTCATAACGTCCTCTGTGACGACTGTCCCGAGTGCGAAGGGCGCTGTCTGGGTGTCGGCTGCGTGAGAGAGAATAAGGCGTCTGCCACCGCGGAGGGCTGCGCGCGCATGGTTGTCATGGTTTTGTGGATGTGCATGTTACTCTGATAAATAACAAGTTCTACATGATATATGATCTGGAACATAATGTGCACATTGCAAGGTTCAATAGGAGGCCTAGGCGTTGAGTGCGATCGTTGTAGTATGATTTCATGCATCTAAAAGCAAGGATATGTATTACGACGCATTACGTCATAACAGTAGTGATTTTAACAGGTAGAATCCTCTTTTTCGCCCACGTACTTCACACCTTTCACACGCAATTCTTAGTCACCGCACAGTAAATTACCAAGATTAACGTTCATGACTGTGGGATTAGCCCGCTGATTAGCCTGCTTTTCCTGAAGAGACGACACGCGACAAGCTTTGTCGCTTGGTCTGCATTCTCTTTTGATTTAATTGGGTTAGTCCAGTAGAAAATAATTGAGAGCATGCGACATAACGTGACTAGGGGCAAATATTAATGAACAACCAGCGGTGTGCTTTTGATCAGTTTTCACCCCGAAAATCCAATGTCCAATATCCAATGAACTTAACCGATGTGACGTTCCCTCTGTAAACGCACACTATAAATACATATTCTAAAGAGTAATACTATAGCATCAGATTGCAAGGGTTTTAGAAATCTTCTTTTCAATACATCAACATTTGTACACTGACTTTGTCCATTGTTCTTACCACGCATTAAAATATATGGTTTTAATTTTGCTGTTATTCTTGACAACACGACAAGGACAAATAACAATTAACAATAATAAAATAGATTATCATAAATAGTTCAAGACTTCAAGTATAAACCATAAATTGTGGAGAGGTCACATTTTATGATATGTAACTACGTAGCATTTCAGTGTGAGAACGCATATGGGCATTTATAAGTGGTCAAGAAAAAACACATCATGTTTTGGTTGGTCTTGTTGCACACATACCTATGTTTAGGGCCTTTTCTAACCTTTTAAAACCATTTTGTCTTACATCCCACCTCATTATAACCCCACCCGCTTTCATTTCTATGAAACAACCGGCCTGTTATTAGAAAGGAAATAAGCTATTGCGGTAAGATAGCAGTGACGTACATGTAGGCCTAACTTAGCAACGCTACGGCTCAATGTTTGGTAGAATCGTTTATTTTGTGATAAAAGTATAAATGTTGAAGCAAAGTTAGCTGGTCCCTGCCTGGTACAACTGTTTAACTAATTATGTATATATTTATTTTATTGTGTATATTATCTATGCATGGGATTTATTTTTAATTATGAAATTAATAAATAAATAAGCAAATAAAAAGATGAAATAAGAAAATTAAAAACCCCAGATTAAAGTAAAACAATAAATAAATAAATGTTATATGGATTCCAAAATGCCTGCAGACAAATTCTATGCTCATTATATATTCAATGCAGCCTCATACATCCACATGCATTAAATCCTTTGGTGGGTAAATGTATACCAGTAATAGAAGACTATGTTCATCTTAATTGACCTCTATCATGTTAATAATGTGTAATAATATGGCTTTTGATTGATACTATTCATGCATAAATATGTACTGTGTATACAGTATGTCTTAATCAGGTGTTTTTTGAATTGTACATATATATTCTTCACAATTTGACTGCGCCATAATGTTTCAATGGAAGTAATATGATATTTTTGAACTGTAAATCACAGTGGTTGTGTCATTCGTCTGTTCACTATAAACCGTGTATTCGGGAAATATTAAGTTAATAAATTGGCATAGCAGTTGCTCGGGTTATATCATGACATAGTTAATCTCAAATGAAAATCCCTAAAGCGAGGGGTACATTCCACCTTCCTATTTGGTGAGGGCTTGGTTTTCCCTGATATCTGCGGCGTCTACGGCGTTCAAAATATTTAGGTTCCACACATACAGTTGTTGGTCACATACGCACGGGCTCCGTGTCCTTTATTGTCTGTGTGCAGTGACGACGAATGTGGTTATTATCAAGATGGCCGTGCGATGAAAGCTTGCATAGAACGTGTGTTATCCTTGTACAACTATTGTGATACGTTCTACGCACCAGGATAAATGAATTTCCATTACTAAATAAAGTACGGGATCCGCATGTTCATGGTAAAGGCAATGCGCACGGTCCCAGTACTGTGTTCGTGCCGACAACGTGACCTCTATCATGTTAATAATGTGTAATAATATGGCTTTTGATTGATACTATTCATGCACTGTGAAAACCTTTTATGTCACTGTATACACTTACGGTCTTAGACCATGAGTCGTATTCTTGAATTGTACATATCTTCTGCGGCCACAATTTGACTGCGCCATAATGTTCCAAGGAGGTAATATGATATTTTGAACTGTAAATCACAGCATCTTGTGTCATGAGCTGTTCACTATAAACCGTGTATTCAATATAATTACAAATATTAAGTTAATAAATTGGCATAGCAGTTCCTCAAAAGTTATATCATTGATATAGTTCATCTCAAATGAAAATCCCTAATACTGAGCTGGCGTACTGCTCTATGGGTTTTGCCACATACAGGGGCATTGCAAATATTATCGGTGTGGTAAGAAAATTTGATACCAAGTTCACATATCCACACAAGACAAGGTTTGATTTTCAATGTCCATGACACTGATGAGAACGATTTAATGCCAAGCTAAATACTAAATAATTCCCACCCGGTACCCTCGTCTTGTGGCTCTTGTTGGTCATCATTGGCACAAGTGTGGCTGGAAAGGATGGTAAAAAGAACCGAGGTGGTGCCTATAGTCACAAAACAGACAACGGGAACGAGGCACCGCTGCAATGGTTTGTTGGAAACATATGTTAGCAGCAAGTTTGAATGATGGTGGTTCAATACCAAATATTTAACACCATTTATTTATCAGAATTACAAGCACAATAAGTCTTTTCGTCAGAGGTAAAACACAAAGTAAAATTTGAACATGAAAAGCACTTTTAGAATTTAAAAGGTACACGAAAAGGCATAAGTATGTTAAGAGTGATCAAATACTAAATCAGATTTCTTATTTTGCGGGCATTATCGATGAATTTTGTAAAGCTATTGCGATGGAATTTTATCAATTACAATCAGTTCAATAATATGAAAATATGCTCTGATTAATGTAACTATGTTCATGAAAATCTTCTTCCATGCATCAGAATGGAAGGGATACTGTATGATAAGATGTTTGTTTCATAGACCCTAAGGTGTCGCACTTACACAAATCATTGCTGGAGTTCTGTCTCTTCAGAATTGGACCTATAAGTGGGATCTCATATCTCAGGTGATTATTCAAAAGAGTTGGCTCAAAGTTGGTGATAGGATCAACTAGATGTGGAGTACATCCAGAGGAGGCTTTATGAATGAAACAGTTGAAACAGTATACTGGTGGTTGTTTCAGACACATGCATGCAGTTACAGGGACCAACCATGCAGTTTAAATATAGACGCTTGCATTATCACTTGTGAACGTTACTACTATTCACCAATACAACTTGAGCTGCCCTCATTCATAAAAATAATACAGTTCCCATCGCCGTAGAGAGGTAGTAGACTACATACGGAAAGTTCAAACAGGCACGGTGTGCAGTCTGGGGACCCCCACTATGATATGTGAATGCAAATACAAAATGTATTCAGCTGAAATTTTTCTCAATGTCTGCCAACATGTCCTCGTCTGAAGAACTGTACTTCAGTTCGACGTTCTTCATTCCTGTATGCTTGCTCTTCTTATCCTTATCCACCGGTGGTATTTCAATGGTCACATTCCTACTGTGTAAAATGTCTCTAACAATCTCACTGACGTCGCTGTCACTGCTCTTGCTCCTCACCCTGCCGCTCCCTGTCCCGGCCACCATTAAGGCACAGGCCCCGTCCAGCTGCTGCTGCCGGTGGCCGCCGAGGCCACGGGCACCACTGTCGTCACTGCCGCTGGCGTCGTCGTCAATCTCATCAGACCCTCCCCCGCTCTCAGCACCATCCGCGACGATGCGAAAACCGCGAATATTTTCGCACCTGCTGACTGGCCTTTGATCATAACCAGCCACAAACAGCGTGTGGCTATTGTCCGCCTCCGCCGGCGTATTCCCGTCCTCCTCCTCGCCGCCAGTGAACACCAGCTCGCCCTGCCATGCGACGCTGCCCCCTTCCTCCTCCACCTCCCCGAGGCTGCTCTCGAGCTCAAACACGGTGACAGTGGCGGGACTCGGCGGCGCCTCGCTGTCTGCGCCGCACGGCGTAACCAGCAAGCACCTGCTGTCAACATCGTGGCCGCCATTTTGTTTTTCCGCGAATAGCCGTCTGCTGTTCTCGCGCGCTGCTGCCTCGCAGGTGACGAGATTGGCAGGGATATCGGCCTGGAGCCTCGTGAACGCGTCCAGGAAGTCGATGGGGCTGGTGGGTTTGTCTGTCACGCGGCGGGTCGGCGGAGGCGGCGGCGGTGGAGTCTCACTCGCTTTTTGCACATTCGTGGCGCCAGAGCGTTTGGCGGCCCAGACCCGTGCATGCGCAGTATTGGTCGCCGTTTTATTGTTGCGAGTCTTGAGCCCGACAGTTGTGGTCAATTGGAGGCTGGTGATAGAGGCGGCGCACCCCATGGCAGACGCTTGTTTAAGTTGGACGCCTGCTAGTCTAGTGTGAACTCCAGAACTGAAGATTATTGTTTTACATTGTTTCTTGTTGCTTCTTCATAATGATAAACGCCGTTTAGAACCCCAGCAGTTCCGAACCATCTCTCTGTGCGTCGATTCTCAATAGCAAGTATTTTTCTGCCACAATTGACATAGCGACAGACAGTTTTCAAACCCTGAGCACCTGTGGACACCAATTTGTGTTTTGAACATAATATTCCTACAGGTTAGTTCTCTCTACACGTCTCTACTCTTATATTGACATGTGCAGATAACGGCATTGCTTTTATTGACATTTACAGTGGCCTTTACGGGACTAATATATATGGTATCACGGACTCTCTTTTTTATTATTGAATATCCCCTATATGACATGTACATGTGAGGTAAATGATTGAGATATCCAATTCATGTATTAATCATACTTTATCACTGTCTACATATAAGAATCTATTCATTTTTATCCAACTACACACCAGTAAATGGCTATACCTTTGATATAATGCAACACAATCTCTGTACCGCATTTATTCAAAGTATAATACCAACACTAAAATGTAAGCTGACATGATAAACACAAAACTGAAACTATAAGAACTGTATGCAAATAATCTTTACTACAAAACTGATGCTGCCTATATATACACTGCCGACACAAGCGCGTATGCGCGAGATGCCATACACATGCTCAGCGGTCATAATGACAGCTCATGGGGCTGATTTTACAGGTAGCACAACAATAGACGGTGGACACAGTGACAGGGGGTAGCGAGAACTGGCTCAATGATACGCACACACTATTTCCGAGGCGTTAGCTCATATATGTTGTGTGTTTTGCATGTCACATTAGGCCTGTAATGTCTGATCGTGGATTGAAGCAGCCGTTTGATGGCTGCATTCTTCCCATTCTTGGTATTACTCAGCTATTTGTAGATGAACAGCCCAATGCCTTTTCCCCAATACAGCAGGACCCCCTAATAGAAGTTACACCCGCCACTCTATTGAGACAATATCTATAATACGGTAATTTCAGTCCCAAACCTTCGTGAAGGCACCACCATGAGCCATCATGACCACCTCTCTAATGAGCACAGCCAGTTCCCATATTGGTCTTGCTGCTGAGGTTCTACTGTGTCGATGCTTCTGTCGCTGGGTGCCTTGGCAGTTGGACTCTTAATTATAAGGTGGTGGCTGGAGTTCCGGCGGTGTTGCATGGTGGGTGTTGAGCTAACTCAGCCAGGTAGGCTACGTATTCGTCGGGCAGGTTTGTGGCACGGACATTAGTAAAAAAGATTTCAGAAAATTCTCCATTCATATGAATACATGTATTTTATCAGTTAAAAAGTAGATTATTGCATGTTCAAAGATAAATTGCTAGTTTTATTTGAGGAAAAATAATTTATACTGATTTGCTCCGAGTAAAACATTAAAACATTTCTCATACATTAGAAAAAGACGTTTCTCGTCATATAGTAAAAAAAATACACTTCAATGTTTATTGCCTTCCCCCCTTCCATGATCAAATGGTTGGTGCATTATACAACCATACAGGTTTAAACCAGAAACAAGATTCGATGCCTGCCTCAAGTAGCATCTTTCTATCAATAGACATGGACACTTGTACACAATATGAGATAGAGCAAATGACATGTTTCTGATGTCTGAGCACATGTACACGGCGTGATGACGTGACATGTTATATGGACCAACTATATCTGCATGCGGTAAGAACGCGACTTGCTGTATAAGAAACAAGGCACACAACGTGACACGCTGCAGCTGTACAAGTGGGAACAGTCACAATGCGCCCATGTACATTTACATGGACATGTATAATGTGATATTCCTTATAACATGCATTCAGTTTATAGCTCGATCCTACTGCATTGTACGTAGATTTGGTGGCGTGTCTTTGTTTCCCCGAGCATTGGAGACACAGACTGTGAACAGTCCCTGCTTTAAACTTCCACATATGTTCTACTACCCCGCTGATAAATATTCCCTCAATTTTGTCTCCATTTGGAGTTCCCGCTGGTAATCTCAAATACGGACTTTTCAGGGGGGTTTTGTGAATGAGAGTAGCCAATAGGCGTGATACAAAAAGAAACGTAAAGTTTCAAATGATCACGTCAGTGTTTAGACCGTGCGTATACACGTGCTCCCCCTGTGCAGGCCATGTGACTGGGACGTCAGCAGCCGCCACCCGACACCGTCACGCCTCCCAGCGGGCTCTATACATAGCTGCTAGACCCTCACAATGAAGACTGGCCTCAACTGGTCTCAATTGAGATGTGGTCTCTCTATATAGGTTAGGGGCCATTTGTTTATGAAGGAGAGGAACGCAAGAAACCCTCTCACTATATCTAGAGGTTATGTCAATGAAGAGGTAGGTTTGATAATGGCCGTGGTCGTTATTGGGAGGTGTACTGTGCGGTAGCCTGCTGTGTCTCACATGCAAATTATACTCCCGATTAAGCTTCTTTGTGCTGCTTCTGCAGGTAATGAGCCTCTAGTTTCAAGATAGAAGTTGCACATGTGCGTCATTGACAGCAGGCGTAAAAGCGGGCGTCCTCTTTCAGTGGAAGAAGTGATCTCGATTTGGCCGTTGCAACAATTAGATACCATAACAACACATCACAGTTTCCACTGATATAGCTTGTTCAACCGGTCTCTCTATTATCAAAATGAGAGCCGGCAACACCAGAGTCTGGTTGATCACGATGGCCGCCACCAAATCATGAAAAGTCATATTTTTTTCCGTTCTTTAGACGGGGCATTCATATATTGCTTTTTTGTCAGAAAGGTCTTAAATACCTATTAAACTGATGGATAAAAAACCATATTTAGTTATATCTTTGGTACTAAACATGGTAGAAACATATATCATATATGAAACATCAATATGGGAACAAAAGAAAGCATTCAAAAGTTGTGAGGTAAGCTATGTTATATTTTGGCAAAAATACGCACCATCAAAACAAGCATGTGCTCTGTAAAACCTACAAGGTGCAGATTCAAGTACAATATGACCTTCTTTTCCTGTACTCATACAGAAAGCTAGAAAAACAAACCTTGTGACACTTTTATGGACAAAAAATCACAACCTCCAAGATCCACCCACTATCTGATGTTGACTCCCTTACACCTGGAAGCTAGATAATGGAGAATACACTGTCTTGTGGTACAATGGACTACAAATGCCACAAGATGTGGCCATAAACATGGATACAATTCAAGAATAAGATGCAAATGCAGAGTTTGAGCGTTTTAGGCGATGATTCAAAAGGTTTATCTGATGACGAATAGAAAGTAATGACCGTTGCAATGTGATGCAATAAAGTAATGTGTATGTAGACATTTATGATAAAATACCAGTAGCTTTATTTAATACGTGATTTCAATGCCCTCGTCCTGACTTTCTTATCATTGACAAGGTCATGTTACAACAGTAGATCCATTTATTGACCGTGTACTTTTCGCTTCTAAACATAGTCTATCAAACTTAGACATGTTACACGCACGTTCAAAGAGACTAAGTAAAGATTTGAGTGATGCAAAATGTGAATCATCAAAAATGAATCACAATGTAGTTTAGTATGTAGGAAAATAGCTATGTAAAAGCTACCCATAAATTGAACCTATAAGAATTCTACGTTGACAGGTCCATCTATATATAACCTTGTTGAACATTGGCGTGCTGATAGGAAATGAACTCTCTCCACAAAGGATCGGGTGATGACTTTTTTTGCAGCATCACTGCTAGTAGTCTGCTTTGATGTATGTTCATTGTTATATATACATCTATACTGTTTATATGGAGAAATCTCTGCTCAACTTGCAAACTATTTGGACTTGAATATGAACATGTCCCAAGTCTCTATATTGATGTAAACAAGTAGTTGATGCCCTGGACTGCTGACAAATTCAGAGCATCCCCTTTTTTCAGATGAAAGCCCAAGAACCCATTTACGTTCACGTTTTTAATAAGACCGTTTTATTTTGTTATCTGCATATAAAAGACACTTTATGTTAATCTGAAATATAATTTTGTAACTAAAACATTTTAACCACAGGTTTCTAAGTTTGGCCTT
>CM032666.1:28344738-28357174 GCA_019095985.1 Streblospio benedicti | reverse complement strand
GTGTGGTACGTACGTGTACATCTTGGCTATTACTGACTGTGCACTATGTACATATAAGTACGTGTATCAAATAGCGTCTGTTCGTTTGTAATCAGCGAAAATTTGTTTTTTATGGGCATCAAATGGCTGGGGATGGTATATAAACAAGGTTGAGTGCTGTCAGAATGGGAATGATTATTGCTAGAACAGTGGTCGGTGGGATATATTTTTGTTGTTGATTAGTGGTAGGGGGATGTGGGTGAGATTGGACGGATGGTATCGAAATGAGGCATTGTTACGACAATGGTGGGTGTAGGGCGTGGGGAATACAGTGTTGGGTGCTGTAGTTGGGTTGTTAGGGCAGTGCAGATGCTGTAGTTTCATGGTATGCAAGTAATATTTGTTGTTGAATAGTAGGCAGCGGTGATGTTGTCAGGACGAGACGTGCGCTGTCAAGAGAGTGAGGATGCAATAGTCCAATGCTATGCAACATTTGCTGTTAAATAGTTGTGTGCGTGTACGTGTATAGTATTAACCAATCCTAAACGACTAGGTAGTTGGATAGTAATAAGAAAATTTCCACAGTTATTATTTTATTAAGCAGGTATATAACAGCTGTATCTCCTACGTAAATACATTCTCAAAACAAAATACTATTATTTATGTATTTCTTAAATTCATTCAGTATACTGTAAATGATACAATTCGTATACAAATTAACCATTTGCAGCTCCTATTAAACATACTTAGCACCTGTGATCAGTAAACAAATGGAAAATATAAACAAATGGTAAGCAAGCATTTACTGCGGAGCTAAGATAAAAAGTAAACAAATTAAACACAATGCACCCACATACAATCATAATATCACAGAATACACGGATTTGAACATACTACAACATACACAACTGTAATGAAATAATCTTGTTTCTTATTTTCAATCAGAACTTAGCTATGCTAACACTATGCAAATTTATTATATACTGATATGTACAAATATATTCATGAATACATTGATGAAAAATAAATCAATTCCTCTTCAGATCAATTTCGCAAACAAATCCAGACTTGGTTGTACAGTCATAGTTTCCTAATGTATAGTTATAGGCCGGGATTTGCAGGATCCACACACACGTGTCTTCATACGGAGATTTTTTGAACCCCCACAGCGATGAATATGTGTCGATGACAGCACCACTCTCAAACTGAAACGTGATCGACATGTAAGCCAATAATCTGGTGTAAAATGTAAAGTTGTGCGCACAAATCTGAATTATGATTATATAAACCACCACATTTACATACATGAAACAAGTTGATTACCTACATATACATGTATATATTGAAAACTTTATAACTGCTTGGCACGGAGCTCTGAATTTGCCTTTGGGTGTTTGTTTCAAACTATACAGAGATTCCACTGTATTAGGTTATGTCACTAACAGAGGTTCTAACTGGATAGGCCACGAAAGCTACATGTGGAAGTTTGGCGATAATAGGCAGATATTGCGCAATTGCTCATTTTTAGAATCTTGCAACAAGAATAATATTTCAACATTTTAAAATGTATTAACGATTGTTGTGTATAGCTATGTTTCTCCAGAACCAAAGGAAAATAGTTTATACATGACATGTGTATGTGAGGATGCTAACTTCTATATATTTACTGAGCTACGTTTGTTCAAACTGGTTTAGTTGATTCCGTCCATTATAAGTCTACTACGACCGATACTAGGGCGAGTCTAGTGACTCCAAATTCGCGCAAAATTTACAATTTCTGGATGAAGTACTTCTTTGGCCTTTTAGATGATGGGACCGGGGGTGTTCACTGACCTGAAAGATGTTGGTCCCTGAGTTGTAAATCCCTGAGCTCCACCAGCCCTGCCAGCCGTTCAACATCTCTGAAAAGGGTGCAGCAAACCCCATCAAAGCCAACCAGACACCACCCAGGAATAGCATCGCCCCCATGAAGTCAATAGGCTGCTCAGAGATCATTGACCAAGCTGCTTCTTTGCGTGCAAGCATGTGCTTTATCATGGAGTACAATATTATGAAATTCACTTAAATGACCTGTACATCAGCAAATAGGGAGTGAGTATCTCTGGCATTGCTCTATTCTGTGCTGTTTACAATCAGTCCTACTCATCGGCTCACAAATCCATCTTTTGTAATGTGAACAAGCAAGTGTTTTGAAACTTTCAAATCCATTCTCTATATTCACTCGGAGAACTAATTTTCTCCTTTCATATATTCTTGTTTACATTTTTACATATTTTTTATATCAGGGACCATCCAAAAGTAAGCCAGACCATACCTGGCTGGGCGTGCAGGATGCTGCCCACGTACTTCTGCTCCGCCTCGGACTCGATGCTCAGCAGCTCGGCCTTGGGGTGCTGCTGTCGGCACGCCTACATGTGACAACACAGCGGCTTACTACTCAACCACACAACCCACTGACCGGTCACTGACCACTCACTGGCCACTCACTGACCACCCACTGACCACTCACAGACAACACAGTGGGTTACTCACTCAACCATATCACCCACTGACTACTCACTGACCACACACGGAGCGCTCACTGATCATCAATTGACCACTCATTGACTGTTCAATGACCACCCACTGACCACTAATTCACCGCTCACTGACCACTCATTTGCCGCTCACTCACCACCCACTGACTACTCACTACCACATACCGACCTGACACTGGCCACACACTGACCACACACTCAATATTTCTTGAAGGCCTTAGATCCCTGTTCTGTTACTAACACATTCACAAACAGCACACTCAAGGAAATCAAACTAAGTCTACCCAACTCAATTCCCATTAAACTTAAACATCTTACACATACTACTAGGTCTCGTAGACATACATGGCACTACTAACAGTAACAAAGCAGCTTATATATTAGTGCAAAACCTTGCCATGCATACTGCAGTCATCATGTGACAGACTTACGGCTTTAGCGGCCGCGACGTTCCTGGTGTCGGCGTCGTCATTGAACACTCGGTAGCACGACTGCAGGCTCTGGGACTGGTAGAAGTTGGCGGGACACTGGCCTGCAAAACACGACAGCAGTCCCATGTATAACATAGAGTGGTAGTAGTTTTCTTCTTGATATCTGCATTTCAGTACCCTCTAAGGCTTGGTTTTGGTCGTCCCCTCCCACTCATTCGGTCGCCTCACCACCTGCTATATATTATCTTGTTTTATCTATTTAATGTAATACTACAATGTACAATGTTATTATAAATAAATATCTGAATCTGAATACGTCCATAACGCCCCCTCCTGACCATAATTCTTCCTCCCAAGCATAGCATCACCCAGCCCACAATTTCCCTCCCAACCGATACCGTACCTAAACCATAATGCACTCATAATAATCAACATCCCACCCTATATACCTCCATCCCCGTCCATAACACTTGCATTGCATCACTTAATGTCCCCTCCCATTCATAATGCTACCATTCTAACTACAAGGCTGCCTCCTCCCCACCCCACCCCCCATCATACCATAATACCCCGCCCATACCGCCCCCCCCCCCACCGCAGTGCTGACCTGCGCACGTCCTGCCGTCGGGCTGCAGCTGGTAGAGGTCGCTCTTGCACGAGCAGTAGAAGGAGCCGGCGGTGTTGGTGCAGTTGTGGGCGCAGCCGCCGTTGCCGAACACGCACTCGTTCACGTCTACAACAGCAGACGACAATAGGTTTTATTTAAAAAAAAATGGAATTGCATTGTCATTTTAGGGGGTGGGTTGGGGGTAATATAACCAAGGACAATTTCTGTCACGCAACTATTCCAACCATAAGTTTATTTCCCATTAGTGAAATGTGTAGTAAAAAATGTCACACATGTACAGTTTAAAATGTGGGAAAAAACAGACGGGCGCATTTCTTTGTCGTACGTAAACCTAACACGAAAAGTATCCGTCTCCAGCGATCTGGATACCCTCATTGGTTACTATTGTGGTAGTGTGTGACGGTCTAACTTAGGCCAATACAGGTCTTCATGTGTCGCTAAAATGGGTGTCACTTTTCTCTCCAATCATATATATGAAGAAAGCCTCTAGTTTTACACCCAACTCTACGGCCAAATATAATGTGCATGATGGACATATGGTCAGGAGTGGAGCATATATATCTAATGTGACCCTTTAGAGAGCGTCCACTCACCTTCACACACGTCCCCGGTCTTGCCGCCTCCCGCCTGGGCCAGCCTACAACACGGTAAGGCAGGTCATGGAGCTTGCTGGATGTTTAAGGGGGAAGCCCAGAACATTTTGTTACTTTTCTAATTTTTAGTTAATATGGATGCTTTTCATAATCATTGGTATAACATGATTTAAGAATTTTTCTCAATTTTTTTCAGAAGTGAAAAAAAAAATAAATGTTTTTAAAAGGCATTTTTGTGAAATAATGACCACATGTTTAGGTACATACACTGAACCACTGATAGTGTGTCATTAGATAGAAACACATCTCTTGTATAGAGGAGATATTTCTTTAAATCGCCCCAGCCTTAGAATTTTTAAATATATCCTTTTAATGCAAAAATAGTAATTTCAAATGTGATTCTAGCTTTTATGACAGATATTACAAAATGGCCTTTCCACAGCTCATTAGTAGTTCATTATGTGTGTGAATATTCATGAAGGAGATTCGGACTACTTTTGGTAGGCTCTAGAAAACATCACATCACACTGATGAAAAAATATTATAAAATTATATGTATCATGATAAGTTGATTCAAGGAACAAGCACATATCTTTAACTTTGTTTAGTATGTAAAGAGCAATACAAACATTGGAGGATGATAATTATCAAACCCAACAGATAATCAAACAAAACAATATGTGATTCATTGAAATGTTGGTAGCCTCGCATTAGACTATTAATGCCTCACTGCACTCTTGTGGTTTTTGTATTATTCATTGAAATAGAAATAGGGGGATTATTAAAGCCATTAAGTAGTACAATGAAATGCAGTAGAACCAATCTCATGTGGATACCTTTGTAAAAAAAATGAAAATTGTCCATGTAAGGCAGATGTCCTGAACAGAGAGGTTTTAATGTGGCATTGCAGTAATTGGAGAAGAGAAATGTGTCCATACAATACTGGTCTTCTTAATATAAGGGTGCACACATAGACAGGTTGCACTGTACCTCGGACCTTATTTCAGCATTTTAGCAAGTACTACTGCGTATTAATTTCATAATATTTGGAGATTTCAAGAAATTGCATAAATAGTTTTCTGTTGAATTAACATTTTATAAAGAGAGGTGGTAGATACAGTTATCATCCAATCAATGGAATAAACATCTTTGTTGTGTCAACACTTTGAAAATGGATTGACAACATTGGATTATGGCATAAACTTGGTAAAATCTGGTACATATTGTTATATCGTTCATGACAGAAGAAAACACAATCTCAAATATGGATGTTAGAAAATTTTCATCAATTGCTTGAATACAAGGTCACAAAATGAAAAAAGAAGGCTGGGGCGACGTTGATAAATAATCTAAGATAGAACCACAGAATTTACGTACGTGACATGTAGCTGACTGTTTCTATTTATGTACCTAAAGATATGCCAATATTTCTGAACATTTTTTGTTCAAAAAATATTTTAAAAATATTTTTTTTGAAAAATAAAATTGTTTATGTGGTGGGGCTATTTTTTGTAAATGAGTGATGTAAAAATCATGACTATGAGAATTTTTTTTCCTAATTGATGAAAATGTATTAGGCTTCCTTCTTAACATTTTTTGGTCTCACATACATGACTGTTCACAAGTAAAACGACGTTTTACTATGCTTTACATGACATTGATTACCACACTCCCTGGCGTCTTTCATTTGTCTGAATGTTCAAGAGCCTGACTATTTTAATGTAATCATCTCATTAATTACATTTTCTCACTTGAACATCTAATCATTCTTCAATTTAGATATTTAGAATATGATAATGCTTTATTTCCCAACTTATCCTAGGAAATACCCTCATCCACCAATTTGCTAAAAAAAATATTAAAACCTCGCTTTTTAAATTTCAGTAACCCAAAATATTTAAATTCCGTAGGAGCATCTTCGTTCTCCACCAGTGCATTGCTGTCAATGTATATTCAATGTTGAAACAAAATGATCTTATCTTACTGTACGTCGCACTGTATTACCTGTATCCGGGCCGGCAGCCGCAGCTGTACGACCCCGGCGTGTTGATACAGTTCTGGACGCAGCCACCATTGTTGAACTGGCACTCGTTGATGTCTGGGTGCATTATGACACAAATTAAAAAAATTATATGATAAGGCTTTTGAGGAGATAGGATTCATAATATTTACCATCTTGTTTTACTGTAAATAAGACTTCCATTTAAAAGTGGACGGTGGTAAATATAAATGGCTTTAGCCTTATATATTCTATGTTCATAACATTGATTTTTTACACCCGCTGACCCCTCACTGACCACTAACTGACCCCTACTGACTGACCGTCACAAGAGCGTCCATCCACATTGAGGGTGAATCCGGCGCGGCACATGCACTCGTGGGAACCAATCACGTTGCGGCAGATTTGCTGGCACCCGCCGTTGTTCTGCTGACACTCGTTCTGGTCTGCAACGCAAACACAGCTCATTTATTGTCATAATTTCTAGACAACAGTGAAGCCTGTCTTTTGTGGAGACATTCCAGTGAAAAGGAAAAGTGTCCACATGAGACAAGTGCTCTTAAAAGAGAATGCGAAGTTTCTACATGATGGAGAGGCTGCACTCTAAATCACAATGTATTTGTTGACTTTACAAGAATAGTTTATAGTGATTGCTCCCACTGCATACTCCCCTGGGAGATGAGGACACAAGTGAGAGCGTCACGGTGGATTTGGTGCGAATGATGAACAGTTGACTTAGCTGCTTATAAGATTGATTGGAAAATCCAACTATAAAAAAATTACGTTACGTTTCCGTTTGACATGTTTGCATTGTGCACTGGTCATTTGGATACCAAATATTTTTAATCATTAAAGTCAACTCATGATGGTCTTGTATTTTCACACATTGATGACATATCTGGCTACTTGAGTAATGTAATTACGTGAGTGTTACGTGGAAACAATTGATTGGTATATCCAAAAGCTGGATCATAGAATGGAATGTGTGACATTCATTTGTCACCAGCTTCATTTGAGTTGGATACTAATGCCTAGGGCACATTCCACCGCAAGGTGGGTCTGCAGCCAGTCTACCACCAAAAACGCAAAGAGATCGTATCGATCCGTGAGTGTGCAGTGCGGCAAACGTACGTTTTTTTTCAAGGCCGTACGGTGGCCGCAGAAGAAGTTTGGCATGCCAAACTACTTCTACGGCCACCCTACGTCATGGTCTGACCGTAAGGAGGCAGTGCGGTGACCTTACGTTAAACGCAGATGATTGACCCGCACGTTGTCGGCACGGACACAGTACTGGGGCCGTGCGTTCCCTGTACATTGAACGTGCCGATCCCGTGCTTTTGTAATCACACGGTGCGTAGAGCGTAAGTTATACGCGAGTACATCGCACGTTCTATGCAAGTTGAGGGCATAGCCACCTCAATAAAAACCACTCCCTGTGCCGACGCACTCACAACGCACGGAGCCCGTGCGTATGTGCCCACAACTATACTTGTGTCCATGCGTGCGGAAAACGTCGTAGACGCCGCAGACCTCAACACGCCTTGCGGCGACCACCGCCGCAAGGTGGAATGTGCCCCTCGCTTAAGCTATTACATCTCAAAGGTAGTCAGTCACAACATCTAGGCCAGCGTAGCAAGTTAAGCCTCAAAGCTGGTACAGACGGGACACATAGTGCCCTCTCTGAAAGGGGACATTGTGATTCCCGATTGGACGTTACTATACCAATTTGAATATCAGAGGATTCATCACAACTAATTACATGGCATTATTCCGGTACACACGTATTATGCATACAATTATCCACTATTTGCCAAGTGTAAGTATAAACAGCGTCTTGAGATACGCACTGTGTCAGAAGATGCTGCCAGTTAGTTCCCTGCCAACAGACCGACAACATTAACAAATGACAAGTTTAATTTTCAATGGCTTACGATACATGGTAATGGATATGTTACCTATTAACCTTCAGAATAAATAATGCATGCACGAGCCACGGATTACTCGTGTATAGCCTTGCCAAATGTTTTCATTAGTGTAGCAGGCATGCATAAAACTGTTTTGGCGGTGAGATAAGCCGATCTACGCACTTCTGCTGTTTTTTTTCCTGTACTAGTGAGCCTCAACATGTTCTGTTCACTTCCAGCCTTCGCCAAGCTCCCCCGTAATGACCAATATATGTACCAACGTACGTCCTCCACTGACCGATGCACCTCTCACCAGCATACTGTATATTCACAAACACCCCCTCCCCACTGGCATAAATCTACAAACACACACGCGCGCGCGCACACACACAGAGACAGGCACACATACACACACGCGCACGCACACACGCACACAGACACACACACGCATGCACGCACGCACGCACGCACGCACGCACGCACACACACACACACACACACACACACACACACACACACACTGACCGATGCACGTCCTGTCATCCACGTCAAGCATATGTCCAGGCCGGCAGCTACAGACCACTCCACGGGGTGTGGTCGCGCACGAGTGGTCACAGCCGCCATTGTTGATAGAGCACGCATCGATGGCTGAAATCCGACCAGATGCTTAGCTTAAAAATGTTTAATAATTCAAAGATTGAAAAAATATTGATAAACTGAAAGAGAATATCAAGTGAAGAATAACTACATTTCACATTTCAAAACAAAGATTAACTGTGAAATGAGGACATAAAACGCAATAGAATACAAAGCAAATGGTCAACCTGTAAAGCTGGATGCACACAATTACGATCCCGATTGATGACCCGACTCAGGTTGGGAACGTGATAGTGTGCATCATAGTAGCCTAATAGTTGCATTCAAGATTATATTAGGTTTGATCGATAGAGTCTGAATAGACAGACTTCGCAATTCCAGACCCGATCTGAGTCGGAGATTGTTGCTGCGGTCGTCATAGTGTTAAACGGGCTTTGAATTCCACCTTCCGCAGGCAGTTTGTTTTTTCTCATAGTTGTGAGCTTTATTTAATTAAGGACAAGGAAAATTGTGGTATATTATCAAACTGACCATTGACTATTAAAGATGTGCACCTCAATGTAGACCAACCGACTTCCACAAAACACACAAACGCGAGCGCATACACAAACACACACACACACACACTCGCACGCACACAATGCGCGCGAATACCCAAACACACACACACACACACACACACACACACACACACACACACACACACACACACACACACACACACACACACACACACACACACACACACACACACACACACACACACACACACACACACACACACACACACTGACCACTACTGACCATTGCAGGTGCGAGCGTCGATGTTGAGCTGGTACCCGGAGTTGCACTCGCACGAGAACGAGCCCATAGCGTTCTGACACACCTGCTGGCACCCGCCGTTATCCGTCAGGCACTCGTTGTTGTCTGCAAATAGTCCGGCAGCGGAGAAACTGACATCACAGTGTCCGGTAAGGTTTAGTCGGGGCCAAGGTTGTGAGTCAAATTTGGCACCCTTTGACCCGAGCCACAAAATTTTGCCGCAAATTGTGACTTTTTGTCGTGAATCGCGACACCATTACACATGTGTGGACGCATACATTTGGCTTTCAAGAGCATAAAGAGTA
Organism: Streblospio benedicti; assembly: GCA_019095985.1. Classification (NCBI taxonomy): domain Eukaryota; kingdom Metazoa; phylum Annelida; class Polychaeta; order Spionida; family Spionidae; genus Streblospio; species Streblospio benedicti. The sequence goes on along the minus strand of CM032666.1, from coordinate 28,347,379 downwards.
AAAAGGTCTTTGTTGCAAACTTATTACCACAACAATTTGATTGCTTGAGAACACTGAAAATGCAATTATACAATACAGAACGAAAGGCCTCATACTACTTCTGTAAGTGATTTTCCCGTTGTTGTAGTTTCTGCATATTAATCAGCTGGAGTCGTGTATTTAGATTTCAGGTGCACAGTATATTTTGAAACATTGAGGTATTCTAAGTTTTGCATACTACTTTAGAACCGATAACATTAACACACTGGGACGCAAGATCTGCCATTGTATAATATGAAAAATCATTATCTTGAAAGAATGGAAATGTTTTCTTCAATTTTCAACTTAGTGCGAAGCGTCAGTGAGATCACCGTTAAGTCATTAAATTTAGTACTTGCTGTACCAATCAAGCCCCAACTACACTGGTAACTATGTTTTGATATTGCCCTTTAGGACTCGCTATATATGCAATGCGACTCTTACCGAGCCACTCAAAAAACTTAGAAATTTACACATACACAAACATATAGTCAAAACCACAGCATGGTGGTATGCTCTGCTGAGATTGGGATAGAGATTCATAGACATGCATGCTACATAAATACGAGTGCAGCTGTTACATTTTTTATGTGAAGTTTCTTTTTGTTGAAAATTATATTGCAATCTAAATAAATGCAAATAAAATTATATTTATAATATAAAAAAAAAACTTTATATTGTAGATTTTAAATTATAATCATAACGGCCTCAAGCCGTGTAACTAAGTTATTTGATCTGGTTATTGGAGGTTTTGTCTCATTTACTTTTGATTTTTACTGTCTAATAAAGAATGTACTAATAATAATCTTAAAACAAACTAAGCTGTAACAGAAGCCATTTCAAATGCATTTACTATTTCCAATATGTAAACTGAAGTCCAGAAATTTACTTAGTGTTGCAGTTAAATGAGGTATTCTAAATTTTCAACATGGTGTGTATGTCTTAGTATATTTTAGCGGCCCTTGAAATTTGAGATTACCGAAGTCATAATGTTTCATGGTAAAAGCTAGTTACCAAATACACGGGTAATCACCATAACAATAATAAAGCATTTTAAAAGTGCCAGCCCTATTGTGTACGTGAAATCACTTCAATAGCATTTGTAAAGTATGATTTCCAATGTATTAATTGGGGTCAACAAATTTACTGAGTGTTACGTATAAATAAGCTGTTTACTACATGTAGTCACTAGTTTTAGCAAAAGATTATTACATAATGACAATGTATTCCAGGGTTTCAACATAGCATGTACATGTACATCTCGGTAAATTGTATGGGCCATTGAAATGTGAGATTACCCAAGTCATAAGCTTTCATTGATCTAAACATCCAATACAATGTTTCCTACGAGCCCCTTGTTATCTGCAATTTTGATGAGTTTACCAAGGTTAACATAAATTTGGGCTCCAAAAAATAGAACATATATATACTTTAATATGGCTTTTTTCTGCTGTGACGCTTTCACATAAAAGAGAATTCCGAGTAAAAATGCTGGCAAAATCTGGAGCCACATAATAATGTTTACTGGTGCGAGCTTGTTATTTGTGATTTTGTTTTGTTTTGTTTTTGCGGGGGAGGGGGGGGGGTTACCAGATTTAAAATAACTTGAAAATATATAGAACATATACTTGGAGCCTTTTCTGTTTTTGATGCTTTCGCATTTAACTGTTTACACGTAAAAATTGCTGTCGGTAATAATGCCTAATATTATTAATTGTCTAAAACTATTGTCTTGAGGGCCCTTTATTATTAGAGGCTTTTGGCATATGCAATCGTAAATATTTGCCAAGAGGGGAAAAATAAGGCTTACTAATTTCTCATATTTTGGTAAATATGAATGTAGTGTTATTATATATGCCTGTGTATAACATCCATCCATGGGCAGATTAAGCCGTATTTAGATGAAAAAATCTACTAAAAAAGTGGTTCATGCTTTTATCACCTCACGAATTGACATAAATAATGGTTTACTGCTGGGACTACCCCTGAACTAGATAAACAAAGTGCATATATACTACAAAATGCTGCTGCGCGCATGATCAAGCGCATATCAAAACGATCACACATAGCAGAAACCCCGATTCAATTACATTGGTTGCCAGTACTACAGAGGATCAATTATAAAGTATTATTGTTTGTTTTAAGGCCTTACATAACTTGGCACCAGAATATATATGTGATTTGATTTCTGTGAAATCAAACGACCGTTACTCTTCATGGTCAAATGAGGGTCTTCTTTTAATAACACCTAGGGCTAACACCATCACCTATTAGATGGCGATAGAAATTTTGTTAATGTTGCTGCACGTTTATGGAACGGTTTACCATCAGCTCTTAGAAATTGCACTGGGTTAAATAATTTTAAGAGGCTTTTAAAATCTCATTCATTTAATATATATTTTTATAATGCATCTTAATGTACTGTGTAATTTTTAAAGTGTTTCTCGATATTTGTATTCTTAATGTTAATGTTTCAATTTTACGGTAATTATTATGTATCTTTTGTTGTAAAGTGTCAATGAGTATATGGATATTGGCACTATAACCAACTCTATATTATTAGTGTTGTATCATCTATGTCCGTGTCGTAATTTTTTTAGAATTCGAATGTTGTGCAGCAAAT
>CM032666.1:28280018-28344638 GCA_019095985.1 Streblospio benedicti | reverse complement strand
CCATTCATAATGCTACCATTCTAACTAAAAAGGCTGCCTCCCTCCCCACCTAACCCAATCGCCTTAGTTAACGTACCCCGCCATACCGCCCCATAACCCTACCCTCCAGTGCTGACCTGCGCACGTCTTCCGTCGGGCTGCAGCTGGTAGAGGTCGCTCTTGCACGAGCAGTAGAAGGAGCCGGCGGTGTTGGCAGTTAATGGTCGCAGCCGCCGTTGCCGAACACGCACTCGTTCAACGTCTACAACAGCAGACGACAATAGATTTTGTTTTTAAAAATTGAATTGCATTGTCATTTTGAGGGGGCTTGGGGCGGTTCACATTATAATCAAGGACAATTTCTGTCTTGAACTGCATACAAACATAAGTTTATTTCCCATTTGCGAAATCAAAAATTATCACAGTACAGTTTAAAACGTGGGGAAAACAGACGGGCGCATTTCTTTGTCGTAATGTAAACCCAAAAACGAAAAGTGTCCGTCTCCAGCGATTGGAGATACCCTCATTAGTTACTATTGTGGTAGTGTGTGGCGGTCTAACTTTAGGCCAATACATGTCTTCATGTGTCCTTAAAATGGTTGTCACTTTCTCTCAATCATCATATATATGAAGAAAGCCTATCGTTTTACTCCCAACAATGTGACCAAATATAATGTGCATGATGGACATCTGGTCAGGAGTGGAGCAAATATATCTAATGTGGTCTTTTTAGAGAGCGTCCACTCACCTTCACACACGTCCCCGGTCTTGCCGCCTCCCGGCCTGGGCCAGCCTTACAACACGGCAGGTCATGGAGCTTGCTGGATGTTTAACATTTTTTGGTCTCACATACATGACTGTTCACAAGTAAAAACGACGTTTTACTATGCTTTACATGACATTGATTACCACTCAATAGGTTTTGACACTCCCTGGCGTCTTTCATTTGTCTGAATGTTCAAGAGTTTGACTATTTTAATGTAATCACCTCATTAATTACATTTTCTCACTTGAACATCTAATCATTCTTCAATTTAGATATTTAGAATATGATAATGCTTTGGTTTAAATTACTCTATACACTAGGAAGCCACCCTCATCCACAAAGTTGCTAAAAAAATATTAAAACCTCGCTTTTTTAAATTTTAGTAAACCCAATTTAAATTGGGATGATGGTATCATTCTTGTCTCACTCTTGGGGTCGTGAGTTCGAGTCCCGTCATTGCCACTTGTCAAAACGGAAGATCGAGTCTTCAGCTATTCAATATAGTTGAGCTTGCTTGCCATAGAAAAGAGATATAGAGAGAGAATATAATGCCAAAATATTTAAGTTCCGGAGGTGCATCATTGTTCTCCACCAGTGCATTGCTGTAGTCAATGTATATTCAGTGTTGAAACAAAAAATGATCTTATCATACGTCACACTGCATTGTTTCCAGTCCGGGCCGGCAGCCGCAGCTGTACGACCCCGGCGTGTTGATGCAGTTCTGACGCAGCCGCCATTGTTGAACTGGCACTCGTTGATGTCTGGGTGCATTATGACACAAATTAAAAATTTATATGATAAGGCTTTTGAGAAGATAGGATTCATAATATTTACCATATTGTTTTTACTGTAAATAAGACTTCCATTTAAAAGTGGACAGTGGTAAATATAAATAGCTTTAGCCTTATATATTCTATGTTCATAACATTGATTTTTACACCTGCTGACCCCCCTCACTGACCCCTAGCTGACCCCTACTGACTGACCGTCACAAGAGCGTCCATCCACATTGAGGGGTGAATCCGGCGCGGCACATGCACCTTCGTGGGAACCAATCACGTTGCGGCAGATCTGCTGGCACCCGCCCGTTGTTCTGCTGACACTGTTCTGGTCTGCAACGCAAACACAGCTCATTTATTGTCATAATTTCTAGACAACAGTGAAGCCTGTCTTTTGTGGAGACATTCCAGTGAAAAGGAAAAGTGTCCACATGAGACAAGTGCTCTTAAAAGAGAATGCGAAGTTTCTACATGATGGAGAGGTTGCACTCTAAATCACAATGTATTTGTTGACTTTAAAAGAATGGTTTATAGTGATTGCTCACTGCATACCCCCTGGGAGATGAGGACACAAGTGAGAGCGTCACGGTGGATTTGGTGCGAATGATGAACAGTTGACTTAGCTGCTGATGAGATTGAATGGAAAATCCAACTATAAAAAAATTACGTTACGTTTCCGTTTGACATGTTTGCATTGTGCACTGGTCATTTGGGTACCAAATATTTTTTAATAATTAAAAGTCAACTCATAATGGTCTTGTATTTTCACACATTGATGACATATCTGGCTACTTGAGTAATGTAATTACGTGAGTGTTACGTGGAAACAATTGATTGGTATATCCAAAAGCTGGATCATAGAATGGAATGTGTGACATTCATTTGTCACCAGCTTCATTTGAGTTGGATACTAAGCTATTACATCTCAAAGGTAGTCAGTCACAACATCTAGGCCAGCGTAGCAAGTTAAGCCTCAAAGCTGGTACAGACGGGGACACATAGTGCCCTCTCTGAAAGGGGGCATTGTGATTCCCGATTGGACGTTACTATACCAATTTGAATATCAGAGGATTCATCACAACTAATTACACGGCATTATTCCGGTACACACGTATTATGCATACAATTATCCACTGTCTGCCAAGTGTAAGTATAAACAGCGTCTTGAGATACGCACTGTGTCAGAAGATGCTGCCAGTTAGTTCTCTGCCAACAGACCGACAACATTAACAAATGGCTAGTTTAATTTTCAATGGCTTACGATACATGGTAATGGAGATGTTACCTATTAACCTTCAGAATAAATAATGCATGCACGAGCCACGGATTACTCGTGTATAGCCTTGCCAAATGTTTTCATTAGTGTAGCAGCATGCATAGAACTGTTTTGGCGGTGAGATAAGCCGATCTACGCACTTCTGATGTTTTTTCCCCTGTACTAGTGAGCCTCAACATGTTCTGTTCACTTCCAGCATACGGCAAGCCCCCCATAATGACCAATATACGTACCAACGTACGTCCTCCACTGACCGATGCACCTCTCCAGCATATTGTATATTCACAAACACCCCCTCCCCACTGGCATAAACAAACACACACACGCACACACGTGCACAGGCACACACACACACACACACACACACACACACACACACACACACACACACGCATGCACACGAGACAGAGAGAGACAGAGAGAGAGAGAGAGGGAGAGAGAGAGAGAGAGACAGAGAGAGAGAGAGAGAGAGAGAGAGAGAGAGAGAGAGAGAGAGAGAGAGAGAGAGAGAGAGAGAGAGAGAGAGAGAGAGAGAGAGAGAGAGAGAGAGGGAGAGAGAGAGAGAGAGAGAGAGAGAGAGAGAGAGAGAGAGAGAGAGAGAGAGAGAGAGAGAGATAGAGAGAGAGAGAGAGAGAGAGAGAGAGAGAGAGAGAGAGAGAGAGAGAGAGAGAGAGAGAGAGAGAGAGAGAGAGACAGAGAGAGAGAGAGAGAGAGACACGCGCATGAGAGAGAGACACAGAGCACACAGACACAGAGACACACACATACACACACACACACACACACACGCACACAGACACACACACACACACACACACACACACACACACACACACACACACACACACACACACACACACACACACACACACACACACACACACACACACACACACACCGATGCACGTCCTGTCATCCACGTCAAGTATGTGTCCAGGCCGGCAGCAGCTACAGACCACTCCACGGGGTGTGGTCACGCACGAGTGGTCACAGCCGCCATTGTTGATAGAGCACGCATCGATGGCTGAAATCCGACCAGATGCTTAGCTTAAAAAATGTTTTAATAATTCAAAGATTGAAAAATATTGATAAACTGAAAGAGAATATCAAGTGAAGAATAACTACATTTCACATTTCAAAACAAAAGGTCAACCGGATGCACACAATTACGATCCCGATTGATGACCCGACTCAGGTTGGGAACGTGATAGTGTGCATCATAGTAGCCTAATAGTTGCATTCAAGATTATATTAGGTTTGATCGATAGAGTCTGAATAGACAGACTTCGCAATTCCAGACCCAATCTGAGTCGGAGAATGTTGCTGCAGTCGTCATAGTGTTAAACGGGCTTTGAATTCCACCTTCCGCAGGCAGTTTGTTTTTTCTCATAGTTGTGTGCTTTATTTAATTAAGGACAAGGAAAATTGTGGTATACTGGAAGTATTATCAAACTGACCATTGACTATTAAAGATGTGCACCTCAATGTAGACGGAGACCAACCGACTTCCCTTAAAACGCACAAACGCGAAACCTAGTATTCAAGCATACACAAACACACACTCAAACACACAATGCGCGCGAATACGCACACACACGCACACACAACACACACACAACACACACACACACACACACACACACACACACACACACACACACACACACACACACACACACACACACACACACACACACACACACACACACACACACACACACACACACACACACACACACACACACACACACACACACACACACACACACACACACACACACACACACACACTGACCACTACTGACCATTGCAGGTGCGCGCGTCGATGTTGAGCTGGTACCCGGAGTTGCACTCGCACGAGAACGAGCCCATAGCGTTCTGACACACCTGCTGGCACCCGCCGTTATCCGCCAGGCACTCGTTGTTGTCTGCAAATAGTCCGGCAGCGGAGAAACTGACATCACAGTGTCCGGTAAGGTTTAGTGGGCCCCAGGGTTGTGAGTCAAATTTGGCACCCCTTTGACCCGAGCCACAAAATTTTGCCGCAAATTGTGACTTTTTGTCGTGAATCGCGACACCATTACACATGTGTGGACGCATACATTTGGCTTTCAAGAGCATAAAGAGTAAAAAAGGTCTTTTGTTGCAAACTTATTACCACAACAATTTGATTGCTTGAGAACACTGAAAATGCAATTATACAATACAGAACGAAAGGCCTCATACTACTTCTGTAAGTGATTTTCCGTTGTTGTGGTTTCTGCATATTAATCAGCTGGAGTGGTGTATTTAGATTTCAGGTGCACAGTATATTTTGAGACATTGAGGTATTCTAAGTTTTGCATACTACTTTAGAACCGATAACATTAACACACTGGGACGCAAGATCTGCCATTGTATAATATGAAAAATCATTATCTTGAAAGAATGGAAATGTTTTCTTCAATTTTCAACTTAGTGCGAAGCGTCAGTGAGATCACCGTTAAGTCATTAAATTTAGTACTTGCTGTACCAATCAAGCCCCAACTACACTGGTAACTATGTTTTGATATTGCCCTTTAGGACTCGCTATATATGCAATGCGACTCTTACCGAGCCACTCAAAAAACTTAAACATTTACGTAAAACACAAACATATAGTCAAAACCACAGCATGGTGGTATGCTCTGCTGAGATTGGGATAGAGATTCATAGACATGCATGCTACATAAATACGAGTGCAGCTGTTACATTTTTTATGTGAAGTTTCTTTGTTGAAATATTTTCTTCATAGCTTTCGTCTTTGCAATCTAAATGCAATGCAAATAAAATTATATTAGTAAATTCCTAGTACTATTTATAATAAAAAAAACTTTATATTGTAGATTTTAAATTATAATCATAACGGCCTCAAGCCGTGTAACTAAGTTATTTGATCTGGTTATTGGAGGTTTTGTCTCATTTACTTTTGATTTTTACTGTCTAATAAAGAATGTACTAATAATAATCTTAAAACAAACTAAGCTGTAACAGAAGCCATTTCAAATGCATTTACTATTTCCAATATGTAAACTGAAGTCCAGAAATTTACTTAGTGTTGCAGTTAAATGAGGTATTCTAAATTTTCAACATGGTGTGTATGTCTTAGTATATTTTAGCGGCCCTTGAAATTTGAGATTACCGAAGTCATAATGTTTCATGGTAAAAGCTAGTTACCAAATACACGGGTAATCACCATAACAATAATAAAGCATTTTAAAAGTGCCAGCCCTATTGTGTACGTGAAATCACTTCAATAGCATTTGTAAAGTATGATTTCCAATGTATTAATTGGGGTCAACAAATTTACTGAGTGTTACGTATAAATGAGCTGTTTACTACATGTAGTCACTAGTTTTAGCGAAAGATTATTACAGAATGACAAGGTATTCCAAGGTTTCAACATAACATGTACATGTACATCTCGGTAAATTGTATGGGCCATTGAAATGTGAGATTACCCAAGTCATAAGCGTTCATTGATCTAAACATCCAATACAATGTTTCCTACGAGCCCCTTTTGTTATCTGTTCTAATTTTGATGAGTTTATCAAGGTTAACATAAATTTGGGCTGCAAAAAAATAGAACATATATATACTTTAATATGCTTTTTTCTGCTGTGACGCTTTCACATAAAAGAGAATTCCAAGTAAAAATGCTGACAAAATCTGGAGCCACATAATAATGTTTACTAGTGCAAGCTTGTTATTTTTTTTTTTTTTTTTTTTTTTTGGGGGGTTTACCAGATTTAACATAACTTGAAAATATATAGAACATATACTTGGAGCATTTTTCTGTTTTGATGCGTTCGCATTTAACTGTTTACACGTAAAATTGCTGTCGGTAATATTGCCTAATATCATTAATTGTCTAAAACTATTGTCTAGAGGGTCCTTTATTATTAGAGGCGTTTTGCATATGCAATCGTAAATATTTGCCAAGAGGTGAAAAATAAGGCTTACTAATTTCTCATATTTTTGTAAATATGAATGTAGTATTATTATATATGCCTGTGTATAACATCCATCCATGGGCAGATTAAGCCGTATTTAGATGAAAAATCTACTGAAAAATTGGTCCATGCTTTTATTACATCTTTTACATCTAGGAACTGAGTATTTTCCCAGAAACTTCAAAGTGCCCTTCATTCGTTCAGATCGCTTTATTTTTCTAAATTCTGTTTATAAGTACTGTTTTATATGACTATATTTTAGACCATTTTGAGGCATATTCAAAAGTAAGTAATCATAAAGATTTTATTGGCTCACCAATGCAGCTTTTGCCATCAAAGTCGAGCAGATATCCGACCTGACATGCGCACTCGTAACCAGCCTCCTTGTTCATGCACAGCTGGCTGCAACCGCCATTGTTGTCCAGGCATTCGTTTACATCTATAATCAATAGTTGTCTGTATCGTTTACATCTATAGTATATCATGTCAGTCATTGACATCTAAATACAATACTAAATATACCCTTGCACATCTCTCCTACATGTAATACTTCTCAATACAATAGTGTTGAGTAGGCCTATAATAATAGAACCTCTCCATTAAGACCACATCAGGGCTGATCTCAATTGGTCTCTGCAATGAGGTGGTCTCTTTGGGCTTTTTACACAGTTAATTGAATGTCCTAATTTTATTTTAGTATTCAGTATAGCAAGCTGCGTACCATCGCACGTGCGAGCGTCGGGGTTGAGTTTGTAGCCTCTGTCACACATGCACTTGTGGGAGCCGCGCAGGTTGACGCACTGGTGCTCACAGTCGCCGTTGTTGGTGGCACACTCATTCGTGTCTGAAGGAAAATCTTATAAAACGTGAACTCCCTCACACTAAAATGAGATCTCCCTCAATATGTGATTTGAGAACTCATTCACATTAAAATCCCTCATGCTTAAATGAGATCTCCTCCATACTAAAATGAGAAATCCCTCACACTAAAATAAAAACTCCTCACACTACAATGAGATCTCCTCACACTAAAATAAAAACTCCCACACTCTATGATGAGAACTCCCACTCACATTGACATTAAATGTCCCACATTAAAATGAAAACTTCCTGACATTAAAATGAAAACTCCCTCACATTAAAATGAGAACTCCATTGACATACTAAAATGAAAAATCTTTCATACTAACATGAGAACTCATTCACACTAAAATGAAAAATAGTACTTTCTCACCCTCACATTGAAATGATAACGCCTTCACATTAAAATGAAAACTCCTTCATGGTACCATGATAACGCCTTCATACTAAAATGTGAACTCCCTCGAACTAAAATGAGATCTCCCTCACAATAAAATGAAACTCGTTCACACCAAAATGAAAAACTCCCTCACACTAAAATAGAGCTCCCTCACTAAAATCAGAACTACCTCACATTAAAATGTGAACTCCCTCACACTAAACCGGAAAAAAAATCAACTAACTTGCAAATGTCACCAAGTTCAATTATACTTCAGCAATACAATAAAAGGCCGAACATCAACACACATCCCCAAATGAAGGGCGATGACTGGTCAATGTGGTGAGTATTTTGACCCATAAAACATATGCTTGAAATCTCATCTCTATCTAGATCTGTGAGCATGGTTGTAACTGGAATTAGTTAAAACCCAAACTATCAGGAAATATACCCTATAACTGTAATGTGTCAGCCAACATGTAGAATAGAACCTCTCTATTAGGACCACCCTGTAGAATGTCTTCGAGTGGTCTCAACTCAAGGGGATCTCTTCACGGATGTATGCAGAATTCTAAAAGGGGATAAGGTCCTGCCAGAAATATTCTTATTCATAAAGGTGGTCTCTGAATAGAAGTGGTCCTAATTTGAGGTTCTACTAGTTGTGGTTTGGCTTTTACCTACATTTGTGTAGTTGAGACAAATACATATAAATCAGGCGCGTGGACACACAATTTAAAAAAAAAAACAGCATTAATCATGAGGAAAAAACTCACCTAAGTGACCTCTGCTGGAGCGCCGCCCAGACGGCCAGTTTTATAGGAGTTTTTATAGCTAATTGAACGATCCCAGCAGACAATCTTGACTTTAATGTATGTGTGCGCCTTGTGATTTATATATTAATACTTCTATGTTGTAATTGGTGTGGGTTTTTTTTATCTTTTAAGGAGGCCACCCTGGTTCTGCTAGTAGACTTCTGACTGCAGTGCCCGTTTAAGGTTTAATGGGATCCCAGGCTGTGACCGTTGATGCGACATTTTGTCGTGAGTTGTAATTTTGTGTGTTGGCAAAATCTGGGGACCCATATGATAATGTTTACTGGGGCCCCTTGTTATTTGAGGCTTTGGGTTGTTTAACAGATTTGACACAACTTGGGGCCCCTGAAAATATATGTATATATACTTCGGGCTTCTTCTGTTTGGTGGGTTTGCATAAAAAGAAATGTGGAAAAATGTTGGCAAAATCTGGGGCCCCATAATTATGTTTCCTATGGCCTCTTGTTATTTGACGCTTTGGGTTGTTTAACAGATTTCACATAACTTGGGGCCCCTGAAAAAATATATACTTGGGGCTTCTGGTTTTGTGCTTTCGCATAATAAAAGAAGTACGCGGGAAAATGTTGACTATATCTTGGGCCCGATAGTAACTTTTATTATAGTCCCTTATTATTAGAGGCTTTCGCGTCAAAAATATGGGCGCATAAAAATTTTGTCAAAATCTGTTGGGGGCATGTGGCTGCAGCCCACTCAGACCCCGCCCCCTTTAATCTGGTACTTGTAGACTGTGATCATATATATCATTGTGTGCGAGATAGTATCTATCAGTATACAGTAGGGCACACCGACCGTGAACGTGAGCTTTGCACGTTGACATTTGGCGTGGGGGGAGGAATCGGGAAACTTCCGCCCCCAAGTTTGGCTGGGCCCTGCCCCTACCACTAGTGACACCCTAACACCCTTGGTCACCTCTGCACGTGCTGCCGTCGGCGTCCAGGCTGTATCCATGGTAACACAGACAGCGGAAGCTGCCAGGCGTGTTCTGACAAAGCTGCTCGCAGATGGCGGGCGAGCCGGGCACGGTGGCCAGGCGCAGCTTGTTCTCCTGGCACTCATTGATGTCTGAAGGATCAAGCGGAGGTGTTTTCATGAGCGAATACGGTCAAAGTTCATCAAAACAGAGCGATTATTTTGATTAATGGAATAAGCTTAAGTAAGGTCAAAGTTCATCAAAACAGAGGGAACACCGATCCGTGTACAACTTATAGAGCTAACCACACTGGCTGTTGTGATAGAGTAGTTTGCAATTGCCAAGTATCTAGTTCACTTTTGAGGAAAAGCGTGAAACTTTCCATGAATGATCTATGGCATATGTAGACCCCAGCTGACCAGTGATCATTAGGCGGTCAAATGGTGGATCAACATTCAAAATTCGGGATCAAGAAAAACCATGCTGTATATTTATGTTATTTCCATTAATAAATCCCTCATAGAAATAGTGCTGATGGTGACATAGTTTGGAGAAAAGACCTCAATATTCATGGTAATTCTATAAAAAAAAATCGGCAGATTTTTAGATTTAAAATAAAAACAAGAAAACAAAAAAAAAACAGCTATATTATTAGTCTAGCGCTGACCGTCGCAGCTGACGCCGTCCGCGTTGAGGCGGTAGCCGTCGCGGCACGCGCACGTGTACGACCCCGCCGTGTTCACGCACGTCTGCTCGCACCGCACCGCGTCAGGCGAGAACTTGCACTCGTTGTAGTCTGGAAATCACACTGGGCTTTATCAATAACATGAGATAAGATAATTCTATTTTGATTGATTAATGAATAAAATCCCCTTCTTTTGACATGTCTGAATAGTTTCGGGCATCTTCTATGTGCATCTTCTGCCACCTGGTGGCAGAAGGAAGTGTCTCAGGAGACGAAAATATTCACACTTGGTAAAAAAAATGGATGTCCCCAAAGTTAATCAATATTGTTTGATTTAGTATATTTCAAAATTAAGTACACATCGACCACGATGGATATAGTATTAAAAAGTTACGGGAAAATGAGCTGCCCATTGTTGCGTCCAACTAAGTTGCAATGGATTTGCAAAAACGGCACCGAAACATTATTTGCCAATTTACTCGAGACGCCCGTGCGGAGGTACATTATGACGAGAACTGATTTCTGTTGGTGCGTGCTTGTACTCACCCTGGCACGTGCGGCCGTCCTCGCCGAGCTGGTAGCCGGACGGACAGTGGCATACGAACGAGCCCACGGTGTTCTGGCAGTCGTGCGAGCAGCCGCCACGGTCCGGCGCCGAGCACTCGTCCACGTCTACAGCGGAACGGGTCACAGTGTTAATCTCTCTATGCAATGGCAGATCCAGCGCTTAAGGGATTTCATGATAAACCCTATGAAAATGAAGTATTTTAGTGGGGAAAGGGGGGCGCGTGCCCCTGCGCCCCCCCCTCCTGGATCTGCCTATGTTATTAGACTGGCGGAGACAGAAAATATCAGTAGTTGATCTAGGGTGGACGGGGCTCGGGGCGGGGGCCTCTGAGTCAGAAAAGGGGTACCGACGTGTCACAGGCACATTGAAAATGACACCCATCAATATGCCTATTTTTGAGAAACAATATGCTATCATCTAAGAAACATGTAACATATATAGGCCCTACTGACGAAATTGTGACAAATACACTAAAATATGAAAAATGACACCAATTTTCGGGGCACGTCCGCACTCACCGAGGGTCGGGGTTTATCCCCATCCCCACCCCATCCCCTCTCGTCCAGGTCTACAGTGGAAATAGAGGCAAGCTTAGATATTTACTTTTGTTTGATATGATATCAGGGATTACATATCTATGATTGCTACGAAAAAGCACTAGTCCACGCGTCCATGTCTACACAAAGAAAATGTAGCTTTCTGACCTCTCTATTAGACTGGCAGAGACATAAGAAAATAGCATCATATCATTGGCAGATGCATATCTATGGGTTGGGGGTTCGGGTTCGGGTAATCCACTCTACACCTAAAAGGACACAGATTTTTTTTCTGGTACCACTACTCCCAACCTTTCTCACGCACCCGCACCTATCACAAATTTCAAGAGCTGTCGCAAATTTTCTATGCCAAATAGTAAGTGAAAGGTAATAACCTGACAACCTGTATCTCCAGACACTAAGTAAACTAGATATTAAAGCACTTGGAGATGAGTTTGCTCACCACCCACCATCAGACCCGACCGGAAATCGAACCCACGACCTTCTAGCCACGAATCCAACTCCCTATCCACATGAAAACACAGACGTAGCATGATGCATCAACAATCATACTACAGTGCATGTCTGTCATATCAACAACCAGTGACCCAGAAATTCTCTGGTGGTTCTATAAGTGTGTAACAATGACACTGCCCTCAGGTGACTGATGTAACAGTAACACGCCGTACACGCTATTGTGACGTCACAGCAATTGCCACTTTCAGCAACCTACCTGTGCATACACACACAATGTTACAATGCATGTATGATACATGTATGCCCCGGGATGTATGAGCATCTGTGGCCTCAGGATTGGGAGTTGGTCTCAAGAACGTACACGGTTCGAGTCCTGGGCGCATGGACTGTGGGTTTGTTTTGTTGGGTTTTTTGCGAACAGCGGTTAATACAGCCCTGTGATAGCTACAAGTTCAATAGTTCGGCGGACGGTAGCAAAAGACGGTGTGAAATATTTTCATGGCGAGCTGAATCTGCTGGTTGCATGGGGTTGAAGGGGGACATGGCCAGAGACCCAGGGTGGGTGTAAAGTGGACTGTACTTGTGGAAACTGTGTGGTCAATTACATTATGAATCAACTTTAAGGCATGTGTCTTGATAAAAGAAAAGATATTAGACCACTAATAAATTGCAAAAGAATCATAAATCAGACATAACAAAAAGTTACAATAATGCATGTCGTGAGCTGTCCGTACTTACTGTTATCCTATATTTACAATATCAATACAATGGTAAGCACGATCACGGAAGTGTTTGGCTAGATGTTGAAAATGAAAATGGCATCATAAAACTAATTACAATATCAGTTTGAACTGCCGATAACGTGAAATCAATGACGCTATCAAGCGGGTAACAGGCTCCATTATGCTGATAGCGGCTCCTAACGGCCAAATGATGAACTGTGCGTATGACAGGTATATGATACATCAGCCCTATCGACGTTTGAATGGCCGGCTTCCAGGCGATTAGTTATGCATGCATTTTAGTGATACAAGGTCAGTTTGACGGTCAGTGCATATGGCAGGAGTCCACAGTTTACCTTTACACCATTGTCAATTCATGGCAATCTCGACTGCACGGCCTGTGAGCAGTTTTACACTAGCTTGTGAATTGAATGGTGAATCAGAAATAGATAAGAACACCTCGACACCTGTGTCAATCTGAAGGGGGTGGCCACATTGACCACAGCTGTGTTGCCTCGACCATATTAGTGGTTTCACATGTCTCCTACCAATGATGGTTCAAATGTAAAGGCTGCTGAGACTGACATACTCTGAATGGGACTGGACACAGTTTACCTTAAACCCTGTACATTATTCATTCAGGACTCAATGTTCTTTTACTAACCACAAAGTTGGCTCTACTATTTGCCAATATAGCAAATTCAGCTTATTAGCTACCTTCCCCCCGTATTCACTCTGGGTATCAGATGTCAGATTGGGGTCTGATTCCTCGAGTGCCCGTATCCATCCCATGTAAGGCGTCGATATATCAGAGTACAGTGATGTTTATTGCCAATGCACTCCATTTATACATCTTTGTCTTATATTTGCATATGGAAACAAAGAGACAGCAAGAAATAAAATTGTTACGTCAAGGTATGCGAAATGTACTTTAACATCAGCGACCTGGCGCTCCGTTCTCTAGCAATTACGTTTCATCACTTTTTAACTGGTATCTGTGTATAGAAACATTGGACAGCATGCTGGATCAAGACGTACAGTAGAACCTATCTATCAAGACCACGTCGGGGTTTGTCTCACGTGGTCTCAATAAAGAGATGATCTCTTTGTGGGGGGAGGGTGTTAAACTGGTCGCGTTATGAAGAATGGAGCCAGTCATAAATGGTCTTATTGTGGAGGTGGTCTCTATATAGAGATGGTCATAATTGTATATTGCAATGTATGTGGTTAGCCATGGCGCAATAAGAGATGTGACGTGCTGGCAGCACCGTGTAGGCGGCCACAGCACAGTAACGTATCTTGCTGTTTAGTGATGCAAACCTGATGCAAAGCGGCCACTGCTTGGCAGCCTCACCACATCACAGGCACGGGTGTCTTGCAACTTTGCTTTCATTATCAAATATTAATGCAGTGTGTGATTCAGAAGTGCTTTATTTCTTGATTACTACTATAAGAAAATGATTCATGTGTTTGCTATTATCATTTGATTACAAATAAATGAATCAAATGATTCACAGATAACGGTGGCTCTGTGTGTTACAGGCAATCAATGTGGTTTTTATGGCTTCTGTACGATAAATCCCTGCCAACGATTGGCGGAGTATAGTATGGAGACCTATGTTAAGCGTAACCACAGTTGTGTTCCTCCGTACATGGTGGTGGTTACCCACTGATCACACCGTGGATGTCCCTGGGCATGTTGATTCACCATCCTATCATTCTTACACCCACATGGGTGGCGGCTAACACCGTGTATTTCTGTGGCATTTTCACCCGTCTGCCATGTTGAAACCAGAGAGAGGTTCATCACCACGTGACCACATAAATAAAACAAACCCCGACTCTATATGTAAATGTCTGTATCGGCTGCCTTTTAAACGGTTACGCTACACGTTTCAGACGTCTTTCGGTGATGAGGGCAGTGGCGGAAAGGGTCCACTCTCTGGTGTTATGGCTCTGCTAATATCTTAGGCGTACGTGGGTGTGCTATTGTGTTCGTACAAATGCTATTACATCATATGCTGTTTGTAGCTTCTGTGCCCCCACCACACACCCTGGGACTCACCCTGCCCACCATCACCACCACCCCAACCTCCTCGTACTGACCCCTGCACGCCTTGCCGTCCTCGCCCTCCACGCGGTAGCCGCGGGACACGCACGAGCAGTAGTACGAGCCGAGCGTGTTGGTGCACAGCTGCTCGCACCCGCCGTTAAACACGGCGCACTCGTTGTAGTCTGGAAGAAACGATACATGGTTATGGTTTTTATGGCTGATAGATACACGGATTTGACAATTTTAACTGATTAGTTCAGTTGAACAAACTTTCTAGCCGAAATAAATTGCAACGCTTTGTAGACTCGACAGACAAACATACACGTGCTCATTATTATGTATTTGGGCTTGTATTTCAAGTTATTGAAGATAGCCCCACTCCCCACATTAGATGTAAAACAATGCATATGTGCAATTGTGACTGAGATTCCAGCATCCCTATAATGGTGGATACGTAGGCATTTTAGTGTATAAGTCCAGTAGAACAAACCTGTGAGCCGAAAACATTTGCAACATTATTTTCAAACACACACTTAACTTTATTGATGACACAAAGAGGATTTTCCTGAACAGAATATCTCTAATGTTAATTGATCAGAATTCTTACTATAAAAAGAATACACCTCAATGTCTTGGACATGTGTGCATCATAGAACCCCTTGCACTTTAAAAATTGGTTGATTGGCATCATATTAATTCTAAACATGAATCTTTATGTGATATTTTACCTTTACATGTGCGTCCATCTTTGTTGAGCACGTATCCCTCCCTACAGCTACAGACCGGCCGATCGTTGATGAGATCACACGAGTGTTCACATGTCCCAATCGGGCAACTCGTCTCTTTGGGAACATCAGCTGTAACATTCATGATCATCAATATGGTGTTGGTTGAATTTGAAACGTAACCCTGTAGCACGATTCTAGCATGATATTGCTGTATCTATAAAATTTGGTACATCACTTTCAGCATATAAAATGAAAAATGAAACTTTTACTGTAATTATGTTATAATTGTTCTACATAAAATATGGTAATATATTTGACTATGTGCAGGTCTATGATATAATGCTGGTTCATAAAGATTTTCCTTCCTCTTTTATTTGCAACTTGCCTGTTGGTTTTACTACGTCATTATCGCTTGGTTCTTTGGCATCGTCTTTTAGTTTCATGTATTCGTCCCAAGGGAGATATATGCCTGTAATTAACATTTCATAAATATATATGATCGACTATTGGAAGGATATTAAAACTTCAACCATTTTTTTCAGTTCTTAACTAATGCATTGGCACCTCTTAATTTCATCGCTCTCAATTGTTGTTGATTGACTTTACTCATAGTTCTAATGTAACAGCAATTTTTTGTGGCCTGTAGATGTTTAATAAATAAGGTGTATAATAGAATAGAAAAGAACTACCTTTTCCATCATGGTATCCAGGCATGATATTACCAACTGCAACAAAATTGTAATTCCATGTCAATTACATATCATTTTAGCTACAAATATAGACATGCAGTTATTAATCATGACTTTTATAGCTTTCTTCCAAGTTGTCAGATACTGTGTGAGGACAAATAAAAAGTAACCTACTCGATTTTCCATATTTCGGTGTAGTAGTAGCTGCCGGTGTAGTTGTTGGCGGTGGTTGTGGGTAGGTTTTCTTGGAATGGGTATGATTAGCGTACATCTCTTGTAGAGCTTTCATCACCTCATCAGAAATGCCGCCTATGGGAGGGAAAAAAACCTTCGAAACAACTAGGACTGATGTTGCTGTTGCTTCAGAATAGGATCTTATTGAGTGGCACAACTTTTCAAAGACATGCATTGGATATTATACAACGAGTGGCACAAGTGACACAAAAAGTGACACATGAATTATAAGTATAACATAGTTTATTTATCACTGAATGCAGAGCAAATAGGCTAAGTAACATGAACATTGTGTATTGCATACTATACTGAATACCATCTAAACCTAGTGTGCAGAGAACCACCCTAAAATTAACCATTCAGCACATACCCGGAGATCCAATATCGGGCACTTTGGGCGGGGAGACGACGCTCTTCTTGCCCACGGGTGGAGCAGCCTGTGCGGGCCTGGGTCTGGGGCGCGGAGCCGGGGCCCTACGGACCGGCGGCTGCGTCACCTGCAACAAGCCGCCCACATCAATGAGGCTCCAGAAGAGCTGGGAAATCATGTGTCTTGTGATTGCTATTTTAACTACTATTTTTACTTGGTTACGTTGTTTGGTTGTTCTTTGTTGTTGTTTTTGTTTTTGTTTTTTCGAGGTGTGCGGGGGTGGGGGGTTCTTTTTCAGTATTTATGAAAGATATTTTGTATGCAAAATGCATCAAATTTTGATATGCATCAAAATGTTTTGCAATAAATATAATTATACAATTATAAACACATGTAGATAGGAGCTGCACATACTTCCATCTGACCCTGGATTTGGCCGGCACCCATAATGTCAGAAGGATCTTGGAAACCACCATCTGAAAATGGTATTACAGTTGATAGACTGGATAAAGCACAGGTCGGGTCAGCTACACACTATTTCTTCCAAATACGGACGGGTGTAGGCAGCCATGATGATTAGTATTTGACAAACCATCCAAACAAAAATTATCGTTCAAATAAAAGTGATTGTGTGGCATTTGGTGAATCACCTTTAATGTTTGATATCTATTAGTTTAAGTAGTAAATTTAAATCAATGACACCGTCGAATATTTGAATGATACATGTGAAATATCGTTGGTTCAGAATCACGATTATTAAGATCAGTTTACAGGTGTTATGTGAAAGAACAAGATCAAGACTAAATCTAACCAGTGAAACAATGTTGTGATTTACAAAGAATAAGGCCTTGGGCAGTTTCTAAAAATTCTAATGGTAAAAAATCAATATTATGTTTACCCTACCTCCGCCCTCCCGCCCCATTGGGCGTCTTCGAATCGGCCTTCTGATTGGCTGCTGCCGGTTCCCAGAGGGCACTCTCCGCTCCAGATTCCCCAAATACCCCCCTGCCTGTGGGGTTGCCCCTAAGTTGGTGCTTCCTTGTTTGTTACCAGCGGCGGGGGTCGGCTGTGCAGACTTGTAAGATCCTGGCTGGTACATGGGTCTCCGCCTGAGTGTGGGTCCCTGCTGCTGCCGGGGCTGTTGGGGGTAGCTCGGTGAGCCGGGGTACAGAGGGTACTGTATTTGCTGTGCTTGCTGCTGCCCTGCTCGGGGGTATCCTGGCGAGCCGGGGTACACAGGTTGGGGGTAGCGCTGCTGGCGCTGCGGGGGCCCGAGGAGCCGCGCCATGACGTCCTGGAGCGATTGTGAGTCGGCCGCGGGCACCGCCGCGGGCCTCTTCTGGACTGGAATAGCATCATTTATATATGTTAACACTATCACCTGGGAAGTCAGAGGAGCCAATAGTGTCCACGTTCATTTGAAGTCACTGGCAGATCCCTTTGTTAAAAGGAGATAGCAGTGGGGAACTACTGGATATCCTGGGTTTTAGCATGCATGAAAGCGCGTGGTCATGTGCCAAAAGGACACTTTTTAAATTACTTACTTATTCTACTTTTACTAGTTTTTATTTCATCCTGTGTGCGAGTTAATGAAGATGGATGTTCCTATAGCAACAAAGTAAGCTCACCCTGCTGTTGTACTTGTGGTGAAGGGTACTGTGACTTATACACTGGATACTGCGCCTTCGGCTGCTGTGGAACTACCGGCCCGGGGTTGGGGGCCACCTGGATGTGTTTGCTGTAGGGTATCTGGGGGCGGGGGGGGGCCCTGTCCTTGGGGACGGTGGCCGGCGACGCGGACGGACGGAAGCCACCGTAGTGCTCCCTGTGAACGGAAAAGTACAGTAGGATCACTGGCAGATTCATGTTTTTGGAAAAGGAGGGGCACACTTGAGGGATATCATGGGTTTTCTATGCTCGATATCGATGACGTGCATGCCCCAAACCTAATAGAAATGACGTATTTTGGTGTGGCCCCTGTGCCCCTCTGGATCTGCCTATACAGGATATTCACATTACAATAAAGTTCCTATAGTACATTTTACTTTTGTGAATTCTGATGCCTTCAGCACTTCAGCACACATTAAGACTAACGATGAAGTTCTAAAGGCATAGAAATGTAATTTGTTGAACATTGCTCTTTATATGTTTCATGGTATAAACGGCTAGTGATTATTATTATTTGAATAGGTACAGCAGAACCTTAATTTAAATCAAAGCACCTGTCCCATTGAGACCACCTTTACCCTCGACGTATTTTAAATCAACCAGACCGAGATTTTCCCCTTTTTTTCTCATCATCCCACAAATTTTAAGGCTATTTGCCCACCTCCCACTTCCTTGAAATCCCGAAATTTAATCCCTCTTTTCTCAGCCTATATTTCCCACATCCCACTTCCTTATCCCCCTCCCCCGACATACAAGTCGTTTGAGTTGAGATGATTGAGTTGATACGTAAGACATAAACAGAAAGCACGTGCTTACTTGAGGTAGGTGGAGTTGATATTGCACAGGTCGAAGTCGCAGAAGCACCAGAGCACGGGCGTCTTGTCCCACATCTGGTAGCGCTGGTACTTGCAGCCCACGTACGAGTAGTCCAGCTTGGGCCACTTCTTCTCGTCCGCGCAGCCGCGGTACACCACTACATCGGAGTCATATGTCAGCCGCGGTACACCACTAGTACTACACGTCACACAGCGATGTTCATAGTTCAATCACACATTTAGCCCGCACTTTCGCGAGGGGCATGGGTTTTTTTTATTATTTATACCTTAAAGAAGACAAATCCACTAAAAAAACAACCTTCGCTCTCCACGGTCACTAAAGTGCTCTAAATTGACCCAACTAACTTGTCATGATTCTCCTTTTTTTTCCAAAAATAACCTCAAACTTCAAATTGTAACATTACATTGTATTCAAAGTTTGAAGTTTGGAGTTATTTTAGCAACAAAAGTAGGTAATAACATTGAATTATAGAATCATGAGAACCATTGGTGTATACCACATAACAAGGATCAACTGGACGCCAATAATTGATAAAACCTTGTATAAAAACTATCTTCACATCATTGATAGTTGGCCAAAGTACACCAAAAATCTAACCAGGTCTTGACATACATGTATCCCCAACAGGTTTTCAAAGTATGAAGAAAACACCAAGGGTAGTGCAGAAGGGGGAACCGACGTTTATTAGGGCTCGGGTTGTAATGCAAGTTATAAGGCAATCAAAATCTGCTATCTTATAGAACATTGTTGTTTTCAGCTAACAGAAAGAATCTGCTGATGTACAACACTACACGTCACACAGAGGGAAGGCGGTGTCTATTAACTTTGTTCACAATTCAATCATTGATAAAAGATAGTATATACTTTAAAAAAACTATCTTCACTTCATGGGATGTTGGCCAAGGTACATCTAACTCTAACCAGGTCTTGACACATCCCCATCGACTTATTATCCAAAGACACCAACAGAACACAGCTGAAACAATGCAATTCCATGCTTCATCACTGACAGATCAAGGTCATTGTAAGGGGGTGGTGGTGGATGTATGGTGGTGAGGGAAGGGGCACACTTGAGGAATATCATGGATTTCGTATTATATGCAAGATCGATAGCAGACAAAACAAATTGTGTATTTTTCATCGGGAAAGTGGGATGAGCACCCCTTGCACCCCCTGGATCTGCCTACGGAACATCCGCCGTAACCCACGCTCGGCGTACTTACGTCCGTTGGGGTCCTGGCGGATGAAGCACTTGCCGAGGCCGAGCGCGCCACACTTGCCCGTGAGGCCGCGCGCGATCAGGTCGCCGCACGTCGCGCCCGTGCAGTCGTGGCAGCGCATGGCCGCGGCGGGAGAGGAGCCAGAGCCTACAGCAGGGAGGGCGGGTATGTGTGAGTGGACGTGTATAAGTTTTACAGTTTACTATCCATATGTCATGATGTACGTACGCTAAATTGACTTTACAATTACAACGGGTCATTGGCATACTAGCTTTGCTTTACATTCACACCAGGTCATTAGCATCATTGGTAGTGTGGTTCACAGACCACCAAAGCTGATCAATTGAACATACGGAAGCCCGAACCTTTATATGGGAGGGAGTAACGAGGGTGGTTACTCACATGTGCTTGTGCCCAGCACAGAAAGGGTGACGGGGATGGCGGGGAAGGGGGTTGACAAAACTATCCCACAGTGAACAAAAAACATAAACAAAAGCAAATGTAGGCCTACCAATGACCTGATGTGAATTGTTGGGCCAGTTGCGACCGTGGACGTACTGATGTACACTATGCAAAAAACATAACGGTGATGTTCAATTCCGGACCAAGAAATTTGGTGTCTTAG
Source organism: Streblospio benedicti (assembly GCA_019095985.1). Taxonomy (NCBI): domain Eukaryota; kingdom Metazoa; phylum Annelida; class Polychaeta; order Spionida; family Spionidae; genus Streblospio; species Streblospio benedicti. The sequence goes on along the minus strand of CM032666.1, from coordinate 28,323,472 downwards.
TTTTTGTTATGTTTGTTTTTTTTTATTTTTATTTTTTGTTTTTAAGGTGTGGCTTTGTGGGGGAAACATGACCACGATCTAAACATGTCCAGACAGATCGAAGAAAGGATGGCTGTGCAGTAAAGATAAGCCCATGAAAAAGACGGGTCTTCAAATATGTATATCAAGCTTTATGAGTTATTTACATTTAAGTGATTGGTTACACAATAGGCATTTATAGTTATTATCCTAGACGCCTCCAATACCCTTTACAACGTTAGAATCTCCGCCTGTCGCCACAATGGTGGCCATGTAACTGGTTGCGTCATACCATTATACTCTATGATGGAACCTCTCCAAAACTCTGCAGCCATACACTCCATTCTGCTGGATCCACCTGTTTATATACTACATACAGTAGAACTGCTCTATCAACACCGCTAGCAAGACTGGCCTTAAGGGGTCTTAATATAGAGGTAGTCTCCTTATGCAGGGTTATCTTGGTCTCTTTATGGGGGGTTGTAACCACAAAAAATGGTCTCAATATGGAGGTGGTCTTCATTGGGGGTTGTTCTGTAGCGCCGTGACGCCTGTAGTGTCGGCTATTACATGGCCACATATCACTATCGGCTTGGCATGGGCAGTGCAGAAAAGAAGAAAAAAGTACGTGGCTTGGAGTTCATGTCCAACTCGGCTCGGCCTTTTGACCGGACGGTCACAGTGTGATAGTGCAGTGGTATTGTAGAGATAAATTTGAGAGAATGAATGATTTTAATGGGTATATTATGGTATTGTATTGGTGAGGTTTGTCAGTACACGCTTTAACAAAAAGTTGTTTTAAAAGTTGTTTTAATAGTAGAATAGATATTGAATTATCTACAATATGGCCGTTCTAATAAGTCCAATAAGCTTCTGGCATCAAGTGGGCTCAATAGAGTCGGTCTCTTTACGGAGATTCGCAGTTGTCCGTTTAGAGACAGTTAAAACACAAAATGGACCTTATCATACAAGTGGTTTCTTTATGGAGGCTACGTTCCACACCTCTGGCCGTCTTACCATTCTCACCAGAAGACTGATATTAGAACAGTCTTTTTGTTTTCATTAGAGGAACTGCTATAGGAAGCACAGTATAACTTCCACCTCTAGCAATTGGCCATCTCTATTAAACGACAATATCTTTCAAAGGACCCCCTACAAATAAGAAATGCACGGCGATTCCAAACCTTACTAAGGCAGCCACCTGTCTATCAAAATCGCTGTAGGCCAGTCCCCAGGTTGGTCCGACCAGAGAGGTTTTACTACAGACACCTCTCTGCGAACTCATGTGAGTTTTCAGTCGTATGCACTTTGCTGGCTGTTTTGTTCCCCATGCTTTTCATTCTCCTCGATTGGGAACAGTTCCCTGATTTTTAAAAGAACTCTCAATCTCAATTGATTAACATATATACCCATTGTATAAATTGAGAAATTCATATGCAAATGTTGTCGTCTGTGGCTGGTGCGAATCGGCGATTTCCATCGATAAAGAGGTTCCAGCATCGTCGGTTTTCACGGCTTATCACTCACACTGTCGCCTTTACAAGTCCTTGTTCATACCAACTTCGTATATGGTCGTGGGATTTGACGTTGAGGTTCCAGAAAGCTCGTGTGAGAACCCAAAAGGCATCTTCATCTATTTTTGGTAATATATTCGCAAGGTAGCCCATTCTGGACGCTGAACTACAATGAACATGCTACAATGCTCGTGTGGACACCTGTCTTCTGTGGACACTTTAAACGTCTACTATTTGCCTGTGTGGATACTTTTCACTTCTCCCGTTTCCCAGAGATTTTAAGGACACCGGTCTTATGTGGACAATTTCACATTTCCCTGAGTTGCCTGGATAAAAGTCATGTTCCACCGTACGCATGAATGTACACTGTGAAAGAGATTCGTAGAGATTCGATGAACCGACAGTAAGGTGATTGCATCAAAACAACACCAATGTCGTCTGCGTTCTCATGGCCTGCTGAATAACCGCACTGTGTTGTTATTATTCCAACAATAATGGTGTTACGTACAGCAACATTAAAGGCTGCACTCGCAGCATCACACACCAGGCCGCGGGCCGCCAGCGGCGCCGGCAACAACTACTGTTTTAGGGCGATTATTTTGCGTTTGACTGTAATTGCTTGAAACGTCAACGCAAAATAGTGGCTTAAAACCAGCAATTTGTTGCCTAGTATATGTATACAGTACGGTTGCTTTCCTGCCATATATAGTATTAGATGTATTATGCTTGTGAGATGAGACCTGTTAGATTTCCGGGCAAATAAAAAAGATGACAAAACAGTCATCAATTTGAAAGAAGATAGCTTGTGCGTTTACTACTGATTCGGCTGAGGCTTGATTATATATAATATGCTATATCATATCTTGTCAACATTTCTGTCTTATTATTCTTTTGATTCTTATCGAAACATTCGTGTCATATCATCATCATTATTTAGTTCATATCTGTCATATGTATTTTAACTGTACGTCACGCGTGAGAATCTTTTTGCGGAAAGGTATAGAACAGTGAGAGGGAAAATTGTTTTGGTACGGTTTATGCACTAAAATAAGTGTTTTCCTTTTATTAGGCTAAAATAAACATGGTGTACATAATTCTTTTAAGAAAAGTCTTTACTTTCTAAAAGAAATACTCTTAAACATGCTAAACTCAAACTCAACTACCTTCTGCATGGTAGATCCAGCTGAGGCAACAAAGCAGCAGTATCCGCACGCTATCCTGAAAGTGCATCCTCAAGTTGTACGTCCAACTTCTACAGTCCAACCACTACTAAAAAAACTCAATAAACTATTAAATAAAAACTTGTCATCCCACGACCACCATCGTTATACAAGCGTTAACTCTTGCACCCGAAGCACAAATCCGTTTTGACGCCTTGGGCGAATCTCGGCGCGCTTTGATACAACTTAATGGGGCCGGACTACTTTTGACGATAGCGGGTGTATCTCTGGTGCCACTGCATGGGGTCCGAAAATAAATGCCCTTGTGTGCTTTCTTGTCCTTTTAAAGACTTTTTTTAGAAGTGCCCGTGTAATTTGTTTTTCTTGCAGGGTCAGTTTTGAAGACATCTGCGTGTGTCTCGTATCCAATAAGCTGAGGAACTTCAAAAACGTCTCTTCATGTGAACAAGTTTCCAAAATGGTCCGTATCGCCGTACCATTTTTACCCCCCGTGCCGTCCCTGTCGCTGGCTTGTGTACGGATGACGCGTCGTTATATGAATAATTTATGATTACGGTTGTTGATGTCAATAATGATGGCATTGTGCGCGGACAGTTTTTACATACAAACGGCCCATCAAGTGCACGGCTCTGGCGCGGGTCCCGGGATGTGGTGGTGCATTTGGAGACTGCTGCAAATTAAACAACTGTCAGAGATATTGCGTCGTCGTTAACGTTTACGGCGATTAACGGAAGATACGGCACCGCATGTGTGCTGGTTTATGGTCTGTGAGATTTGTTTTTGTTCTTTTAATCGTGAAGATCCTTTATAGACATATGTGTAAGCTGGTGAGTGCGTGCGGTAGACAACAAAAGAACCACAGCTGCAAAACTGTGTACATTCGCTGCGCATTACACAAGAAGCTGCCATGTAAGAAAGTAGGCCTACTTATAAAGGTGTGATTCTGTCATATTCCTGTGGCATCCACAGCTTTATTTCGTTTGACACATCACACATTTCAATATCCGTATTAGTAACAAGAGCAGGGTTAAAATCACAGAAATTTGAATGGCACATATACTGTGAATCTGGTAGTTCCAGTGTTGAATGGTAACAACAATGACGTCTGCAAGTATTGGCATACTAAAAGGCTGTAATTTAACGTGTGTGCGGTGAAAAAATAGGGTTGGCCTTTCACCCCTTGTAGGTCGTTTGCCCCGGTCTACTCTCTGCCCCATGGGCACCCTGTGTTCTGGATCACGGTCGGTTCTGTTTGATGGATCTCAACAGCTTCCAGTACACACGCACACGCGCACACACACACGCACACACACACGCACACACACACACACACACACACACACACACACACACACACGCACACACACACACACACACACACACACACACACACACACACACACACACACACACACACACGCACACACACACGAACGCACGCACGCACACACGCGCGTAGGCTACTCATCGTCGGTTTTCACGGCGTGATCACTGCACTGGCCTTTACACGTCCGGAATCTTATCAACCCCAAGGTCTGCGCATACATAGCCGTGTGAAATGACGATGACACGTACTTAGTCCATGTCTTCCTGGTTTGTTATTTTCATCCTCATATAGTGTCGTTTCTATGATTGATATTTGTCAGTGTCATAGAGTGGAACCCCAAATTGATACTAACTCCGTAAAGAGACCACCTCGATAATAGAGATATTTATTTTACCAGTTCCAACCCTTTATAAAATACAACTTCAAACCTTACAACGAACGCATGTTGATCCCACTTGGATCCATATTGCGGGAGGTGTAGGTTACACCAAGAGTACCTTCTCTTGCACAGTGGATTTGATCCAATCAAGCCACTGCGGTTTATTCTTTCTGATTTTCACTCCACAAAATTAACCTACACTGACACATCCGGGAGGGAGTGGGTGGGACAACCGATACATACATTTCCCCATCCAAATATGTCCCACCATATCTATATAGGTGCGTGTTCGAAGTAGGCAAGCACATTGACACATATGAATTACAATGTGGTTTTACTCTCATGTTCAATTACAATCTTCTTTTCACCTCCCGCCCCCGCCCCACCTCTCCTTGCCACCCCAAAGATGACACGAGCACACAAACAAACGCAAACGAACTAAATGCTTCAGTCAGACAAATTCTACGTCTGCTATACATTGCCACAGACCGAGCAGTTTGTTGGATACATAACCATATAGCACGTCTGTAATAAAAACCAAAATGCGTGCGTGCGTGCGTGCGTGCGTGCGTGCGTGCGTGTGACATGTGCGATGAATGTAGATATTTGCATTAATAAAGCCTATAATGTGATTCCAGCTGCGAATAACCGCAAGAACACTGGGAGATTCGAGTTAACAGAAAGGGGGGGGGGGATTGAGGGGGGGGGGGCACTCTCACAGTTTTACCGTGGTCATTTTGGGGGTGGGGATAGAGGTAGATTCCATAGTCATTTAACATGGATAAAATATCTATTTACACAGTTCAAAAGCAACGCTATTATTGATTTATACAATAGTCTAACACCTGCCAAATGCCATTGTCGCCGTTTTCAATGACTTAGGCTTATCGGTGTTTTCGGGTTCTTCTCAATCTAAACAAGGGTGTTGTCTCAAAGGACGTTGAATTTATTTCATGAAATTCATTGAATAGGTGTGTAGATATCTCTTCCAACAAATATGAGTGTTTCATTAAAAAAAATCATGGGTGTATTTAAATGAGTATATAGTTTTCTACAGAGACGACATGACCCAATTAATGTCCGTGTATTAGAAGTGCCTCGTTGTAGGATATATATGTTACTTGGGATGATGGTATCATTCTGGTCTCACAACCTTGGGGTCGTGAGTTCGAGTCCCGCCAGGGCCACTTGATATAGTCAAATGGAAGCTTAGGGTTGTAAAACCTCTCTTCAGCTATATCTATCGTTGGTAGAAATATGCTTGCTAAAGAGACGTGTGAGAGAGAGAGAGAAGTATGAAAATATGCCTCGTTGTGGACTGTCCATACATGTGTGGCCGTTGTGTATCGATTTAGATCATCGACCGATCCATGACGTTATATCAGGAATAAATCCTGGTTATATGCATATGGATGGTGTACATTTTCCTCGAAAAATGTGGAACATTGTCCGCTTATGGGAGGTTGAGGGCGGGTGGGGTTGGGGGTGGGGGTGGGTTCGATCTAGCTTCTGATATTCCACTTTTTTGTGGGTCTAAGATTTTTTTCACATGCTAAAATTTTTCTCATCAGAATCCCACTATTAACTAGTTAAGTTTTGTGGTAGAAAGGTACAAGCAGAATTCACACTTTAATTACAAGTATTATGCTTCATATACCTCATATGTACGTGAGGGGGTGGGGTAGGGGTGCGTGCGTGCGTGCGTACGTGTGTGATTAAATGGCATATACGACTCCACTATATGAATAACATCTGAATAAATGTTGCGAAACACTGTGTAGATATTCTTTGATTTGATATGACACGCATTTGCGCTATTTCCACTTTTTTCCTCTCTCTCTTTTTTATATTTTTTTTTTGTTTGTTTGTTTGTTTTAGGTTGGGTGGTGGGTGGGGTGGGGGGCTTTTGTGGAGCTTGACATAAGATATCCTGGTTGCACGTACAGGCCGGGTTTTGACGGTGGGTGTAAAAGAGATTGCCGACTATGCATAAATATTTAACGGGTGTATTATCAAAGAGTATAATCAATAGCCAAGAAATAAAAGTCATCCGCGGGCAGTGTGTATCATAAATACGTATCCTCATTCCACCAGCTAGACACACACGAGCGTTCGGTAGAAGCCCTCTATTCGCACACCCCTGGGAACTGGTAGCAAGTATGAGATATGGACTTGGACTGATTATGAAAGGTTCATGATGGTCCTTTTATGAATGGTTTTATTCAATATGTATCCTGGACTTAAAAGAGAGGTGCTTTGCATTTGGAGGTTCTACTGTACTAATTTTGACATTTATGCACCGACAAAGACAGATCTCTTTCTGGGCAACATATATGTTGAACTACCACCACAAATATTGATTGCTCATACCATGGTCTTCTTACCAAGTCGAACTAGCCATTAATCACCATAAAAATGCATGGGTGAACATAATCATCTCCAGATGTCGCCCTTGCATGGCACAGGAATTCCCTTTAAAACCTTAAACTTTCTCTCATTAATGCCTGCACCACCACAAAGCTCGCATCTTCTCCTAGCCGATAGGATAGTTGCATCATAACCGTGCTTGCTTCTCTTAATGAGAAAGAGGATTGGAATTGAGGAGTAACCATTCAGTTCACCACAATGAGGATTGCCCTGACCATAATCATCTTGACTCTTGTCGGGTCGAGCCTCGCGCAGAAGGGTGGTTGGAAGAGCGCAGTAGACGAGCTTGAGGAGAAAGTAGACGCTCAGAAGGACGAGCTGGAAGAGGCCCTGGATTCACAGAAGGCGGAGCTGGCAGAGTCGATGGACGGCCAGGCCGAGATGTGGCAAGCCGGGCTTGAGCGCCTCAAGGGAGAACTGTGGGAGGAGATGGACAGAATGAGGCAGGAGTGGGCTGAGGCCAACGCCACCATGACTGCCTACGTCGACGGTGAGATCCAGCACGTGAGGGAGAACATGAAGACGGCTCACTACATGCAGAAGTTTGAGATTATGCGGGACTTGTACAAGCTGCGGAAACGGGTGCAGAGTCTGGAGGCAGCTCTGCAGGCAGGCCCCTAGCTGAGGTCTGGGGAGAAGCATGGTAGGATGCATGACAACAGCCAGGCAAATTTAGAAACCTGTAGGGATCAGCAAATGGAACTGCTCGTAATGTTGTGAAATTGACATTGGCATGTTAAAAAATTAAATAAAAAGAACATCCTGCGCAAGGGCGGTAAACCTTACTTTTTAGTTTATTTTTTTTACATCAATATTTCGGTGTACACAATGGAAAGTTTTAGAGGAAAATCAACGGAACATCAATAAGTGATGTTTGTTTTTAAGTAGACTGTTTACACGGTGTTCAATCAATCTCCAGTTTTTGTGAGTTATAAGCAGATTTTGTGAGGAAATCAAGAGGTTTTGTGAAGAAAATGTTTACTTTTGAAATCGGCGGTTTGGATTTTCCACTGTAAACGGCCTAAAAACCATTTCTGAGCACAATTTTTGCCGTCCATGCACTATAAGAATACTTCTGGCACATACTGATGCGATTTATTTCAACTCACATGGGCTGGTTTCTGCTGCTAAGTCTGCAATACATGACCACCTACCTTCAAAATTGAGGTCATCTGATAGAAAACGACGAATATAGTGGCTGTAAAGACGTAATTCAGGCAAAATATAAATGAGAATGTATCTCAAACTTGATACAAAACAGATTACACTAATCCCACGCTTTTTAAAACCACATAACTGGCCAAAATTACAAAATGATTTTCAACTCCTCACGAGAACTGTTGATCGTACATTTCTGTAGATTTGGAGACTTTACACAATATAGAAGTTAATAATATACCGGTAGATGCAATGCATAAGGTAGTTTTCAGTCAAGTATAAGCTACATGCCTGTCCAACTTAGTGCTTAACAAAGCAATATAAGGTAAAATATCACTCATTTTCGGATAGTGGACAGCCATGTAGAACGAGGGTCTTCAACTATTGCAGACTCAGCAGCAGAAACCAGCCCATGTGAGTGGAAATAAATCGCATCAGTAAGTGCCAGAAGTATTCTTATAGTGCATGGACGACAAAAATTGTGCTCAGAAATAATTTTTAGCCCGTTTACAGTGGAAAATCCAAACCGCCGATTTCAAAAGTAAACATTTTCCTCACAAAACCTCTTGATTTCCTCACAAAATCTGCTTATGACTCACAAAAACTGGAGATTGATTGAACACCGTGGTTTATATGCATATTGCACATTTTGTGTGTATCTCAATTTTATGTGAAAATGTGTGTGTATCCAAGAAGTTTCATTTACAACAGCAAAACTTCATTCATTTTAAGAGCTTTTATCAGCAGATTATAAGTTGTGTAAACGATGTTAAATGCCTGTCTCAGTGTAGCAAGATATATCATCAGATATCTATCCTCGAATTGTGAAATATATATTTTTTCGTGGTTGTTTTTAACATACGAATGGCCTATTATCATTTTCGACAAATGGAAACAAACATTAAACCAGTGAGAATATCTAATGTATAAGCTGGGTTTCAACTACGGTTGTGTGTAACCTGAACGCTTTGTGATATTTCAAATATGGTAGACAACTTTTCAATACTACAAACATCCTTCAGCACACTAAAAATACAAAAAAAAATCTACATGCATGTCTAATGAATGTTTGTATTAAAATAGCAATGATTGAACCTCACTAATAAAAGTACACAGTAGGTTGGTCTGAAGTGGTTTTGATGGGCAGGTAGTCAAGTTTAGTCGTGGTCTCTCTATGAAGACTTAGGAGAGAAAAAAAAAAGAAAAAGAAAAAAAACAAAAGGAGATAAAACAATAAGAAAAAACAGTCACAGAGGTGATGTCTTTATAGAGATGGTCTTTATTGGATATTCTACTGTAGGACTAATGCTTTTAATGCTAGCTATATGTAAGAAGGGGTGTGGGGAAAGCGCCTTAAAATTTGTGAGACGTGGAAAATAAGGCAAAAACAATTAGGGGTGTGAGAAATAAGGCCAAAAAAATAGGAATGCGGGATTTCTTGACCCCACCCCCACGCCACCACCCCCATCAGTAGGCCCCTATGATACAATTTATACGATTATGAAATCATAAAAGCAACAGCTTGTGGTTTCAGAGTTTCCTTTATAGACTAATTAACAACAATACACTTTTTCACAAACATCCTCTTTTATATGTAAAAAAAATTGCTTATAATGGAATTCTACCAAACTGAAAATTTTGTACGTTTTCAAATAATGAAATATTTTTATATAAAATCATACCAGGAAGAAAATCGTGATCATGAAATTTAATAAACATATATGCTGCAAACGGAATAATACTGATTTTAAATAGATCCTACTCAACTCATTATTTTGAAAAAAATCATCCAAGTAGATCACAATGTTTATAAATCTAGATGTACGTGTTTATTCTTACAATTACATTGATTACAGAATGCTTCCAATATCACATGATCATGCAGTTTTGAAGTTGCTGTATGCCTGTAACTTTGTATGTGAGCAACTCACAAATACAGCATAACATGATAATGTCATCGTGTTAGACCTACATAATGCATCCCGATATTTAATTTATTTTCACAAGAAACTCATGCTTGCGAATAGCAAAACAGGTGCTCTTGAGAAAGCATGTTCCCTGAGGTAAACAGTGAATATCGTAATACTTTATGTAATCCCGCGATTCTGCCCCTTGCTGTTTGAACCAGAAAGGAGAAGTACTATGTAAGCTACATTTTCACATTCATTATTTTATATATAAATTCTGTATTAAAATCTGTGACTGACTAACATGCGACGATGCGTGCTGCCTTTTCCCCGGCAAAATTTCAATTTGACAGATTCGTCTGTCAAACTTTGAACAGTTGCCAAATGTTCGTTATCACACTCTTTGTCATTTCAGTTTGTGTAAGATGACAGAATATTTATTTTGGGTTCAACTACAGTTTAATTATATGGTCTTTTGTCCTTATAGATCATAAGCATAATCGATTTGGCTCGTAGCCAGCAAACAGATTTCACAGTCGGCACCACGTGTTGTTCACGAGTGATCCAGTGTGTGGCTGCTGATTGGCTCAAATTAGAGGCTTGTCCGACCTTCACATTTTCTCATTCTGGCAGCATGGCTCACTACTGACATCATACATGCATATATATGGTGTTTATCCTCTTATTTCTATCATTCTACGAAGGAATAATCTCCGTAATTGGTAAGTGTACATGAAGTCTATTTCAATGGGATATATGTGTAGTTTGTTGGATTTCAATGGGTGATTATGAGTCTGAGTTGAGTTTTTGGAAGGAGCACATTGAGCACATTGCTTTGTCATTGGATTTGCCATGTGTATCTCTTTGACATTGGTCATGCATCACTATGAGAGCGGAGAGGTAACAGGTGTCCTGTGTCCTTATGAGGTCAAATTTGATCTGTCTTAGGTTGCTCTAAATTTCAGAGTCTGTTCTATGAACAATGGCGGGTTTCACCTGATTGAAATAAGTAAACATTGATGGCCCATGATCATAAGTGACTTCGAATTCAATTGTACTAGTCTTTTACATATTAGGTCTGTAATTATGTGTTGTAAATACTAATAGAGTTATTGTGAAGTTTTTGTATATAGAAGTTTCATCACAGACTGCACATTGGTATTGAAATTAAATATTTAAAACTACTGGTATGTTGTGTTGCATCTTCATTTTTATATGAACCATGTGTCTTGTTGCTTGAATCCTACATGTGACAATCTCCAAACATGAAAGCACATCATGACCTGTTAAGTGTTAGTAAAAACAATAACACAAGGTCCAAGGTTATAATCACAGTACCAATGATATGAACCCATGGCATAGTGGTTATGAGTTGAGTACAAGGCCATTATGTAAATCTAGGTTCGTTCACACCGGTACATACTTCAACTGTCTTATAACAGAAGTACGCTATTGTAGGATTTCACTCCAACTCACCAGTGTTATTGTTTTGATACAACATCCTATCAGCATTTAAATCCCGTCAATGATCATCACCTGTCACTGTGATAACGTCTACACTTTAAATGTTTACTTTGTTCTGATGTTGTCCTTAGCCATGTGATACCAAGTTCATGTCTGGTCCTTATTGTTGGTTTAAAACAGTGAATTCACCAATGAATTTCGTTTATGACTCCATTCGGAGTAAACTAATTTGTGCTAAGTTCAGCAGCATATTTTGTAAGCATATTATGTCAGTAGATATTACATAATACCAATAAATGAACAATTTGGCTTTGCTAAGACATATAATAAGCAGCGTTCAATGAATAAGATCATATAGTTTTATGCTCTAATAATTTTATGGTCAAATGTTGTGATAATGGAAAGGCTGATGTGTATTTGTGCTTCATTTATATTTTCAGACTGAAATTGTTCTGCTCAAGTTTGAACGATCTCAACAAGCGGCCGATCTTGCCAACTCTGGGAATCATTCCTGGAGAGAGATAAAAAGAATGTTTGTGACTGTGCAGCTCTAATACAACAGGGTTAACAACAGTCTTGGACAAATAAAACTGTATTTCACAAATTGGATATTGACTACAGTTGGTAGTACGTTAGGACAGACTGATCTCAACTCTGTGTGATATTACCTTCTCAAAATGGTTACCGTCGACCCAGACCAGCTATGGATGATCATCGTGGGCTTCATTATCGCGTTCGTCCTTGCCTTCGGAATCGGAGGCAACGATGTGGCCAACTCATTCGGCACTTCATATGGTGCCAAGGTGCTCACTATGCGCCAAGTGTGCATCCTCGCCTCCATCTTTGAAACCCTCGGCGCCATTCTACTTGGTAAGTCACTGTCTTCTACTTGGTAAGTCACTGTTACAAATAGAAGAAAAATAATGCATGGTCTCTGTTCTGTTATCTTGAAAACTAAATTTGTCCCTTCTAAAATGTACTCATATAAAGTGGAAATTCTCCTTCAATTTGCAGTGATTGACAATATTCGTCTAAAGTATAATTATCAACAGCAAAAATACCTGTCCTAGCAACATATTTAATCATCTTGGACTATATGTGACCCGGGATGTGACCATGCCCCTGTAAGTCATGTCTCGTCATCAAGATGTTCAATAACCATTGTGCTTCTGTGACAAGATTGTGACATGCTGGTTAGATAGCCCTTCTCCATCCCTAATCACAGATCATGTGACCGTATGGCCTCATATATATATTTTGGAACTTTATGAAGATCTGATTAGACTTTTAGATGGATTAGATATAGATTTATGTGTAGATATGTGAGGACTTATTTTTTAAATAATATGTAGTGATCAATGAGTGTACATGTAGGTGTATATCTAAACATGAGAACTAGTATATCAAGAAATTTGATCAGGACCAAGAGGTCTAGACAGTATAGTTCATAACTTAATGGACTCCTTTTTAACATTTGGACACCTATGAAGAAAATAAAATAAATATAATTTAAAATGATATATAGATTAGATTATAGACATAGATAAGTTATAAGGAATTAAGAAAAGTGGACCAGGGCACCGTGATCTTTTGAGTGTCAAGCACGCGCCCACACGGCTTAGAACGGTTCGGGGACAAGGTACAGACGCACAGTAGTAATGATTTTAGAGCATGTATTCGTTTTTAAGCCATTGGCGCACGAAAGAATATGGAGGGTGTCAAACCAAACGCAGATACAAAAAGACATTCATAATCAGACCTCTGATGTGTCTGACAACTTTTTATGATAGATATTTTCAAGAGTTTGAGCTACACCTCAAGTTTCCAATCTCACATCGTAATATTGTTTTTTACGGAAGCATAGTAGGGAAACTAGTTTCCAGCTCAATACTAGGGTAGACGCACGATAAAACATGACAATTGCATTTGGTTGATTCCATAAATAGGGCCACGTTTATTTTGTGAGACTTACAAAATTTGTGCTCATTTGAATGAAAATTCAAGTAGTTCAGACTTCAGTTATAAATGAAACTTTGGGGAGGGGAGGGGGACGGGTGGCATCACTCCTATGGTTTCCTCACCAGGGTTCTGCCCCAGACCCTGATGGATCAGACAGCTCACATATCCCCAGCCATGATTTCCATATTTCATCTCATTCTAATCACATTCCAGAAATCATTATTATTAATATCAAACAACTTAATGCCAATTTACACTAAAAAGATGTGTTCTGTGTATGAGCACATCACTTTGAAAATTCAAATATCTAACAACTTGAGCTGTTAAAAATTTGCCAAATATTTTTAGGCACATTTTGGAGGAAAAGATTGTGTTTTCTAGAATCAACACTGTATGCTGCACAACAACTTTGCAAAAAATCAAATAAATCTAACAATATATCTTGAGCTGCCCATTAATAAAAATTTTGGCAAGTAAAAAAAAAAAACAACCCAAATATTTGGTAATATTGTTTCTTACAGGTGGTAGGCACACATTTTGAGGAGGTTTCATCATCATAAAGTCCGTCAAATGGTATTTAGAAGCAGGCAGGCGTAGAAAATCCTATGGAAAACCTCAATAGGAATGATGATTTTCCATAATTCATTTTAACGCTACTTTTTTAATATTTAAGCATATAACAAGAAATCAACACTGCAGTATTTTGGTACGAAAAGATGTCAAGGGGCAACAATGGTGGATTGCCGGTATTTGGAGCTCTGAATGTAAACAAATATTGAAACTAATGCACAATTGGGCAAAGCCAAATCATCTTATTAAAAAGTGGATTAAAAAGCCCATGGCCCAGTATGAACAAATTATAATAGACCTATGAACGTGACCTCTGGATGGTTAGTGGCAACGGTAGCACACTTGACTACGCATATGACTGCTCTGTAGTGTATCAGGAGGCTGTGAGTTCGAGTCAACCGCCATCCAAAGCTTTTCAGGGTTCCCCACAAATGTCTTACTAGATTTAGATTCGATTTTTAGATATGTTCAGTAATTTGACTTGCCGATAGGAACTAACACATATACCTGGCATATGGTTTCTATTTCAGGAGCGAAAGTATCTGATACGATACGAAAGGGCATCATCGATATCGAGCCGTATAAAAACGACACTGACACGCTGATGATCGGAAACGTTGCTGCCCTCTCAGGTATGAACAAGAACAACATTCCAGGGAATTAGATTGGCCGTATTCTCATCAGGGCTTTGCCAAATGAACGTCACATTTTTTTAAAATAAAGGCTTGATTCAATTTACGTTCACTCTGTTCTGTTTTACAGGAATGCATGTAATTCTGTTTGCATTTTGTCATCAAGCTTAGGTTTATTGTAATACTTGTTGAGGACGTAAAATGCTGATGTTGGTTTGCTTAGCTACATGTATAGTGTGTTTTGCATGTCTTAGTATGTTCCAATGGGTATAAGTCCACACCAGGTCATTGACATCTTAAGTAAATCAACACATCCACTGTTGTCTTTGTGAACTCCCTGGGAAGTATGCATTACATACCCCAAATGTTGCATACAACTTGATCTACATAATAACCACAAATGGAGCTAGTATGATCTTCAGTCTGAGATGTTTTATAAAAACACGGCCATAGGTTGAGCAGGGAGTATGTAATGGATGATGTTATTGCCGTCACCTTTAAACTTGACACCGTGTGTATCTCAGTATTGTGACAGCGCTCCCTGGAGCCTATTAGTGACACGTCATTGATATACCATAGCGCAGTTACCAGTCAAGCTGGCATGACGTTATTGTGACGGTGGTGAAATTTGTCACAAACAGAAAGGCTTTTTCATTTTGTGTCCATTTTTTTTTCACTGATGTTACCCCAATTAGTCATAGACACAAGTGAATAAACAAGCAAATTTGTCACCTCCTGGTTGACTTTTTGTGCACTGGTTATTAGAAGAGAGGTTGGTTCTAACCGGAAACCGTCAGTATTTATTACCAATTACATCAGTTCACATGCATCCTTACAATTGTAAATCCGGTTATTTATAAAAGATAAAGATCAAGTCTCAGTGTCAAAGGTCTTGTTGAATATAATAGTTATTTCAAATATCTGTTTTTGGAGTGATGGGGCAATAATGCTATTTCCTGAGTAAGCCACCATAATCTGCTCATATTGCTCATTCTGCTTATTTTTCAATAGGAAACTAGAATATTTCATGGCTGCTAAATTTGCATTTTTTGAAGCATGAATTTTGTAATTAATATTAACTTCAGATTAAACCATGTGCAAATACACATTTGATAAATTACATGCATGTATGCCATTAATATTAGTACAATATACTCAGTATTGGAATGTGAGTTGATAGAAAGGCAATACCGTTATCAAGATGCCAATGATTTGGGGTAAAAGTCAAACAACTGTATGTAGTAAAGTAGATGGTAAAACTCAGAACATTCACAGTAAAGCGGGCAAGTTTTTGTATGTAGCTGATCAATTCACTCCGAGGCAACAAGCCTGTGCCCAATTTAACACGTCTCTTTGCCTACAGGTTCGTGTCTCTGGCTGATCATCGCGACCCTGCTGCGGCTGCCAGTGTCAGCGACACACTCAATCGTGGGGGCCACCGTGGGGTTCGCACTCGTCGCTCACGGACTCAGTGGCATCAACTGGAGCAAGATGGGCATGATCAGTGAGTACTACTCAACATGTGACTACTTTTAAACATAACGCTTTTTTAATCGATCGTTTCATGACCAAGAATGACCTGATCAGTGAGGACAGACTATATAGGTGTTCAGGACCTCATAATCCATAGTATGGAATTATCACCTAAGTATGAAGTGTTTGAAACAAAATGTTGTCATGATAGTTGTTAAAAGTCCCCCTAAAAATGTGAACCTTTTGAAAACCCCAGATCGGTGATTGATATTTTCCCCATCCCATGTACTCTCTGAAAATAAACCGATATACTTCTAACATTTTAATTTATATAAGCAGCAAATGTTGAGATTTTACCCTAGGGTCTATGTTGAAACCTAATAAGTACTAAATGCATAGCCAATTGCTGTAACTTTCACAGTTGTTTAGGGTAGGATTTGAGGTGACCTTTCATACACATATTACATTTTGATTTGAGGTGACCTTTCATACACATATTACAGTTTGAATACTTTCAAAGGTAATCACCTTAAACTAATTTGGATTATGAGAACCTGAACTCACCTATAGTATCATGATTCATATTGGTCTGTGTATATGATAATGAATAATTTATATTACAGGGAATATCTTTCACACTCGCCACTAGCCAAAACCTAGTGCTTAATCCATTTGGCGAGTGGGCTTCAATTTGCACCTGTCACTTTGGCGATTGCCTTTTCTATCAAGTTTTTTTTAATCAAATACATGTATTGTGTTAAAGTTAACCGTAATAACGTGTAAATTCATTGAAAAACAAAACATGATATAAATATCTCCATTTCATCAAAATAAAAAAACTACTTTCTCAGAAAAGGAATGCACCAGAGAGGTTTTAGAGACATCCATTTCAAAAAAATTCTGGAGGAGCATGCCCCCAGACCCCCCTAGCTATACTTCGCGCCTACGGCACTCGTAACCACGCCTTTGGCGCTTCCCTTTTTCAGCAATTTCAGATTTTGCCTAGTGCCCTTTCAATATCACCTGCCAAATTTTGGCAGGTGCCAATAATATTTGGCTAGTGCTCCTGTTATAGCACTGGCCACATTGGCTAGAGGTGTTTGAAATGAGAGATATTCCCTGATATTCAACAGACAGCTCAATCACATTCAGAGAACTGGGCAATCAGCGATAGAGAGAAAGTGGCAAATGGACGAGACCAGTCACTTCTGTCTTTGATCAGCTGGTTGTTTTGTGATGCTGATAGGTATTCGTTTGTGTGAAAATTGTCAATTAGTTCAAAAGGCCCGCTTTATCATCCCCATCTATTGGGCCTATATCAATTAATGATGGTGGGGAATCGGATAAAAAAAGCAAGAAACGATTAATAGGAATAATAAGAACTCCTTTTCGATTGATTGATAGATAACTAATCGAAATGGATTCAAATGTTCAACAATGGGCAGTGATGTTGGTGAAAGAACATGCGATTAAAGCTCAAATTTATTTAAATATATGTAACAAAGTACGATGTCTGGCGATAATCGATTCTGGGAAATTAGAATTGATTATAAATGATGATTAATCGATTATCAGCAATAATCGTTTCATCAATAAGTCATTAGAAGTTAAACCAGATATTAATATTAGAAATTAAAAGTATATATATATTTTTATAGTAGATATTGAAAGAATGAATATGCGCAGTATGAAATACTTTCCCTTAGCCTGGTGATGGGCTGTACAAAGTTTACGAGAGTTGCCATTTATACCAATATCATTTGTATTAAAGCCATCCTTTCAATCAGACCCTATATAGGCAATCAATAATCAACAAATAAAACTATTGTATTTATAAAATAGCTATTCATGTGAAACTGCTTGAAGTTGTAATGTTTGGTCATTTTATTTTGAGCCGAATCTTCTTGGAAAATTTTTTTCCTACAAATTAGGTGACAGCGTGACAGAAATGAAATTAAAGCAATAAATTTGTAGTGGTGGAAAAGTTTTGTTTGTTTGTGCGTGTTGCGTTTGTCAGTGTACAAGAGAGATGAGTGAAAAGAATTTACTAAACCAAGGGTTGAAAAATAAAAGTATGAATCTGATATAAAGAATTTAATGTTCAATCACTATTAAAAACTGGAGCTCAGGTATTTTTGTACAGATAAATTCTCAGCAAGTGTTAGATAAGGAAAACCTCACAAAACGCTCATTCAACATTCTGAGCTCCAGTAGAAAATGAGCAAAGTATTTCTACTGATTTGTGTACTTATCTTAGTAGATTGACACATGAGTGATCAGGTTAAATTATTTATGGGAATATAATAAATATGTTCAAATTCACAATCGTAAACTAGTTTCTAACTGTTTATTGGACAGCATTGGCACCACGCTGATTATACATGTAGTAAAACTGTCTATTATAACCTCTATCAAAGCAATATAGATTTAGTCTTTAAGATTGTGTCTGCCAACTGACTACTCCATTAATAAAATCAGCTTCAAAGACACCTGTATTTCATTTAATTGACTTGTGGTTTTTGACAGCCAAGCCTTTGACACATCTATGTTTGTTCATGTCACTGAGTGATCAGCGGTATGTGAAGATGGCCCCAGCAGCAGACACTCGTGGTTCACAGCAACCATCACAAATGTTCTGTCTTCTGCATTATGCATGCTCTCATGAATAGGATGTCGTCTTATTCATCGGTAGTTCACTTTATTGATCTTTGATAAAAAAAAGTTATCAAGTACCAACACCCCAAGTTCAGACCACTTATTGCAAGTGTATAACATAAGGGCATCACCAGGTCAATGATTGGTAATCATAATCGTGATCAGACTTTAGATAAGGGGAAGTACATTTGCTAGTTTATTAAACAAAGTGTGGCCTTTTAAATGGAGAAATTGGATGTAATTATGTCAGAAGACTTCCATCTTCAATTTGAGATGAGAGCTATATAGCAGGCTGTGTGTATTACGTAATACTGATAGACTCAAAACCTTGAGAGCATCAGTGATGTGAACATAATAAATGTTGTGGCTGCTGCATGTGATTGTGATATTCTTCACTCGTGCCTTTTAGCTTTTGCGTCATCTTTTCCCTAATGCAGTCATAAAGATAGTAATCAAGTTCATAGGAACCTTTCCTTTTTGTTAAACATATTTGTGAAAACAAAAACTCAAGCATTACAATTCAGAATTGTTCTTGTTTTGATAGAAGCTTACAATCAGAATTTTTTTCTTATTTTGATACAAGCTTACAATTAAGTTAAGACTTGCAGCAATTGCTAATGACTTAAATTGTGAAATATGAAGGAATCTGGTGTCGTCATCCTTTTGATAAAACCATGAATTTATACTAGTATAACTTATAAATTCCTGATAAAACCAATTTTAATGTAGAGCACCTGCCAAAAATCAAGCCATATGAGCCGTAGACAATAACACGTGGTTTCATTGTGACAAGATACAATGTCACTGAATGTGTTTTTATCTCACTGGCTCCATCACTACTGGCGGGAAATAAACTGAATAAAGTAGGTGACAAACCACAGACCTACAAGGCCACATCACAGAAGATGTAGGGCCCACTTTGGTGCGGGCCATTTCATTTCTAGTCTCCGGTCGATTTTGGCTCTGCAGAAGTGTGCAAAAGCAATGTGCAAATATATTTTTCTAACAAAGATTTCATGCAGTCAATATTAAATCTGTGATGAAAATTAGTTTCGTTGTGATGATGTTCTTCAAAGAGATCTAAATAGAAAGAGGGCTCGTTATTTATCACACCCGTTGGATTAATTTTGCAGAAAAATATAAGCATATAATAAAAATGGCATAATATGCAATCTAAGAGCATCCTGTCTTGATCAGACAATCTATTTTGTAACATGCCATTTCCCATGAAGCTTATGACGCGTCTGTTGAATTTTGTTGATGAGTTGGGTGTAAAAAGACTAAATGGCCTCAGAAAGAGAGCAAAAGCATAGATCATGGCATTTGGAAAGCATCATTGAAAGGTGACTAATGTCGAAGTCTGCATCACGAGAAGAAGACAGCGTCACTAGTTCAACTTGTTTGTAAATACAGCTGTGGAGGTCAACATAAAGAAAAATCAACTCCATTATATCAGTGTATATTACTGTTTGATCAGACTGATAAAGAAAATCTAAGGACGTTATATGAATTATATTTTAGCGGTAATGATCAGCTCGTATCTGCAGAAAAAAATGTGTAGAAACTATTCTTTTTTGCACTTTTATTCAGAATTTTAATTATCATTGCTGCAAGTGCTGTTGTGTCTGCTGCTCCAACCAGTTAAAACTGGTTGCACAAGGAAACATTTTACTGAGGGTGGGTTTGAGGGTCTGATCATGGCCAAATGACCCCCATTCCCGGGCCCCTATTATTCAGACGTCTAGACACTCATTCTTAGACACTATAAATTGAAACAATTGATTAAAAAATCTGTATCTACTAGTCCTAGCCAGAGATAACCTCCAGTTTGTCATCAGTCATAACGCCATTTTCACAATTTTTTAACATTCAGTTTTATATGAAAGGTTTGAATTTTCATTTCTCTTGATAGAAATACATGTAGTGATAAACTAAAGTGTCAATTATATAAAGATTATTCTAACTGCCACAGTAATCAATGACTTATTTTTGGTGAGGCGATAAATGCCTGTTCATGAGTCGCTCACTGGCCACAGAAATAGAGCAACTTACAGGCTGCATCTCTGCAGGCTCGAATTAATCTTCCACATGAGGTTATTGAAGATGAAAGCGTGTAGCATGTACTGGACCAATCATGTAAATGTGTGATTTTTATTTAGAGGGGAAATTATCAAGTTTCATTGGGCTACAAATTTTATTATTATCTTAATACAAGACAAGCAATTGATTGTACATTTGACAAATAAAAAATGGGGGCGTACCGTTCACATATTTAACAATAAAACTGCAAAATCTCGTACTAATATACTCACTTATCATATTCCACCAAATACTCAATTGTCTAAATGCAATCAGAACCTTCTCATGAAAGCCCCATCTAACCTGGCAATCATTCAAAAGAAATGCCCAGGAGATGCAAACTAGACAATCACCACAATAGCAGGACTGATAAAGCTTCTATAGTTGAAATTTGTGGCTGTCTATTCAAAAATTGAAAAAGTGTAGCCATATTCTCCATGTGGGCGACCATGTCAGTGAAAAACAGAGGAATTGAATTTTCTGGGTGGTTTATGAAAACGATGGATAATTCGCGCAGCACCTCATCTAGATAAGGCACTGGTGTAAGCCTAGTCATGTGGCAAACATGGGTGACCGTGTCAGTGAAAAACAGAGGAATTGAATTTTCTGGGTGGTTTATGAAAATCATGGGTAATTTGTGCAGCACCTCATCTAGATAACCTGTGTGAGCCTAGCTAGATGTGAGCCTAGCAGTTAGACATTGTCCCTCTGTTGTTGCAGTTGGCTCGTGGTTCATCTCTCCAGTGCTGGCCGGCGCTGTCTCCGTTGGCCTCTTCTTCGTCTGCAAGTTCTTCATCCTCACCAAGGTAAGTCCACAAATTCGTGCTTAGAAAACCTCTGGCAACACTGGGTTTGTTGGCATTTTAAATAGAGCTTAGATGTTCTATTTCAACATAGAGTGCATGTCAAAGGGTCCATAGCAGCATCGCATGGTAATTTTCTAGTTCATAAACCCGTTTATGACATGTCGCGGTCCAGTATGACAGGTCGTCAGGTGCTAAGTAATATTTACTTGTCTGAAGCGGCTTTTTATCTGACTTTCTACAATGAATTATTACCAACAACATTTGTTTATTAATTACTGTTCTAAGGGACTTGTTCAACAATGTATTAACTTTATTAGTCCACTTTCACAATCGTATGGACAATAAAATTATAAGTTGTGCGATTGAGTGAATTGTAAATTATCTGTTGTTGATAGTTATTTTGTCATACAATTTTATCAACCAAATGATATTCAATTATCTCACTCTAATGCAAGTTGTCCATTTGTAAATAATGTTTTTTTTATGTTTTATACATTGAATATTCTAAACTATTGACGGCAAAAATGTTGATTGCCCACTCATTCAGCAACAAAGCAGTTGCGATTTCCTACAAGCAGAAACAGATAAGTGCTCTTATCTGTTTCTGCTACAAGTCATGTATATGTATGCTACAAATGACAGGTAGCACACTACTTACTACAGGCCATACAATAGGGACCTGTAATTACATTGTAATGTTCACTATGCAATCCCTGACATGCTGCAAGAGATACTTCTGCTCTCTGCTCTGAAAAATCACCGGTTTATTGTAATACTTTATATGCCTGTCTTGATTTCATTAGAGTTTGTGAATATTCACAATGAATGTCGCTTTAAAAAATCGCACCCAATTGAACGCAAATATCGCTTTCAACCTTTACTTTTTAGTGTGAGGCTGTCACATGTAGTACACATGTGTACGTAGGCCAACTGTGCAGGGGTATGTGGTGCTGGGATGCTATAAAGTTAGATTGTGGGCGAGTTATGTATGTTTTTACGACAATGGAAAATGAAATGTCATCGTTGAAATTTTTGAAAATCTGTAGAATTCCTTGAACATGTTCATTGTGTTCGTGTAGAGTATATAGGTTTGTATTTCTTAGATCACAACACAGGATTTACCGTTAATTTCATTGACAGTTTTGCCAACCGCTGTTGGCATCATCAAAAGGTCTTCTCTCAATGAAATCAAAGGCAAATCCTGTGTTGTGATTAAAGAAATATGAACCTGTAAGCCGTAGAGTTGTATGTCCTCCATCTGCATTCTGATATGCTGTATGTTGTGTGTCATGAGGAAAAGTGTGGTGGTGTAACGGGTGTTTTCTGCTCCTCGCCCCACTAGGCCGACCCGCTGGAGCCCGGCCTTCGCTGGCTACCCGTGTTTTACGCTGCCACTGTGGTCATTAACCTCTTCTCTGTCTTCTACGACGGGCCAGAAAGTAAGTGTAACCGCGGGTACACACATAGATATTTGTAGGTAATCATCTTTTTTTTTTCTTTTTTTTTTTTTAATGATATGGCTGCTTGACCCTTGATTTTTTTTAACTTTGTTATTAGACCTCAGAGTGATGATCTGATGTTTTATTCAATCTATCAGTTTTGAATTTAAATGGTCTCCAAAGAAGAAAACTTGAAAGAGGTTGGAATGTTTTCCTCTTGTTTTTTTAAAAAGTCAAGGGTTTGCAAGTCTGTACTGTTTGCCTTTCAGTGAAAATGTATTTAATTTTTTTTTCCAGTTCTCATTTACTACTCTGTTGGGGGAACAATCTCCGTAATTCGACGATTGTCTGCTTTCAGTGCTGCACTTTGACCGAATTCCGCTGTGGGGTACGTTTGTGCTGAGTTTCGGCAGCGGTGTCATCTGTGCCATCATTGTGCGATTTGCTGTCGTTCCTTGGCAGAGGAGGACCATCAAAGGTAATGTTTGCAACTCACTTGATTTAAATTGATTGACAGAAAGAATAAAAGATCGTCATTACTGATCATTTACTCTTTCCAAATGATTACAAGTAAATGCAAAATATAGCAAATCTTTGATATTGCATATATTTTAAACACCTTGCTTTTTTGTGTGTAATAAACCTAGATTCCTGCAAACAATTTAAATTCCCTTCTGTCTGGTGCAGTAATGTAAATTGTACTATCTGTTCACGCATATTGTGGTTTGTACATACCCTCATATTGATCCATGTTGCGTCTTCCCTGGGTTGGTCCCACCAAACAGACGAGTGTGCGAAGCAGCAAGCCAGTGCAGTAGAAGCTGGTGGTGGCGGGGACACCTCAAAGCCTGACGGTATGAGCTCCTTATCATGGTGCAAAGATACAGTTGGAGCATTTATCTCAAAACCTGGAAAGTAGAGTCTATGACTGATTCAAATAAACATGATTCATTACATTGCAAAATCCCTCTGATAGCTTATGTTTTGGATTGCTAAAAAGAATTGCGTCATTTTTTGTTTGAGGTAAATGGGTTCAACTGTATTATAGTTCATTTGTTATTTGTTGTTAAGCTATTATTTTTCTTTTATCATTTTGTCATTGGGTGTAAGGTGTGAAGAATTTTATTATTAGAAATGACAAACTTGGGATGATTCCATGGATTCTTGCACATTACAGCCCAAATGATTTTTTTTATCACTTTTTTAAAATGTCTTATTTATTATTTATTGTAGTTCATTTAGGTGGAAGTTTATACATTATATATTGTATTAGATGCAGCAACGTAGTAGTTACAGTTATGAATTAGTTCCACATGATTGGAATATTTTCATTGGATTTCTTTGATAATGTTCTAAGCACAAATTTGAATAGATCCACATGTTACTTTTTACCTGCAAACATTTTCGATCTGTCTGTCAGACTGTTCTATTGCAAAACTTGTGATCTCAATTTGAGAAAGACTACCTGAGTCGAAAATATTTACAGATAAAAATAAACATGGAATGTTTTAAAAATTTATTCATTAGAATTTTATCTGTTCTACATTTTAAGCACATTTGTTTATTATTTAATTATTTTAAGTAGAACAAACCAGATCTATCATCTTTTCGTGACAGTTGTCATTTTCTTCGAATGTTCTTGTCTACTCCATCAATACAGCAACAAGATGCATTGGAAAATGGAAAAAAAGCCTTTATTTTAAGTGCTCTTTTCGGCGTCCATGTTTTTCTATCCACACTTTGGTGGCATCTTCTGAAATTGCCTGTGCCAGAAATACATTCTCATTTTCTTTCGTTATTTCATCCTTTTTTGTTCTATGAATACTTTATGAAGATGATAGATCTGCTCCATAGTTTTAAGATTTTGTTTAGTTTTGTTTGTGTTGTTGTCACGTAGTTTGCTGTTTGCAGCGACCTGTAAAACGTACGTTCCGGGCGGGGGTGGATATAGCTCCATCAATAACGGCCACGCAGTCAGATTTGACCTGGGAGCTGATAATTGCTCGTCAGGTAGAAATCTATGAGATCATAGAAGCGACATCTACGTAGTTTAAACTTAACAGTGTCCGTGCAGTACAGACAAAAGTGACGAACGCTTAAACAATGAGAAATTTCTGATTTGTTTCAAAATCATTGAATATTGTATCCAAGAATTAATTGCAGAAACTTAAGTATTGGTGAACTGTCAACAGTAAATGAGAAGAAATGTACTGCTCAGAAATATGTACGGGCCCTGATTTTGTAATATTTGATAATCATGTAAAATTTTGATTTATGTGACATATATTTGCTATAAAAGATATTGTTATTAACTGTTTTCACTATTTAATCAATAATTAATGATGTTTTTATTCATTTTTATATTACATTTACAAAATAAAAGAGTTTAATTTTAATCATTTATGGAAAGATAATAAAAGGTGCACAAATTTCATTCTTAATCATTTATAATTCTTAATTGCTTAACATTTTTGATTTAGAAATGTAAGAATTACTGTATCTTTTCTTCGCGAATTTCAGGGGCAAATTCTAGTAACACATCTCAAGACGGATTGAACAAAAACGACGATCTCGAGAAGGCACCCCTCAAGCAGAATACCCTTGAAGTAGAAAATAAGGTATTTTTAGAAGTTGTTGAGCATACAATCAATGGTTTACTATGTAATTTGCCTTGCTTTCAAAAGTTCTTCATATGTGACAAAACATTTAAGGCTTCCAGAAAGCTAATTTCGATACTGTATTACGTGTGCCAGAACACTTTGACGGGCTACTGTTTATACATACGTTCTTCATAATATTATAACGCCGGTTTACTGCATGTGAAGATTATTGTCCCCCAACTGTTATTTATATTTGCATGTCTGTAGACGTTGTGCACAAGTTATTGGGACCATCCAAACATACATCTATCTCCACGGTACCACTCGTGTATGTCTTGCGTAATAATTCTACCTAGTGGAGAAAACTATCTTAGAGAGTAAATGACCTATTATTTAGTGAATATTAAATATTTTTTGTGGGTGCCAATAACTTGAGCACAGACGTCGAATACTGCACTGTGTGATGGCTGTTTTAGTTTGTTTATGTGTGTGTATATGCAGAAGAACTCTATCAGCGAGGACTCCGGCCACCACCACCACCACGGGATCCACCTGCACGCCCCGCTGCCGGCCACCGCCAAGTTCCTGGCCGACATCAGCCACCAGCCGGCGCACCACCCCACCCCCACCGCCGCCACGGCAACCAACAACAACGCCACAGCCAACGCCAAGAAGACGGTACGCAAGCTGACCACGTTTCATTATTATTTTGCCAAATCATGTGATTGCATATCACTATGCCACTGTAAACCGGTGTGCATTCTGAGGAAATAATGCGAGTGCATACATGTTGCGCAACACTCATTTCTCCAAGCAGTGTGTTTGATTCCTATTTTTTGTACTTGTTTTCTATTTTCTGAAGCCTTCCATAATTTAGAGACGATTTTGACGTGTTTTACCCATCAGCAAAATTGACTTGAGATTGTAGCTAAAATATTTTGGTTGCTAACGTTAAAAAGACGGTAGATCGCATATTCTTCTAAAAGGTAAGGATAATAAAATGCATTAATATCAAATAGAATTTTAAGCTTATACAGAATTCTTACAAAAAATCAATGTTAATCCTTTCTTGGTTGCAGAGAAGGATGTACCGCCTCTGATTGTAGACAAATGAGCCAGTGTTAATTGTTTCACTGTCTGGTTACAGAGGAGCAAGGCGGAGGACGCGCCTCTCATGGACAACGAGTACAAGCTGGGCGGGGCGGTCACCCCGGCCGGCTCCTGCTCACCCTCACGCAGCCCCACCTCGGAGGACCTGCTCAAAAACGGTGCGTCCCTAGCTCAGCCACACCGCCACGGATAGGGGGGAAAGATCTTACTTGTCTGTAAGACAGGTATTGTGAAAAAGATACCTGTTCTAGCTCAGTCACAGGGCCACGGATAGGGTAAAAATCTTACTTGTTCGTAAGACAGGTATCCTGAAAAAGATACCCGTCCCAACTAAGATGTACACGTCCAGATCAACAAACTCCCATGTAAAGTCAATTTAAACTGATGTCTGGGGTGACTGAGAATGCTTGTCCATAGGACAAGTATCTCAAAATGTTTACCCCTCCTGGCAACACAGATACACGTCTCAGACGATAGGATGGGTACTTATCCGTGGCCCTGCGCAGACAAATACGATGATTATGTGTCGGTTTGCCGGCGCACATCTATAGATAGGTTAATCACATTGCTGTCATTAGAGTGAATTTGTGTTCAGTCAAGTGGTATTATTTTGGAATTTGTGTATGTTTTTCAGGGGTGAGTAGGTTAAGAAGTAAAAAACTTATGGGGGGGCATGATTTCAAGTTGGAGACGTTGTGATGAAATAAAGTAATTTAATTGGTTTATATTTCAGGTGTCAATGGCAAAGTGATTAACGGAAAACCACAAATGCCATCAAAAATGGTAAGTTGTTTAATTTCTATTTCATTTTTAAACACAATCCCTGAATTGGACGGGAGAAATATACCAAAAATTCAGCAGTAATTACGATTTCAAAGGATTTTCCAATCAATGCCATGTAGTACAAAAAATTGATTTTTATATGAATTTGGTTCTGCAAGTGTAAATTGAAATCTTGATATCACTCGCCACACTTATCGAGTGTTCTATCGAATGAGTCGCAACCCCTAGTATGTATAAAAGGCTAGTTTGACGTGTGTATTGCACGTGTTTGTGTGTCAGGTGGACGGCGGAGGCGATGCGTCGCAGGTGGAGAATGTTCTTAGTGACCGGCCCGAGACGGCAAAACTCTTCTCCTTCCTACAGATCCTCACCGCCATCTTTGGTGCGTTCGCTCATGGCGGAAACGACGTCAGGTACGATGAAATGACAGGATCAGGATAAGTGATCGTCTGCCCGTATAGATGAGTAGAAATTGGTCAATTTGTGAGCAGAAAAAGTGGATTAAAAATCCTATGTATTTGGTTTCTAAAACAAAATGAAAAAGTGGATTATGAAATAAAAAGTCGAATCACTCTGTCTTTCAAGATTGAAGAAAAAGAGACATTTTGTGATGTGGTTTTCTGTGTCTGCAGTTGGTTTGACACTAACTTTTTAATGAATGGGTAATGTTTTACCATTGCTTGAAATATCCTATTTCAAAGTGTCTGACATTGAATAGTGAAGGCTGCCACATAGTAGCCCAATGTGAAAGCTGCATTCCTTCAAACCAACTAAGTATCTTACCCATGGAATTGGGAAAATTTAATAGTTGGTAAAACAAAGGGGCTAAATTTCATCAAAGAATGTAAACTTATAGCATCCTGGTTTCCTTCATTCATGATTTTTCATGAAATTTCATCAGTTATTAATTTGTGACCTGTACCCTGTTGTTTCCGTAGTAACGCGATTGGCCCGCTGGTGAGCTTGTGGTTGATCGGATCGACGGGCGAAGTGTCGGCCAAAGCAGCGACGCCCATCTGGATCCTGTTGTATGGCGGAGTCGGCATCTCCCTCGGCCTGTGGATCTGGGGAATCCGGGTGATCAAGACCATGGGGGAGGATCTTACCAAGATCACGCCGTCTAGGTATTTCATTTACTGTATAGAATTTATTTGCTATTTGCAATTACATACATTGAAAATACAAGGTGCTCTTGTCATAAACAAGTATCGAAGAACGTGATATGCATTGTTTTGAAGGATTAAATGAAGTGAAAAATGGTAGATTGAATTCAAGAAAACCTTTTTGTAGTATTATGAACGTTGGTATAAGTTTAACATAATTTTGTCAACTTCTTTACCTTTTGCCCTATTTACCAGAATATCAATAAACAGTGTAAGACGAGGAAATAAATGAAATTATCACAAAATATAATTACATTTATTGTATGTAGTGAGTGATTTATTTATTTTTTAAAAGTTTTCTTCTTTTTTTTTTTTTTTTTTTTTTTTGTAACATTTTACATATTAAATCAAAAAGCGACCAAAACATTCCATCCTTTTTCTGCATCAGGATTGGCTGGGCAGTGACGGTCCTGTCTTTGTAGCACTTGACTATGAAATTAAAAGTAATAGTTGATGTTCAGTCCTAAATCAGATTATTTTTTTTACCTTCTAGTGGCTTCTGCATTGAGATTGGCACAGCACTGACGGTCCTGATTGCCAGCAACATTGGAATCCCCATCTCAACCACGCACTGCAAGGTCAGAACATTTATTTTTTTGGTTAACACATGGACATGAAATGAACATTTTATAATTAGTATTTTATCATTTTTAGTTGAAGGATAAGATTAATTTACGGTTTGTGCAGTTAAGTTGGTTTCCGACCCCTTTGATAATTGTATACAATTTATTTTCCCATAATTGTGTGAGTATACTGATCTTTGTGATTCTCTACCACCAGGTGGGCTCGATTGTGTTCGTGGGCCGCTTCCGCTCCAAGGACAATGTTGATTGGTCGATCTTCCGCAACATCGTGCTGGCGTGGGTCGTGACCTTGCCCATCACCTGTGCTATCTCGGCAGCCATGATGGCTCTGCTCCAGCTCACCTTATAAAATACCAACGTTCAACGACTGGTGTTATCATGGTGAAGACAGCAGCCACCATCTTTTATTGAAATACATCTTGGAAAAACATTGTGGCCATCTTGGCGGCCATGTTTAAAACACCATTCAGCAGCCATTTTGTATCCAAACACACTGTGTTGCTGAACATGGGTGTAAAACTGCTACAGCATTTAACCTTCTGATCAAATCTGGACTTGTTTTAGAAGCTTTTCACTGGAGGTTGAAAACAAGCAAGTAAGACTTGGGTCATAGTGACCTTGCTGTACCTGTTTATCGGCTGGTTTTGGTTAAGCAGGTATTTTTCCAAACGAGGGAACCTTGCTAGTTTTTGTAGTGAAAATCGTGTCCAAAGCGAGATAAATCTTCTTTGAAGACAGAAAATATAATATAAATTAAACAAAAATTAAGAGGTCTACCTAGCATACAGAAATTGATGTAAAAAATACATAGAAAATTATCTCAAATCTGAGTTATGTATTTTATTTTATTTTTTCCAAATAGATGAATGCCATTTTTGTTTAAAATATAAAATGATTTTAATTTTATTTTTTCCCATTTTAAATAGATCATTGTAAATATTTAAAACCAGTTAATTTATTCAATTTGTACAAAAAACACTGATTTTTGAAGAACCAAAGATCTGGGGGTCTAAACCAATATTATCAAAACAATTCAATGTAGTCACTCGACTGAACAAAAATGTATATTTCTAGTCTCTTGGTCTCATATTCAATGCAAATGAAGAAAAGCTTGTGCTAAGTTTGAGTGCTACACAGTTTGAGCCACTGCTGTATATTTTGTTGTCTTTGATTGCTTATGAATCTCGTGTGATCAGAATATATTTTATGGAGATTACTCAATACTGTAGAGGAATAAATGTTTTTCGTTCTCATGCATAAGTTGGGCAACATACTGGTATGTGGCCTGACCCATTTTAAATTCGGAACGTCAACCCTAATGAATTCAGTATATATGGAAAGGTCTTAAGCCAGAGCTGCCACCAGACTTATAGTAGATATATAATACTGGTCTGATATATTTTGGTACAGTTATAATATTTCTGCTATTTTGATATTTTAAATATTGAACAAATCAGGAATTGAAATCGTTATGGTTGACAAAATTAAACATTAATGACATTACATCATTCATTTACATAGGAAATGTCATAACTTAATTGTAACTGTGATAGTGTATTAACTTGTACAAGTAATACATGTTATATATATATACAAAAAAAGATTAAATTACTTCATTAATCCCATTGTTACTAGGTTGCTAGTTTTGGTGCACGTGTCATTGTGTGTTCACTATTTACATGACATATTGCTGCTGCTGTATGGGGTTACACTGTAATATACAATATCAATGTGGTGCAAGCACTCCTCTTATGCTAGTTTTTTTCTTCTTTTTTCTTTTTATATTTTTTGTTCAGCAGATTCTAAATGATATTAATATTCATAATATACATATTTTTTAAAGCCTTTTTGATATTGATATCTTTTCTTGAATAACTTTTTAAGACAAATTGTCCTGTAATGATCAAAGAATAAAATCATCACTTCTAGAATTATTTCTAAGCATTGCATTATAAAAACAAAAACTGACAAAATTTGAAAACTTTTATTACTGGTAGATATTTACTGTACCATCATTTTCAGTTTGATAAAAGCTAAATCAAAGACTATTCTTGTGTTGTATATATTTTTAGTGTGCATGCTCTTACAATCATTTGATCTCTTGGTGACGAGAGCAATGAGAACGTCACTTGCTGGACTGATATATCCAAAATAACTTGTTGACGAATGTATAGGAAGTGGTTGACGAATGTATAAGAAGTGTGTGAGAAGTTAAAAAGAAATGTCTGCAAATGAACACAAATTTTTGTGACGTTTTTATTTGATAGACCTACATTGTCACATTCTGAATAGTAAAATCGTCTGTATTCAAAATGTAAACAAATGGATGTTTTTAGAAAACATCTTCAAAGACTATGCTATCATTAAAGATGTGTTGTTACTCAAAATTGCTGGTAACGGATTTTTCCAATAAATGTTTTCATTATTTAAGTTTTAACATTAAATTCTTTTCTTTTTTTGAGAGGTAGAACAAGATGATAAACAATTGTTCATTTTTTTATATATTTTTGTAATTACTTTAAGTGGAATTTGTTTGTTTCTTTATATAGCCATAAATAGTTATGAAATGCTATAGAGAGAAGACATAAGGTAATAAATGTGATTGAATGTTTGCTGACAAACGTATTATTCTTTAATCTAACAAAATCTTGCAATTTTGTTGGACAGTATCTGTGTTCAGACATCTAAGAACCAATGGTAATTATTTTTGTACCATAGGAAATCATAGGAAATTGAATTTAGATTATGATGAGGGAAAATGAAACGGTTGTTGATGCCATAGTGTCACCCTTGGACATGAGAGCGAGTATCTGAAGGAAACATGACTTTTTTGGTTTTTATTTTTGCTGGCTTGAGTATTTATATATTTATGAGAATATTATTATGTATGCGTTGACAGTGAATGGGTGACAATTACAACTTAGAGCGGTGGCAGCCGCAAGAAGATTGGTTTCTAGTTATCTGAAACACTTCGTATAAAGTTGTATAATTAAAGTTGAGCTCGAAATATATGTGTTTTCATTCCTAACTCATTGCTGGTCCTTGTGAGGGGGGCCCCTACTCCACCTCTTGGCCCAGACACGGGTCAGTTAATGAGAGTAGGTCAGCAGGTACGCTCATTGGAAGAGGATCAAAGGACAATGATGTGCTGATTTTGTGGGCTTATTGCACCAAAAGATCAATAATTGTGGAAATTTAAAGTTCAATACTCACGTTTTTCACTTAAGCGAGGATAATAGTGGTAAAGCTTGTATGAGAGGAGAGTGGAAACTAGAGATGCTGTGTAAAAATCTGTGTGTAATTACTTTTGCTTTGTATATTGTGAAGTGCCACTTGTAAAAATAAAATACGATAAAAAATAAACCTGTAAAAGTAGTACTGTTTTATTTTCCCATTCTTTGAATTAAGTGTAGCTGTTCAAAATGTTCAACAATTTATAATGCACGACCATGTCTGTAGTCCATGAATATAAACTTTCAACACAACTTCATCTACATGCTATCAATTCCCACCCGTTTTTAGACAATACTGTAAAACTAGAATATTTTGTGGCTATTAAATTTTGCGATTTTCATTTATAAATTATTTTGTGACTATTTAACTTTGCGATTTTGGTCCATCCTGGACCTACTTTACATAGGCTATTAATGTTTGCTGACTATTTTAAGTTAGCGTTTTTGCACCTACCCACGAAATTCGCAAATTAAATTGTGTGCATACATTTCAAGTTTTGCAGTAAGTCATAAAATTATAGCCTCTGAGATTTACCCTCCAATTTTAGAAGTTTTGCTTCATGAAAAAACATCAAGTAGGGTCCTGATCACTCCTAATTTGTGTTGCAATGGGTGGTTAGATGAAAAGTGCAGTTACTGGTCTGTAGAGACTAGAGAGTGATTGGAGGATAAGAACTATCAAGGAAGCGATCAAGATACGAGGACAGAGACAGGTCATGAACAGGGATGAGGGGGCTTTTCAACTCTCTCATGTGTACGACCCTATTTTCGATATCGGAAGTCATGCAGATAGACCTGTCATGCGCACAGATTTTGAAAATGGCAACAGCAATTGTCGAAACTGTCAATCATGTAAGATTTTATTGTGTTGTGTCAAGATGAACTTTGTAAATATATATGGATTCCAACGCGTTGAACACATTCAAGGACACCTGAGCCAAGGGTGTGTGGAGGGATTACACTAGCTATTGTTTTCAAACTAGGTGACTTCTTTTATGTGCAGAGGGGTGCACTAGTCCACTCAGCCAGAAACGGCCATGTTGCTTATTAGTTCAAATGTTTTTGTGCCATGTCAACAGAGCCTTGACATACGTTAACAGATCGTCACGTCACTAGAATGTATGAGTAACAAACTGCTAACGTATGGCTAGGCTCTTTTCTATCTCATCTATTATATTTTTGGGTCATACTTTCCTCATCCATTACATTTTTGGGCCAAAATTATGTATATTATTGGGTCACATATTTGACTCTTTCATGTAAATTTTGACAAACTAAAGGTAGTAAAATTTTCTATGCTATAATTCACATCATCATTTAGTAACATTATGACTGAGCATTATCAAACAATAGAGGGGGGGGTCGTCCAGTTTTAGGGGCTCAAAGAAAAAGTTAATTGACCCCCCTATCAACATTGTTGAGTGACCCCCCACCCACAGGCACTAAAGCAAAAGTCCACTAAATAGTCATTGCATGTTTGGACAATTGCTAAAAGAAAATATTTTAAAAATATGCCGTAGCGTGATAAAAAAGTTCAGCGACCCCCCCCAAAAAAAAAGGAATCAGAAAAGTTGGACGACACCCCCCCCACCTTTTTGGACAACCCCCACCCCCACCCCACTTAGGTATCATTATATATGATGTTCCGTTATGACATCATATGTTGGGGGTACCAGTTCAAGGTTTCATCATATTTTTCGGTCTGATATCTTCAGCGGTGGTATTAGGGCCGAGTCATTATTTAAGAAGTGGGGGGGTCGGAAGTTTTTCTAGACATCGGTGTTTCTAACTTCTGACCCCCCCACGGGTTTGCGAATCAAACATATGACAACCCCCACGGGTTCGTAAATCAAACATATGAGCCCCCCCCCAACATCGAAATATATGCCTGAAATATAAACTTCCGACCCCCCCACTTTAGTATATCTTACCTAGCATATGACACCCCCATTTCCACATGCCCTCTGTATGTATTAACATAGTATTGTACTGTCATATCTGCTCTACAGATTTGCAAAAATATTTAGCTATATGAATGAAACTATGAATGAATGAAACTAGTTTTTCCCCAGTTTATTAAATGCAATAAACAAAATGTAATACAAACTGTATATATTAACTTGTCATGCTATAAATGGACTGATGTGCTATTTAATTGAATTTAGAGAAAGAGATTTAATCTTCAATCTGTTATTTTGAAAAAAAAGTAAAGAATTTATATTGCATTTTCCAAAAATAAAAGTTAGTGGTTAGTCGTAAGAATCAAACATAATATAATTCAATATTGATAAAGGGTTTCATATTCCATTTCATAAGTTGCTTGCAGTGGCTCAGATAATTGCTCTAATATAAATTCAATTAATAGCACCAGTCCTTTCATATCATAACAAGTTACCTTTGATATATTTTTAAGCAGTACAAATTCTTGGGGAAGGCATACTTAAAGAATTATTTTCCATCCAATCACTAAAATCCTCTGCCAAAAGCATTTTGGCAAATATGAGCAACACAATTGCATGTGTTGAGTTGACATACCAAAGAAAAAGATCAGGACATTCTACCGACATTTATTAAGAAATATAAATGCTTGCCACGGCCCCTTTCAGTAAATTTTCAAAATTTGGACATTTCACCCCCCCACCCAGTAAAATTTCAAGAAAGAATATTTGACTTCCCCATATTCTTCCATTTTAAACTTCTTCCATTTTTAAACCTTCTGACCCCCCCCCCCCCCCCCCACACAACATTCAAATTCAAACATCTGGTCCTCCACCCGACCGACAAACAGGAGCTTCTGAGTCGGAATTCAAACCAAAAAGTTCGTCGATGCGTCTGCCACTGTACCGATTTCCACAACTGCTTTGAGTATAATTGACGAATTTGGACAGGTTCGGAAGCCTCCCCAGTCATCCCTCTGCACGTAAAAAGAACTCACCTAGTTTGAAAACTATAGCTAGTGTGAACACCCCCTGGCTCAGTTGGTTATCTAACCTGCCAAACAAACAAGGACCACATTGGAAATAAGCATTACATATATATGTACGCTTTTTTAGGAACATTAGTTCCTGAAGAATATCAAATCAAATCAACCCCCTGTTTTTTTCCGACCCCCCCCACGGCTTGAATAATGACTCGGCCCTTATATTTCTAATCTACTGATTTCATACCACCAGTGGCACGTGCGTACTTTTTCTTGTGGTAGGACTCCTCACCTCCACCCCCCCCCCCCCACCCACATGCACAGTATATCCGTATACACAATCTAGTGAACGTAAAAGCATCCTAATTAACCATTGGAATATGTATCTGGTGAAAATGTTATGCTTTGTAATAAGCTCGATGGCTGTTATCGGAATTGATAGTCTTTAGATGTTTTTTTACTTTAAAGCACCATTTACTCACTTATACTTGCAATTATAGGTGTATTTCAAGTTTCTGCTATTACTAAAAGGAGAAAAACTGTATTGTGGTATGTGACATGCTTTTGCTGAAAGCTATTTGTAGTAGTCGGTACCGACTTCCCAGTGAAAATGACATGTTAGATTTTCAGATTGGAAAATGGCCAGGAAAAGGACATTGAGTACTTGTAGCCTTGGTTCTGATGCAAGTGACCACTTTTATACAATTAATGAACACCCAGTGGATGCCATATCGTTAGAATTCTTTTACAAGCCACATACCGTAACCCTATTAACGGTTTGCATAATTGGACTACTCTATACTGCCTTTACAAGGTGATGGATATTTCTCGTGTTTCTCATGTCTACATAACGTACTCGCAACCATTTTCATTACATAAAGATACGGCACGATTATTTTGGATTTTTTTTGTCACTTTTATCGCGACATAAATTTGAACCGTTAGTCTCAAACTTAAACGTGTTAAACCTCATAAATAGATGTCCGGGATCATACACATAGATGTCTGTCAAACCAAGGTGATAAATCTAGATAGAACGATCACAA
Source organism: Streblospio benedicti (assembly GCA_019095985.1). Classification (NCBI taxonomy): domain Eukaryota; kingdom Metazoa; phylum Annelida; class Polychaeta; order Spionida; family Spionidae; genus Streblospio; species Streblospio benedicti. Next base: position 28,287,045 of record CM032666.1, on the reverse strand, counting down.
TGTGCTCTTGCTGGTCTCAGTCTAGTCTACTGATACACACTACTAACAATGAAAAAAAAAAAAAGACTTGCTACCAGCACGTTTTTCAAGTATCGTTTTAGTATGGTCAATCTATATTTTTTAGTACTGATGTTTTTCATGAAGCAAAACTTCTAAAATTGGAGGCTAAATCTTGGAGGCTATAAATGGCATATATCGTACCATCGATGGCATCCCATTCATTTCAAATCGTAGATGCAGTTGCTGTCATCCCAACATGTAATTTTGAACAGCCCCACAATATTTTGTGACTTGTCAGTTTAAAAATGGTTTGGAATAACGGAGCCCTTGTATAGGTTAAGTATTTAGTGACTACCTCTGATGTCTGGATCTGGATCTGATATGTAATTCACAAGTAAGCCAGTCTCAGATGAGAGACTGGTCTTATGAGGCCGCGTGAATGGGAGGCCACGTGGTGTTTGTACATGTACCTCTCCAGAGGCAGGCTATGTAGCCAACTGAGCCCTCAGGGGTGGGGGATCACACTAGCTATAGTTTTCAAACTAGGTGAGTTCTTTTACGTTGTTGCTATCCTCTACACGGGACACGCCTTTAACGGGCTTCCGACCTCCGCTTGGCCGCTTTAGTAGTAAAACGGTGGTTTGTGGAAATAGACGCACGGATCGGTTTTGGCGACACTGTGTTGCCATGACCCGGTTAAGCAAGCAACTCCTGTTTTCAAGTGACTAACCACTGAGCTACTGAGGACCACTCTATGTGGTCTGTCGATCGATTGTACAAATTCTTATAACCTTGAATATTTTAACTATCTATTTTTCCAGAGATGAGTCCCAGACAGAATCCAATATTTGGAACGGTTTATCATGTGTCGTCTTCTTTTTCTTGATCATCAGTGTCTTGGCATTTCCAAATGGTGAGTAGTTTGAATAAAACTAGAACCCTCAAATTTATTGCTGGACCTAAGTTCACACTTTTTAGAAACTATTCAAAAATTCATTCCTTTTGCTTTAAAAAAATATAGTGATCTGTGTAATCTCTAAATAGCCATGTGAATTTTGAAAACATTCTATTCAAGGTGCTTTAGCATAATTAACATTAAGGATTTATTTTGTAGGTCCATTTTATCGACCTCACCCGGCAATATGGCGAATGGTGTTTGGTAAGTAATGGTAGACTGTTCATTTTGTACTAAAATGGCCACGAATAGAAGAAAAAATATGTATCTATAGGATGGGTATCCTTGAAAACCTGCCCTTCCATGGTGAAACAATTAATGTAAAGCATGTATATTTTACCATATGCTACTTTTTTCTGCATTAAAAATAAAGTAATGTTTATTTGCTGAATTTGGTTGACAAACATTTTTTCAGGGATCAGTGTCTTGTACTTTATGCTCCTTTTATTCACGCTTTTTCAAAAATTGGATGATGTCAATGAAATGATTTATGGGATATTTCCTGAACATCGAGGTTTCAAGTTGAAAGAAAAGGTATGATTTCAATTGATAAAAAGTGAATTTTAGGTGTTGATATCTGTCATGGAAAGAATTCTTTGAGTGGAAACAATTTGCAAAAATTTAAGTGTGAAACTCGTATGTTAGACCAGATCACCCTTGTGGTTACTGTACTTCGCAGATACTGCTGGCAAACTCATTGAATACAAATTAATTAGATAGGTTGTGTTTTGTCTATTGGATACAGTAATAATATGTGAAAATTAACTCATTAGATTTCTTTTGATAAAAATTATCTCAAAATTAGTCCTTGTTCGTAATGCTAATATAAGCTGATGTAGTTTTGGTGCTGCAGGAGTATGCCGTGAACTGTTCGGATGTGACTTTGATGCGATTGTGGAATGGGCTCGATGTGTTTGCATTTGGACACTTTTGGGGCTGGGCCATGAAGGCGCTGCTTATTCGCCACTACGGCATCTGCTGGACCATCTCCATCACATGGGAAATCACTGAGGTCGGTCACAACTGCACCATAAATATCTAATATTGCTGAGTATGTGTATTTGACATAATGTGTAATGTTCATTTGTTTCTGCAATTTGCTGGAGGCAGAGACTTACATGTTATTTTTGAATGTGACAAACCCACCAAAATCATAAAGTAACATAGTCTTTCGTCAAAGTAGGCACGCTTAGCCTATAAGACATTAACAGAGTCTATTTTGGGAAATAGCGTAATTCTCGCATAAATAACACACTGATTAGCATTTTCAAACACCTGTGGTACAGATGATCGCATTTTTATTAACCTAGTTGAAAATTTTTAATGAGCAGTGCGAATCAGCGTAATAATCAACAAAATGATCCTCAATTGAAACTAGATAATGCATCGATTCGGTTTTTTGTACTCGTTTGCTGACCGCGTTATAACGGGCAAGGGGTGATTTTTTACAGGTAAGATGGCGGAACTAATTGTCAGAAGATAAATTTTAAAAAATGTGACATTTGTGGTTGTAGATCGTCAGGGGTATTTAAAAAAAGGAAGTATGTGATTTTTTATTTTATATCGGGGTGTTTTTTATATGGGTCGCCATTTACTACAGTAAAAAAGGTCGAACCGTTTTCCTCGACCCATAATTTGAACACGGCGCTGAAAGTTCACCTTAATGCAGGGGTAAACAACTAAACCACCTTTAATGCAGACCATGATAAGATAACAGTTTATCGTATGAAGATAGTTCATTGTATGAACAATTGGTTTTGTTATACATATTGCTCAATGAAAGTGTGAACCCTTTGTATACTAGCAATCTGATACTAAGTCTTGTAAATATCAAAACAATAAATGTAGTATTGAAAAATCTATTGTGTTCAAAATCTTAAAGAATGTTAAACAACAATATTATTGATACATTTGATATAAACACAAAACACTCAATATTTTTGTCAATTTAGAAGTTAGGTTGTTATAATTGAATTATATTTACATGTAAAAATATCCTTTTGCACCCATGAAATAATCCCAGAATGGCCCAAATGCTCTAAAAACAACTTCTAATTTTCAAAATTTTCTGGGGGCATGCCCCAGACCCCCCTAGCATGGCGGGGACGTTGGTCCCCGCTTTCGACTGTTTACTGTACCCACTTTTTTCAAGTATATGAGAACAAAAGTCTCACTTTTTGTTTTTCTAAAATAGACTCTGCATTAAACTGAACTAACATTTCTTTATTGACTGTCCTCTTGCAGATGGCGTTTGCCCACTTGCTTCCAAACTTTGCAGTGTTGGTGGACAGCGTTTGGCCTTGATGTTTTTGCTGTGTAATGGTGCCGGCATATGGTTTGGAATGTTGATATGTAGAATGCTCGAAATGAAAAGCTATCAGTGGGAGAGTATCAAGTGAGTATCAAATAGATCAGTTGTATTTTGCACCAATTATTGGATGATTGTTACTACAAATTTCACTGTAAATACAAAATTTTCTGAATCAATTTACCTTTTTATAGAAGCATAAAAGCTACGTGTAAGTTTTTTTTAACAGTTGTGTTAAGGTTCATGTTTTTTCTATTGTTATACAAGTTTTTTTCAGGAAATTCTAATATTTACAAATAACTACTTAAAATATTGGAAATTAATATTATTGTTATTGTTTTTATAAATACTTAGTCAGTTGATACCTATACAATAAATTAAAAATATAATAATCGTCTGAAATAAACTGCTAGCTCAAGTATTTAATGTATTGTGTTTGTGATCATTTAATCACCGTCTATGTTTATTTTGATATCAGTATCACAAGTATCTCAATAAATTATCTCTTAATATTTTCACATGTTAAAGTTATATGTTCACTTCCTCAACTGACATTTTGTACTAAATTGATTTCCAAAGACACTCATCAAATGGAAATGATTTACATTTAGGAGGAATTGCTTATGTTTAGAGAGTGAGTTCATATGAGTCTGATATTTCAGGGACATTCATTCGACAAGCGGCAAAATCCGACGAGAGCCGTCATGCAGTTTACACCTGCCAGGTACTTTATTTATTTGTACCAGCACAATGACTCTTGCACTTAATGTTAGAACCAGTGAAGCTTTGCAACTTTGATACTCTCACTGGCAGATTCAGGTTTTTGAAAAGTAGTGGGAGGCGCCAATCAGTAAATATCATGGGTTATGTATACATGAAAACTTGTAGGGATGCCAAAACTTCATAAAAATGACGACATTTTTGCGACAGAAAGGGAGAGTGCATGCCTATATGCTGCATTCGCTTTGGACATCCCTTATCTACCTGTGACTAGTAGTGCTTGTTCAGTGAATGGGAAGTAACTGTTTTGATGTGTACTCTAACAATTTTGGAATTTTTTTAATCGCTCATTATGTCTTTGACAAGTTGAAATTGTCCATGATACAAATATGCATGACTCAGCAATTATCTATTAGGCAATCACTTCCTACTCAGTTCCGTTCATAGTCTACCAGTCAAGACTACCAGCTAGGACTACTCACTAGTCTACTCAGCAGTTCACGGTTTTTTTATAACAGAATGTAACATGATTGAAGGACAGTGAATAAACCATCAACTCAAGAGACTTTCCTGGTGTTATTCTCCCTATATGTCATATTGGCAGAAGCGGACATGACATAATGGGTGGAGATATTCGGTGATTGATCCGGACCTTTCACATATATATAATATATAATATATTATGATATATGATGTATTGAATCTCTGGCCATAATGTAGGTTAATAAACAGTTGATGTTTTTCAGTTGGACCACGTGCGCTGGCTCGACCCAAACTCAAGCTACATGAGAATCGTCGCCGTCTCGATCCTTGTCATACGTCTGGAATGTAAGATGTTTTCTTTGTTTATTGATTGCTGGGTATGATTGCATTATTGAATCAAATTCCTTCAATTTTTTTTCATTGATGTATGAAGTGCTGGTGCAAACATCTGTATGGCAGTGGCAAGTGTCGACTGCTTTTTTAAGAAAAAAATGAACTACCAGTAACTGTAATTGACATGGCAATGGACTTTTCTCAGAGCTTAATAAGCTGGCGTTCTTTTTACAGCTGGTCGAACTGAACCGTTCTTTCTCAAGCACCTGTTTGAGATGGGCAGCACATCCCATGACCATGCATCTTTCTCATCGCAGGAATCTCGGCTCCCACTATCCAGTAAATTTGTGTCAATGTTTTTGGACAATATGTTCGCTGGAACATCATTTGTTGTATTAGTAGTTCAAACATATTTTATTCTAAAAATGAAAATATATGCTGATGATGACACTTCTCAGCAAAAATTTAAAAGTTTGATTTTTTTTCCATAGGCGAGAATTTGTGCTTCACAATTTTAATGTTGCAATATTATTCTAATGTACTGTTCTGTTATCATATGCAGGCAGTATTACTCGTACAGTACTGATGCCCAGTGCAGGCGGTCGGGACACAGTTGTGGGTGTTTTGGTTAGTACTTACCTTTTTTTAACAGAAAATATATATAAAAAATATATTTAATTTATTTATAAATATAAAAGCTCCAAGCATGTTGAGCACTATTTGAGTGGTAATTTTGAGGAACAAAAAGTGATATAAAAAATATATATGTTGTTATGTTTTTGATTCATGTTTCAATTATATTCATGTATATTTGAAAACAGTACTGTTTTGTAATTTGATTTGGTTCATTTTACATTATGTTCTGAAGATGACCATAAAGTTGAAAATATTTAATTAAAATGTGAATAAAAAGATGTTGGTTCTATCATTTTATAAGAAACATATGGCTTGTTATTTGCTCTCATTATTTTCATTACTGTTAAAGCTTTATAGATAATTTGTAGGTAATTGTACAATTACAAATCCCAGAGCGCGTATTCTTGAAACATGATAATGGCCATTATCATGTTCATTATACCATTATCAAAAAAATGAAATGATAATTCGGTATTTCTTGAAGCATTATCATTATCATTTTTCATTTCATATCATTCGAAAAGGCAATTCTCCTCTAGCAGTATCACAGCCATGATCGTTCCCAGCAGGTGATTTTGCAAGATTTTCAGATTGTTGTTGTTTAGGTAGGAAAAACGTTACAGAGATCTAAATGATTATTTTATATCCATAGTACAGTTAAATGATGCCTTGATAAAAATATGTTATAGAGATTATATTTCGCATCCATACATAGGAATTTCTATTAATAGGGGTTGAAAGCAGTTATATTGGCATTTTTAAAGGTGAAAAAATAGGTGTTACCGTTTTGACCGAGTTATGCAGTAGCATTCTATTATACTATGGTCTTGTTCTTGCACTATAGTACTGTACGTCATCGTAGCAGCAATAAAATGTAGATCTAGATCTAAAAGGCTGACTGTTCGGATGAAATACTATGAATCAGTGTAATCAGAGATAGTTTCACTGCTCTCTTTTTTATAAAATATTAGTCTAGATCTACAGTGGAATAGTATTCGCCAATGTCATTGACGGCGTGCCTCCCGGTATTAGTCTCTAGATCTAGCTTTTATTGCGGCGTATATAGAACTGCCAGTGTAGATCAATATTATGCCGAGAACGTGCATCAATTGAATAAAAAAATCTATATTTGATAACATATATGTTGCTAACAATACTATATTTCCATTATTCTTTGATTTACAAAATAAAAGTAGATCGATACAATTGAGGAATGGGTTTTACATTCAATAATTTTAAAATAACGTTGATCAACTCGAGTGCATTTTTACGTCGGTGATCACGCTGATAATGCCTTGAAGAATACCGATACCCATTATCAGCGTGATCACTTTTTGAAACTATTATCATAGTATTATCATTATCATTGCTCGGCTCTTCTATTATCACTTTTCAAAATCCCCAACCCCAAAGGGGAAAAAAATTAACATTTTTGAAGCTTTTTAAAAGCTTTAAAAGGGGTAATGAAATATTAAAACATTTTTTAAAATGTAATTGGGGGGAAAAGAAGTCTCAAATGAATTTCTGGTTTTTGTTAAAAAAATTTTTTTAAAATTTTCCTTCCCTTTTTGGTTTTGGGGATTTTTTAAAGC
>CM032666.1:28246074-28279918 GCA_019095985.1 Streblospio benedicti | reverse complement strand
CATTCATTTCAAATCGTAGATGCAGTTGCTGTCATCCCAACATGTAATTTTGAACAGCCCCACAATATTTTGTGACTTGTCAGTTTAAAAATGGTTTGGAATAACGGAGCCCTTGTATAGGTTAAGTATTTAGTGACTACCTCTGATGTGGTCTGTCGATCGATTGTACAAATTCTTATAACCTTGAATATTTTAACTATCTATTTTTCCAGAGATGAGTCCCAGACAGAATCCAATATTTGGAACGGTTTATCATGTGTCGTCTTCTTTTTCTTGATCATCAGTGTCTTGGCATTTCCAAATGGTGAGTAGTTTGAATAAAACTAGAACCCTCAAATTTATTGCTGGACCTAAGTTCACACTTTTTAGAAACTATTCAAAAATTCATTCCTTTTGCTTTAAAAAAATATAGTGATCTGTGTAATCTCTAAATAGCCATGTGAATTTTGAAAACATTCTATTCAAGGTGCTTTAGCATAATTAACATTAAGGATTTATTTTGTAGGTCCATTTTATCGACCTCACCCGGCAATATGGCGAATGGTGTTTGGTAAGTAATGGTAGACTGTTCATTTTGTACTAAAATGGCCACGAATAGAAGAAAAAATATGTATCTATAGGATGGGTATCCTTGAAAACCTGCCCTTCCATGGTGAAACAATTAATGTAAAGCATGTATATTTTACCATATGCTACTTTTTTCTGCATTAAAAATAAAGTAATGTTTATTTGCTGAATTTGGTTGACAAACATTTTTCAGGGATCAGTGTCTTGTACTTTTTATGCTCCTTTTTTTATTCACGCTTTTTCAAAAATTGGATGATGTCAATGAAATGATTTATGGGATATTTCCTGAACATCGAGGTTTCAAGTTGAAAGAAAAGGTATGATTTCAATTGATAAAAAGTGAATTTTAGGTGTTGATATCTGTCATGGAAAGAATTCTTTTGAGTTGAAACAATTTGCAAAAATTTAAGTGTGAAACTCGTATGTTAGACCAGATCACCCTTGTGGTTGCTGTACTTCGCAGATACTGCTGGCAAACTCATTGAATACAAATTAATTAGATAGGTTGTGTTTTTGTCTATTGGATACAGTAATAATATGTGAAAATTAACTCATTAGATTTCTTTTTGATAAAAATTATCTCAAAATTAGTCCTTGTTCGTAATGCTAATATAAGCTGATGTGGTTTTGGTGGTGCAGGAGTATGCCGTGAACTGTTCGGATGTGACTTTGATATGGAATGTATTTGGACACTTTTGGGGCTGGGCCATGAAGGCGCTAATGTTCTGGACCATTTCACATGTCACTGAGGTCGGTCACAACTGCACCATAAATATCTAATATTGCTGAGTATGTGTATTTGACATAATGTGTAATGTTCATTTGTTTCTGCAATTTGCTGGAGGCAGAGACTTACATGTTATTTTTGAATGTGACAAACCCACCAAAATCATAAAGTAACATAGTCTTTCGTCAAAGTAGGCACGCTTAGCCTATAAGACATTAAACTGAACTAACATTTCTTTATTGACTGTCCTCTTGCAGATGGCGTTTGCCCACTTGCTTCCAAACTTTGCCGAGTGTTGGTGGGACGCGTTTGGCCTTGATGTTTTGCTGTGTAATGGTCTCGGCATATGGTTTGGAATGTTGATATGTAGAATGCTCGAAATGAAAAGCTATCAGTGGGAGAGTATCAAGTGAGTATCAAATAGATCAGTTGTATTTTGCACCAATTATTGGATGATTGTTATACAGAATTTCACTGTAATATACAAAGAATTTTCTGAATCAATTTACCTTTTTTATAGAAGCATAAAAGCTACGATGTAAGTTTTTTTTTAACAGTTGTGTTAAGGTTCATGTTTTCTATTGTTATACAGATTTTTTCAGGAAATTCTAATATTACAAATAACTACTTAAAATATTGGAAATTAATATTATTGTTATTGTTTTATAAATACTTAGTCAGTTGATACCTATACAACAAATTCCAAAAATATAATCGATACGAAATAAACTGCTAGCTCAAGTATTTAATGTATTGTGTTTGTGTAGTCATTTAATCACACGTCTATGTTTATTTTGATATCAGTATCACAAGTATCTCAATAAATTATCTCTTGTAATATTTTTCACATGTTAAAGTTATATGTTCACTTCCTCAACTGACATTTTTGTACTAAATTGATTTCCTGAAGACACTCATCAAATGGAAATGATTTACATTTAGGAGAGATTGCTTATGTTTAGAGAGTGAGTTCATATGAGTCTGATATTTCAGGGACATTCATTCGACAAGCGGCAAAATCCGACGAGCCGTCATGCAGTTTACACCTGCCAGGTACTTTATTTATTTGTACCAGCACAATGACTTTGCACTTAATGTTAAGAACCAGTGAAGCTTTGCAACTTTGATACTCTCACTGGCAGATTCAGGTTTTGAAAAGTAGTGGGAGGCGCAATCAGTAAATATCATGGGTTATGTATACATGAAAACTTGTAGGGATGCCAAAACTTCATGAAAATGACATTTTTGCGACAGAAAGGGAGAGTGCATGCCTATATGCTGCATTCCGCTGGACATCCCCTTATCTACCTGTGACTAGTGTAGTAGCTTGTTCAGTGAATGAGGTAGACTGTTTTGATGTGTACTCTAACAATTTTGGAATTTTTAATCGCTCATTATGTCTTTGACAAGTTGAAATTGTCATGATACAAATATGCATGACTCGGCAATTATCTATTAGGCAATCACTTCCTACTCAGTTCCGTTCATAGTCTACCAGTCAAGACTACCAGCTAGGACTACTCACTAGTCTACTCAGCACTACGGTTCACGGGTACATAACAGAATGTAACATGATTGAAGACAGTGAATAAACCAACAACTCAAGAGACTTCCTGGTGTTATTCTCCCTATATGTCATATTGGCAGAAGCGGACATGACATAATGGTGGAGATGTCAGTGATTGATCCCGAGACCTTTCACATATATATAATATATAATATATTATAATATATGATGTATTGAATCTCTGGCCATACTGGAGGTTAATAAACAGTTGATGTTTTTTCCAGTTGGACCCACGTGCGCTGGCTCGACCCAAACTCAAGCTACATGAGAATCGTCGCCGTCTCGATCCTTGTCATCGTCTGGAATGTAAGATGTTTTCTTTGTTATTGATTGCTGGAGTATGATTGCATTACTGAATCAAATTCCTTCAATCGTTTTTTTTTTTCATTGATGTATGAAGTGCTGGTGCAAACATCTGTATGGCAGTGGCAAGTGTCGACTGCTTTTTAAGAAAAAATGAACTACCAGTATCTGTAATTGACATGGCAATGGACTCTTCTCAGAGCTTAATAAGCTGGCGTTCTTTTACAGCTGGTCGAACTGAACACATTCTTCCTCAAGCACCTGTTTGAGATGGAGGCAGCACATCCCATGACCATCGGCCGCATCTTTCTCATCGCAGGAATCTCGGCTCCCACTATCCGGTAAATTTGTGTCAATGTTTGGACAATATGTTCGCTGAACATCATTTGTTGTAATTAGTAGTTCAAACATATTTTATTCTAAAAATGAAAATATATGCTGATGATGACACTTCTCAGCAAAAATTTAAAAGTTTGATTTTTCCATAGACGGGAATTTGTGCTTCACAATTTTAATACGTGCAATATTATTCTAATGTACTGTTCTGTTATCATATGCAGGCAGTATTACTCGTACAGTACTGATGCCCAGTGCAGACGGGTCGGGACACAGTTGTGGGTGTTTTGGTTAGTCCTTACCTTTTTTTAACAGAAAAATATTTATAAAAAAATATATTTAATTTATTTATAAATATAAAAGCTCCAAGCATGTTGAGCACTATTTGAGTGGTAATTTTGAGGAACCAAAAAGTGATATAAAAAAATATATGTTGTTATGTATTGATTCATGTTCTCAATTATATTCATGTATATTGAAAACAGTACTGTTTTGTAATTTGATTTGGTTCATTTTACATTATGTTCTGAAGATGACCGCAAAGTTGAAAATATTTAATTAAAATGTGAATAAAAAAGATGTTGTTCTATCATTTATAAGAAAAATATATGGCTTATTTATTTGCTCTCAATTATTTTCATTACTGTTAAAAGCTTTATAGGTAATTTGTAGGTAATTGTACAATTACAAATCAGAATACAATCAACATCTTTGAGCAATACTGGCGTAATGAAATATTAAGCATTTTTAGTCTTAATTGCTAAAATGTAGTGCTCCAATGAATTCTGTGGTTCAGAAATGTTACATAGCTGCATATGCTGGTGATATTAAAGCACTTCACTCTAAGATGTATACTCCTAAGGGTGCAGAGGGAGAGAACAGTCCAACAAAGATGCCAATGACGTCGCTCATACAAAGGTTATATGTAGAATGAAGACTCATCTTAGATTTCGACGTGTGTAGGTCCAATGGTCCATAATGTATGTTGTGGGTGATTTCATACAATAGTTCAATGGTTGTGTTGAAATATCTCTTCCCTATTGTATAAAATAAAGATATGACGTAGGTATTACTGAAGATGGCAGACAATAAACCAGCATATGGCTATTGCAACTGTTCACAAGTACATCAACATCTTTGGGCAGTTTGTTCAACTTCCCTATTAATTGCCTTTCAGTGCCATTACCCTCACGGAGTCCATCATTTGCATGAAGTTTGGATATCAAATCTTCCAGAAAACGCAGATTTTGTACATCATCATTTGGCTTATTTTCCAGGTAAACTACTATTACTTTTTTAAGGAGAATATTACCACATTATTATCAGTCTTCGGATTAGATTTGTAAAGTACATCTTCTAATCAACAAGTTCTTTTAATTTTCCCATTTGATGCAATAAAGTCATAAAATCAAAAACAAGGCACCTTTAAACTTCAACATTTATCCATTTAATTATTATTGAGATTATTAGCGATTCTTTTCAAATTTAAGGTTGCTATACTGCATTGATGTTCAGATGTGATTTCATGTTAGAATAGAAATAGTTCAATTTCATGTTGGAATATGTATAGCTTTTTGTATATTTCAATATACAAAAGAAAGGACTATTTACTTGTTCAATGGATGTAGATTTGCTTCATCATGGTTGTTGTTTAGTTGTTATAATGATGTGTACGTTCACTGTTTCAGATGGTGATCTCGGTGGTGTGTGTGTACATCTGCGCTCTTCTTGCTAAACGATCAAAGGTAAGGTCTTGTCTAAAGTGTATCTGTGAGTGTATTATGTTATAGTAACACTCAGCACACAATTCTACAGGTCTTGCATGCTTTATGTCTGTGATAAGCTGCAAATAATTGAATATCGTCCTGAATTTCATGTTGCCGATAACTAATATCAAGACGTATTGTTTCTCTGCATTACTTCCTCCCAATTCCTTCATCGCTTTGATTTGTCATGTATTTTCATATATCAGTGACACCACCAACATGTTTTCATGCGATTTATTTTCTCATACAGTTGAACAAACTAGCACAAGAGCTGGAGAAAGAAAACGGCCTGAAAGCGGAACCCCTCAACGGTGGCAAAGCCTGTGGAGACAATTCTCACGTATACAGCAACGGCAGCTCCACAGTGACGACCCCTGGAGGAGGAGCCGATGCGACCCTCAGACCCGTGCTGCCGGGGGCGACGACGGCCGGCTGTAGCATGGAGGAAGTGCTCGCCGCACTGCCTGTGGAGACGCCACTCACAGCTAACGGCTACGTGACACGCCGAGCCGGGGCAAACAAACGCGTCACCAGGGCAACAGCTGCCAACGGCAACCTGTAGCAACACGACTGATTGGTGGGCGATGGCGAGAGGGGTTGTCTGGCAGAAAAATTGAGTTTGTAAACGCCCGCCCCCAAAAAGAGTTAAGAGCAATGAATTTATTTCTGCAGTGGAATGCATTCTCTTCATTTTGGCCTTGGGTGTTTTGAATGGAGTGGCAAAGATCGAAATAATCTGATATTCTGATGGAATACTTTGAAGCATAATGGCAAATGGAATGTTCTCGAGGAATGTTCTACCATTGTGAAAAATGTGCTCACTGCAGACATATATTTATTGTTCTATGTTTATTTTATTAGATTAGGATTTTTCAGTTTTGTGTAGTGTTATTTTTGGTTTGGATTTGATGCTACAGTTATGTAGGTCACAAAGACAGTTGTTGTTACGAAGGAAAAACATGTTGTTTTCTATTGTTGACAACAAATAAGGTGTTTGAGAAGTTTAGATAAAATCATAGTCCATGATAATCAAATTGTATGAACGTGTGTTATGCAAAGTTACTAACATTTAACATGTGTCATATGTATATTTGGATGGTTTCACTTTCAATAAGTTTAATAGTGTAATTTAGAATTTGTTTGAACTATGTAGGCAAGTTATAATGTAGAATCGTCATTAATTTATTTTACAACTTAATGTACCGTATTTCCACGTTTTGTAGCCTCTGCACAAATGATGGCCTCCCCTCGAATAGACGCCGGGTTAGACACAATTTTGAATCCATAAATACTTCCCTTGTATTAAAGCCTATTCAAGGCCGGCGATTATCAAGGAGAATACCGCCGATGCCGAATTAATTAAAATGTTTATTACAATGCCTACGATGTGGTTGTTTGCTTGTAACTCTGTTATTATCAGTCCGAATTTGACAGTTACCATATCATTTTAAAGCTGAAACCATCGTGGATATATGACTATCTACACCAATATATGAATATTTACATAATGACCAAAAGGAAATAATGTTTATTACGTCAAGAGTGGGATCACACACCCCTGTAATTGTACACTTTGGGCACATGGAGCGGTGTTTATTTCAAGTTTCTTGAGTGAGGTGTCTTCCTCGTGTGTCTCACTTACGTTGATCAAATCATTTTGCGTTAATTAAAGCCTCCTTCAAATAGATGTCTCCTTCATTGAAATGCCTGTGCTAGACATATTTTGAAAACAAACGCCTAGGCTACAAAACGCGGAATTACAGTATCCCATGAAATATTTATTAACATATATGTCAGTAATAAACCGCCCAAAAGTGAGAAATGTTGCAAACCATGATGATACTCAAAGTTTTAAATCTCGTTCATCTTAAGTTGAATCAATAGGCAATTTTTATTGTATTACCCATTTTCCCCTTTCATGATATTTGGACTTGTATGTGTTATTTCATCATGAACGAGTCTTGATATTTGTTAATTATTCCCTAGTTATTGTTCGATTCCATGTTGGAATGTCTGTAGCTTTTTTGTTTCTTTCAATGTATAAAAAGAAATAGCTGTTTAGTTCATATTTTGATGTACTCAGTGTTTCTGCAGTTTTTTGTACCACTCTTCAGAAAAAAATTCTTCCTGTCTGATACACTTTGTAAATAGATATCAATTTGTGTATTTAATATGATCTGAGGTAAACTTTGGTATGAATATTTTATAATTAGGTTACTATTTTGTCATATTGTTGATATACTATTGCTGCTAGAGCTATGAAGCCCACAATATTGATTTCTCACAAATGTAAAATCCTAATATTTAGGATTTGCTGTTTACATAAATACCATACCGGTAATACATTAGATGTATAGTCACTCATTTCAATGCCGTGGCAAATTTTAATAGTATATTTTTATCATGTAATTTCGAAGTCAAGTGTTCAGTGCAGATTTTAGATTATTTTTTATAGATTTTGAAGCTTATTATCCAGGATTTGTCATTATTTTGATAATGATTTTTAAAGTTTTTAAAATTCTGACGCCATGTTTGTGCCAATTAAAGAAAGTAAAAATGTACATGATTATTAGATGCAAAAATTACGCATTCTACAGTTGTATGAAAACTTTGTATATTGTCACATGCTGAAAGTATTATTTGATGTGATAGTTAAGTTTATAATGTACCAAAAATTTGTTCATATTTTTTGTGATAAATAATTTTTCTTCCAAGACTAAGAGCAGAATTATGTGCTATGATTTTTTATATCTGTTTTAATTTGTAATTATTTCCATTTACAAGCTACCGCAATTTGACATGAGTTAATGTGTACTGAATGAATTTATCCGTCTGGCCAAAGGTTTTGGATAACTGAAGGCTTGAATAGACATTAATTGAGTTTACGGTTACTAAGAATATGTCAAACCATCTTTTTATTACCTTAATATGCTATGATCTATTTTTATTGTTTCATGTGTATTCATCACAATTTTTAAAGCTAAAACTACTCACTAAATATGTGTATGAAGAAATTAATTTCCATCATGGAAAAAGCTACTGTGCAACCATTCAGGAATTATGGGGGCGAGAGTATGGTAATAATTTGGTGGAAAAATTGTTTTCCTTACCTTTTCATCTCTGAAAAAACTAGACGATTCCCACCCACTCACCTCGTACGAGAAAAATATTGCATGCACAAAAATGAATAGATTGAGAGAAATATTAAAATGTATATTTGTTTCATGAAATGGGCAGTGAAAAAGCTGTAAATTATTTGAGAAAATTTCATGTTGCAACTCGAATATAGGCCCCTCCCCCTCGTAATTTATGAATGGTCATTTTCCAGCTTTCCATGATGCACTATGATCCTATTTCATGGTGTATTTTTTTAAAGTCCATTTGTATTAATCTAACTACTTCTTAAAGTAATCAAGCCATTGTATGTCTTTGTAGTAACTTACTGTTTGTTATACACAATAACTTATGATGTTTTATAGTGTACAATTGTTCCGTTTTTTATAAAAATATTTTAAAAACTTAAAAATATGATCACGCACTGTACATAGATATATCATATTGTGTTCCTATGGAAAGGGTCGATTTATTTGCAAGATCTGATTTTGAGAACTTCAATTGATTCTAAAAATTAAATTTTTGGTATAGTGATAAGAAAATGTGCTACCACTAACAAATTTTTGGTGTACATTCCAGAACATTTCTAATGGAGCAAGGAACAGTTCAGGGTGCATACATGCCAAATTGTTCAGGACAGTATTGTTTTTTGTTTTTATTATTATATGCGATATTGTATGAATACTTGTGGAAATAAATGTTGAAAACATTGCATAAATTGTCATACAATTTATTATTTTGTGGACAACCGATCAAATTCATTCATGCATTCACAAACATTCTCTACTTCCAAAAATCTTGACAATTATCGGACGTCAAGAAATATGGTTCCCGACGCCAAGGAGAAAGTTCTGCGCAGCATATGTTAGATGTTCCACTTTTGCTGCTTTTGTAGGATAAACTCCCAGAAGCTCTTGAGACGAGTGATTTTCTCTGCAAGCAAAGACGAAAACTTGTTACATTTCGGTCAAGCAACATATCACATACGACTTCTTGCAAACTGCATCACTGTGTCATAATCCTGCTGGTTTTTTCAGTTACACAGTATTAAGATAATTATAATTGTCATTAGTTGCGTATTAATACTTACAAAAGATTATACAGGTTAATGTTGACTTCAATATATCGAAGAATATACTTATAAATATGAGTGTTTAATCATGTAAAATGATGATATACATATTTTTTTACGTAATTCCTTGATCTTTTCCTGGCTGTCTGGGACAGAGAAGATTGGGTTACATAATAGTGAACACCAACATGAAAATGGCATTTTCTCCGTGTCTATGGGAGAGAGTTTGACATTTTAACCTAAAGTCTAAATTGGCGATTAGGATTAGAACAGCCCAATATTGATTTGCATACACATGACTAGTCACTCAAGTGATACAGTAACGTATATGAAAATAAAAAATATATACAAACTTTACTGTTCTAATCATAGAACCTAATCCCCAATTTAGGAATGTTCAAAATGTTGGACTATGCCTCTCAGACTGAAAAAATGCCATTTTCATGTAACTGTTCACTATTATGTAAACCAATCAAAATAATAAAAATTACTATGTAGATGTGGCAAAAAAAATGTTCATTCATATAATTTTCTTTTTTAATATTCTCAACTATTTTTTAGTCATGATAGAAAATGTTATTCCATGAACTTGCCGTCAGTACATTTATATATACTGTGCTTGTTAATCAAAAAACAACACTTACTGTGATCCAGAGGACTGAGAACCCCGTTCTTTACGAACGTCCCACACTCGCACGGCACAGTCCATGCCACCTGATACACAAAAATACATTATCACCACGTGATGCGTGGTAGGGCATTATGGTTGAAGTCTGAAAGTGTATCACTATCATCTAGTACCGTATATGGTCTATATGTATTGCTCCCAATTGTTTTCTGCAGATGGGTCATATCATATGCTAGCTATTACCTAATCAATTTGTTCACGTGATTCAAAATAGGATTTTTATCAATTCTATTTAAACCAATTGTATAATATGGACTGCATAATATCAAACATGAAGGATATTACCGGTAAGCTTGGTCAATCATGTGTGTTATTTCTTGGTTCGATCAGGTTTATACATCTTCCATACTAGTTAAAGTTTGTTTTCTTGTCATTGCAAATCCCGTGAGTCCCCATCGTTTGTTAGTAGATTATCACAAATATCTTACCCGACGCCAACATAGTGCTGTCTCTGTTAAACGCGAGAGACAGTATTGTGTCCGTGTGGCCTTTTAGATCTTTTATAAGACTTCCTGAGTTCAAATCCCATAGTTTGATTTTTCTGTCTTCACCTTAAAAATAGTACAAAACAATTTTTAAAAATTACCATGCATAAAAAAATGTGACAAACGTATTTGAAAATGCCTTTTGATTCTGTTAGTCATAAAGCTCTCCCTACAAATCATGTCACAGAAATCCTTTCTGTGCACCAATTTTATACTTGCATATATTATACTACTAATAGTCACATTCTGGCTCCCACTTCAGCAATACACTTTTAAATATGACCACTATGTTGGTTTAAAAAAACATTAAATGAAAACCTCTTTTCCATTACAACATGGCAGCCACGTGAAAAGGGTGCATAAAGTGTTTTGAAAGAGTTCATACCAGCACTAGCACCAAAAAGTCAGCATGACTTACAGACCCTGGCAACGTGACCTACAGTACTGTCCGCATATAAGCACCACAGAAGTTGTAGAAATTTCTATTGGCATCAGTCTTTTTTCTCAGAATATGCGTAATTTCGAGAAATTACTGGTTGTACGGGAAATGAAATACCCATACATTGTGTGACACATATTAGAAGAAATTTCTGAAAACACTGGAATTTCTATATTGAGTGTGGTTTACATTTTAACATTAACAAACAGTAGCAAACTCAGAAAATAGGGAAAATACTGTAATTACTCACTGAATCTTACTTTAATTCTACAAATTTCTTTACTTTTTTTACCAGGCAAATTCGTTGGAAATCCGAAAATACGGACGCGCAGAAAATCATCTATAGCAATTACGTGTAATTTGAGTACTTACAGAAACAGAAAATATGGTAATAAACAAATGGAAATAACTGTGGTTCTTATGTACACATATAGTACTGTACAGACGCCGGCAATAAATCTGTGCCACACAGCTAGTTAGACTACCATTCTTTCATCCATGGGTCAGTCTGATATGCCGATCTCATAATGACATAAGACAGATCCAACCAAGTTACCTGCCTCATTTCAATGCATGACAATAATACGTATGTAAAAAGTTAAAGGTTAGGTTCTTATAAGAGCATACTACACAGCATCATGCTGTGTAGTATGCTCTTATAAGAACCTAACTTTTAACATTTTACAGTCATGCATTGAAATGATGCAGGTAACTGGGTTGGATCTGTCTTATGTCATTAGGAGATCCGCAGGCCAGACTGACCCATGACTTACAGACCGTGGGCCGCGTGACGTACCTGCGCTGGCGACGAGCTGTCCGTTGGGGGCACAGGCGATGGCCGTGACGGCGCCGCGGTGGCCCTGGAAGAGACGCACGGTGCGGCCGTCCGCGACCGACCACATGCGCACCGTGCGGTCGCTGGAGCCAGTCAGCACGTACTGGCTGCTCGGGTGGAAACGCACCAGCTGGGTGGAAGTGTAACAGCCAATCAAGGATAATCGTACATGATAGCAGCATGATTAAGAATGAATCATACAGGGCGGCGGCTATATGTTACGACAAATCATACAGATAATCTTGAGTCATACATCTTCCTGGTTTGAATACACAAATGAAATCTTGATGCACTAAAATCTGCATTTAGTAATTAGTGTTGTATTACAAGCAAAGCTTGTAAAACAAAATGCAAGATTAGGCAGACTGTTAAAAAGTATCTCTCTCCTCACTAAGTTCCAGTGTCAAAGTAATATACAAGAACATCTCATTTTGGAAAATGTAACATAAGAACTTTGCTTTTTTTTTATTGTGCAAGTTTAACATACTATGTTGTAGAAGCTGACCCTTTATCTAACTATGGTTGATTTTCTAATTAAATGACGTCATTGAAATGAAGATATTTTGAACTAACAAAAGTTTTTTTCTAAATCAAATGGTTTACGATTTGCCACGGGCATTCTCATGAAAATAGGATTATTTGGCGCTTGAATTTATCAGTGTACACTGGGTGCTTGGTGTTTAAATTGTCCCTAAGGACATAAAATTGTCACAGAGTGTTATGTGAAGTACATATTCAGGACCTTTTATTCAAACACTAATTACCAGTTTAACACAAAGCTTTACTCAAAATATCATGTCAAAAGAGTTTGTTTTTCAAGTGCAGCAAAGTAAATTTTTTTAAACAAAGCAGTGAAAAATTAGAAAAATGGCCAAGCCACTGAAAAGTCATGGAACATGAAGGAGCTTTGAAACTCTTTCTCATGGTTTTTTGTAAATGTTCAATGACAAAATATACATGTCGCCACAGCTGCATAAATCTGTAACAACATTTGCGAGTATTGAATTTCCATTTGAATAAATATCATGGCTAATTTACGTTACATCTTAAAATTAAGCAGTCTTATCATTTACAAAAGTTATCAGCTATCATCGGTGGTCTTCTTTATTCTGTTACTAGATGGCCGCACCTAATGAACAAAACACTCAACGTATTTTCATGCAATTTCAAACATTATGACTTTTCAGTGACTCGTAATATTGTTTTATTTTTTCATGGACTTAAAAAAAAATTGTCCCAGACTTTTCAAAACACATTGGGAAGAAAATAATACTTTTCCCGGACTTTTTAAGTCAAGTGGCAACCCTAAATTGCAAATTAGTAACTTACATCCACGCTGCCGACATGACCCACCAGGGTGCGAACTGGAAACGTTCTGTCCGTTGACCAGATCTTCGCCGTACGATCTTGGGAAGCGCTGGCAAAATATCCACCCAGGGTACTGAAAACACAATTGAGGAGTAGAGCCTCTCTATCAAAGTCACTCAGTGGGCTGGCCTCAAGTGAGCTCAAAACTTGGATTGGGCATGTTTTGGCTGTTCATAGTGCTCTGCTTATGAAGAGCTGGGACAAGGAAATACGGCTTTGTAACAGTTATTTTCATTACAAAGGTCAATCAGCTTTTCTTTTTAATTTTTCATCCTAAGAGGCATAGCGAAAAATATGTTAGTCATATAACACCAGTTTTAAAAAAAAACCATTGTTTTGTTCCATGTTTCACTGACAATTATGATATAGGAGCAAATACATGTAGTTGCTCTAACACCAATTTAATTCCAATACCTATAGACTCATAAGTTATGAATTATAACCATGTTTTTTTCTTAGACACTCATTTTGAAATGTTCAGTAATAATTGATACTAAAATGCTGCAGCAATATGAGAACTTTGGTGCTTTTACATCAATCGGAAAGATCGGTGTGGCCACATGATTGAGAAAATATTAAGTCCCTCAATTGTCTCCTCTCATTCTTCAAGTTTTCATTTTCATTACCTAAATGCCATAACCACATGAGAGATATGTAAGTGACATACATACAGTATACATTACGTAATCAACAAAATCTTTAAAAAAAATCACAATTCACAATTCAAGACATAAATTACTGCATTCTCAGAAAAAAACCTTTGAATAACATTTCAGTAAATACATTTTGTACTTTTTCTCTTTATTTTCAAACAAACTTGTTCCATTTTAACAAAATGAAATGACTTATAAGAGAAATGATTTTGACCGCAAAAATCTATGGAGAAGGGGGATGACGTAGGTGAGTTTTGTATGTTTAAACATTTTATTGCAATAATTATATACAAATGCATTAGGCAATAGCTAAAATGCGATATAAGCCTTCTTCAGAGTGTTTTTTTTCAATATAAAATAAGTGTAGAACTACCCGCACCTTGTCGAGACGCTCCACACGGGGTAGGTGTGGCCGCGGTAGATCACACGGTTCGTGCACGTCTTCAGATCCCACAGACGCACTGCAAACACAACAAACAACAGCTTATTCTGTTTGAAGTTCATTTGTCCTGGATTTGAAAGACAAAGGTTATCATTATAGCTTTTAATCAGGATAATACAAAGCAATTTACGCTAAGCTTTCAACAGACTCTGCTGTCTTGGTGGCAGTGACTTCATCACTGTTGTAATATACAGTCAAATTATATGGTACCAGTTTAAGAAATTATATTTTAAAATAATATACATACAACATCGTAAATATCATAACATAAGATTTAAAAGTTCTTGTTCTAAACATGTATGAAAGGTTAAAAAAATGAAAAATTTTGCCATTCATTTCAAACAAAATTTCATCAATAAAACATTATAATTAAGTACTTGCTATCATCTTGCTGGCACATGTCAACTTGAATTTCAGTGTTTATGCCACTATATTTTTTACCCATCAGCCTCATTACCTGTTTTGTCTTCTGAGGCAGATAACAGATACGGCGAGTCATTGACAAAAGACGTGCCATAAACTGTCCCAGAATGCCCTCTGAGCATGGCCGTCTCAACTTCTCTGCCAACATTCCTACAAAACAGGTGATTAAAATCGTATTAGAGGCATACAAAAAAAAATCCGATCATATAACTTAACTTAATAAGCTTTGTATTAAATAATATTGTTAATCTAGTTTCTCACTGTTTCTGCGGACCATAAATAAGTTATATTTGACTTTATTAACACGTGTACTTGTACATATTATATTACGTTACAGTAGGATCTGTCATCATTGTAAAATATATCTTCATAGCTTAAGTTTAAGATGTGTCAGAGACAAAATATATTCAACGAAATTTGAAAATGACTATAGTTGCTTAGTGATAAAAAAGCAAGACTCACTGGTGATTGGTCGTTCCCCCATCAAGTGGCAGTGTAAGTTGAGAATTGTCAATTTCCGATGGCTCTATTTTCATTTTGTCTGCGGTGAGACTCCACAGACGCACAGATGAGTCTTCAAAACCAGCGCAAAGCAACGATTCATCCGGAGACACATTTGAACAACACAGTCTGAAACCAGTGACACACCCATCCGAAATCAGCTGACATATATTTCGCAATATACACCTTTTCAAATTGGATAAAAATCTTAAGTTTGTTTATTCTATGAAAAAAAACAACATAAATGAACTTGCTAACATTTATTCATGATATAATTGATAAATCTACTTGGTTTTGTTTTTTTCTTACGTGGATACATTCATCATTCATCATGACATATCACGTTAAGAAAATCATCTGTAAATCAGGTTGAAAATTTTGAGATACTTGTCCTAATGATGAGTATTCTCATTCATTACAAATAAAAAAGGGATTGCATTTACAATAGGTTTATAAATATTAGACAGGAACGGTAAATTTTTCAGGATACTTGCCGGATGTATGAACACAGTCCAAGATAAGTACTCATCTACTAGCAAGAATAATAGCTTATTCATCCACCAGATTACCTTCTTTTTTTTATAGCCTTAAAATGTTTGTGCATGAAAAAAGGTGTCCAAGATCAGCTGTCCAAGATGTAGGCTAAGTAAATTTCATGAGGACACATACTAATATTTTCGACATACTAGTCCACTAGATACACCACTGAGAAGTATGATTCTTCTGAAATTCGTAGAGCTGTAGCCCACTTACCCCTGGTAGGTATTCTGACCACTTACCCCTGGTAGGTGTTGAGCAGGGTGTAGAACAGGATGGCGGTGGGGCAGGGCGGGCCGTCACGCACACGGCGGATACACTGCTGCAGCGAACTCAGCGTCACCTCGTCACAGATCACCTGCTCACCGCACAGACCAAAACACTTGGTGAACGCAGCGAATAGATTAATCTATTCTAAGAAGTATTTTCTCTTATTGCAATTCTCGATGTAACAAGATAGTGCTCTACAAAATGCACTGTTTCACTTCTTATTCAAAAAGTGGCTGT
Source organism: Streblospio benedicti (assembly GCA_019095985.1). Lineage (NCBI taxonomy): Eukaryota > Metazoa > Annelida > Polychaeta > Spionida > Spionidae > Streblospio > Streblospio benedicti. Next base: position 28,263,588 of record CM032666.1, on the reverse strand, counting down.
TTCTCCATTAATAAATAAAATGGTTTGAAAAAAAAAATGAATTAACAACAACTAGGCACATTGCTCTACAATATACACTTTGAATTTGTCCGCGACAAGTGAACTGAACTCAGAACATAGAACGCAGCTGACTTGTCACATACCGGTAATTTGTCTTCTGCAGGATGTATGATGATAATTGTGTAATTGATAAGGAGTTCATGTACTAAGTTTAGAGGAGTATTTCTTAGTATGAGAGTCAGTTTACATGTCTCACATATTTTAATAACAAAAAGTGTTTGCTCTCTACATGAAAAATAATATGGTTTGAAAAGGCATTAAATTACCAATGAATAGGCACATTGTATATGTAAGGATTCAGGCATTTTTTGCAACAATTGCAATTATCAAACTAAAATTTCTTCTTCTTACCTTGCTGCTTATTTTTTTTTTTATTTATAAAATTACACATCAATTTATACTTTTAAATTTTAACTTTCACTGCCCAAGAATTACTATTCTGAGACCTTATTTTCTGGCGTACATGGCTGGGATACCGGCTCACAGCCTTCCAGGAACCGATCTTCACGCTTGTGAATATCTTGATTCATGGTCGGCCCAGAAACTGCAAAATGAATTACATCAGTTTCCTTTCAGGAAAATACAAAATTTTCATGACTATACAAGCTGTATGGTTATAAATTTCATTGTTTCTTTTTTTTTTCTATATATGCACGCCCATGTATATCCAAATACAATGTAGTAAACTTTTATTCTTATATCTATTCAAATTTTGGAGCACTATGTGATCAGGGAGCTGAACTCCAAAATTTGAATAAATATAATAATGACACATGTACATGCATATATAAAAAACAAAAAGAAACAATGAGACCTTATGATGCATACAGAATAAATACAATTGTTCATAGGTAATAAATTTGAAAATTATTCACATTATTTGGAAATAGAAGATGTTGTTACCTTTTATATCGATATAATTGTTGAACATTTGTAACAATAAAACATTGTCTTCATTCTAAAATAAAAGAACCAGATTACATTTACTTAGCATTACCAAGACTACATATTCTTTAATTAGTTCAAGTAGTCGTATATTTTCTAAAGATATTAGACAAAATCAGGAGTGGATGACAACTAGATCACATAGCCTCAGCCGGGAGGCTAACCATGACACCAAACCGGTGACCAGCAATGACTACTCTAGCACGCTAGCCAGACCCAACAAAGAGCATTTTCCACATACTTGTGATTGAGGTTGTTTAATACCATCCAATCCTGACTTTCTACAAGTATATATACTAATTACTTCATCCTACTATGATCCTAGATTTTCAATTCAATAAATTAACCAACACATACAGTAGAACCTGGAACTTAAAGAGAGCATATAAAAAAAATTATCGGAGTTGTAAAAACTTCTGAGTTACCAAAATGGTTTAAGTAACATGAGGGGAAACAGCTATTAGCTGGAGTTATTGATAATTTTGACTTAGTTCGAGATATAAAACGGTGTAACTGAATCATTGTTATACAAAATCATATCCACTAATGACCTTGAGGTGTTGTTGCAGATAGAGCAAAGAATCTTCGGACATCAACACACTGCATTTGTGAAATCTGAAAACAAGCAAGTGTCTCTATAGAAAGATATCACTATTTAATGAGTGCTACTTTACTTTACTTACATCTTTTACGAGATCTCAGAAATATGTATAAAACTTTCCATTTTTGCTTTAGGTGTTATGCTCATATTAAAATGATTTAAATGAAAATAATAAAATTCTATGAAATTTCCTCACATCCATTTTTGCTTTAGGTGCTATGCTCATATTAAAATGATGTAAATGAAAACAGTAAAATTCTATGAAATTTCCATAACATGCATCATAAATTCAGACAGAGTATATTATATCTTGAAATACCTAAATTCTGCTATTTTCGCATTTGAGGGGATGTCAGATTTACTATGAACTCGTGATATTTCTTCAATCAAACTGCTACATTCAGGTATTTGATGAAAAACTTTTCGATGACGTGAAAGAAACTTCGATGCTAAAAAAGTATATATAAATCATGAGTAAAAGATATACATATCTTTTCAAATCTGTTTTCTAGTTTCTGGATTCATAGTTTTTGTTATCACATTCTGTTTGTGATGCAGAAACTTACAATATTTGTGACATAAAAAAAATAAAAAACAAAACAAAAAAAACAATGACAACATCATTACGTCGTCATGTGAGATCGGCTTCCTCGCATGATAAAGCAATATTGTGATCATGTAACAAATACTGTAAGTTTTTGAGTCCCAAACACAATGATGTCTGTGGTAACATAAATCAAACACAACATAATTTCCCCCCATTTTAAATTGCAGATCATAGTCACAAAGCACTTAAGTTCTTTGTTCTCCCTTTATTTAACCTATTAGTCATATGTCTAAAGTGGTAAATGGCAGTGTTCAATCTAGCTTTGCACTGGAGGGGGCCCTATGGGCCCATTGACCTTCGAATTCAAAGAGAGGGCCATTTTAAAAATGAGGGGGCCCAAGTAAAAAAACAACCCAAAAAGTAGACAGGATGCTTACTGTAGATAACTTTATGTAAAACATCAATAGGAATGATCGTACATAATTCATTTTAATGTTACTTTAATATCTTAAGCATATAACAAGAAATTTCAATACATTGACATCTGTTTCCTTATCATGTTATGGTAGCCATTTACATACTAGTGCCCGACGCAACATGCATTTATCACAACACAAATACAGCAGAGCGCAGACACGTTTTTCCACGCTACCGGCGTGAACTAGTTGAAATTATTTCAGAGGATTGCCGGTTGGTGGCGCTCTAAATGTAAACAAATATGGCAGTGCCCATGAAACAAATGTAGACGTGACGGGAAACTCGTTTTCTTTGGCGAATATTTTATCAAAAATGTTACAAAAATTTGGCAAAATATTCATAGTGCGCCCGACGGGCCCACAGTACGATTGGGATTGCGCCATTTGGTATGTTAAGTGGCCAAAGGCGCAATGGCGCAGCCTAGATTGAACACTGAAATGGTTGTACAGTTGCATCCTACAATAAAGCCTAAACTATGCTCAAATTCAGTAAAAATAACTGAGATTCACAATCATTTTGTGTTAGTAAGTCAGACACATATCTTCACAAATTTAAGCTTATCTTTGATTTTATTACAGGCTGCAAAAGTAGGCATCAACGACTAACTTGGAATTAAAAGACTGAGACTTGCCTGGGGTCTTCTGCCCATTAGTTATCAATTCCAGATACATATTGACAAATAGAGGAAACATCACTTTTTCTAGTTCTTGCCTGTATGAAGATGAAGCCTCAGATATAAAACTTTTCAACCTGAAAAATAATACACACTTCAAAATCATAGTTTGACAATACCTATAACATTAGCTGAGTAAATTTAATATTATAATGAGTTTATCCATCATCTTTTCCAATATTGCATTCAAATATACAAGTGTCAACCTGGTGTATTGCTGGTCATAGGCAGTGGCATCACCCGAGATAGAACTGAATGAGATGAGGTTTGAGATATTCCCCTCTCCATTCACTGATCGAGTCAGTGCCATCTCTTCAACACTTTGAACTCTTCTTTCCTTTCGAAAACCAATTTCAATGTCCTAAAATATAAATATACTGAATTGACTTATACTCTCCTTTTTCTCTGGAAATCTTTCGAAGAATTGAATTATTATTAAGAATCTAAATATTGCACCTGATGTAACTATATAGGGGTTTATAACCTGCACTAAAGCATCGAAAAACAGATGAGATCGAATGCAATCATGGTATGTATTGCGTTCATCTAAAATCTACACGTTATAGTGACAGGCCTGTAGAGGGTGGACATTTTTCATAAATAGTTTGTTTGTGGGAATACTCTGGAGCCATCAATTCCTGATGATTATAGCACAGGGAGGCCATGAACCTCAAGGGTGAGGGAATCACTCAAGCTATAGTTTTCAAACTATGTGAGTTCTTTCTCGTCCGAGTCAATCGAGATCTCCACTACACCGCCTTTTAACAGCGCCACGGGAGAAAAATGATCCATAGGATGGGTATCCTGAGAAGTATAGTATATTACACCTGTCCTAATTAAACTTTACATGTCCAAATCAACAAACTTCATGTAAATTCAATTGAAACTGATGCTCGAGAACTGACATTTGGGGTGACTGAGAATACTGGTCCATAGGACAAGTAACTCAAACATTTTACCCGTCCTGACAACATAGATTCCCATCTTGGACGATAGGACAGGTACTTATCCGTGGCCCTGAACTTTTAACGAGGCTGCAAAACTGCGTACTTGGTGTCGGCAATATTTTGTATGATATACTTGACTGTGGCGACACACTGTGTGGAATCAGCAATGTAATGGTAGATGTACAATGTAACTGTTTGACAACACTCCCTCTGCCGAGATCATACGATTCAATGAAATTGACGATCAACATTACGCTCTACAACCATTACACCACGGAGACAACAGTAATAGTGCTAGATATAGTAGTACTCGTGCTACTGGCATAGCCGTGATTCACTTAGTTAGGATATTAAGGTAGATATTCTACTATGTACTAAAAAAGTAAATCATTACGACAGATCTGCAGCGGTCAGACCGATATATGTATATATAGTGTTTTGCTGTTCCACGCTGTAGAACCCAGCCATCTGAGAACTCTTATTTTCCACGAACTATTCGCGAGTGGAATCAGCTACAGGAATATCAAGTCACTGCAGAGTCCATCGACCAATTCAAGGCATCCCTGGTCGGTGGCGCAGTGACAGACTAAATTAAACACTGCGCTCTCTCTTTCCGTTGCCAGTTTATGTCACTTTTGATTGAGGCAACGTAACCTTACAGATTACAGATTATCTGCACTATGTGTGAATGACGAGGTTAACATCACAGTTGATTATTAACAACCTGCTTTTAGAGGTATTTCGTTTTGCTTTTCACTTTTAGATATATTTGTTTTACTTTTTTTTTTTACTTGTCTAGACTCTTGTCTAGACTACACTTGACACTTGTCAACTTCTTGTCAACTGTGGCAATCTCATTTATTAGTAAAAATAGATTAATCAATTCTAGCTACTTTCAATAAATTAAATAGTATTACTGAATATCTTCTTCGTTTCAAATACTGTGAAGCAACGGAGTGTAATTGCTCAACGCGTATTCTTTTCATTGTAAATTAATATAAATAGTTTAAAAATGATGCTTCAATAATCCGGAAGTTGCTCGAAAGCCATTATCCCTATTTGCACTATAAATGTAGCCAGAATCATCTATGTTTCGGTTGCTTAGTCCCGATTTTAAAAGCTTGTTACTGAGGCTTTTTCATTGTGCAAATATAGTGTTAGCCTGAACATTCCATGCTCTTTGCATACGATATATAACAGTAATGGTAATATAGCTAAAGTGGTAAAGGCTAACAGTAATATGGACCTAGTCTAAAATCAACTTAAATACATAAATTATGTTAATTATATGCAAATATGACATATTCTTTCTACTTGATTGGCTGAAAGCTCCCATAACAACAATAGCACATGTCTATGTTTGCGCTTATAGTAATTAGCAAATTAAACAGTAAAAGCAAAAGATAATTCATCACATATTTTGTGAACTCGATGCCAAACCTTTACGCTACCACTTGCAATAGTTTTGATTCAATGGCAGTCTCTACTTTTAAAATATAGCTGAATAGTTTTACATTTTCATGTGATCGGGTGAGGAAATCAGCTGATGAACAGGCTTATAACACACGGCTGACAATGACAGCTAATAACAGGTAAGTGTGTTCACTCACTGCTATAACTTCACCTCTAGTCATACATTCAACACAAATTGGCATTGAACTATGGCTTTACATTTTTTTATTGTTTCGGCTTTGACTTGTAGACTGACCATATCACCCTGAGGCACTTATTGTTGACAAATTACTTTGACAGGACATAGATTTAGCTTTGATGAATTTTTAAAGGTAATATTTTAGAAGAAAAAAAAGAACTACTGTAAAAACCAAATCATCTCTTTTGAAAGGATTTTTCATGTCAGGATATCATTTTTGAATGGATTTGTTATGTTATTTCATAATTTTGTGTGTGTTACATTCAACACACAAGTACTTTGTAACTAGTAATTGCATGAGTATAGTGCATACATTCAATTGAAAGTACCCTAGATTAACATATAGTTTTTTTTGTTTTTTTGTTTTTTTTGTTTTTTTTTAAATTTGGTATTTTCTTTTAAGGGCATTGCAACAATGGATTTGATAAAGTCGTTGAAATACCCAAATGAAATATTTGCTATGCTCAAGTTCAAAACTATTGGCTGTGAGACAATCAAGCCACAGTATGAAAAGGTGAATAGATTAAAATGTGATTATGTATAATTGAACAAATGTAAGTTGAAAACGTCACGGCAGAAATTCCATTGAAATATGAAATATGAAATATAAAATACTTTAGAAATGTAGGAGACCTATGATCCATGTTACAAATAAATAAGTCATTTAAGATAAAATAAATCTAATTGTTAATGTATACAGGACACAATCAGACCTCTAATTCTAATGAAAAATATAGTACAAAATATCTTAACCTATATATAAATGGTTTTGATATAATCTACATTTTTTAAAATCTGAGATAATAATATCTTTATATATGTATGTTAGATTTCCACATAAAGCTATGGCCTAAATAGACCATTTTATTGAGATTTCTATCTTTCCTTCAAGTCACAATTGAGTTCACATCTTCAAACATGCTACAAGTTTCTGCAAATGACAAGTCGAAGTTTTGCTGCTGTTATTCAAGCATTAGATGGCGAACTGAGGTATTAATATTGTTGTTAGATTTTATGTGTTTAGGTTAGATAACCATATTACTACACCAATTGAGTTATTTTGTTCCATTTTATTTTATATACTACGAGAGGTAACTCTTTTTTCAACATTCATCAAGTATAAGGACATTTTTCATTTACCATTTTTTTTCCAAGTCCAATAATCTATATTTCAGAGATGCTGTTTGTCTGTTCTACTTAGTTTTACGAGCGCTTGATACAGTAGAAGATGATATGACAATAGAATGCAACAAAAAAATTAGAATGTTGAAAGAATTTCACACCTACCTGTTACAAGAAAATTGGACTTTTATGGAAAGCAATGAAAAAGACAAGATAGTTTTGGAACAGTTTCCTGTGGTGAGAAAAGCATTATGTTCTTTTTAATGGATGGTGTAAATATCTAAATGTATGCCAACAAATTGTTCAGTTTATGCTTAAAAATACCGGTATGTTTTAAGTGATATGGGCAACAACAGTACTATATTCTATTACCTATATGTTGCAGATAGCGTCTGAGTTCCGCAGTCTATCACCAATGTATCAAGAAGTGATCAGTGACATTTGTGCGCGAATGGGATTGGGAATGACCAAATACTTGGATCGTGCTCCAGATTCTTTAGAGGAGTGGGATGAGGTACTAACTACATTCACTACTGTCTATTTTTACATTTGCCCACATTATTGCTTTCCAATAAAATTTTCACACTAAATTTACTTTCACACCTCCCTTGGGAGTATACAGATTAATACAGTCGTAGTGTATAGTGACCAACTGCGCATGAGATATATATTATCATAAAGCTTGCCGTAGAACCTCTAATAATAATAATTGCACTAAGAGGAATGGCTTCGACTGGTCGAGAAAGATGGTCTCTTTATGGAGGGTCGCAATGTTCTTTTCATGAAAGATTGTTACTGTGAGAATAGAGATGGCCTCTTTATAAATGTGGTCTTGAATGAAGGATATACTGTATTTTTCCATTGTTATCTGCTTTCAGTACTGCCACTTTGTGGCTGGGCTGGTAGGCATTGGTCTGTCGCGCCTCTTCTCAGCGTCTGGTCTTGAAGGCCCTGATGTGGGAGAAGATGAGAGACTGTCCAACTCCATGGGCTTGTTCTTACAGAAAACAAACATCATCCGGGATTATCTCGAAGATGTGGAGCAGGGCCGCCTCTTCTGGCCAAAACAGGTACAATACCAAACTTGAAGCAGTACACCTTTATTCAATGACGGTTAATGGCAGCGAGAACGGCAGTTTGATTGCAATCAAAAATATTTTAAAAGGCCAACCAGTCTAGAGCTCACTATCGTGGGTTAATAACCCCAAGTAATCACAGTACTAGTGACATTGACTCAATATGAATTTTGCCTTGGGGATTTTTCAACTTGCTGCTTCACTGTAGGTCCAGGAATTGGTATAATAAAATCAGTTTATTGAAAGCTTTTTGAAAACTAACCTGGTTCCACATGTACCCAAAGAGATACTATAGTATTTTTGCAATCACACATCACTCATGAGGTAAGATATATTTTGTAGGTATGGAGTAAATATTGTAAAGATTTGCCAGATCTTAAGGAACCTGGGAATAAACAGAACGCTCTGGACTGCCTGAATGAGCTAGTTACCAACGCATTGCAACACGTCCCAGACTGCATTTTGTATATGTCAAGATTGAAAAACCAGACAGTGTTCAACTTCTGTGCAATTCCGCAGGTGAGAAAATAAAATTTCTCGAGTATGGTGCATTATCATTTTCAAGGGTGATGTTGGGTTATGGTATTCTGTGCACATAAATTATCGATGATTTATCATTTTTAAGCAGCAAAATATAAAGATATTGTACAAAATATGCTTCCAAGTATTATACTCTTTAATCAATTGTCAAATTATTCATGCCACTTAAAAATTAATGAACTACATACATGAGATATCATAACCCATAAAACTATGGCTACAAAAAGTTATGTTTACTTGTAAAAAGGTAATTCTATTTTTTAAATAATCATTTATAATGCATCTGAATATCAAATGTGTTTATTAAAAAAAATATCCGAATATGGATCCCATGTCCCAATGTAGCCAACAGTAGTGTGTTAATTTTGTCTCGTCTTTCCCTTTTTGGCATTTCCATTGACACTGCTGTTGCCAGGTGATGGCGATCGCTACCCTGGAGCGTTGCTATAACAACCCAGCCGTGTTCTATGGCGTCGTCAAGATCCGGAAGGGTGAGGCTGTGCGTATGATGATGGAGGCTACTAGCATGGGCAGCGTGCAGGCCATCTTCTCTCACTTCTGCCACCAGGTGAGAAAAACGTCTGTTGCTGCCACCTTGTGAGACAACTTGTCTGTTAGTCTGTTGTTGTCATCAGGTGAGACAACTACAGTGTTTATGGTACTTGTTCTTAATTTCATTTAAAAGTGTCCTTCATTCTATATAACAACTTTGCCAAGTCCTGAAGGCGTTGTGGTGGAGATGTTCAATTGTACTTATCACAGCTACAATGCTCTTTTCTCTGGTCTTCAGCTAAAACATAGAACTTTTTAATTTTAAGAATGTATGATTATCCTGGGTTCTAATCCTTACAAGTGTACATTTAGTTTAGCCATAGATTTCATATTGTTCTTAAAGTAAATCACTCATTCTTATTAAGGAATCACTCATCGATACATTTTCACTCATTTCTAGATTTTGGGTAGAATCCCTGTGAAGGCATCTGACACGCACGCTGCCATAAAAAAAGCCATTGATGCTACGTTCACGGACAGCCACACATATATGTACGTGTCCGATGCCAAGTTGGGGCCCATCTATTTGGCCTCCATCCTCATGATTGTCGCTGTCCTGTGGCAGTACTGGGGTAACACCACTGCAAATACGACCACGACACTTTGAACTGTTCGCAAGAAATTTCACAGTGCACATGTGATGATGTATCCTAATTATTGCCATGTTTTTCACAGTTGAACTACAAGACTTTAAATCATTACAGATTATAGGAATGTTTTCATTCACTATATCTATAAAATGTATTTTTACGATGACCACTATGTTTTATTTCGATGCATTTTATAAATCTTGTTGTGGGAAAAGTCATGAAATTTTAACATGTCCTTCAGGCAGACTGACTTCAAATTTTACATCTTCTCTCAAAATCTGTCCGGTATGATCATACACCAATTTTCATCTATTGAGGAACGATATTCAATGGTAAAAGTCTTAAGAGTTCAATTTTAATGCCAATGAAATGCATGCAGGCCTGAATTAAATCGTAATCTCATGTGTTTTCTTCAAGCTTGTAGCTGTTTTCAGGTCAGGGCAATTAGACAAAGTAAAATGGAAGCTTTATGAAGGGGCGGATCCAGACCAGGTTACACCAGGTCCTGGAACCTGGTAAAGATTCTGCAAAATATATTTTATTGAGATTTTACAAATGTCAATCATGGATCTTTGTTTTTGATAGATATTTTCTGATGGTAAATATCCAAATTTTGACTTTATTGACATGCGAGTGATCATGAACGGATTTCTTACAGTTTCCACCTTAGCATCACTAGCCTGAAGCATGTTTTCCTGGAAGCATGGAAGTTGATATATTTCCAAATCTACATAAATTATATATGCCATTGATAGACATATGAAATTAGAAGAAAACAAGGCTTAAGTGTCACCAGAATGTTGACATTTCCGATATTCAGTTATTCCGTTCTTCGCACTTCCGTTGTTGAAGACATTCACTGTATCACTTTTTCCTCCAATACCAAATCTACTTGGTTTGTACATGATGTATGGAATTTCATATTCTGATATAAATTATGTTATGTTATGTTATAACAATAGATATTGAAAAATGATTGCTTTTTAATGTTAAAAAAGTTTAATATTTTTATAAATATTTTATTTACAAACATGTTATTTAATATATTTATTCATGTTGTACTTTTACTAACATAGAATTTACTCTAAATGATCTATTTCACATGGGCACAAACGGTCCATATTTGGGCCCATTTGGGCCCATTATTAGGCCCATTTTACTAGTATTCAATACGCATTAGCCATCATGGAAAAATCAATATCATAAGGCAGCAACATTAGTCTAGCCTGGTGCTGTTAGCTGCTGAAATATGAATATTGATTTTTTGCCAATATATAGACAGTGGCATCCCAGTGTTTTTCCAGCTATAAAACACTGGTTTGCCCTTACTGGGGGTGCTTTTCATAACATAGAATTTACTCTAAATGATCGTGTATATAATGGTATAATATAATAGGTGATATAGTCATCAGAAATTTACATGTTTTTTGAAATTATGAAACATTTGTGTCCAGGAGGAATGCCGCCTAAAGGCTCATCTTAGTGAAATAGTTTTTTAAAAAAGTACAATAATGTGAAAAAGATGTTGTAATAGTTGAGACTTGGGAGAAAATGTGCAGTCATGTCTTTGGGTCCATAATGTAATTTACAATATCATTTTAAATTTTAGTAATGCCCAGTTCAGTTTGAACCTAGGGAATCTTGGGATAGTGGTTTTAAATTACATATTTCTTCATAGAAATGAACTCGCTATGATAATCTGCATGGGCGTATTTTATATTTTTTTCTGCCTAAATTTACAATTGTGATAAGTAGTTTTACAGGAATCATGTTGTTCATTAATTGTATTCAAACTCATTGTTGAAACTGTGTGAAGGCTATTAATGCATTTGTAATCACACTACATTGTCTTTCAAATATTATGAATGTTATATTTTTATTCACATAAATAAATATGTTTACAAAAATACATTTATAAAAAAACTGTTTTTGATGAATTGATCCTTAGGATTGTGGTGGGCATCATGATGAAGTGCGATGTGATGACACAGAAAATTGTAAAGTTTATAAGCAGCTATATGTTAAAACTGTTACTTTTATTTACAATTATATTCTTGTACTCTATACAGCACTAATAATATAAAAATACTTTACACAAGCTACTTCACTAGACTCGACACAGCAAGAACCTTATATGAACCTGTGATACAAACTATACGCATTTTATGAATAAATCCTTTCCTCTCGATGTTAGAGGCACTTGGATACCCCCCCCCCCCACCCCCAAAGGGTCTAGTTGACATGACTAGAGACAAACGAGACGTTCTACAATCTATAGTCCTACAAACGTATGACATTAAGTCCTACACATGTGCGACATTAAGTCCTACAAACGAGTGACATTCAGCCAGACGCCATTCTTGCTGCGAAGTATGAGCTCTGGCTGCTCCTGGGGAATTCTGGCCTCATCCACAGACAGCTCGAAGTGGCGAAGGACCTGCGCCACACACACCTTCATCTCGTTCAGGGCAAACTGCTGACCAATGCAGTTTCTGAAATGAGTATGTAAATGAATAAACATGTAAATGAGTAGGTAATCAAGTATTCAATCATAATGCAGCCAATAACCAGCTGTGGGGAGAAAACATACTCTGTCCGGCAGCATGTCCCTTCTACCTTGTACTATGTATGCATCCCTGCTGTGGGCAATGACTCAACAGTATATGTGCCTGCCCTGGGCAATCCCTCAACAATATGCATATGCCCCTGCCCCGGCCAATCGCCCAAGTGTGATCAGTACCTGGGTCCTGCTGAGAAGGGCACGAGGCGTGCGGGGTGTCTGCCCTGGCTGTTCTCTGGCGAGAAGCGCTCTGGGTCATACAGCTCCGGGTTCGGCCACACGCGGTCGTTGTGGTGGCACGCGTAGATGGCAATCCCGATCCACGTGCCTTATAACATGCAGAGAATAAGATGGATGAGCATCAATGAACACCATTTCATAAGAGGGACAAATCACCTGGTGCATGGACCTAGCACCTGGTGAGGGTCGCAAGCATCATGGCTGTAAAGCCTTTACCTTCTAGCTTTACCTGTTACTCTGAAGTTATGAAAACAAAGGTGAAGGTTGAGTCTCATTTTAAAAACATTCTCCTAATTTTCAGAATTTCTAGTGAAAAAAAAACTATGCTTTAATAGTACAAGTACTTTAGATGTATAAAACCGTGCAAAACCCCATCAACATTGAGAGCATCCCCTCTCATTAAAACCATTTTTCGTGGTCCTAAGCCTTTGAAAAGAGACTACCATCAGACTATAACATTGGGACCACTTAATTGAAGACAGGCTTGATCAGTGGTTGTCTCTATAAGGAGGTTGCTCTGTGTCCCACCTGCGGGTGCAGTCCTGCCGTCAGAGAACGTGAGTGGCTTGGTGATCTGGCGGCCGATGTTGGGCACCGGTGGGTGGAGACGCAGGCTCTCCTTCAGGCACTGGGCGAGGTACTGGAGGCGAGGCAGGTCATTCCTACAACAGACAGTAACACAATAATTGTAAGTGACGTTGTGACGTCAAAGGGTGATATGGGACATGTGGTGAACACCCGGGTGAAACGGGTGGTGTCTTGGAGGAGCGCCGACAACAGAACAAAAAGATGTAACCTCTGTACATTGGAAAAGTTTTTTATTATATATAACAACAAAATGGCTACTTTGAACAAAAGATCTGAACTGATAAGCACATGCAGGCATAAGAACAAATTCCTTCTAAAGTATATAGTGTAATGACTTCAAAATTAATTGGTGAGTATAAACCAAATATTGCAAACTATAAACTGTGTAACATGGTATAATATATGTTGATTGTTTAATGTCTACCCCATTCATAATGCATAACTTCCTGATGATTGCATACCACATGTATGTATGAAACAAAATTGTAGAAGTAATGTGTGATATGTGTTTTCAATAGTAATAAAAATAGACTATATATATATATATATATATATATATATATATATATATATATATATATATATATATATATATATATATATATATATATATATATATATATATATATATATATATATATATATATATATATATATATATATATTTATATATATATATATATATATATAATCCTAATATATATATATATATATATATATATATGTCTTCCATTTATGATAATGGGAGCTAATTAATGCTATTTCAATGTATACAATGTTATAATAACACAGCAGGGGCAAATAACCAACGCATTTGTTTATTCATAGATTCAGCAAGTAAAGATACAATAACATGTTTACAAGTCTTGTAAACAGGGAATGATAGTTTCCTACCTTGTAAAGTTTACAACCTGTTTCCTGCCTGTTTACAACATGTTTACAACATTTTGTAAACACCTTGTACACATAACGTCATCAAGGCGTGCATATATTCAAATTCAGCGTAGATGTATTTCCCTACCATTCTACATTTTCTTTGTCTCCAAGAACTTGGTTTATCTCTTCTCTGCATTTCTGCTGGTATTCTGGGTGTCTGGCAATGTTGTACAGAAACCACGAGATTCCTGCAATAACCACAGGGCAAAGTGATACACTAGTCTAATGTCACGACTGACTTAATCGCATCCAAAAGTATAGATGCTTCTGAGTTACGTGGCAGGTGCTGTGACCAATTAAGTTGGAGGCTTAGTGGGGTGTAGCCAGGCTCACAAAAGTGTAGGGAAGTAACTGTCTTTGGGAATCTAGTTTGAAGCAAATTCTGTACATGTACATGAACTAACAAATGTGAAATATATACACTTTAAACATTATCTTAATTCATAAATTGCTATTTTCGGCAAAACGTGCATCATTGTATGAACAGTTCAGTCTTTAAAGATGTAGATGTGGCTTTTGCTGTGTTCGGGTAAAATCTGATGCCCTTTTGGTAAATCTAAGCTCTTTTAGGCTTAATTATAGGCTGCAATTAAAGGCACCAATGACTAATCAGTCAATCAGCCCCCAGTGGCTCGTACCTGAGGCTGTGGTGTCATGTCCCTCGAACATGAACGTGTCCACCTCGTCACAAATCTCCTGGTACGGCAGGCCATGCCCATCTTCGTCCTTGCAAAAAATACATACATTCACTAAGGCCCATCATTAAATAGTAACCGATTAGTTTTTGTTTCACTACCTCAGATGATCTTAAATGAAAATTAGTTTTCACATTTTCATTACTTTATACAATACTTCATAGTTTACAAACATTTGTTCATTGCTTTTTTAGATCACCCGCTTGTCGCTTAAAACGATGAGGAGGTTTTTGAAAAGAATAAATAATACATGCACTGCAGTATGAAGTGCTGTTATCTGTTACTGTCAAAGGAAAAAAACATGAATTAGTCTGATTGGTTGTGCAGTGTTGACTCACCCGACAGTCGAGCAGCATGTCAATAAAATCCACATACTTCTTCTGCTCCTTGCCGCCCTCCGTCTCCTGACAAAAGGTGACAAGTTTTAACGATTATGAGGATATCAATGCTCTTCAATCAAAATTAAGTGAAGTGGGACATAAACTAAACACCAAGTGTGTAGAGGGAACAGGACCAGAACCCCTCATCTAGACTCCCGTGTTATCGTATAAAAACAATGTTTTCAAACACTGAGATGTTATATAGTGTTGTCCAATAAGGTACAGCGGAGCCTTCAACACACTTCAAACAATAGGCCCGTGTGCTGCCAGAACCCACAGTGATATTGGGGTAATAACCACCAACCTTTTGCTTGATTTTTTTGTCAATGACACTCCTGGTGAACTTGTGCGCCTGGTTGCAGGCTCGGCGGAAGCGGAAACCCTGCGGACTGAAGTAGTAGATGATTTCACTGTGGTACGGGAAGAACCGGAATCTGGGGATTGTGTTAATCGCTTGTTTTTATTCCACATTATATAACGTATTTTATATAATAATCATTTGTTTCTTTAAGTATATATCATATAATATCACTATAGTCTATCAACTACACAACAAACGCTCTTCATATTTAGCAATAGATGGTTAAATATTAAATCAAAATTATAAACACTTACACAATGTATTTTTACTGTTGGCACATTTGTTTTTCTTTCAAAAGAGAATTATTAATATACATGTATATCTTAATTGTATATTGAAATTAACTTTATAACAGAATACAATTTTATTAAGTAACTTTAACACACTAATTTCACACATCTGTCATGATGAAGTGAGAGAAAGTTTCTTTAATCAAGTTTTCTAATACCTCTTGCTGATGAGCTCTGCAATCTCGTATACAGACTTGATGTACGGGTTTCTCTGGCTGAAATGACTAATCTTGATGAATGAATAAACACACAGTGAAAAAAACAGTAATAAGTATCTTTGTAATGTGAATCTAGTTAAAAATTGTTCACATTTAATAGTACCAATAATTGAATAATATTCGAGACAGCAGGAATAAAAGATTTTGCTTTGTAGGATGTTATAAAACTGTAGTGAAGTAACAAAATAATAAGATTTATTTATATTTAAATTAAATATACTAGATATTTTTAGAAGGTGACACAATGGTACCCTTGATTCTGTATGTTCTCCGATACTCCAAATATGCACTTCATCAGACTGTCCAGGGTCATGAGGCTCACGTTTTCAAACATTTCTAATTGCACTGTGCCAGACTTGGATTCATCACAAAGTCGGCTCCATTTTTTCTGTTCAACAAGAAACAAGGGCAAATTACACACCAAATAACAGGTGGTATGTGTATCTATATAAATATAAGGGCTGGTATTGATGTAAAGCTATGCATATATTTTGTGTTACGAACCCAAGTAGTTTTGGCACAATGGATCAGCAAAATGCACATGCGTATTACATGTCTCTGAACGATATATTGATATATATATACCATATATTATATACCATATACATACATAGGCCCTTACATAGGATTGTTTGGCAGATCTAGCAGGTTTATGAAAAATTTGCCTGGAAGGAAGTGCCCGCCCCTTGTGTGTTCTACTGGCAGGGTTCTATTTTTAGGCCCAGTTGGGGCAGCCGGGCAAAAGCACTTGTGAAGAAGATTGATAAGATCTGGTTGCTTAAAAGGTGAACAGCCACTATTCTGCTTGCCACTATTTCACTGTTTTGAAACCTTGATCTCCTCACCCGTCCAAATATACATCTCCAAAGAGACGACTGACACTTTTATAACATTTAATAATTTCTCTTAGGTACAGAAGTACATACAGAGATACTTGGATGGTCTTAAACAGACAGGTTGTATTGTATATTCTCAAATACATGCGAGTCTCAAAGCACACTTAAACAAATCAAATTCAAATGAAAATTTGAATGTATGTGTGTGCGTGCGTGGGTGTGATACACTGACCACCATGATGTCTGCGGAGTCGCTGAACGTTGTCACATAGGGCCGCAGGATATCGAAGTGGAATGAGGGTGTGAGCAGGCGCCGGTTCCGTGCCCACTTGCGGCCCGAACTCACCAGCAACCCATCACCTGCGGGAGCACCAGCAAACTTCATCAGAACGCAGGTCATTTAATCGACAGTAGTACCATGTGAACTTACATTATGGAAGGGTTACGATATAGTGCTCATTGTGACATTGGTGAAAGCCAACCTTTAACCTTCTGCCATTCAAGCGCCCATATATCTTCTAACAGTATACCACGACAGTTCATTGCATTACAACTATAGTCACAACATTGGAAATATTTGAACCGTCGCCAACAGCATTTTGCCATGGTTGGGTCATATACATATTACA
>CM032666.1:28198719-28245974 GCA_019095985.1 Streblospio benedicti | reverse complement strand
TTTAGAATAATTAAAGCACAACGTTCTCATGTCAACTTTTGTTTTCGTTATAATATGGTACATACTCGTTTAAAATGTATTTCATCAGTTCCACAGATGCTTTATGACCTATTGAATTCAACAAAATCAAACCGACGCTGAAACATTACTTACTTTCCAAATATTTCATTTGGGAACAACCTCGATCACAGTTAATGACGTCACGGGAGGATCTGAACTATTTTTTGTGAGTGTCAATCTGGGAGATTGATCATACATGAGAACGTTATGATATAACTTATTTATTATAACAACGAAGCAGACACTCATTGAGTGTGAATATTAACATAGGTCATATGTCCACTATTTCGTCCTAAATATTTGTGAAGATGATACATTTCATTGCTGGTTTATAGTGGTCTAATTTTGAGTTCTTTAGTTCTCATTTTACTCCTTCGCTGAGCTGTCTCTCCGTAGGTTTTTGAATCGTTCAATTACCAAAAACTTAAAGCTTTTTTATTCTCCTTCATGTTGTTCCCTTAGATGTCTCGTATATTGACTTACTAGTTTCAACTATACACTATATATTTTCCTTTTTTTACTGCACATAGTGTGCATTCTCCATTTGATAAATTACTCTATTATTGACATATTTATGAGAATCACATCTAAACTAGAATCTCTCTAAATATTATTTGAATAATGAGTAAATACAAAATTTCCAATTATTTTAGATAATTAAAATGCTTTTCATTATACATTATTATTGAGAATTTCCCTTTAATTTGAAAAATAATCAATTCCAAATATCCGATATTTTGGCAGCTATGTGACGTAAGACAAACGCTATGTTACCAGAATTGATGTGACCTCCTCTGTTCTGATCCATGGTAGATGAATCTTAGGGGTTTGCAAAGTCACTGTACATTAACAACTAAACCGCAGAATGTATATGAACCTGTGATACAAAAAATACACACTTTATATATCAATCCTTTCTTATGAGGGTTAGAATCTCCTGGATACTCCACAAACACAAAGGGTTAATTTGGTTGACAGCGACTAGAGACAAATGAGAAGTTAAAGTTAGCCTCGATCAACCGAGCATTGAAATATAGTCTGGTTGAATGAGGCTATGTTAACGCATGACATTAAGTCCAACAAATGTATGATGTTGGGTCCTACAGACATATGACCTTAAGTCCTACACCCATAGAACATTGAGTTCTACACACGCGTGACATTCAGCCAGACGCCGTTCTTGCTGCGAAGCACAAGCTCCGGCTGCTCCTGGGGAATTCTGGCCTCGTCCACAGACAGCTGGAAGTGGCGCAGAACTTGTGCCACACACACCTTCATCTCATTCAGTGCGAAATGCTGACCAATGCAGTTTCTGAAATGAGTAAGAAAGGTGTAAGTAAGTAAATGAGTGTTTGATATCAGAATGCAATCAATAGTCCAAGTGTCATCAGTACCTGGGTCCTGCTGAGAAGGGCACGAAGGCGTGCGGGTGTCTGCCCTGACTGTTCTCTGGCGAGAAGCGCTCTGGGTCATACAGCTCCGGGTTCGGCCACACGCGGTCATTGTGGTGACACGCGTAGATGCCGATCCCAACGCAGGTGCCTGATAACATGAGTAGAATAATATGAATGAACATCAATGGGGAAGAGACTGTGACTCTCATGAACTTCCATGATGAGGCTACATCTATATTCAGACTGCTTGAGGCTAGCACGTGTCCCAATGATTGTCTTCATAAGGAGGTTGCACTATGTCCCACCTGCGGGTGCGGTCCTGCCATCGGGCAAGTTGAGTGGCTTGGTGATCTGGCGGCCGATGTTGGGCACTGGCGGGTGGAGACGCAGGCTCTCCTTCAGGCACTGGGCGAGGTACTGGAGGTGAGGCAGGTCACTCCTAAAAAAGACAGCAAGACAATAATGTGTGTGATTTTAAAGGATGTGTGTGGGGCATTGGGGTGGGTTTGGAAAAGTGGGGCTGAGGTTGTGGAACCAGGTGGACAGTATACTCCGATCTTCATATGTTAATAGTGGTATTAAGACGTTTGAAAGAAATTCGCTGTTTTCCATTTTAATACTGATAATTGGAGCTACTCCCTTTCTATGCTGATATACCAATAACCTTGTAAGAATAGATTATAAGGAAAAATAAATCAAAGCATTTGTTTAGTTTGATTCAGTATAGAGATATTTTCCTACCATTCTACACTTGCTTTGTCTCCCAGAACTTGGTTTATCTCTTCTCTGCATTTCTGCTGGTATTCCGGGTGTCTGGCGAGGTTGTACAGAAACCACGAGATTCCTGCAATAAGCAGAAGGCAAAATGATACCATATTCTAATATCACAACTGACTTAACCGCATTGTGAACCAAGTGGCAGGTGCAGTGACCGAAGACCAATGGTGGGCTACGACCAGGGCCCCAACATTCAGAGATCTCATCTCATATTTGGAAAGTAGGATGGAAACTGACATGCACATTTCAAAGCTAAGTTAAACAGCCTTTAATCTAACTTCAGTTCCAAAAAAGAAGAGAAGTACATGCATAAAACTATACTATCGGTGTGAATCTAGTTTGAAATAAACCTAAGACTTGCAAAACAGAGCTTAGATATACACTTAAAACATTTTCTTAATCTATCAATCGCTAATTGCAATTGTGGTCAGAAAATCCATCATTGTATGAGCGGCTAAAGATGTCAATGGCGTTACTGCTGTATTCGGGTAAACCAGACGCCCATCTTGGTAAATTTAAGCTACTTTAAGTCTTAATTAGAGTCTGCATCAGCCATTACATATTGCGTACCTGAGGCGGTGGTGTCGTGTCCCTCGAACATGAACGTGTCCACCTCGTCACAGATTTCCTGGTACGGCAGGCCGCGCCCATCCTCGTCCTGGGGGGAAAATCACTTACAATTACAACCACAATTCTACTATAGAGACGGTCATTCAGTAAGGATTGTTTTACTTATCACATGGACTCAACCTTTTTTCCAGATAATCTAAGATTAAAATTTAGTTTTTCACAGTTTCCATACGTTTTACAAAACTGTTTGCTCATTTCTCTGCAGCAATTGCCACAAACCAACTTTTTATCGTTAAAGATAAAACACGCCCATAAATGTTGATGGAGACAACTACTAACTACACTAACTACGGAAACTAATGTACACTATATTGAAAAAATAAAAATACAATAAAAAGAAAGAGTTTTTTAAAACAAACAAAAATATTTCTTGTCTATTATATAAAGACAATCAGAAGTGTACACAAAATGCTGCTGGTGTCTTTGATTATGAGATGTGTATATCATGTGTATGTGTGAACTACTTTCAAAGAAACAAAAAGAGTTAGTCTGTCTGATTGACTGTCACAAGAGAAAATAACATGTATACAACCCTTGAAAACAGGGAACGATAGTTGCCAATGCTGGTAAACACCTTGGGCACTAACAGGTTACCGCCTGTTTCCATGTCTGTTAACAACCCATTGCCAAACCTGTTTACAATGCGTTCACAACATTTTGTAAACCCTTTGTAAACACAATTTGTTATCAAAGCAAGTAGACAAGATTCAAAACAAACACCGTCATGTTCTTTTTACTGGAGTATTACTCAGTTTATAAAGTTTCTTATTTCCAAGAGTAATGTGTTACATGTCAATAGATTTTGTAAAACACTAGAGCTTCTAGTACTTTATTAATATTCACACATGTACTGTATTGACTCACCCGACAATCAAGCAGCATGTCAATAAAATCCACGTACTTTTTCTCTTCCCTGCCATCCTCCATCTCCTGACGAAAGGTGAGAATGTTAATGATTATCATATAAAAACCACTGACATTTTCATACAGTATTGTCCAACGAATTAGTTACAGCAGAGGCTCAACCAAAGTTCAAATAATGGCCCCTTGTGCCGCTAGTACCCAGAATGAACTCTAAATAAACCTTTTGCTTGATTTTTTTGTCAATAACACTCCTGGTGAACTTGTGGGCCTGGTTGCAGGCTCGGCGGAAGCGGAAACCCTGCGGACTGAAGTAGTAGATGATCTCACTGTGGTATGGGAAGAACCGGAACCTGGTGATAGTGATCATCATATGTTTTTAGTTCATCACATAGTACATTTTATGCAATAAACATTTGTTTTAGAGCGAATCACATTGTGCATTTGGTATAATAATCAGTTGTAAACATCACATTGTATAATGACAGTGTATCAATTATACAAATGCTTTTGATAATTAGCAATAGGTGACAAATATATCAAAATTAATGAACACCTACAAATGTATTTCTGACAAAGTGTACTAGTACAAGATATAAAAGCAAAAATTACTCATGTCCATCCCCCTTATAGTTTATAGCTTGAAATTAACTTTATAATTGAATACAATTTTTTATTAAATAAGTCTAATAATGCAATAATTTCAAACATCTGTCATGGTAAAGCCAGAGAAAATTTCTTTAGCTTCGTTTTTCTGATACCTCTGGTTGATGAGATCTGCCATCTCGTAAACAGACTTAATGTATGGGTTCCTTTCCCTGAAATAGATAATGATGATGAATAAATAAACACACAGTGAAAAAGGAATGAAGCAATAAGTATTTTGTCATGGCGATCTAGTTGAAAATGCTCACATTTCTAACAGTACCTCAAATTAACAAGAAATATGGACGAATATTTGAGATAGCAGATATTCACGTAAATACATTAATAGGTATATTTCATATGCAATATAATTTTTAGATTTGAAAGTGGTGACACAATGTTACCCTTGATTCTGGATGTTCTCCGATACCCCAAATATGCACTTCATCAGGCTGTCCAGGGTCATGAGGCTCACGTTTTCAAACATTTCTAATTGCACCGTGTCGGACTTGGATTCTTTGCAAAGGCGGCTCCATTTTTTCTGTTCAACAAGAAACAAGGGAAAGTTACACACCAGTAATCATGCGTCTCAAAACTATTTATAAATATTGTCAATGTTATCAATATGTAGGTAGGCCCTTGTATAGAATTGTTGGGCATGGTAGATCTAGGATATCTCATAAGTAGCTGGATACTTGTCAAATCATGAGCACCCTGAAACCCAGCAGGTAATGCAAAATCTGCCAGAACGGCAGGGGACCCCAACTGGTATCTGCCTCTGAAAGGGGTTATATTTTAGGCCCAGTTGGGGCAGCCGGACAAAGCCATTGCAATGAAGCTTGATAAGATCTGGTTACTTGAAAGGTGAAAATTATTTTATGTATTCAAAAGTCATATATTGATAGTACCCTCAGTTAAGACTAAATCTATGAGACTCTACATAAAAAGATATATCCATTTCTCTCAGTCACAAGAATACATGCAGAGACACTTGGATGGTCTTAACAAACAGGTTCTATTGCATAATCTCAAATATGCGTGGGTCTCAATGGACACTTTTCATCAAATTAAATTTCAGTATAAAATGACAATTTGAATATATGTGTATGCGTGTGTGCAAGCGTGTGTGCAATGTACTCACCACCATGATGTCTGCGGAGTCGCTGAACGTGGTCACGTATGGTCGAAGGATATCGAAATGGAAAGCGGGTGTCAACAGGCGCCGGTTCCGTGCCCACTTGCGGCCCGAACTCAACAACAACCCGTCACCTGCCGGAGCACCAGCAAACTTCAGTAGTGTACAGGTCATTAAAGTGAGGGTCAGACAGCCGCGAATATCTTAATTTTCAGTACACAGTACCATACACGATGTGAACCTGCACTAGGGAAGGTTTAAGATATAGAGCTCATTGCAACATTGGTGGAAGCCGTGGGCTCTATATCTTAAATCAAATGTCGTTCAAGTGCCCATCATATCTTATGTCAATGCTCCTTCATTTCATTAATGCTATTGTCAAACAATCGCAAATATTTTCACCGTCAACACATCATGCAGCATCTGCACCATGGGAGCTTGTCCTGTGGTAGGTTTAAGATATAGACCTTGCGGCTCCCACCATTGTTTGCTAAGGCACTTTAAGATATGAAGTACATGGCACCATTGGGGTAAGCCTTAGAGCTGTATATAGTAAGGACCGTTATCATGGTTATCAATTGCGAAAATTAATTTCTGGTAAAAATGATACGTGATCATTGTTTATTGGCACACTAGTCTGTGTTTTAAAGATTAAATCATATTTTCCACAATGTATTTTTTCAAGCAAAAGCTCTGCTGTGAAATATATGCTTGAAAAACTTCGATCGTTATGTCTGTGGATTTAGTTTACCATATTTTGTATGTTTATCTCATGATTATTTACTGGATCCTGGAGATTGTTTTGACAAGAGAACAAATAATAAAATACTTACCAATCCAATCCAGTATGAACCGATACCCAACGGGATCTTTTGGCTCTATAACAAGTAGATAGATACATGGTTTGGGATTATAAGGGGAATTTTGAAAACCCATATACAATACTCACTTTGCCATTGATTAATTTAATAAATAATTACATGTCTCCATTGAAATATTCTCAATTTGTGAAACATTCAAGTAATACGTTTAATTGTTGTATTAAATGGTAAAGAAATAACATGCTAAGAATTGTAAGAGATTCAAGAAATTTTGAAATTGAAAATAGTGATGTAGCTTAACCATTCCATACCACTAAACTAAAGTATCTGTGGAACACCGCATAACCGCTCTCACCACCCAACAAATATCTGTATTTTCTGCAGTTTCTCCCAATATTACCAACCATTGTGCTTTTTTGTACGAGTTTTTCTTTTAATAGGGATTGTGTGCAACATGAAAATGACTTCTTTGGGGCAGGGTGCGGGGGTGGGAGGGCGGGGACTGACCCGCAGTGGCGCTGATGGCCTGGATCGTATCCGGTCCACACATCTTGAGGATAAACCAGAAAGGAGTGATCCACATGGGCCAGGCGTCACCGTACTGTCGCGTGTACTCAATATTTCCCTGCAGCATCTTGCCGGGGAGGGACATCATCTGGATTGGAGAACAGCAGCTGCACTGTTTGTAGGTTGTAATTAAAGGGGTGAATATGAAAGTGAGTTATGGGGAAAGAGATGGCAGGTGAAACTGTGGGAAGTTGAATTAAAAAACAAAATAGGGACATTGCAGGTAAGAGCAGGAAATGGAAGATGTGGGATTTCTCGACACCTTGTAAACCTTGATTGCTCAAACTGAGTTCTCGAGTAGGAAATAGTTACTGCTCCGTATCAATTTGGATCATATGGACCATGTACATAGCGGCATATATTTTATATATTTATTTGGGGCCATTATGGCTATTATTTATTCCCAATTTGATACCTTATATCTTTTATGAATCAATGTTAAGGTAGTTTCTATGAAAACTCTGAGTTGTTTGGTTTGGTCTCACTAGAAGACAAGTTTGAGGGTTTAAAAAATCAAGATATTTTAGGTTTGTTGTACTACTATCCAAAACAACATAGCATTGGTGGATAGTTGCGGCTCCAATGCCTCAGTAACACCTCACAGCTCTGCAATGACAGCAGCAATTGGTCTGCCTAAAGATTCTACCTGTGCCATATTTCCAAACAGCCAGTCGGGCGGCGGGCCCGGGTAGTGCTTAGCCAGCATCTGGCGGTCCTGTCGTCGCTTCCACAGGAGGCGACCCGCTTTGTAGGTGGCGACAAGAGCAGAGACCACGGCCAGCGTGCCGCACGCGCTCCTCACCGTCTCACGGTCCACGGCCCCCAGCCGGGGCGGGGACCAGGCCTTGTCCGGCAGCAGGGTGGCGAGGTGGGGCGGGGACCAGGCCCCACTGGGCAGCAGGGAGGATAGTTGGTTGCCCATGTCACACTGTACCAGGAGCAATAGCAGCAGCTGAGAAAGAGGTTTCCCAGTGAATTACTTGGGGGGGGGGCTTGGTCATAAAATGGGTACAGACCCCCACACACACACGCATACACCAATCTACCTATTTTGGGGGAAACATGACCCGCAATATGCCACTATATGAGAAAATTTAATGTGACATAACATACCAATACATGTACCTGACAAAAATGTGACATAATATACAAATATCTGACAAAAGCGTGACATAAATATACTAAAAATTTGGGGGGAAATCCACCCAGAATACACACAAATGTGAGAAACACACCCAGTTTCTGAACACGTCCGTACTCACCGCAATAATGTGAGACCCCACCCCCCTTTCACCACAAGGAATTACTATAGCTAATGATGACCCAGCTGACATATTGATTCTACAATTACTTTATATCTAAATCAAATCAAAATCAAATAATTTATTAAATCAGACATCAATACATGTTCATATAACAAATAAAAACGTATATACAGTATTTACATGCAGATATAATGATTATCACAGTTAAATGCACTTGAAATATATATTTAATAGGTAATTCATTGAAAGTCTTGAAACAATTGCAATGTCAATAGAATCTGTCTGTGTCTTGTTCTGCTTGAACAGTGATATTTTTTCTCTTTCTAATGACATTTCAAAATCGTGTATACGATGACATGCAATATAGATAAAAACAATATTCTTATTTCGATTTTACCTGAAATTATAACACGTGAAATCCTGTCACAAATTAAATGCAATGCATTTATTTCTGGTCTGTAGATGGAGTGGTTTTATCGGCCTTCAAAGTGAGCTTCTTGTATATGATTTAATGATGTTTAGTAGACTTTGTTGTTTACACAGCCATGATTTGAAAAGGGTTGAAATTACGGACTATACAACACACACGTTGTGGTAGACTTTGATTTGTCATATGCAAATAGCAATAGCACTTGTCGTATGATGTTCACACGGGTTTTCCTGAAGGTGTCCACTCGAAACGCAATATGCGTCCTAGGCCTGGTATAAGTAAGACAGGTGTCCAGCAAAAGGTGTGAATGGGATGGGAGTTCCCAGTAGAAGGGTTCAAATTGTAATTCCGTTAGTGAACAATCCAATTTCAAAATTTAAAAAAAAAAAAAAGAAAAAAAAAAGAGAAAAAAAGAAAAGAGAAAAAAAGAATGTGTTCAGTAAATTATTA
Organism: Streblospio benedicti; assembly: GCA_019095985.1. NCBI lineage: Eukaryota > Metazoa > Annelida > Polychaeta > Spionida > Spionidae > Streblospio > Streblospio benedicti. The sequence continues at coordinate 28,236,939 of CM032666.1, read as the reverse complement.
ATAACATGGAAGAAACTGAATTTATTTATTATCATATTTCAATTTATCTGTAATATGTGGTTTGATTCATTATATTAACTTATTATACCATTGTGTTTATTAGGCATGTGTCGGCAGTCAAGCTATGTTTTTTAAAGACCACAATGTAAATATAGCAGTTCTTTGTGTAAGCTTTCATGTTGTGTTATCCGAGGAACATCACGTGGCAATCATGAATTGTGATTATACGTGATATCATATTCTATTTAAATTTTGATTGTACTTGTTTTGGTTTAAAAAAAATCTAATCTAATCTAATCTAGAATAATCTCAGTGTTCCTTCACTGTACATCTGTGCTGATGTGAGCGGGATTCCACATATCACGGCCGGTGTACATCAGATGGGATGAAAAGCTAGACAGGGTGCAGTTGTCACAACAACTTGAGTTTATTTAGGCGGTTAAAACACATAGCATATTTAATAAGTACATAGAGTATTTACAAATGTACCACGGTGGCGGTTTTCATTATCACGTGTATGTACATGTACAGTACGTTCACATGTGCTCAACACGCTACATGCTGCATGCGACAGCTACAGGCGACACGCTCACATGTGAATGTTCTCAGGCGATTGGCATAAGTACTATGTACATTCCATATTGACATGGTGATCATGAGATAGGGACTTCAATCGCCCAACTACCCAACTAGACTGCCCCCCACCCCCCAACCCGCCCTCGGCCTGTCGTTGTAACATGTATTCCCTCATTTAAATGTTGAAGACTCCCTTTGATATATGTCTATAAAATTCCCTGTCGTATGTAGCGGGTAGCAAGTAGCGTACATCTGACCGTGGGCTAATTGGTAGTATGTTTTAGCTAGGTAATAGATATACAGTGGTGATGTTAAACCACCCCGGTGGCTAACCTTGAGTGGTCCCAAAATAGAGGTGGTCTCTTAAAGAGGGTTATGATGGTCCATTCATAAAAACCAAACTTGTCATCGGACCGCCACTCTGAGTATCAGATATCAGATTGTCATATCTTGACACCTGATACTCAGAGTGGGTACCGCGGGTAATGGTCATATTTATGACAGAAGTCGAATAAAAACTGAATTGGTCTTATCTAGAGGGTAGACGGCATGGGGTATCGGGTGTGATCATGAACAAGTAGATAGGGTATAAACATAGGCGCTTGCATCAGTACAGTAGATTGTTATTAATCTAATAATAATATAAGTTTATTTCACATGATAATACATGCATACACATATAAAACAAATATATAGACTTGCATTTAAAAATATGCATATATATATAGTTATAGAATAGAGAAAAATAAATTTGAACGATCATGCTTTAAATAAATTCTCTTTCAAAGTCCCTAAGTTTTGTATAGTAAAGTCTATTGATGCGAGCGCGTATGGTGCTAAACGTATGTCAGTGTGGTGGCTATAATTAGTTCCTGAATGAATTACAAAAATAGAATAGAGAAAAAAAATTTGAATCATGGGCTTTAAATAAATCTTCCCCTAAGTTTTTGTAGCCCATGGTGCTAAACGTCATGTGTAGGTGGCTATAATGGTTCCTGAATGAATTACAACGTGTGTGTGTGTGTGTGTGTGTGTGTGTGTGTGTGTGTGTGTGTGTGTGTGTGTGCGTGCGTGCGTGCGTGCGTGCGTGCGTGCGTGCGTGTGTGTGCGTGTGTGTGTGCGTGCCGGGGGTGGGGGTGTTGTACTCCCCTTCCCCATTAAAAATGGATATGTCAGTGTGATAAATGAAAAGGTTTAAGAGAGGGGGTTCTTTAAGGTTACTTTTTCCTAAAAGGGGGCATTTGTGCTTGCAATTAAAAAGGTAGCTCTTAAGTTATTCTTATTTTGAGCTATAAATGTATGTATATTTGTTTATTTGTTTTCAAACCAAAGATTCGTAAGAAGTATATATTTAACTATTAAAAAGACATAATTCTGTATGTACGCCGAATGATTACGTATCACTGTCAGCATGAGGGTAGGGTTTAACGGATAAACGGAAAAGAATAATGATGTAAATGTGTTCAGTTCCAGGGTGTTAACCCTTGTGTGTGTTCTTTTCCATACAAAATAAATGTAACACTCATGAAAAACAACAACAAAAACAACAAAAAATGTAACACTGTATGTATTGTTAAGTAACAATGCAAACTAAGTAGGACTGTCCTGATGTCATTCGTAGTACGCTAACTTATGAATGAAAATTATGTAAAGTGCAAATACATTCATTAATTATCAACAAAAATGCAAGCCACGATTGTATATCAGAGACATAACAAAAATTGTGATTTTATTTTCTAAATTGACAACGATCAGAGCATGAACATCGTAGCATGTGTTGTTAACATGTCAAAGCGGACAGTCATGTTCGCAGCACGTGGAGTCTCAAACAAAACATCAGAATTGCTCCACCAATTAGGTCAAAGACTCAGATGACGCGTCAATCACGTGACGGCTGCAGGTGCATGTCATTATACCATATTTGTAGAATTCATTCCTAATATGGCAGCTGAGTGAGAGAAGCTAAAGTGTGTCATTCCAAATAAGGAATATACGAAAGCCAATCATTGGACCTCAAATTTCAGCGCGTTTGTAGCAATAGGAGCGCAAGTTTTAACTTTTGGAAAGTACAAAAAAAGAAGTTTTTAGCAGAAATGACCGAGGTAAGTAAATAAATACCCGTTCAGCGACGTGCATTGCATCAGCAATGTAAACGACTGAACCAAGGCCTACAAGTTGTTTTGTTGTCCTAAAATAACATGTTAAAAGGTGTTTCTCACACACTATTTTATTAATTATCATAGAAATTAACATTTTATATGATTGTTCACGTTGAAAAATAGTCTATGATTCTATATGAAACATAACAAAATAATTGAATATTGATTGATTTGTTTATTTTGAATATATTATATAAATTTTAACTATAGTGACGTTGTATATACCTTACAGTTGATGTTAATACAGTTTATACCCAGCCCTTCTAGGGATTTATAAACGCCTTAAATAGCTTATAGAAATCATATACATATGGGATAAATACAAATATATGGCCACATAGATCTATGTGCGATAAACATTTCAATTTCTTTTCCGTAAAACATTTTGACGGATTTCCCATGCAGCAACAATAATATTTGATACATCTTTCCAAACACTTTTCATATATCTCTCAACATCTAAATTTTACAAAGGTATCGTCTAAATAGGCCGCCTTTTAAGATAATAAATGCATAACATTTACATATAAAGGAAAAGCACACAGGAAATGCACTTCACCTACAACCAGCTCACGTAGCTCGCAGATTCGTTGCTCGACAAGTAAATTCCTAAATCTACCGGTCTCTATTTGATGTAAGTAAAGTTAAAAGTTTTTGTTTAAATAACTACGTTGGATTTCCAGTTGGCCACACCAAGTTCAGTAAAAAGGCATGTCATCTCTGTACACCAATTTTGTTTACATATTTGATAATCCCATTCAAACATTTTTTTTCTTGTTAATCTATTCTCTTCCATATATTACCAATTAAGCCTATGCCACAGTCGTATACGAAACATATGTAACTTTTGGACTAAGCCAACCCACATCTCCAGTTAATAGGTGCAAACAATGAAACGATTATCGATTTTGACCCTAGTCATAACATTATACACCTTTTTGCTATATTATAACATGAACAGGTGTTTGTATTTAACTTTTTGCTCTATTAATTTTCACTCGCCATGATATTAGTAGACGTATGTCATACAACCAACATGTTACAAATCTAAATTACATATACACATGAATAAACCAAGTTATCACGTGTTAAAAGAGGTGAGGTAGGCCTAAAGCGGACAATTCACATTTTCTCAGAGTATAATGTTTTCACCTGTATGCGGCACACCAGACGATCTTGATGACGTCATTTTTGTACGTGCACCTACAACATTGCGCTGACGTCTGCTGACTACGACAATCAGACGACGGTTCCTGGTCCGTTTTGATGTCGATGTTTGCATTTTTGACTAAATCCTTTCAGGGGTCACACGAATAGCCATCATATGTAAATAATTTTCCATGACAACTCAAATTGCCAATTGATTATCAACGAATATCACATATTTCATCTTTTTTTTGCATTTATGCTACACGTAGAAACTTAATAATTAACCGAAAGGTTTAAAATATTAGCATTCATGTGATGTGAAATCACTTGCTAGCGCCCGTTCTACGCGCGCAGACTACATAAACAAGTCTGTATTGCATGTATTGATCAGGTTTCATAGGAAAAAATGATTTTTTTCTTTTCTAGGAAATCATGGAAATATGATAAAAAAAAACAATGAGTGGCAACTTCAAGAATACGTTTTGACGTATCTGTATCTGTATAGATATGACTGCTTGAGGTCCTGAACAGGCGCGATGGCAGCGGGAGGCCACGTGGTGTTGGTACATGGACCTCCAGAGGCAGGCTAGGTAGCCAACTGAGCCCTGGGGGTGGGGGATCACATTAGCTATTGTTTTCAAACTAGGTGAGTTCTTTTACGTGCAGGTCGTTTCATATTGCCGCCAGTGGGGTTTGTGATTGTTTGGATTTGTGATAAACCCAGTTATTCCACGAATATTAAGGGATCTGAATCACGGCTATATATACTACGTATTTAGCCGTGAGATAATGTTGACGATGATCTATACCATATGACCCATATTTAATTAACATGTACATATGTACTGTTACAATGACTCATGGGCTACTGCAGTAAATTATACAGGATGTTTGGCGAGCGAAAAGTGTTTTCTATTTTTTTTTTCAATATTCTTTTTGAACAACTGGCCAGCAAAGCAAACCAATTGTTCTTTATATACATACCAAATATGAAAAGGTTTCATTGTGTGTGTGTGTGTGCGCGCGTGTGCGCGTGCGTGTGTGTGTGTTTTGCTATTTGAGGTTCGCTTGCTCAACTTTGAGAAAGCTAAACCAATGCCGAAGTTCTCTGAGAACCCACGAATTATTTTATGCTAACAGGGTATTGGGTTATAATAGGGATCAAGAAATCCAACACCCCTGTTTATCATTCTTATTTCATTTCCCACGTTTCTCTTTGCTTTGTCCTTTTCCCAACATTCCACTTTTTTTATTTTTCAGCATTCCTACACTATCCTAGGCTTTCACTTCATTGAAATATTCATGTTTTTCTTCTTTCTTTCTTTTTTTTTCTTTTTTTTTTGGGGGGGGGTGTTCCCCCACATCGCACTTCCTTATGAACCCCCCCTTTAGAGTGTGAAGTCCTAGTTTCCCAGCATCATTGCAATGACCAGACCAGCTGGTGTGTATATTAAAAAAGTTCAAATCAGTGTATGTCGATATACAAAAAAAAAATAAAACAAAAAAACACAAAAAAACAACAACACAAAAACACAAAAACAAACCTGGAAGCGGCGTACTTAAAATTTGAACTTTTTGAACAGACAAACAATTCTGCAAAACAGGTCAATTGACCACCATGTGCAGGCGTCGTTTAAAAAGTCTCCATTGGAAAATATTCAGCCCTTGGACCCTTGTCAGCCATTTGAATGTTCCATTTGAGAATACAATCACATTATCTTTCAATCATAAAGTCAGTACTCATTTACCATGAAGCTCCATCACACAGAGGAGCATACTGCACCAGCCAATTGTGACTGAATTTGCCCAACACTCACCCTTCTCTCTGTCAATATTAAGATGTTATTTCAGGTCAACAACCGTAATCACTAGGTCACTGATGGCTTTTCAAAGTTGTTACTCACAACAACAATCCATTTATAGCAGTAGTATTCGATCCTACCCTGCAGCCTTCAAAAGTATCAATGACGTACACCTGTGTATTGTTTCCCAAACGCGAGGACACAATCGATGTATCCAGGCAGGAAATGGCAATTAATTTTTATATCTGAATTATATAATAAAAAAATAGAAAAAAATAACAACAAACAGATGCATTGCGCAATAGTGTCATGCAACACACTCATGAATAAACCATGAGAATAAATCATAAATCATTTCAAACACTCATATTACTCTATATTTCATTTTTTGTTATCATTCTGAAATAAGAATGTTGCAAATGATGCAGTTGCATGCTCATGTAGCATAATTGCAAGTTACAGTAATAACCTAAATTGACATTACGTTTGTGCTGTCCTAGTAAGCACATGCAAGGCCACAATAACAAGATCAGGTATTTGGATCAACCTAGGACTACAGTTATTAATATGCAGTCTACACCAGTTAGTGAATTATGTACACTTTGTGAACCTTGATTCTTGATAGAAAATCCTCGAGATCCCATCTGTTGAAGTATGAAATGTGATAGAGCTAGTTTAGATGGAATGAAAGTAGTATGGAGTGAAATTCCTAAGGAGCAAGTAGCCTCCTAGTGCTAATGGACCAGCTAGTCTCTATACGTTGGCGTGTATTAAGTGAAACGTTATCTACTACACACGTACTTACCCTTCGGCGTATTTCTTCACGTTAATACCAAACCATTCCTCCACACCGCAGTATTTGTATGAAGCAAAGGATGTTCTCCACTAGACGCCCGTCCACAGCCCCCCCCCCCCCCATGGGGTCCGTGGTGACTGGCCACATGCAGTCTCATTATAGAGGTATTCATATTGTGGAGGTGGCAGATACTGGCATATCCATGATTTCCTGGAAAGGTGTCGAGTGGTAGGGCAAGTGTATGCAGTCTATGCACCCTAGCTGCGACCTATAGCGAGCTGGTCTTGGAAGAGTCCCACAACCCCAACCACCTCGTCCTGGAATCTGCCACGTGGTGTTGAACAGCTGGGTCTCACAGACTCTGATGTTGCAGCTGGATCAGCGGGGCAGAAATAATCTGGTGAAGATTTCATCCAGGAATCGGATTTATCAGATCAGGAAGTTTCTTTTCTTCTATGACCGTATCACTTTACATGAGTCACGCCATCATCCACACACACACACACACACACACACACACACACACACACACACACACACACACACACACACACACACACACACCTGACACACACACACACACCTGACACACACACACCTGACACACACACCTGACACACACACACACACACACACACACACACACACACCACACACACACACACCTGACACACACACACACCACTCAGTGGGTATAAGATTTCTCATTAACACAGTCACAATACAAGGTCATTTTCGTAGAATGACCTTGAGGTGACCTTGATGCGTAAAAGTGCGGTATAAACAGTGGGTGCTACGTCATCGAGGATACAATGCCAGCCTATCACGCAGGCCTCTCATGCAAGAGCCAATATGCATGGCTGAAGATGGAATAAATAATTTTTTTTTTTTTTATACACTTGACATATTTCTCCCAATAACTCATTATTTTACAATTATTAGTATCTGTTTTGATATCAATACCCATAAAAAAGTGGACTGTCACTTGCACATTAGGAATAAAGAGCCCTGCATGAAATTGTAGCCTCTATCACCCATGCCCTGAAAGCCAAAATTAGCTGGCCAGAAATATTTATTAAGGCTGATAAGAAGTCAATGTTTACAAATGTGATTTTTAGTACATTTCATGAAACCTGTAAAAATTGATTAATTATTAATTAAAGAAGAAATGGAGCACTGCACATAGATAAAAATGTGTGTATTCAAATGGCTCAGCAAGTACTATCTATGTGGCATTAAAGGTAGATATGACATGAAATTCCCCTGTGTGTGTCTCTTTAATATATTAGAGCTAGACGCTGTACTCATCATGCTCACTTGCATCCAGCTTGACCCACGAGCATTAACATTAGCGAGGGGTACGTGTTTATATTTAAAGAGGTCAATAAATAACAGACCTTAATTATTTTTGGCCTATTTTTCCACATCTCTAACTTTTTGGGCCTTTTTTCAAACATCCCACAATTTTTCAGACTTTTCTTCCACATCCCATTTCCTTGAAACCCTAGCTTCTAATAGTGAGGTGTGCCCGTGGTGAGGTGTATACCCCATGAAGTTATCATTCTATCATTCCGTGCATAAATCACCGCCATTAATGCATAGTTCCTTTGTTTGTGTCAGGGTATTATTAGAGTTAATCACCAGCACTTGAATAGATTGTTTATAAGTCAGAGGGACGTTCTGAAAAATAATGCCCTATTGATTTTAATTGTGCATGCAAATAGTAATAAGGTCAGGGGGACGTTCTGAAAAATAATGCCCTATTGATTTTAATTGTGCATGCAAATAGTCAAAGATCAATATTTGGGTTATAATTATTTGGAAGAGTCCATTTGCGTGAGGTGTGATACCTTTATTTTAAAAAAAATCAATTAACATTTTAGTGATTTAGTAGGCCTACAATGCATCACTCATTAATACAGAGAGCAGTGAGTATTTTCGAACTATGTATTAAGTCCGATAATCACCTTGGATTTCACAGAATGCAAAATCCAACGTGATTATCTAACACATAACCCACGCTGATTGGTCGACCAGCGTGCTCAATTATACTGTTGACTACACGCGCGGAGACCACTAGTCTAAAGTAGACTAGTACCGTCACATTTTCTTTACAGCCGCTGACGTTGCATGGTCAAAGTGGCCATGAGAACGTTATGATATGATTTATTTTAAAATAAAAACGAATCAATCACCCACTTAGTGTGGATTTTAGTCATGATAGAATGGTATTTGAGTGAACAGCATGTGACCTCGTGACTTCGAGTGCAGGGTCTAGTCTATGCCAGCGGCGTCAGCATGTGACGAACTGCAAATTATCTAATAATCCTGACGTGCGTATAACGTTGGTTTTTGTACGTCAAGCATGTCTTAACGTGCGACGTAATATTGTAAAGCGTTTTGCACAGGTACGTTGTTTTTGATATTGAACGTTTGTCATTTCCATGTGTTTACATTTTGCAAAAAATGAGGAGGCTACATTATTGAAAAGATGCGTGAGTAATATGGTAATGAACATTTTTGCAACACTTATGTATTTAACTATCAACTTACAACCCTTGTTTGACGTAAACTACCTTGGATAAACGCAACGTGTGTTGGTGCAGCAATGTAGAAAATGGATTCAGTGCATTATACTGGTAATTACTGAATGGTCATTTGTAGATCTAGATAGATTGTTTTGGCGAAGAAGACGTGAACACAGACGAGTATAGACAGTATAGATATATGTGTATTGTTGTAATGAATACACAATGAGAGAAAGTAAAGGTTTATGTGTAGGAAACTAGGTATTAACACAGTGTGGTTATTCTAGGAGAATGCATGGTTTCCTCCCCCTACTGGAAGATTTCAAACCCATATGGAAGTCGGATAAAACTTGACCAATACAAACTGACCAATGCGTACCCTAGCAATTGATTGGAACCAAGTGAGTGTGTTACAAATTAAAACTAACCAGGTGCACTGGCAGATCCAGAGATCGCATGATTTTGACTGTTTCTTACTTTGAATCCTTGAATTAAATCCTGGCTTCCTGCACATCCCTGATCCAGACTGGATTTCTCTCAGAAAATCGTTTCTTAATACAGTGTTGACGATTGATAATTACTAAGGCACCTCTGAAATTTGCCTCTTGATATAGTAAAGATGTTTTACTACACATTCAATGGCGGGCGTTGGTTTGGGGTAAAAATAGACCATGGTACCATTTGAAATAGTGATAAAATAAGAGAGCAGTGTATGTTTATCTATTCTATGGAAAATATTTACATTTGATCCAAACTGTTGACAGTGGTTTTATGCCATGTATGATTATTTTGCAATCGATGATTACTTGAACAGCGCAACAACACTAGATCCTAATTTCTCTTATAGGAACGTTAGTTATCAGTTGCACAAGTTGATAATGCAGGTTTCCTGGTAGATTTATCAATATCAATCCTATAAGTGTTTTGATTACAAACTGACATGTTAGACGTGAATTGAATGACCCACCATCTAGTTCCAAGATATCACTTTGTATTCCAGTTGACATAATTATAGAAAGGTAGTGTGCCAGAGATGAAATTGTTTACCAACAAGCACTGGAAACTCCACTGGTCGTTTCTCTCAATCATGGAATCACGTTATTGACTATGTAGGCAAATCATCTCATAGTATATCAGTGGCGTAGGCAGGATTTTGCTGATGTGTATGCACAACTGACAACACATTTTGAAAAACAGTGGCAAAGCCACTGCAGCGAGCGCCGTAGGCACAACGCTGAACAGGCGGGGTCGGGGGATTTCCCCCTGAAAGTTTTTGAAAATTGGAGTAAACATGGTTGCATTTGGGGCAATCTGTTGACAAAAACAATGAATGACTCTAAATACAATTTTTACAGCGATTCATGTATCAGTTCAGGGTAGAAAATCAATAAAACAATGTGTACGCACTGCGTTGTGTGCATTACAGTAGCTACGCTACTGTATATTGTACAGGTGTTAGAGGATTCCAATATGATGAGAAATATATTATAGCTACATTGAATTACATAAGAGTAAGCAGCAATAAGCTATGGATATGAATTATCATACAGCCCCTGGTTAAGTCAGGACCTTTGTGCACTCACACATAACTGGGCTTGTCACTAACATACGCTGCAATCTGAAGTTAATGTAATTTTGTTGGAAGAATTGTTTTTACATATGACCAAGTTTTAATCTGAGACCATCATTTACTTGACAATGATTTGAAGTCTGATATATATTTCAAAGAGCAATGAACGAACAGCGTTTGGGGCATGGAAATCCACATAAAATGCCCGGTCTGTCTTCTTTTGAGTAAGGATGTGGTAATTGTCCTCGATTTCATTTTTAAAAGGCAGCACATGTAGAAGGTTTGCAACTGATAGCATTTTCAAAAAATGTATGAACTATGTCAATCAACAAAAAAAACTTCTGAGGAATATCTGTTCATTGCTAAAATGTTATAGGCGCTAATCCAAAGTGTTTCTATAATCGCGAACATCACTTTATTCATATGGATGGTGTCTTTGGTATCAAAGCCAACTGGCACTGCATCAATGGATTTCATGTTCTTTTGAAAGTGGCGTTGAAAAGATTTTTAAAAATATCTTTTATTATTAACTTTCTTAAAGCTCCTTTCAAAAGACATGTACTTAAACATACATCCGTTGATGCAGTTACCTTTGTTTGGTATGAAATCAGACAATGGTAAATTAAAGAAAATCCCACAATGGATAAAGCATGGGCACCAGCATTGTTAGAAGGGGGGTCGGGTACTATCTATATATATCAATGAATCAGGCAATTGTTTTGCAACAAATAAAGCATTAAAACCGAACGACGTACACACTCCAAATTATGTGCGTACAATCAGAACAGCTTGGTGGTCGGGTTTGTCAACATTTTATAAAAAATCTATGAAATTAATGAATTATTTTTTATGATATTTATATTCTATTAATTTTAAATTATAATTTTATGATATTTTTATATTATTTAAAATTCAATAAGAATAATTTTTATTGTATCTTTATTATGCTTTTCCCCAGGTATGTTGCTTCAAACGTACAATTATTTGCTATGCTTCAATCATGACATGATCACATTTAGGAACAATAACTACTTGACTTGTGGTTACTTTATGTATCCATAAACCACGATAAAAAATTAATCACTGTTTTATTCCCGGAATCTGTACACTTACAATCAAAAAAGTATAAAAAATCTAGGTTGAAAGACAGAACAGCCATAAACATTTATGGATCTAGGACAATTTCAAAAAATTCTTTCTTATCTAAAAATTAGACCCAAATCCTATATATTTGATCAAAATGCCACATTAGTAAAATCAGTAAAATATTGATTTTGTCAGACATTTAAAATTAACAAAGATAAAACCTTGTGGTATTAATATCCAGTTTGTGCAAATGTAGTTGATAACATTAAAATTTGTCTATCAAGTTCATATGAGAGGTTGGCTTCTTCACTTGTATCTTTAATATGTAGAAATCATACATGTGACCACAAAACAGGTTTTAAAAGGCAAACATAATTTAACCTCATCGTCAGTTGTCAGTTACCAATATTGTTATGTGGTATGATCACTAGCAGATCCAGGTTTTCAGAAGAAAGGGGGTGCAACAAGTAGATTTTATGGGTTTGGAGAGTGCAAAAGCTTGCGATCATATGAAGAACCTATAGAAATCAAATTTTTCTTATAATGAATAGATTGTGGTTCACGCAGTGGCCCCCCTGAATCTGTCTAGGGTGTGTAAAACTGTAAATGTTATATGCATTATACATGTTGTTCTTAACAAGCAACATATTTTTGTAATCCATATAAATTTTACCAGGAACTTTTTCAAGGCTGGTCAGTCTCACTTAGTGACAATCTTTATTCTGTGAAATTTAATTAACGATTCAGCCAATGTTTGTGGGCATAATTAGTACAGGGTGTACAACTTGTATAATCCATGCAAGGACATTAACAAACTACAACACAGCTGTGATCAATGCAGAGTGTCGAGGTGTGTGTGTCAATGTTACTCTTATTGACTGGACGTTATAGTGAGTTCTATAATTTATTCATTTAAAGCTCACTTTGACTAGCAATTGGATAACCACCTTGTCAGGGCTCTTCACGTTCAAATTTGATTTGGCCACGTATCTCAGTATAATTGCAATAGCAATAACTTCGCTTCAAAATATTTTTGAAATAGAAAATGGACATAGGTCAAAATTTATTATTGATTCTCAAAACCTCTAATGTACATGGACATCAAACTGTATGATCTGGACCGATAAACATTGATTGTTTTCATTAAGTTTGGTCAATTTCTAGCTTTCTCTTGATAATCCAGTTAAGATGTGTGTCACTACTGATAACAGAGCCATCGACAGATAATTGCAGGTTTTTGACACTGCGTTTTATGAGTGCAGATTGAAAAATGTGAAAAATATTCAACAAACAACATAGCCGTAGAGCCTCCAATTAAGACCTCTCTCTATTGAGACCACCTCTATAATAAGACCACTTTCAACTGTCCCAAATCTACATAAAGAGAGAAAACTGAACTTCCATACTGAGACTAACTCTCTATTGAGACCACTTGATGCCAGTCTATGGAATGGTCTTAATATATAGGTTCTACTGTATTTGATAATGGCTCCCTATAAATACCGACTCGCTACGTCTTGTAGAATTCAGTTTGTGCCCGTATTGCTATTTTGGAAAGTATTTTATATTTGTGAGAATTCTTTCTGGAGGAAGGATGAAAATTGATATTGATTTGGTAAAGTATTGTTTTATGTTTGTAGTGAAAAATACAAGTGAGACGCATGTCTTAGAACTGCCACTATTGTACTCTCAGCTAATAACAGGTTAATTGACTGAGAGGAGTCTTTCTCCAAGTCTATCGGGCAATATCACATAGCAGCCAATGGCGGGATTCGAACCCTGGACCACCACTACCACTGTAGCACATACTCACCAAAGCACTTTTTAAAAAAGCATTTAAATATACCGGTAGTATGCCTATAAATGTGATGTGACATGTTTTTTAACAGTGTGGTGGCGACGCTGCTGGTCCAGGAGCAAAGACGATCCTACTGGGTAATGATGAGGCGTCTGTCGCCGGTGGGAAGCACCCCACGGCGGCGGCCGGCAGCGGCAAGGCTGGGGACGAGGAGCGGCAGACGTGGGGCGGCAAGCTCGACTTCGTCATGTCCGCGCTCTCCTTTGCAGTGGGCATGGGCAACCTGTGGAGGTTCCCGTATCTGTGCTACCGGAACGGCGGAGGTGAGTGATCGTGATGTCAAGTCATGAGAGCAAGACTCGGATCACGACTATGAACGACTACATTTACATTGACCACATTTGTGTGAGTAATTAGCATTGTGCGCTGAATGTGTTGCTGGTGCAAGGATGTGATACATGATAAATTGATCAAAGTGTAGTCGTTGTGTACCAATGACCTGGTGTGAAATGTAAAGTCGTGAGAGCAAGACTTGGATCGCGACTATAAACCACTACATTTACATTTACATTTATTCATTGCAAAGGCACAGGAACCACGCTTTGTTCTCTTCTAAACATGGCTTTTGAATAGATATGAAAAGATGTATAAGTTTTGTGTGACTTTCAATACAAGTATTTATGTCCATAAACACTGATGCTGGTAGTCGTGAGAGGGGAGTAGATGCTGAAAATATACTCCTCAAATTTTCTTCGCCATTCCCCAAGTGTGTTTACAAATGTGACTCTCCTCTGTACTGTGTTGTCTGTGTAACACGTGTAAAATGTTTTCCTGTCAAACCAAAGCAACTGAGTGGAATGCGTCCATACGAGTTCATATTACAAGTTGTATAGCTGAATTGAATCACAAATTTGGTTATGTAAATAAATCTATACATTGTACTTTAATCGACCGAACTCACCTTTTGTCCCATATCCTCCTTTAACCAAAATGTAATTCTATAAAAAGCAGCATCGTTTGGTGCAGAATTGGCAAGGGAAGTTTGAAATTATGACATAATAGCTCAGAACCATGTATATAATATGCAATTTTATAATTTCCCCTCATTTGTCATTACTGTTTGGAGACTGCAATACTTGATATACCTATTGGTACATCACATATATGTAAATAATTAATGACGTGTCTCAATTGCATAATTTCTTCTAAAGTGGTCAAGGAACATATATTGTCATAAAAAATATATGTCATGACCCACAGGGTATAAGTTCACATGTTCTTTAGAACCACTATTTTTATGGTGTAAATAATAGAGGCAGATTTTTTATAATATACTAATATTGCTTTAAAAGAACTTTGTTAGTGTTTTCTTTCATTGTACAAAACATTGTTGATTTAATTGTTGTCCATTAAGTGTGTAGTGTTCTGTCGGTAGGAGCTTTCCTCATCCCGTACGTGATCATTGTGGTGATGGTCGGCTTCCCCATCATGTACCTCGAGTTCTGCCTCGGACAGTACGGACGCAAGGGCATCGTCAAGATCTGGAACGCTGTGCCGCTCTTCTCAGGTCAGTCAGTCAGTCAGTCAGTCAGTCAGTCAGTCAGTCCGTCAGTCAGGCAGGCAGGACAGGCAGCCAGCCAGCCAGCCAGCCAGCCAGCCAGCCAGCCAGCAGCAGTAGAGCTGTGTTATTGTTATTTTGTTTCATGGTGGAACAATATTTTCAAATGTTCACTGAACTTGAATACTCCAGATGTTATCTTTGGTTTTCAAATTACAATAACGATGCAATGCTAAATAAATTAAATTTTTGCATTCTATTTGCCAAACATTATATTAGACAATGTAGGAAAAACAATACTTTCTGTACACTAGATATTTACATTCATGGTTTAAAATGTAGATTAGAAGCGGAATGCTCAATTTTGTGATACGAACAACTTACTAAAAAATGGGGTGAACTAGAAAGTAATATTATGTCTCATCATTGTACCTGTTAGCCACCATCACTAGTAAACTGACTAAACCACTGTGAATTATTTTTTTAAATAATATACTTGCATGTGCGCCTTGATGAATGTTATTGAAATTGTTACCATTTGTAATAATAGAAAAAAAAAAGAAGTAAAAATGAATGTTATTTGGGGAGTAAACAAAAAGTCTCGCCGCCCTGTATACTGCACATACACCTACACATCATAAATACCAACCCCAGACAGGAAAGATTGCAAGGCCGGTGATAATGTACTCCTAATAATTGCCCAGTTAATGTTTATCACCTATCAACAGTTTGCAAAAACTGAATAAGTTAGCCATTATAAAAGTGTAGTAGACCACAAAAGGCGGTCGATGAACCAGGCACATTGTAGACATGTTATGCTGTGAACATCACACTCTATGTGTTTGTAACTGCTGCTTGTTGAACAGGTCAACTGTTTCATGTCATTTAATGGGTGGTGGGTGTATATGTAAGGAGCCAATGTTTTATTACTGTATCAAAATATCATGTTCCACTACATGTCTGCCGTTTGTCATTCACTTTATGGTGTCATAAGTATTCGGTGCCATTAAAATATAAGCTACCCTTCATTGGAAAGTTTTTATTTAATGTCCCAGATGAATGTAGTGTTTTTTTTATGAGAACCCAAAAAGTCAATGCCACTTGAATGGATGTATGTTTTTGTCTATAGGTGATAAATTTAGTTGAATCTTTTGTCTAATCCCAAATATGTTTTCAGAGGTAGAATCATATTTTCCTTCAGATATTTCTCATCTACTACACTGTAATAATTTAGGAATGAACATTTGTGACTGTCAGACTGGAGGGGAACGAATGACAATTTCTATCGCAATAGCAAACATGTTACACAAACATGTTACACATTTATTAAGAGGTCTGTTGTGTGTTTGAAAGTTTGATTCCGCACCATGAATATATCTCTTACCTCTTGAGACAAGCACCATTTCACCATTTGCTCTGATAGCATAAAACCAACAACTAAACTTGTTATCAATCTAGAAATAGATAATATTTCTATTTCTCTCAAAAACACACTTTTCAAATTGGCGACCCCAAGTACATGTAACCATGAATAGACATCTAATACTATATACACAATGTCCCCATGTCTTCCACAACGCACCAGATTTATCCACAATGTGTGCATGCTGTTGCAGGTATCGGCTGGGGCATGTGGGTGCTGTCCATTGTGGTGGCCCTCTACTACAACGTCCTCATCGCCTGGTGCTTTTTCTACATCTTCGCATCGTTTGCAAAGGACGTGCCCTGGCGGACGTGCGGCAATGCGTGGAACACAGAAAGTATGTGCACGCATGCACACACACACGCACATACATGGAATGTACACTTTTACTTGCATTCACAGTTCACACACAGAGAAAGTATGTACTCACTTGGATTCACAAATACAGAGAGTACACACTCACACACACACTTGTAAGTATGTCTGTGTGGTGTACCAAAGTAGGGGAAGGAAGGCATTCTAAAGTGGAATGTTCTCCAGAGACCCAGAGGTAGGCACATCCGTACGAGTATGAAATATGCAAAAAATAGAGAAGAAAAACCCAACTTAGTATGAAAGAAATGCCAGAACCCGGGATCCCAAGTTGGTAGCTACGCCTTGTCAATTAATTAAACAACCACATGGTAATAAGCCCCATCTCATATCACAATGACTGACACATGGTAATGTCACACTTAATAAAGTCACCTGAAAGTTGTTGTTTTGAGCATGTAGCTCATGGAGCTTGTGATATTTAAGAAGAGAAATGAACCTCAAATAGTCACGAGACCCCACTAAAATTACTTACTTGGCTCAGACATTTGGAATCACCCATCCAGACAGAAGTGTCCGTGTGATTGTCTGAATTCCAAGGTTGGTCGACTTGTGATATTGGTCAACTAACCCTAGTCTTTCAAAAGACCTTATATCTAATAGTTTTTATTTCTATTATTACATAAACCACTCGTGTGGATGAGCAAGTACAATTGTAACAGCCTCTAGCTCTAATAGATATAAGGTCTTTTACAGAACCCTAGGAATTCCACTGATATTAAATATGCAGCCTCAAACATCCTGCCCTGTTATAGCCTTGAAAACCAAAGTAATCACTAGCAACAGCTGCAGAAGCAGCAGAACATATATGCATGGGTGATCAGGTAAGGGTCAGCCAAGATATTAAGTATGTAATCCTGATGTGTTTCTCAGTTACTTGTACATGTATGACTTCGTTTCTTTTTACCAAAATGGATACACATCCAAATAATAGTGCCCAAAAAGTTAACTACAGTACACCAATGAAAACAAATAAGGATGTCAGACTTCAACCTCCTACCTACTATAAGTGCTTGTTGTGTGAAAGAGAAAACTTAAGATCATTTGATAAAGTAAAACTATTTGAAAATGTTCATATGCAATCTTTTGCAAGCTATGTCTAGTTGCTTCATTATCCATAATCAGATAACAATAGAGTATCAAATAAACAAAATATTACAAAACAGAACTTCATCAAACATTCCCCAATATAAATAAACAGTACCACATGCTAAAACTTCCCGTTACTAAATGGGGCTGGCTTATTTGTGAATTAATGAACCAGAACCACAGTACAAATAAACAGTACCACGTGCTTAAATGGGAAAATACCCAACTAGAGCTGGACTGCTGTTTCTAAAATAGAAACCATGTGCTTTCAATAAATGACGTCACTTTAGCAAAACTCTTTGCAAAATTGACGTCATACAGAGGCTTTTAGAATAGGCCTTCATGTCAGATCATTTAAAGGCCTTGAGATAGGCTAAACTAACCCATGCATAGACATAACAAGGACACGCCTTAATAACATATAAACATGATATGTTAAAGTTGGGACCAAGGAGTTGGGATCAAGTTTAATAGCAATCCTTTATGACTAGTAATGGTCAATAATTGATTTTCTTCAGCCATATGCCATGTATAGGATTCACAAAATTAATAATAGACCAATGCTTTATGAAATATACAGACTACTGACCCACATTTTATTATGTTTTGGTTTATTTTCTCTGTGTCGCAATCTTACTAGATCAATGCAAATCTGCAAAACGACTTATGCTTTGGTTTGGGAGGTATTAAGACGAAGAGAATATAAATGAAAATTTAATAAAAAATGTCCATGATAATTTAAGTGTATGCTCAATTTTGCAAATCATGCTGGAGCAGGCTGATTTCATACCAGATAATAAGTACATGTCCAGAGATTGATTGATTAAATGGTTAGAAATGTAGGACATGTACCAATTAGACCAAAATTCCATGAATATTGGATAGCTATGTGCACATAGACAATACTCTATATGATATCAGGACATGGCACATGGCCTTCGATGTGCTTCCCACGTCTACCCTAGAAAACTAGCCAATCAGTGCTTCGTAAAGGGAGGCTGAGATGGCTAGGTCATGTTGATTGCAGCTCTGGCTGCATTAGCAAAGGAAGAAAAATTGTACTAGAAGGAAAGAAAGGCTAGGAAAGACCAAAAAAGGCTTGGGATGCAGTTGTCCAGAAACATTGTACATATTTGGGTTGATAGATCCTAATGACCGAAAGGCTTGGAGGTGACAGTTGACAGCAACCAGATCACACCCTCTCAATGAGAAATAATTAGGGCCTGCTTTGAAAACATTTAGGATTTGATTGATTGATTGATGATCGCATACTTTTTGTATAACCCTCCAAAATATAACACTTTGTTTCCTGTATGTAATTGCGCTTGTTGTTTTCCAATATACAATTTAAAGGGTATTTTCCATCAACAAGTTCAAGAAATGTGCCAAAAATAAACACATAGATCCTCTTTAGACCCGAGAGTATCCTTGAGAACCCAGAGCGCCCCAAATGGTTCGCGACCTTCAATATGCAGCTTTTGGCATACATGTGTGTTTGGATCAATGTTGAGCTTGAAAATGGCCTGTAGATCACATATATCTGTCCCTGGTATTTCCATTAACTACTGAAAAGCCCCACACACTTTTGCCATTAATTGTCGACATAAATTTCCCCAACAAAGACTATTTATTGATCCAAATACTTTGACTCAAATCAAAACAGTGTAGAATCAATTAACATACCATGGTAACTGGTAGTAAGGTGCGTAGGTCCCTCGGTGTGTGCAGATCGTGCATTGGTAATGGGGAGAGATCATCAATAACTGGCAGCAGACTCCGCCGCCACAACACCAGATTTAGACTAAATTAGTACTGATATGGGAGAGTTTTTTAATCTGTATTCATTACTTTTGAAGTCGAACTCAAGGGTACAAAGTAATTATTTTGAGGTATCAGAACTTCGTCATCGATTGGTCTCTATTGTTGTTGTTGTTGTTTTTGTTGATGTTATTGTTTTTGTTGTTGTTGTTTTCCCTCATCAGTAATAATTCCTTTGATTGGGCTAACAGAGTAATAATTTAGAGTTATGAGACACTTTTTGTAACCCATGCAGTTTATAATATTATCAATCCCAGCTGTATTTTACTAAATAAAGTTCCCATTGGCCTGACAAAATGCTACGTGATTGGTAGAATGTGCACAAACTGGACCCTTTTTGTGTATTTTTTCACGCTGATGTCTTGATTGTGAGAAATATGCCACACATTCAATTCATTGTTGGGTAAAGATACTGGTAATCTGTCAGATGCAAAACTATCTTGGGCGTATTGTGTGAGCTCCTGCCAGTCCTCACCAACAGGCACATACCTGTAACGTCACATTGTGCAATACCTCCGTCGATGGCATTCTTGAGGTAGGTCTACAGATAACTAGACCGAAAATTTTGAAGTTGTAAGTAAAATTTATATAATGAGGCGAATCTGTCCATCACTGACAACACACTGCTGTCAGGAAGTGAAACATTTACATATTAAGTGATGCTCATCAAACCAAATCCTGGATTGACTATATCATCTGCACTACTAATGCACATGTACTTGTGGACTCTGTGAGTGTCAATTATGGTATGGTCAGTTCTGATCATTTACCTCTTACACCCAATGTTAAACTCCCGCCTGGCTGTCAACAGTCAGGTGCATCAGCAGAGTTAAGATCAATCCCTTCACGCAAAATCCATTGGGATACACTTACTAGTGCTCAAGTGCAGGAATAGAATGGGAATACCTGCCAGATACTTGGTTCCATTCAGTTTCCACACGAATTTGCCTGGTGCAATGACTTACACTGTAAAAGCTCTTGTCATATAGCAGCCATAGACAGGCTGTATGACAACATTGTAGAAGCACTTCATGATGCAGGTGACACCTTTGCTAAACAAACAACCAACTCGTACAAATTATTACTTGGATGGAATGAACACTGTCGGGATCTGTACAGTGAGGCACGTGATGCATTTCTAACCTGGAGAGCCAATCGCAGCCCTCGCTATAGTCCCGTCTATGAGTGTATGAGACGAACCTGTGCTCTTTTTAAATAAGCTTTCAGGATATGTAAGCAGGGACAAAGTAATAAGATTAGTGACTCTTTGGCTAAAAAGTTGTTATCAAAAAACAGTAAAGCCTTTTGGAATGAAGTGAAAATATAAATAACTCTAAAGTTTCCAGTGTCTCATCATCGATTTTATGATATCCTAAATTCCTCAAAAGATAAATCAAGACAACAGTTTGTACAAAATAGAATCATATCCTTGCAAGGTGATGCTGTTATGTTCACAGTGTCTGATGTAAAAGCTGCTATTTAAAGAGCTTAAAACTGGTGTCAGCAGGTATGGATGGGCTAAGCAGCTAGCACTATAAATTTGCAAATGATAGGCTATATGTATTACTCTTTGTTCTTATAAATAGTATGGTAGCACATGGTTATATTCCTGAACGTGTCATGGACTCTCCAATTATCCCACTTTTAAAAGACAGCAAGTGCAATATCTGTGATAAAAATAATTACCGTCCAATTGCGATAACCTGCATTTGTTCAAAGATACTTGAAATAATGGTATTACATAAATATAAAAATATATTTCATACATCATGCAACCAATTTAGTTTTAAAGCTAATCACTCTACTGATATGTGTGCATTTGTTTTGAAATAGATCATAGATTACTATGTATTGTGTTCTAGTCCCATTTATCTGTGCTTTGTAGATGCATCGAAAAGCGTTCGACCGCATTAACTATTGGCATATGTTTGAAAAAGTTATTGTCTCTGGTTTACCCCTCTCTTATTGTTCGTTTAGTTATGTATTGGTATATGAAGCAGAATTTTATTATCAAATGGTGAAATAAATTATCTTACCTTTTATGGCACCAACGGTCTCTCCCTCCCAGACAGGGTGGAATTCTTTCAATGGATTTATTTTAATGTGTTTATGGATGATCTGAGTCAAGAACTATAAAATACTAATGTCTTTCGATTCTCCCATGCATAGGGTCTCCAGTGGTAATGGGGGCTAATTGCACAATGACAGCCGAGTATAAAGTAGGTACAAGTAAGTTGCACTGGACTAGGTATAAGGTAATCATTAGGGCTCATTCTCTTGTAGTAGCTGGTACGGTCAGCACAGTAGGGCTGTCAACCTATTCCCCTGAAGGGAATAGGCCCTCATTCTTTTTACCTCTGAGGTTAACCTGTGGCTATCCTCCCTCAGCCTGAGCCTCTGCCACGGTAGCTCTGTGCAGGGCATGCCTGAAGCACGCTGTGTCAGCACTGGCGCAAAGTTCTCCACTGAGAGGCCTTTGATGAAACCCAGGGGTTGGACACCACTCGCGCAGTGGGGTTCTAGAACCTAGGCATGTGGTGTACCCATGGTACACAACGTTTACACAACGAGGAGTCGGCTTAGAGAGCGCATCAGGCCTTGACCGCGCTTGGCATGCATCCCACACTGTGGAACTGCCCCTGTGGCTCTTTTCAAATTGTTTCAGAGATCGCTAGACCATTGGGCCATGAACATGCGACAGGCAGCATTCCACAAAATAACAGATACCGTCAGAACAACAGCGGTGTGTTTGCACTTGTATTGAGCAAGCTTTGAGTGAATACTTACATTCAGTGCACTCGTTCTTTAATAACTTGACATACACAAATCAAAGTGAGAAAAGTGTTATCCACTGGTCACATGACCAGGGCTGTAGCTTTGATTTGATTTGATTTGATTAGTTTATTATAGTGACATGGTATAAAAATTCAATTACAATAACATATAAGTCAATTATGTTACAAATACCGGTATATACCCAGCCCTTCAGGGCTTTATTGTCACAAAACTGCATGCAGGGTTATTACAGCTATGTAAAGAAATGTAGACCCATGTGTCTGTGACGTGTTCCTATTGTATTGCCTGTGGACTATGGCAATCTGTAATTATGAAATTTTTATTTCACTATTGCTTTCTTTCCTGGTCCATCATCTTTTCTTGGAAAATAGGGGGTTGGCGTTCTCTCTTAGATTTTGGTGCTAAACAGCTGTATTTTTGATATTTTTTGATAAATTTGAATTACTAGCTAATTATATCAAAACTTAATTCATTTATTGTATATGTTGGATAACAGCTTGATAGTGTGAAATATTGATTGGATGACCTGTTGGATACTTTTCGTGAGACAGTATATGGAAGGACTCTTGTGTTTAACCTCATGGCTTGAGCAACTTGTTGGATATTCTCAAGATGACAAAGTGGACTCGTCATTGCTAGCGTGGCAACGTAGAGGACTGGCTATAATCTTGTGAAACATCTAGAATTATCCAGGGACTAAAGAAAGAGGAACCGAGTGTATTCGTTTTTCCATAGTTTTTTATTATTTGTTTTTCTGGTTGTACAAACAATTTATAATTAAACCTATTCTTTATATATTTTTTCCGTTAAATTGTGTTGCGTTATCTTTTCACAATAGTGACTCATACAATCCATTGCCCAACACCCTCATAAAATGCTTGACTGCCCCAGGCAATATAGTATTTTGTGACATTTATTAGTCACCTATATCCAAACATATATACAATCTATGATATAATGAGGCTTAACTTAAATACTAACATGCAGCTAAAGCAGGGACATTTACATATATATAAGTCATATACACACACACAACACACACACCATAATTTTTTATATATATATCAGAACAAGAATGAATATACAGCTATATATATATATATATATATTGTTTTACAGCAAGTATTTAGGAATATATATATATATATATATATATATATATATATATATATATATATATATATATGTCATATGATATATATATATATATATATATATATATATATATATATATATATATATATATATATATATATATATATATATATATATATATATATATATATATATATATATATATATATATATACACAAAACATACACAAAACATAAACATGCATACTTGTATAGAAAATAACTAAGTAAATAACATAGCATAACACACACACACCTTCATATATTTATAGACATGTAAAGTAAATCTAATTTTTAAAAAGAAAGAATATGAACGCAAAAGGAACCTTTCTCCACCAATGCTACATATGAGGCAGGGGAGGCAACTGCCTCCTCTGTTTTGGGAATGAAACTGAGAGTTAACATATTTGTTTTGCATGCTCCAAAAATTATATAATTGTCACGTAAATCAAACTGGAAACAAATTTGAAAAGCATCTGTATTCATACTTGACAAACATACTCTTTCATCTTTAATCAATAACTGTGTTTTATTTCTGGGCCTCTGAGGCTAATTAATAGAAAAAAATATATTGGGGTGGGGGTGCCCCAAATCCACTCTAGAACAACTGCGCGGCTACGGCAATTACCTGCACCCTCGCCAAACTTCTTTGCCTCCTCTGTTTTGCAATCCTGGCTACAGCCCTGGATGACACTGACGATCTATGCTGTTCTACGGCTATGCAAGTGATTTATCTCATCTCACGCCTTCAACCATATGATAATCTGCTCTTTCTTCAATCAGAGAATGAGGAACTCTATGAAAAACCTCACCAATTTCAAGAGCTAAATATCCCTGTGCCCTGAAACACCCTTTTACGGGTTATATATCGATGTGTACAAAATATTGATGTTGTGTTGACCTGGTGATTAATAATTGACCGTTGACGCAGGTTTCTTATTGATGCTCACCTTTATCAAATACCACGATTGTTATTATTATAAAAGAAAACACAGCACAATAAGCATCGGACCAGGGTGAACAGAGGCTAGTTTGGAGTTATCAGATTGTTTTGACTTTAAGAGTTATATATTAGCTTTGATTAAAATATGCGTGTCCTTAGGGACTATTGTTGCCAATTTCTACAGGTTTATTAATTACATATATTTAGAGTAAAATGTTGACCAATAACTGATTATTAATATAAATGTGCCATAATGATTCACCAGTTTATCATTTGTTATTTAGGAACACTTATTTTGGGATTTTGCCATAATGTGACATGTGCATTTGTTTACAGTATAACATTCAAAATCTACAATCCTGTTCTCACAGGACTGTACGTATACCTTCATGACCTGCTCATGAACCTGTATTTACCACAGGTGTAACAGTTGATCATTTCAGACACGTGCCTCATAACACCGATGCCTTTTCTGTACATAGTCATTCTGTCTATTTCAGACTGTGCTGACACAGCCACCAAGATCTTGCGCCGTAACTGTACTGTGGCCCACAATGGCACCTTCTGGAACTCGACGTGTTGGCACCGCGATGACCCTCGATACGACAGGGCGCGAACCTCAAGCGCTGCTATCCGGCCAGTGTCACCCAGTGATGAGTACTTCCAGTACGTGTTTGACTGCCTCATTGACTGACTAGTCATCTGACTGATTCACCCACTCACTATTAGACTGTCTCTCTGACCATTGGACTGGCTGACTGACTGCATGTATGACCAACTACTAGATTGACTGTCTTTCTATTTGACTGTCTAGATGTATGCCAGCTTTTCTTCTTGTTCGACTTTCTGTCGCTACTGCAGCAAATGCTGTATGCAGCCAGTATTTTATGGTCCCAAGGGAGCTGTGACACCAATTACCTGGTGCAAGTGAGTTGACTGAACAGTACTCCTGGATAGTGGACTATAAACTGCGACATTTACATCTATGTTTACTGTGTGTCTGTGCATTGCAGTAACTTCATGCTGGACATCTCTCCGGATGTGGAGGACGTGGGGTCTCCGCGCTGGCAGATCGTGCTGTGTCTCCTGTTTGTGTGGACCATTATCTGCCTGTGTCTCAGCAAGGGCATCCAGTCGTCAGGCAAGGTGAGACTCGAGCAGTTTTATTTCTTTGCAGCTTTCAAGAATTATCATAACATGGGACATGTTACCTATTCCATAACACTCATTTAGCAATGGTTTTCCCTATTCCAATTGGTGTACTTGGAAGCTGTTTTGCTTTTTCAGGCCATGTATGTTTCCCTATTGCAGGCAACAGGTTTTCCCTGTTCCAGGCCACATACATTACTGTGGTGTATCCTATGTCAGGCCATTTACATTACCGTGGTTTTCCCTATTCCAGGCGACGTACGTGACGGCGGTGTTCCCGTACATCATCATGTCGGTGCTGTTTGTGCGTGGGCTGCTGCTGGACGGAGCGGCCGACGGAATCTCCTACTTCATCACGCCCGACTTCGAGAAGCTGCTCTCTCCGCGGGTATGTCAGCACAGCTTGTCAGTGCAATTTTTGTAGAGCAAGTGCTCATGTTATCGGCATTACATTCGCTTAACAAATTGTTAATTCTTCTCCACTATTGTTATTACGGTCTACGTCTTGATATAGTGTCGAACGTGTGCATTCCCTTAGAGATATATACAGAATACATAACTCTACGAAGGATGTGCCCTTATCTTGAGCACTTGCTCTATGATTCAAACAGATCTATTAAAATGACTGAAATACTTGGAGGCGTTGGAGGGAACGGTTGCAAAGAAAATTGGGCAACCCAGCTACTTGTACATCCCTAAAATTGAGGTATAATTATTGCCTGTCCAAATGGATTTACGATGCAATTGAATGACAAACTTAGGTCATCAGAGGTAAACATATAGGATATTCACCTGGCCTTGGCGCATAACTAACTTAATATTTTACCTACCTAGGCAAATCATTACCTGCTGGCAGTCTGACTTATCTACCCCTGCCCATGCATTTTAACTTTTGGAGTTTAGAGGATGCACTCTGAGAATCAGATGTCAAGCAAATTGACCTTTGAAACGTTTCGCCTGAGAGTGGATTAACATAATTTATGTGACCTGTTTAAATACTGCAACCTGATTGGTTGAACCCACCACACCCATCTGATACTTAGCTGGGATTGGTCACTTGACCTCATTTATATTCATCACCGGCCTGTGATGATTATAGATTAACAGCCTGTGATTGATCAGAATTTTTAATGAGAATAGTTATGTGTCAGAGGTCTCTTCAGGACATCTGATACTCAAAGTGAGAGGATGTGGTGGGGGGCAAGTATTCGTCGGTGTTAGCAATGGTATAGACTCAATTATTGGCGGTGAAGCCTTGTAACGACATTACGTGATTCTAATGCGACTTCTCTGACCATAACACAAGTGCTTTCTATAGTAAATAAGCAAATTCAATATACATGTATAGGGTCACAGTGTAACAAATACATTATTTTATGATATGACTTAGGTTGAGCAAAAGTCCGTGGATTGAAAAAGCTTACATTAGAAATATTATTTTTTTTAAAAACTCCAACCTGATTTTTTTTTTCGAAAATAGTTTTTCCGTATCGTATGGTGAACGATTATCTATGCGCCCAAGGTTAATCGTCACGTGTTAGTGGTGTGACATCATAATAAATCCATAGATATGAAAACTAAAAAGAAAAATGTACCCACACCACCTGCTCTCCTCCTCGTTTCTCTGGTCTTCCAGAAAATCCATAAACAGATATGCCTCTCCGCCCCGTAGGTCAGCAGTATAGATAATTAATCACGTACAAAGTGCTCCAAAATATCTTGCATCAATAATTTCACGATAATAGGAAAAACTGAGACGCCACATTAAAAATGCGAAACAATTGGAAAACTGATAGCCAATTGGCCAGAGTGGAAAAAGACCAGAGCTACATTCCTCTGACGTCTGGCGGCTCTTTACTGAGTGTACTTACTGTGGACAAGGCAGTTGCATGTATTAGAAGAAACTGGAAGCAGACAACGAACTTCACACGAGAACACTCTGACCCCCACTGAATGGCAGAACTACTGGAGATAGTGCTCAGCTGTGCGTATTTTACAATGGAAAATACTACCATACAATCCATGACCATAGGGATTGCCGCCTAATCTCCAATGATAGTATGTGATGCCATGATGGAGGACATGAAGAAAATCTTGGCGGCGCATCCTCCCCTACTGGTGGTACGAATATATGGACGACACACTCATACAAAGTTAGTTAATACATGCTGAAATTCACTGACCACCTGAATTCTTTGGACCCAGATATCAAGTTCTAGCGGAAGGAGAAAGAATGGGAGTTAAGCGTTCTTGAACCCGTCCACTGTGAAGAAAGAAGATGGAAGTCTCAAAGTAAAGATCTATAGAAAACCTACTCACACTGACCAATACCTCCAGTTTGATTCCAATCACCCCTTGGAACATAAACTAAGTGGTCCGCACCCCCCTTCATCACAAGAGCCAACACAGTGATAACCGAAGATGCTGACAAAAGAAAGGAGCGCAAACATGTGAGCGAGGCCCTGAAAAAGTGTGGGTATCCAGAATGGGCAATTAAAAAGAGGCTTCCACCACACAGAAAGATAAGACCAATAAGAAGAAATGAGAATACTGAAGATACCAAAGAAAAACCATGAGTGGGTGTTTCATACATCAAAAAGATCTATCCGAGCAATACGGAGAATTATGAAAGGACTACGGCTGTACGGTTTTATTTCAAACCAAAAAACACTATCGCCAGCTTCTCTGTTCTCCTAAGGACGGCCAAGAAAGAAGAGATGTGGTGTGATACATCAGATCAACTGTGGAGGAACCAGGACCCAAAATGCACTAGCACCTATGTGGGAGAAACTTCAAAGACATTGAAAAGCGAGGTTTGACCCAACGCCAAAGGCCCCAACAACACTTCATCACGTAACTTATCTTTTTGCACCTCCATCAACCGGACAGAAAGCCACACCATCACGATGGACAACATCAAAGATATTGGACTGTGATCCGTGCACATTCGAGAGGAAGATTAGAGGCCATTCATATCAGACGCCTCAAACCCCGGACCTCAACAAGAATGTACAGGGGCCTGCATGAGATACCGGCAATCTACATTAACATCCTGCCAGCCCCGCCCGGCGTCACACCACTATCGCGTGACGATTAACCTTTTGGCGGCAAGTCATTAGGACTGATAAACCAATGGAATTGGTAGCAAAGCTATCCAGGTTTAGCTGATTTTAGCACAAAAGCAAGTAGTAATACTCAAATAATTAAACTTCTACCAATTAAATTGATGACTAAATATGTTCCTCTTTTAGTCAACACTTTGTTCGGGTCTCTGCTTTCTGTTTCACTGGCCCGAATTCAGTCATAATACATCCTTCAAAAAAGAACAAAGTTATTGAAGAACATGGCAAGTCTGTTATGACCCATGTAGGGGCAACGTTGAAGGTTGTTAATTATATATGGTTTGTACACACATTTAAGAGGCTATGGGTTGTATTTAGTGGATCAAACAGCAACTTCATTGACCTTCCTGATAAATCAGTATTGAGTCATGTTGTGGGACACTAGGACTCACAAATTGAAACTAAAATATTATGCAAAAAAATCATTGAAAACTAATCCAATAACTAGTCACCACTGAATGAAATCTACTAAATCTTTAGTGCTTACAATGATAATATAGGTCGACGCCCAAACCAACCGTTTACATTTTCTTGACACATGTTGTGTATATGCTTGTAACCTTGGTGTAAACGATAAATTAAATCAAGAGGAAAATAATGAAATTAAATATTAAATGAAATATTATATTGAAATGTTAGACTATTTTTAATATCCAATATTCGGCCATAGATAAAAAGAACTTGTTTAATATATTGAGGAAGTTAGCATTAAACCAGTCTGATATTTATCACGCATGACTGAACCATTATTGTTAACTAGCTATTCATATTATTTATTTATAGATTTATTTCATTAATTCAGACATGCAGTCAATAGTAATAAAAATAAATGATAATGAAAATATATCACAGATATAACAAATCATTCCATCTTCTGTATAATGCAGAAGAGAGAATGAAAAATTACTATTTATTATATATTATAAAGCATTTAATAGCTATAAATCTATTCAAATATTTTATGTTGTGATATCTTATTATTTCAACCCTAGGATTGCAATTCACTTCAAATTATTAAGTACTTTTAGTTACATCAGATGATATTTAACTAGATGCCCTTGTACCAGGGATTGAGAAAAAAATTCCGGAGTCAGCAAACAGAATATGGTTGGCCAATTAACATTTAGGTTGTCCAACATCTAACAGTGAAAATATTGAACGAAACAAATATAGAGATATTCATAAAATGCTGGTGTCATGGCAGGCTGGATTTCCTCGTAATATTCACAACCGGATTTCAGATTTTGGTTGCCTTTAACAATTTTTAAGGTTGGCCGGTGATTGGGGCTGGCATGGGATTTGTTGAGTCCTGGTTTGTACTTACATTGTAAATCTGGTGTGATTGATGGAAAGTAGACTGAGTTACATTACTATGATTAGACCCTGAACGTGAAACTACACATGTTTTTGTTTTTTCAGGTGTGGGGAGATGCGGCAGTGCAGGTGTTTTTCTCCATGTCCATCTGCTGGGGTGGACTCATCACACTGGCTAGCTACAACGATTTCCATAGCAACGCTTTCAGGTAAAATACTACAACAATTTCCATGGTAACAATTTCAGGTAAAATGCTTTCTGAAATGACTTCCAAAGTAACCATTTCAGCTGAGATACTCATTACAATGGCTTTCATAATAATGCTTTCAGTTAGATTATTCCCTACAATGACTTCAATAGCAACACTTTCATGTAAAATGCATGGTCCAAGGAAATTCCATTATCAAATGGTTTTCATGGAGTGTAAAATTGATTCCCAATGACAGACACAACGTTTAACGTTGCAGTGATTTCTTATATTCAGCACACCATGTAAGACATTTGAAGAAGAATTTCATTTTTTGTATAATTCTCACTTACATATGCTTTGTAGTTTTCTCTTTTCATCCTGTTTGATTAAATGGATTTTTGATAATTCACGGGCCGAGGAAACCCATCCGGCTGATTAGAATAACTTTTAAACCTGCCATCTTGGTGCTGAATAATCTCCACCATCTGTGTGCATGACCTTTGTGACCTTTGACCCTCCGTCTGCTGCAGGGACGCGCTGGTGGTTGCCGCGGGCGACACTCTCACCAGCATCTTCGGCGGCGTCATCATCTTCAGCTACATTGGCTACATGGCGAAGCAGCTCGGGGTCGGCGTGCCGGAGGTGGCCACCCAGGGTACGTAGGCACAGACACCAATATCCAACACACCCAGGATAGATATAGAGATATGAAAAGACTTCATTAAGAGGAAATATTCCATTTTTAATATTTTTTGTTTATATTATTGTTAGATGTGAAAGTCAATAACAAAAAATGTTTTTTTGAATAGATGATTGATTGGTGTCTTAGGTCTTAGTTCAGTTTTTTTTCAGTTTAGAGTTGAGTGGGTTATACCTCAGTATATTCTAGCTGTTATTGTGTACTTTGTTTTCTAGGTCCGGGTCTAGCCTTTATCGTGTACCCCGAGGCTGTCACGCTGCTGCCGGTTTCGCAACTCTGGAACATCCTCTTTATGCTGGTGCTGATCAACGTGGGACTCGGAACAGCGGTACATTTTTGTTGTGTTTTTCACAAATAATCAATAGTGATGCTAGTATGAGCTGAGATTTTTTATTGATACTTGAATGGATTGATACTTAAATTGATAAGGGTAAATGTGGTGGTTTATAGTCGTGATTTAAGTCTTGTTCTCAAGTCTTTCTTTACATTTTACACCAAATCATGTGTACAAATTTGCACCTGCAGCACATTCAGTGCACAATGCTAATTCACTCACACAATCTCATACACACTCTTTCAAACCAATGTACCTGTACCTAATTGAGGATGCCGATGCCCTTTAAGTGGTTATTGGGAAATGGGCTTAGAATTAAGTGGGATGTGGGAAACTCGGGGAGGGTGGGGGGTGGGGGGGGGGGGGGTGTCTCACACTATCGCGATTAGTACAGATGTGCCTCGAAACTGGGTGTCTTTTTTCACATTTTTGGTATATTGCTGGGTGTCTTTTTTCACATTTTTGGTATATTATGGGCGTCTTTTTTTTCACATTTTTGGTATATTCTGGGTGTCTTTTTTCACATTTTTGGTATATTTCAGGGTGTCTTTTTCACATTTTTAGTATATTTATCAGGATAAAAAAATATTGATACTCATTATATTCATTCTTGATATCTACATGTACTAGAATCTGAGTTTGATATATTGATGTGTCACTTTTTCTCGGATATTTGGTATATTGGTGGGTCACATTTTCTCAGATATTGGTATATTGCGGGTCACTTTTTCTCAAAAATAGGTATATTGGTGGGTGCCGTTTTCGACCTGTCCGAGGCATGTCTGTACCCATTTTCTGACACACACCCCGAGTTGGAAAATTGGCAAAAATTAAGTTGTTACTGGGAATTTGGGCAATTAAAGTGGGAAGTGGGAAAATTACCAATATTAAGTGGGAACCAATTCTAATTTTAGTGGGAAACTATAAAAAAAATGATTGAGTGGGGGTCATGCAAGTAAATTTGATATTATTATATTAATTATTAATATTGTTATTTAAATGTTAATTGATCATTGAAAAGGAGACTATAGTCCTCAAAAACTGTTTTGAACTTTGAATTTTTGTATAGAGGTTTATGTTTTATGTTTGGTGTAATGTTGCAGAAGAGTAGTAGAAATTAATAAAATAGTGAGACTGTATGCTGCATACCAAGTTCACTCAATTCTATCTCATTCAATCTCAATTCTTAATGTTCAGGGAACGAAAATGTATAATGCAATCTGTAACATTACTGTGAGGACTGACAAGGGATGCATTATGGATCTGACGGTCAGATGTTTCCCACTCCACCTTGAATGCAAAACAACAACTTTCTTTGCAGTAATCCAGTAAATAGTTTGCTCTGATCCACACTAACCTGATATGGTTTCCTCTGATACAGAGCCCTCTGTACAGTTATATACCCAGACAATTCCTTTGTATTTGTAGCTTCCTCTGAGCCACACCATCCCATTGTATAGCTTGTGCTGATGCGCTGTTGTAGTTTGCGCTGATCCAGACTGTGCAGCTGACGCTGGTTGACATGGTGCCGGCGCTGTCCCGCGGCCGCCGCCCGCTCGCCGTCCTCGTCTCCGTCTGCGCCGCGCTCTTCCTGCTCGGCATCCCCATCACCACACGCGTGAGCAACTCACTTTTCTCCCCAGTTTGCCGTTTATTCTCGATTCTGATTGGTTAAGAGCCATAGGAGATCAGGTTATCTCCCTACTTTGTGAATGGTAAACACCATCTAGTTAAATAATTCTGTTAAACTGGGGAGATAAAAGGGCAATGGTAGTCTATTTTAGTGTGGAGATAACACTAGCTAACGCTCACTCGAGCAGGTTTAGACACCACTCGTGCAAGCTAGTGTTATCTCCACACTAAAACAGACCATTACCCTTATAGTCTCTTCTCTTTAAGATTCATCTCATGCACTACAATCTCCAATTAAGACCATCTCTCATCGTCATATCTCACCAGCACCATATCAATATTCGCGGAACCTGAGCTCAAAATCCGACCAATCGGAAGTCCCACTGCTGAAATGTTCATCCAAGATATCAAACGTCAGACGTACGATTTCACTTTACTTGGCCAAATAACAAAAACCAAGTATTGGTTTTGCTTTTGATATAAGGCTAGTCCCGCGAATATTCACCGCTAAAAAGGTGCTTGTTAATCCATGGGTAGAAATTGTAACCTTTATATATGTGCAGTGTAATAGAGATTCCCGTAAACTGACGATGACCATAGATCTCTATAATTTCAAAAACAACTTCTCACAGTCCCAAACCTTCATGAAGAGACCAACATGAATCTCCAGAGACCACATCTCTATTGAGACCACACACATGAGCACACGCTAAATAAAAGCTATCTTACAAAGTAAAACCTCTCATTAATACCACATCTAAAATGAGACCACTTCTATAATAAAACCATTTTTGTGGTCCTAAGAGACCAACATGAACCTCCATGTACATGTAGTCTTACCTCTGTTGAGACCATTTGAAGCCAGTTCTCTGTGTGGTCTTTAATAATAGAGAAGTTCTTCTAATGCAAAGTTACAACTTACAGCAGAACCTTCCTGTTCAGACCAGCCAGTAGTCATAATCCAGATTAGGAAGTTACACATATTTCTTCATATACTCCGTAGGGTGACATCTATATCTTGTCACTATATATTCCCCAGGGTGGCATCTACATTCTGTCGCTGCTTGACAATTACGCTGCCACCTACAGCGTGCTGTTTTTTGGCTTCATGATCACCGTGGCAATCGGCTGGTTCTATGGCGGTGCCGGCTTCAACCCCCGAGGTACGATGTCCACAATAGCGACAATCACAAATACAACGATGACAAAAACAACCGACAACCATGACAAAGACAGTGAATTAGAGACAAAATATTTCTTTTTAAGGGGAATTGAGAGGGCTTTCCAAGAAAAAATAATGAATTGATAGATGAAAAATAGTGAGTGTTAAACAGCACCAAATTCAACAACTCAGTGGGTCGTTTGATTTTATACTAGACATCATACATCTATATGTATGTGTAAATGCATTTTTCCCAATAGTGAGTAAAATTATGAACATGTCTAAATGTGATCTTGTTTCTGTGTAGCATGCCCAGAGTGGAGTAAAAACATTGAACACATGCTTGGCAAGAAACCCAGCGTGTTTTGGATAATTTCCTGGAAGTACGTCTGCCCCATCGCAACGGCGGTAAGTTCAACATATACCGTATACAATCATCCAAGCACCCAGGGCCGTTAATTTGAAATTTTCTCAAACTGGGGGGTGGGCTGTTACACGAGAATGCAGTTACTACATAATTCTTAAGGACATTTAAGAGAAAGAGGGAGGAGGGCTGGTGGTATACGCTAGTTGATTGTTTGTGATTTTAAAAGATAGTTATTCATTAATTTCATCAAAAACTGAGGCAAAAAGTATTTTCATTGCTTGTGTAATTAGTTATTGGAGTTAATGCAAATTTTTGCCTTCAAGGAATTATGCTATGCACATTGGGGACACAAACCTCTATCACTCAGTGCATAAATCATTGCCAATCCTCTATTCTGATTGGTCCATATGCGTGTTCAATTATACGATTTACTGCACGCTGAATTATGCACGCTGCGACAGCAAATTCAAAGTAGGTCACCACTTCAAAGTGACACTGACCCACATGAGACCATCATGATATGATTTGTTTAAAAATAAAAACAAAACAGACGCTCGTTGAGTGTGGATTTTCTTAATGGTAGAATGGTATTTGACCACTGGATTGTTTTGCCAATCTTAAAATTAAACATGATGACTTCGTGAGGGTAAATCAAACATCAGCATGCTCAATTTTAAGATTGACACTGTAATCGCATGGTCAAATCCTACAATTTTCTGTTGGTTCAAATATGCTTATATTTCACCATGGAGGCGGCTGTTTGCAGGTGATCTTTGCGTTCCTGGTGGCGGACTTCAAGCGGACGTCGTACGGTGAGTACAAGCTGCCGGGAGAGTACGACGTCGGCGGCTGGTTCGTATTCGTCGCCCAGGCGCTGTGTGTCTTCGGTGTCCCCGTCTGCATCGTGCTCACAGGAGACAAGAAACTAGCGCTCAGAGAGGTGAGCACATGCCTTATTCCATACAGTAGAGCCTCTCAATAGAATGGGATCATGGGGGAGGGAAGGGGAGGCAGAGTGTAGGTTATTATAAGGGGTCAAGAAATTCAACATCCCTCTTTTATTTTGACATATTTCCGACATCCCACGGTTTTTCTCAGCCTTTTTTCCCCTTGTTGCACGATGAAAGGAAAAGTATTAATGAACAAGTTATAAAATACAAGTTATTAAAACCTATT
This sequence comes from Streblospio benedicti, assembly GCA_019095985.1. NCBI lineage: Eukaryota > Metazoa > Annelida > Polychaeta > Spionida > Spionidae > Streblospio > Streblospio benedicti. Next base: position 28,201,195 of record CM032666.1, on the reverse strand, counting down.
TCCTCTGGATGGGGGGTACAGTCTTTCAGATGGTGGCTCCTCGTCTTAGGGTTCAGCGAAAGTATCCATGTGCGCTCAGTCGCTCACCATATAAAACTCCTAAATGGGTCACAGAGAAGCTTCTCCAGCTCAAACACTGAAGCACGCTCAATATCTAATGTACAACAAACACCTCTCTATATGTGCTGCTTTTTATGTATTCCAAATATACATTTTGACTACCTATGTCCACTTCAGTACGAAGCTTTCTAAAGAGGACACTGTTTGTACAACTATTGTACATTTTATATTTGGATTACAGCAGGGATAGAAAAGTGTTATATTATATTAAATATGAGAGGAACTGCTGAGAGTCAAATTATGTTCTTAGCTAACATGTTCTATATATATATTTGTTTTGTTTTTTCTGTAGAGAATCAAGGCACTGGTGCAACCGACTGCCGAGTGGGGACCGCCACCCGAGATATGCACTCACGAGCTCGGAACGCCATTGAAAGAAATGAATGCCAACTACGAGGCATGAGTCTCATCCGTGGCAAAATTGTGCAACACAACAAAGTTGAGGCCCATACATTGGTTGAAAATGGCACTGTGATACGGCCATTTCTTAGCCTCTTTTACACGTAAGAGTGACAAATTAAAAAGCCATATCTATCATGGTCACAAGACACACGCACATTTCTTCTATATCGTGGCATCATATTAAAAAGTGACAAAGGAACTTTTTGGAATGTCTTAAAAATGGCGACATCCCACAACCCTTATTTTCGGACCGCATGTAAGGCCCTAAGTTGTGAATCTCACGCTGCAGCCAAGACAGCAACTATCTAACTTTGCAATCGTGAAAATGTGTGCATTCAAATGCTATGTAGGCATGAGGATATGAAATGAATGAATTGTATGTTTATTTGAAACGTTTCAAGTATGTCAAAGAATGAACTGCCAGCTTGCCATATTTTGCTGACGTTGAATGCTGTATCTGAATCAGCACTGTACATTCCATATACTATTTACAATGAAATACATAATATTTAAGATATATTACATTTTTAGGGTATTCTAATTATGCATATGTATATTTTTGGCAACTTTACATTAATTTTGTGTAAATGATCATATTCACTCGGTGCAATATGTATGTTTGTCCATATCTGTGTTGTAGCATTTTAATTGTGCATTTTAGCACATTTTAGCACATTGCGCTTGTATCAATACGCTTTTAATTTGAAAACAAGTGCATGCAGTTCTAAACAACTAAACAACTGTTTTTTTTATAAAAATAACATGGAAAAATGAAAGTCTTTCATTGCAGGAGTACATAGTGTTCTCAAACATTACACATACGAGTCGTCTCTTTTTCCATTTTAAATGATGAAGACTGCTTTAGTGCTCTAAACTAGTTTTAATTTACAGAAGATATAAACCATATCTTCAGTAGCTATATCACTAATTTCATGGGTTTAATAATGATTTTACCCAGTATAATATTTGATCAAAAATGTTGTTACATGATTAATGGGGATAAAAAACAAATGGTCAATGTTGAATACTGGGTGTTTAATCAATTTGATCATGAATCTTAAAATACTTAGGATTGAAAAAAGACCAAACTGTGATGGGAGAGGAAACTTCATATCGGTCTTTCGGTGCATGTAGTTATATCTTCACTTCAATCCGTGCCTTTTTAATGACATGACAGTGATATCCATTCTTTGGGACATATAGGGACCAACAACCTATTATGCCCACTTACTTTTAATCTTTCAATATGCTTTCATCTTTTATAGGACACAAACAACCAAATACAGACTAAAAATAAAAGAAAAAAACATACATGTACACCAAATCAATATTTGAATCCATAGGTTGCACTGTGTAATTTTTGTAGTCTATATTTTCACTTTAAAATTGGGGCCATCTGAAAATATAGACGGTGAAATTTGAATGTAAACACATAATTGACAATATTTCATTCTAAAAGCGCATGGGCATTTGGATGGCCATATATGTCATTGGTAATACACAAGATTCTGTTGGGGCTGCACGGACATCATGTTATTTTGAAAGTCGTGTGACTAGAATATCAACATATTGATATGTTTTAGACTGTGGTGTCAACTTTTGTAGTTAGAAAATGTTGAATAAGTAACATTTTTACATTCAACATGTTTTTTGTTTTGTTTTTTATATTTCAATTTTACAAAGACAACCTATATGGGTGTTTGAAGTACAATGACATATGTTGAACTGAGGGGAAATTGTCAGTTTTTGTCATTTCTCTGCTGTATTATTAGTTGACATAGCGATTATCTTTGTGATACCGTAATTGTGCATGAAAATATTGTACATTCTGACGAAAAATATGTTTTATGATATAATAGTAATTTTATATATAACCACTTGGCATGCAATGAACATAGCAAAACTCTCTTTTCTTCTGTTGACAAATGTACTTGCTAGTTAATATTTAAAATGT
>CM032666.1:28164982-28198619 GCA_019095985.1 Streblospio benedicti | reverse complement strand
AATAATTAGTTTTAATTTTTACATGTAACTTAAATAAGAATGAACATCAGTACCTTTATATAGGTTTGTCCAAGATAGATTTGGCAAATCACCTACTGTTATTTTAAATACATTAGAACAGATCTTGAATTTATAAATATCTTCTAATTTTAGGCTTTTATGCTTCTTAAATAATGGAGATGTATGTTCTCTCCTTCTTATTCCACAAATCATTCTTATTATTTTCTTCTGCAGCACAATCACTTTGTTTAAGATATTAGAATTAGCTGTTCCCCAGACTACAATACCATACTGAATATAAGAATATACAAATGAACAATACAATTGAATTAAAGAGTTTGTGTCCATTACCTTCCTAGCTTTTGCTATTAAATAAAAACTTTTACTAATTTTATTACAGACATGATCTATTTGGTATTTTCCACGATAACGTATTATCAACAATGATACCAAGAAATTTAGTTTTAACTACCTCCTTGATAAGAGTTCCATTAATACAGATATCCATAGAGTTGGGAATATATTTTTTTTTGTTTACTGTGAAATACAATATAATTTGTTTTCTTTACATTAAGAGAGAGTCTGTTTGCACAAAACCAGATATATAGCTTTTTTAGTTCCTCGTGTGCACTTTCATCAATACAATGATTAATAATAAATCAGTACGTGATTGACTAGTAAATTACTAAAATATGATATCTTAATTAGCAAACACCAAAAGTTACAACATGCAATTTACCCGGATAAGCTTAGCAGTTTTATGATTTAATACATGGATGTGTTTGTGGTAAAGTTAGCTGAAGCAAAATCTCAAGAGCAAAATAATAGAAATTTTTCTGTGTTGCATCCGTTAAAATAATTGAGTAGAATGTAGATAGATTTAGGTAGATGCTTGTTTCAAATTTGATTTTTATTTTTTTATTTTTTTTATTTGTTACTTCTACAATATTTCGCAGAGTATGTTTCTCTTTGTATGTGTACTTTGTTTTAAACTTATTTTCTTATTAATCATTTTGATATGGTTTTATTATATACTGACTTGAAGAAGCCTGTACAAGGCGAAATATTGTAAAATTAATTGTAAATTAAAAAATTTAAAAAAAATCAAATTTTAAACAAACATCTACCTAAATCTATCCAGACTACATTCTACTCAATTTAGCTAAAGCATTTGTACTGTGTGTGACAACCTCCACAAAAGCAGTGGTCATAACGTCTTCTTTCAGCGAAACGACCGAGTGGTGTAAGTCTAAGTTTGTGTAAACACAAAACAACGTGCTTTTGTTGACATGTTACAAGGTCAGTAACATTATTTTTGACAACTTAAAAGAAGTTCAAAGTGTACTTTTTCAGTGATGTGTCAGTATTCAAAGGCAGTACAATAAATCGAGTGAGAAAAGATTGTTTTAAAACCCAAGTGAACGTGATCTGAAAATAAAAATAAACTGTTTGAAATGAAGATTGAATTTGGCAGCATGCAGTATGAAATTGACCATAACTATTGGTGGACAATAATAATAGCTGTGGTAGGTTCAGGGGTGGTTGTTAAATTTGTAAAATGGATGCATGCAAGACGACAACGTCTACTTAGAATCCAGAAGGAACGGGAGAGGAAAGAAGCGATTAGAAGGTTAGAAGATGAAGTCAACAAATCATCTCTATCAGCTTCCAAGCGCAATGAAATTTTGGCTTGTGATTTTGTGACTCTCCAACAAAAATTGAAACGTGGAGACTTAAATCCTGTAGAGGTTCTTACGGCCTACCAATTTAAAGCCCTAGAAGTCCATAGAAGCACCAATTGCCTGGTAGAGCCAATTCAAGAAGCTCTCGCTCAAGCTCAAAGACTCCAGAACTCGGATAAGAGAGACGGAATGCTGTATGGTATTCCAGTTAGTATTAAAGACAACTATGGCATCCAGGGATATGACTGCACCCTGGGATGTGCCAACTACATCAATAAACCATGGGCATCTGACTGCAACATTGTGAAGCTGCTTAAAGCGGAAGGTGCAATTCCATTTGTGAAGACCAATGTTCCTCAGACCATGATCAGCTTTGAAACAACAAATCCCATATTTGGTGCTACCAAGAACCCACAGAATTTATCGCGTGGCGTTGGAGGATCATCAGGAGGCGAGGCTGCGCTGATCTCCGGCGGGGGATCCATATTAGGATTCGGTAGTGACATTGGCGGATCAATCCGGATTCCAGCCTCTATGTGTGGAATCTATGGCATAAAACCAACGTCGGGTCGCGTTTCTTCAAAAGGCACGCATCCCATATACAAGGGCCAGACCAATGTAAAGTCATGTTATGGTCCACTTGCTCCCCAGGTTGACAGTCTCGTGGGTGCAATGCGGCTGCTTTGTAGCCCCCAGGCTTTTGCTATCGATCAGATAGTTCCTCCGGTACCATTTGATGAAAGTGAATATGAAAGCAAGAGGAAGTTAAAGATTGGTTTCTTCACAAATCTGGACTATGTTGAAGCTGTGCCAGCAATGCAAAGAGCTGTGTTGGAAACTAAAGCCGTGTTGGAGTCACTTGGTCATCAGGTTGTACCTTGGAATTTTCCTATGAATTCGGAAGAAATTGCAACCCAGTGGGGACTGAGTATTTTTGGAGATGGTGGAATCCACTTGGGAGAAGTGATGAAGAATGATGCCCACGATGCTGCCATGAAGTCATTGGTGATGATGTTTAACTTGCCACAGTTTCTAAGAAAAGTGCTCTCTTATATAGTGTCACCTTTTGATCGCAGAATCGGTACAATGCTATCACTGTCTCCGGGATTACGTAATGTTCGTGAATGGTGGAATCTTAATGAGCAAACCATGAAGACTAAGGATGATGTAGTGAAAGATTGGGAGAGAAACAGTCTTGATGCGATTATTTGTCCTGGTTTTGCTTGTCCCGCTCTTAAATTAGGAGCTTCATCGTACGCCTCGGGAGCAACGGTTTATACCATGGTGTTTAATGTGCTGGATTTCGTAGCAGGCAGTTTACCAGTCACAAGAGTAACTGCTGAAGATGTTGCCAATACAAGAGACTATACAGAGACCGGCATATGGCACAAGACAATAAAGAAGGGAATGGCTGGAACTGAAGACTTGAGAGTAAATGTCCAAATAGTTACTCCTCCCTGGAAAGAAGAAACCTGCTTGAGGCTGATGAAACAAGTGGAAGAAGCTGTCAAGTTTCATCATAAATATTCAGTTTAGAGTTGTAAAAGTTGCCTTTGAACATTAGTGTACAAATGAAACAAATATAGAAATATGACTTTTGATATTGTATTTTTGGTATTTATTGCTATTCTATTATCATGCTTATGCATGTCCAATCCCGGTGTACAGTTTAAACTTTGAGTATTGATGATGTTGAATTTCTTGTATACAATTTAAGCCGTCAGTATTCATCATTGTAAGTCAGTGATATTGTACTCATAGTTCAATTTGTAATATTTTCCACTTTGACTTTACTGTCTTTTTATGAATTGATTTGCATTATTTTGTTTCTAAAGTAGAATATTTTTTTTTTCAAAGACCTGTGTTGTATCCAACTTGCTTCACATTTTAGTTATTTGCTTACCATTGTTCTTAAAAGAACTATTTAGAAATGTTTGAAAAAGGTACACATTCCCGCTAGATCGTTCACATATAGATTAGAATTGAGAATGTACAGATGTAATGCAAAAAATAGTTAATTCAAGATTTCTTAGACCACTCTAAAAATAAACCAGGTCATTAGCATCTTCTGTACGGAGCTAACTGTTTGATATCAAGCAGACATTGTTACCAATTTAAGACCAGTATGATAGAAGTTCATTTATCCTGGATCTGATAGACCTATGACGTCATCACTTGTTGTGAACAAGGCAAGAGCATTTGCCGAAAGCTCAAAATGTGGACTTTTATCGTCCTGTTTAAAGTATAAACAAACAATTGTCTAATTTAAGACCAGTTTTCTTGGTCAAAGATTAAACTCATGACGTTCTTGTTGCCCATCAAGAAATATGACCTCATACATTTAATTATTTGTTTTATGTAAGACCACCTGTATATAGAGACCACCTCTGTAATGGTACCATTTTTCATGCTCCCAAACGTTCATAAAGCGACCAAAATGAACCTCCTTATAAAGACCACCTCTCTATTGAGACCACTTGAGATAAGTCCCACAGGTGGTCTTACTAGAGAGGTTCTACTGTACAATGTATTCTGTTTATCTTGAATCCATCATATGGTTTCATTGTTTGTCTCTTTTTTTTTACCTTAGATGCTTTTATAATCATATTAAACTATGCTACTAAATCTATCTATTCAATATTCTAACTGCCCTCAATACAATCACCCTATGTCACTCGTGCCATCCATCTAAAAGAGGAAAAAAAAGTATTTTAAAATTATTGGTCTTGTACATTATACTCCCACATAACTGTGTATACAAATCAGTAAATTGTTCAAATAAAATAACAGTGTTTGTTTTATATGATGATGCCACAAAAATACTATTAATTTTGATAATGAATACTATTTGGGGCAATCCAAGATTAGGCTTTTTATATCTCGACCAAATTTAATACCAATCATCAGTAATTATTTAAACACACAGGGTGGACAAATTAAATATGATCATGGATAGCATCTAATCTATATTGACAATACTGAAAAGAATGGAAGTATATGTAATACTCAGAGATGTAATATGTTTGTTGTAAGGCATGAAGTATTTGAATAATTGGACCTTGCTATCATTATTATCTAAGATTAGTATCCAGCATAAGAACCTTATTATATCAACAACATATACATATCTAATGCTAGTGATAGTGCAATTTAAATTTTGTATAAAAATGTGCAAAATTATACCTGTTTATGGGATGATGACAAAAAATATATAGAAGTGAAGGAAACTCAAAAACCTCAAGGATAAAACTATAAAAAGCATCATCATACTTTTTTCACTAAACAATCATTATTTATGCTTAGAAATTGGTTAACATTTTAGGATAGTATAATGACAAATTGATAGTATAAAGTTGAGGGTATAAAGTAGGTGTTATAGAAATCCAATGTTTGTATCAATTTAAAGTTGCACTGTACTCGCATTATGCCCTTACGAGAAAGTGCGCTGAGGACATTGTGATGAGAATTTTAAATCGAATTAAATAAGCGCTGTGCTTTGACAGTTGTTATGTAACGATTCAAAAATCTCTTAGTAAAACAAATATTTGTTCCCTTAATGTTATGTGCTTCATAAGTACAATTACCTTTACATATGAAGTAACATTTATGTATACCAAACGCATCATTAAGTTAGTAATATTCCTATCTTTACATTTTCTCTACATAAACGTTATGGCAAAAATCTTATTGTGAGTGATACAGAAAAGCGTCATCATGGATACAGATATGGAGGTGGATATAAAACAAGAAAAAGAAGATGATGATAATTCTCAGAATATGCCTTCGGAGCGAATAATGCCCGTAAGACTAACTGATGGAAGCCCAATGCAACCACTCAATGATAATTCTATGGACGAGGAGACGGAAAAGTATAATGTTAACAAAGTGCTAGATCTCCCGCAATTGTCTCAAGTGATTACAATTGCACCTTTACCTAAGAACGAAGAGGTTATTGATTTTGGTGATAATGATTCCAAACAATTGTCGTATTATGAAGAAAAACGATATGAGTGTACTAAATGCCACAAAGTATATGTAGATTCGGATGCCTTGAAAGGCCACGTGCAGCTTGAGCATGCTGATGTAAAAGTGGTTTTGAAGAAAATGCACAATTTTTGTTCAGGATGTCGCATTGTGTTTAAAAATAAGAAAGAAAGATTCAATCACATGAAAAAACATATTGGTGTTTCATTAAGCAAATATTCATGCAACATGTGTCAATTACCATTAGGGTTTGACAGCCTAAAAGCTCTAGAGGCTCACGCCCTTATTCACTCTGTCAAAAAAATCAGCAATCACAATGTCAATGAGCAGGTCAATCCCCTGCCGCCGTCTCAGTGGGAATGTAAGGTATGTAATGAGAAGTTCAGTACCCGAAGAGCACTTTACGATCACTCAAGAATGCACCAAGCTAACGACGAATGGCAATGTAAAATATGCAACAATATATTTGCAAATCTGATTGATTTAGAAAATCATGCCTGCATTCATTTAAATCACAAGTCTGCTGTAATGTTGAAGGTGAAGCAGGAAAAAGATGAAGTCGTTCAAATGAACGTGAAACAGGAAAAAGTTGAAGCCATTCAAATGAAGGTGAAACAGGAAAAAGATGAAGCAGCACAAATAAAAGTGAAACAGGAAAAAGATGACACTGTTCAAGCCCTGAATCTCTTTACTTGTAAAATATGTGACATAACTTTCAAGATAGCCATGGATTATGCGAGGCACATGAAAAGTCACCCAGCACCAAAATCGGCACCTGGATTAGAGACATATTTGTATCATTGTCACATTTGTTGTCAGGTTTTTAAAACGGAAATTGAATTTGAGAGACACGAGTGTTCATCAATGCCAAGACTAGGCAGACAGCATAAATGTCCCGCGCCCGGCTGTAACAAGAGATTCCACACGTTTATCGGACTGCAGAGACATGTGATTCAACACACAGACGCTAAGGTGGAAAAGTGTAAAGAATGTGAAAAAGTCTTTATCACAGAGAAGGATTTTCAAAATCACTTGAAGGAGCATGAGGGAAAAAAATTATTCAAGTGTCATATTTGCGACGAAGGACCGATTTTCGACACTCAAAATGAGTTGACAGCTCATTTGGGAACCCACACGGCAAAAACATTGTATAAGTGTACAACCTGCAATCGAATGTATGAATCTATTAACCAGCTGGAAAAACATATGGTCATCAAGCACACGTACAATCAGGGTAGAAAATGTAGCATTTGTAATAAATCGTTTGATTCAAGAGTAGAACTAGGGCAGCATATGATCAGTATTCACACCGAAGAGACAGGTCACGACTGTGAAGTTTGCGGCGAAACATTCTCAACATTTGCACTTTTCGACAATCACATGGAAACTCATAAAAAAGTCGAAGAGAAATACACAGTATTTACCCCAAATGTGGCCTTGAAGAAGCCACCACCAGTTGTGAAGAAGCCCAGCCTTGATCAAACGGTAACCGTACCAAAAATTGCCCAGCAAGGCAGGTTTACATGTCCAACATGTAATAAGAAATTCATGTACAGAGAAAGTCTGAAGGCCCATCAATTAAACCACACAGAAGACGTCTTGTACTGCAAGATTTGCTTTGAGTTCTTCAAAAACCGCTTCGATCTCATTCACCACATGCAAAATCAGCATTTTGAAGCCCAGCGATACAAGTGTAAAGTGTGTAATAAACATTTCACGACACAGGGTGATTTGGACAACCATATGGAAGACCATTATACTTCATACGAGTGCAAGTTTTGTAAGAAAAAGTTCCCCAAAGAGATCATGCTTCAGGCTCATATGGCAGTTCATATGACAGCACCACCAAAGAAGGAAACGTATTATCAATGCAAAGAATGTGTACTGCGCTTTCCCTGTAATAATGCTCTAGCCGCGCATATGAAGTGTCATGCCAACTCAGTCAAGTGTTCCATCTGTAACCAGATGTTTTTATCTCAAAAATCGCTCAATGCACATATGATGCTGCATTTTCGTCCTGTAAAGAAGGAACAAAAATAATATTTTCTATGTTACAAGTCTCAAAAATGTAGTGATGTTGTGTTTATGTGCACTTAAAGTACAACCTCTTATTGGAAGATGTTTTCGGGGAAATTACGGAGTTTGTTTTTTTTTCTATGTAGCAAAAATTTGTTTTACACTTTTCATGTACAGCTGTGTCTGGCGGAAAGGTCTCCTAACAAGGGTTTACTGCGTGCAAATATCTGAAGTGTAGGCATTAGTAGGAAACTTAAGATACATAGCTATATATATATATAATTATTGTACATTGTTTATATTTGTAAACCATATGCATAGTTTGTTAAGTTTAGAGTAGTGTTTTTTGTGTTATTAATATATTATAAGAGTCAACAGATATATCTGACGACAGTCAGTTGCATTTTACAATGCATGTTAGTACGATTAAGTGTTCTTTATTTTTCTACTGACACAAATGTATATTTAAAATGCTTAGTTAAGTTTATGAACAGTTTTTTTGATTATTTAGTCAAGAAATATATTTTGGAAATATAACTTTAAAATCTGATATTGTAATATTTACTTTCATGTGCTAAGAGTGAAGTTGGTATATTTATAATAGATATGGTATATTAGTACGCATTTATATTCATACCATTTTTCACCTTAAATAATTATATTTTTTACCCCTAAATAAGTTTTTTCCTAAAAATAGAGCAGTGAATGCATATATGTCTATGAGGTTAGTTTACTGTGATCATTATGAAAATTTTATGTAGTAAGTTGTTTTGGATCAATTCATGTAAAATTATGTACCACAATCATGAAAATTTGTTCAGTAACAGAGTGGAATTCATTAGTCAATTTTGTTTGCATGAAAGTTTAGTTTAAGGCGTCTGTAAATGCTGTGTAGATGATTATTGTTACTTTTGTTACTATTGTAGAATATTCTTATATTAAAACAAACAATTTTTTGAAAGCACTCTTGAATTTATTTTCCTTTATGAATATCATGGTGACTTGAAAGATTATAAAGTGAAACGGTTGCAAATATTAACATAATATTCAAACCATGTACTCTAAAAATAGAGGAGGTGATTATGAGAAATTAACATCCATGATTATTGTAAATAGGATTGCAAAGTATTTATCATTAGAAAAAAAAATAGAAAATTAAATAAACAAAATGGATAACTGCTATAAAATTTAATTGTCATTATTTAGTAACTGATTAATTAATTAAATCTGTTACATTCGTATCAAGGCTTATAATCATGTTATCACTTAGTATGTATATACATTTTTTATAATTAATGTTCTAATTAATTGCCAACACCTCTGGAACGCATAGATGTTTAGGCGTTATTTAGACATCCAAATTAATCGTCCTTTTTCACCCGAACAGTGCGGTCTGTTTTAGGGTCCATAAAATCTTTGCCAGATAAATCCGTGAAATTATTACACGTCATGATGGCATCATTTGGAACCTAAGAGAAAAAAAAAAACATTTTATCAAATACTCATAATTCCATAATGCAATCTTCAAATTGGGACAGTGTGCTATTCAGTTACATAAAACAATTGTGTTAATTTATTTATAATTTTTTTAGCTTCTGCTTTTAAATTAAAATACTCCTTCACAACACGCGCTATTCTCATAAATTCTAAGACTTTCTATAACAGTTTTAATTCATTTGTTTTCCTTTTTTATATCACCCAAAGTATACAGAGAAATGAAATTTGAATTTCTGATAAAGGAGCTCTCAAAATAGTAAAAATTTATCTGCTTAGAAAATACCATTGGACCTATTTGCCTCAAGCTCTGATAAGGCAAATTTATGGCTTAATTGAGAAATCACATTTTCAAACATACAAAAGAAGAAAAAACAGCTAATAATAAAGATTAAAAAATTCGATAACTATTAGAGGGTTACTTCTCCAAGTCTATAGGGTTATATCACATAGCCTCTGCCGGGACTCGAACCCTGAACCACTACCACTGTAGCTCCTATTCACCCAGCACTTGCGGCATGTGAATTAGTGGTAGTGGTCCAGCGTTCGAGTCCCTGCAGAGGCTATGTGATCTAGCACTATGGAATTAAGAAATGTCAATACTTATACCCGAGTCAATTAATTTCCAATATATCTATGTATAAAATTTTCAAGGTATATGACGTTTTGAATTATCAAAAATTATATTTTTTTTTAGCCCCTTCAGTATGTCCAACTATATGTATAGCATGAAACAAGTAGTTTCCACGACACTAGTACAATAGAACCTCCAATTAAGACCATCTCACTATAGAGACCACGTCCACAATACAACCACTTTTCTTGGCTCCAAATCTTCATAAAGAGACCAACACAACCCTCCATACATAGACCACCTCTATTGACACCAGTTGAGGCCAGCCACTTGGTGGTCTTACAAAGAGGTTCTCCTGTATAATCTTGTGTTAAGTCTACGACCCGTCACCTTTGACAACGGTGTGTACTGTGGACAGTGATGCTCTATGACTGGGTTATTGTCTGCCCGGTTGTAGGCGTTGAGGAAACACCAGCGGCGCGTATCACTACGATTCTGGTCGCTGGTGTGAAGCACGTTACAGTGGAAAAACAGAGCATCTCCTGAAACGGGCAGTAAAACCTTGTCACTGAAAATGCAATACTCAAGTTCAAGTTTGGAAGATGGTGATCTCTTTTGTCCACAGAAACTTGCTTCACACCAGATGCATGTTCTGCATAGTTGTTAAGCATTCTCTATCAGGATTCTCCCCTCACTTGCGGGCCTCACATCCTGGTCTTGCATTTGACATTCAAAAAGGGCTATGCTTAGTGATACTGTGTTTCCTCATGGTCGGACCGCCCGCAGTGAATCTGAGGCAAAACACACAAACATCTACCTTTTGTAGTTTAGTGTACTGTGCATGATGATGCTCTATGACTGGGTTATTGTCGGCCCGGTTGTACGCGTTGAGGAAACACCAGCGGCGTGTTGCGCTAGTGTTTTGGTCGCTGGTGTGAAGCACGTTACAGTGGAAAAACAGAGCATCTCCTGGTAAAATGCATGGCAGGAACATGTTACAGCAGATAATATCTTATACCTGTGAGCAGTTGACTTTTGTCATGTGATATAGAGCAGTGGGTCTTTTGATTCAATTACTTTTACCTGCTTTCGATTTCAAACCTCATAGCTTCCTTTTCAAACTCAAAATCAATTGAAAAGGAACCTGTGAGGTTTGAAATCCATTAAAAATTACATTTAAATTTAGAATTATTGTTTGAAAGAAAAGGAGGTAATAGTAATAATAGTAATTGAATCATGAGATATCATATACCATTTAATGCATTCAATATCAATTTGCTCAGGAACCAAAAAACTTGAAAACTATGCAATCCTTGTAATTCCAATACTGGCTATCAGAGCAGAATTACCAGTTACAGAAATTCCACCTTTTCTGATTAGCCAGGAGCTTCATTTGGTTAACTTTGATATTACAAATATACAGAATTTGGTCCACGTGATCTAAAATGTCTTGTTTTGCACTGTTCTACTATCTGGCCTTCATTTGGTTTGTCAGGCAGACAAATAGACATCCAGACAGCCAGCCAGTCAGAGACAGCCAGTCAAACAGACCGACACACAGACAAACAGACAGGCAGACACACAGCTATGTACCTGGGTCCATCTCTGCATACACATGTTCGAAGTGTTCCTTCAGCCAGCCGACCCGCTCTGGATTGGCCATCGTCTGTCCGTCCACCAGATCGTGGTTGATGCGGCCGCATTTGTGGGTCCCCTTAACGACCTGAAAAATAGATAAATGTTAACAAAAATACACCGTACAAAGTTATAATAATGGTTAATTGTCTTTAAACCTGCGAAATATTGGTGATTACAAAAATCCCACGGAAATTATAGGTACATTTACAAGCAAGAGAGTAAATGAAGTATAAAATATACTTTTAAAAAAACTGTGGGGAAAATAACATTGAAGCCTTTGTAAGCAACAGAAATATAGTCCTGAAGTAAATTTGTAAATAAAAAATATTAGAAAATATATAGCAGTCAATTATGTATTAAATACAAAAAACAAATATTTAGCGAGGGTCTAATGGTATAAATATTGTGCCAACAGCAGTCCACTCACATCTGTTGTTCTATGGCAATACATTCTGTCAACTGAAGATCATCGTCACATCTCACAGCTATACACATGATTCAAACCCCTTAATATTTGTGGCAGTTGGTCACAAAATCCAACAAATCAGACTCCCCATGCCGAAATGTTCAGCGGTCTTAAGCTCAATAATAATAACGCAATATTAATTGTTTGCTTTGCATGTTTAACTTCCACAATAATTCGTCCGTTTTTCCCACGGCTTGGTACAAATATGGACTGGTAAAGGCAGCATAAATAATAAAACTGTGAAATCAATGACGACTGAAGACTGGCTGTTTCTGCCACCCACCTGCAGACAGCCGTTCTCCTTGCGACACGGGTCCAGAGGGATGAACACAGTCCCCATGTCAGGCTTCAGGCACCCATTGTTGTACCTATAGAATAGAAACATTTATTTTCAGATTAAATCCATTGAACTAGATAAGATATGCAACGAAACAAATTTGGCAGGCACCATGATATTCCATTGTTTATAGAAATAATGTTATATCTGCTCCTGAAATTGTCGAGCACTCTTTCACATGCATGGAACATAAAATTTGTTATAACACATACATGTACATACATGTATCTACATAAAAATAAAAACTGTGCATAAAATCATATAATAGCACCACATTTAAAGATATATCACTGTGAGAGATATATCACTATAAGAGTTTTTTTCCATTCCAGCAGTCAAGCAGGGTCTTAACTAAAGCTTACAAATAACACTTAACTATAACCTATGAAAAGTTCCATGTACAGTAGGAACTCGTTATCTTGACTCTAGGGATAACAGTGAAATGTTCGAGATAGGCAATATTCGAGATAACCAAGTGATATCACTTGATACATTAATGTTTTAGAAAGGACATGAGACTAACCTCGAGATAGCAGAAATTCAATATAAGCAATATCAACATACCAAGTTTATACTGTATTAGGTTTACATTATTCACATTGATGTTGTGGTTGCTGCTCTGTGGGCCCGAGATTTAGCGTTACATGTTATACTGTGTCCCGTGAATCAAGTGTGTAAAATCCCAGAGGTCCCATAGAGTAAAATGTTAAGTAGCTCTTTATGTTATAATCTAGAAATAATTCAATTTAAGTCTTAGGAATAAAAGTTATATGCTTGTAATTTGTGCCTCTAGCTAGTGGTACACTTTGCAATGAAGTGTACTTGTCTATTCTCCCCAAAATTTGTGAACCCCCCAAAAAACATTGCCGCAGCCCACCCTGTCCCCCTGCTCAGTACCAGTATCCGTAGTCCTGGTGCCACAGCTGTTTGCCCCCCGTGTGCGCATCCTTCATCATCAGCTTGGTGTGGTAGTGGTACACCTCTCCACCCAGCAGCTGTAAGACAATAAAGAGTACAAACGTTTTCACACACCATTTACAATCCAAATTAGGAGATCATTTTTTCCAAAGATATCTGTACGAAATTGTGTCATTTCACTTGTTGAATGATCCCATGATCCCGCAACAACTGTGAAAGTCTAATAAATATCACATTTAGAATGGTATCCTTTATAAACCCATTGTAACATCACAACTTTTGCCCCTTGTACTTTTACCCTCGCCCCCCACACTCACTGCCTCCATGGTGTCGACGACTTTGTGGCAGCGCGCCACCATTCCACTGACGTCAGTCCCCGGATGGTTCCACAGCACCATACGCACAAATGTGCCCTCTCCATCCGGCAGCTGAAACATAAAATGGACACTTCGTCACAAACTGTCAAAAAACCTGAGCAAAAAACCTGATACTGTCTTAAGAATATAGTTGAAGAGGATATATGATTAAGTCAGCTCTTCAGACACTGTAACTACCATTTCAGTGCTCTGTAGCCACTTTTTCAGCACGCTGTAGGCTCCATAGCCACCATTTCCGTTCTCTGTAGCCACCATTTCAGTGCTCTGTACCCACCATTTCACTGCTCTGTAGTCTCTATTTTGTTATTCTATAACAAGCAATATTATATATATATGGCTCATCCCCCTGGGCTCATCCTCTGTTCTATTTACTTATCCTTTGGACTGTGTACCATCTTCCCGTATTCAGGGTTTCCGCAGGAACCATTCGACAAATATGATGGATGATAGCTGGGTATGTGCATAGTTCTTTTTGTTTACAAAGTAAGTACCCATTTTAACTTAACTTTAAAAAAGTTCAAACTGTGTAATTATTTATGCTACCTCTTTACATGATCGTGAGTTTTCGATGGCGATAATTTGGAGAAATACTAAGACAGCCTTTTAACACAAGCAGTGGCCTTCAATGATCATCTATGCTACTAATTTCAGCCGCTGACCTGCCAGCCTTTAGCAGGGATCTCACCCAGCTCCATCTGCTTCTTCACTTTGGCCACTTCCTCTTGGCTGAGCAGAGACCTGCAGCAATTCACAAACAATACATGTACGATTTTTTATGTATTTGTTTCCACTTTGATCTGTGCATGTATTGTGTATTAAAAATAGATGTTAATAGCCCATTTTTTATTTGAATATTTTTTGGTATGCAATAATTATCCATAACAGAGTAGCCTACTTTTTACACATTTTACAACAGAATAACAGTTCATGTATGAAGCAAGGTTTTATCAGAAACTCGCATTCAAATATCAATGATTTGAAATTCATAAATGTATGAATATTACTTGATCAATATTGCTCCATCTTCATTGAAAGCTTCCTTTATTTCGTCTGTCACATCCAGTGCTTTGCCATCATATTGCACCTCTGCAGGGAGATTGTTATAAACAAGGAAGAATGGATGACAAGGATGATTACGTGGCGTGTATATAATGCTGTGGTTGTTTATTACAAAACAAAACAAACATACTAATTATTGGACATAGATTTTGGGGCTCAAAGAAAAAGTTAGCTGACCCCCCCCCCCCCATCAACATTCTAAAAAGTTGAGTGCCACCCCCACCCCACCCCACTAAAGCAAAAGTCCTCTACATAGTCATCGCATTTTTGGACAATTGCTAAAAGAAAATATTTGAAAAAATATACCGTAGCATGATAAAAAGATCAGCGACCCCCCCCCCCCCAAAAAGGAATCAGAAATGTTGGACGAACCCTTTCACCTTTTTGGACCCCCACCCCCCACCCCCCACCCCCTCTTGGTAGCATTATTTATGATTGTTCCCTTAGACCATTATATGATTACGAAGGGGGGTGTTTTTATTTAACTAATCCCAAACACATACAGGAAAAACAAAAACTATACTACCTGCCACTCCACCAGGATTGTGTAAAGGATGCATCCTTAATTCCTTATTCGGTTGTAGCTTGTTGGAAGCGTTTACAATCCTATACACAATGGTACGTCCACAACCCTTCTAGTGTCTACAATATGCTTCCTGCACTTTCAATACGATATATTTATATTAGATTAGTACTCCTTGTTTGTACTCTGTCTTGATCTTTTGCAGACGACACACACTGCACTGTCAGTGTGACGCAATTATAATATTGATTTTGTGAGTTATGTTTTACGTCCCAGGGTCTTGTAACTCTGCCGCGGCTCATATCAATTATCATGCATGTGTATATAATTATCATGTGATATCTAGCAGTGAAATACAGTAGAACCTCTATGTTAGGATCTTGTCAAGTCTCGAGCCTCAAATGATCTCAACAGAGTTGGCCTGTTTATAGAGGTTTATTTTGGCCTCTGCAGATTTGCGATCCAAAGAAATGGTTATTTATACGTAGGGGGTCTCTATGTAGAGGTTTTCTTAATTCTACTGTAGTTGTGTCATATCATTATTATAGTATCTTATCAGTTTAAATGCCTTGAAGCACGTGCATTGCTGTAATGAAAAAAGGCAATATTTTATATTGGTTAGTAAATTAAAAATCAATTTGTAAAATGAAATCCTGCCATATGTAAAAATAATAATTCACATCAACCTAGAAGGTTTAATTACATATACGTTCAGTTGTAATGCTATGGTTCTCCACTAAGTCCAGCAGTGTATGTTTAGAGGGGCGTGTTCAATGTAAAATGTGAATGATAAAGTTTATGTGTAACAAGGCTATTATGTGTCATTCTGTTTTAACCATGGAACAAACATAAAAGTTGTATAAAATATCATTTATTCATATCACAATTTCAAACAATCATGCATTTCTCTTGATTTAGCCTACTGGTGTGCGTCATATACCGTTTTTCATCTTCCCTTTAATCTGTGCTGTTTTATCAATTGTATTTGTAAACCCATGCTAACGCCCATAATTGTTATTTACATTGTTACTCTGAATGTCACCGCTGCTTACTAAGTAATATAATGTAGAGCTGGAGGTTTTGTTGCTGTATCCCCACGAGCTCTCATCACCAGCCGTCTCTCTATCTCACCCCACATAACAGTTAAAATGCGTGCGTCGCTGCAACAACCGCATATTTGGGTATAAAAAAGCACTCATATTCAATCCGTTGAACAAATCATGACTGATGATTCCTCAGATCAATAGCCAACTATATCAAAAGCTAACTATTTCTTCAAATTGTTATGTTTAGTACACAGCAATGTGATGTGGTTTCTTAACCTTTGGTTAGACGCACTATCTACCGGTACTTCATCGTCATATCTCACGGCTATATACGCAGCAGACTTGTAAAGGCAGTGTGAATGATCAACCCGTGAAAGCCGACGATGTATCTACTTCTAGACATCGGGATACACATCCATAATCTCCACTATACATAATACTTAGTGTGTTGTAAAATGCCTTCCCAATATGTTTTCAACCTCTCACGTTTAGTTTTTACTACTCGGCCGACACGTCGACCAGGGGTTGGTAGTCATAATCCTCTCTCGGCGGCAGTACACCACTCTCTTCCAGCTCGCAGCTCTGGTCACGGGTCCGTTTCCTCTTCCGCAGTCTCGACACCACCTTGTTCCTGATTGAAGTCGGTGGCTTGTTTTCATCTCCACAATTGCAGCACACGACAGCCACACAGCCCAGGATGATGGCAATGACGTTCACAATGCAGATAATCCATATGATATCATATGCATCCAGCTCAATCGCCCCTGTCGAGCTAATCCACATGGCTGATCAAAAGACTGCTGCTCCGCGGGGGAGGCGCTACTTTGTATAGGTGAGTACTGGCGAATTCTAGTTCACCGTGGCTAATATTTTATGATATTTGAATGATTGTTGATAATAGACGATCATTGAAAGTTAGCTGTGTGTTTGCACCGTTCCAGCTCGTTACGCATGACATGAGGGGCCGGCTATTTTAAATTCAAGTGGGAGGGGGGGCAGGTTATATTTGGAGAAAATGAAGGAAGTTTGTCCTTTTACAGTTGCTAAAAATGTTTGCAGGCCAGTGGCACCATGTTGAATTAAACTCAAGTCTTCATTGTATCATTTATATTGTTTGATACGTGTTAATTAAACCATGTAGCAAACAGTATTTAAAAATTGTTAACCCCACATTACAACGCAGTGAAAGACGGGGGCGAGCAAATTTGTGACAGTCGTGAATTCACCCTCTGTACGCCGTTGGAGCAACGTCGTGGCACTCGATATGATAATCCATGTTTGTAAACATTACTTGGAAACGACGGCACAAGGACTCTGTACGCAGCCTCCCACGTAGTCAAAATGCAACGTACGGGGCCTTATGACAACGCCACAGAGCGAATCCCAAGCCGACGGTGTCACCCCAACCACGTACAGAGCCTGCCACAGGGCGAAATCACAACGTACGCAGCCGTTGTCACAACGGACGGAGCCTTTTTTTTACATACGAATCAATGGCGTCCGGCGACGTCCGTTGCCTAACACGCTGTCGGTTGGCGGCGTACGCTGCCAAACAACAGCGCCACGCAGCGGTATCGACGGCGCCGCACTAGACTAGGCTCCGCGCGTATAAAAGGCGCGGCGCGCTTTTATCTGTACGCACGTTTATTAAATTATTCTTACATGTTATACATGTATACATGTGCCCAATTTATTCGAGTATATTTATTTTACACAGCTGAATATTTTACATTCAATTTTTAAAGGTTTGGTTATTATACATAAGTTTTTTTCGATTAAAAACAACAGCACAAAGTCACAATTTCAAAAAAATACACATGAGCAAATCACACTGTGCACTCAATTACATAAGTGTTTATATTTTTTTGCTACTTTTTCAACCATCTTGCACCTCTTGATTATTGTCCACATCACCATCACCATCATCACCATCTTCTGGCTGAAGTTGAGCAGGAATATTAATGTATCCTGGCAAGCACACGTTCTTTCTTGCCACGGCACCGCTCCAGCAGGACTATTGAAGTATGCCATCAATGTCTGGCGTTGAATCTTGGCTGCTTCCAGTTCTCTGACACCTTGGTGACGTGCATCAATAGGTTCAAGATTAGCATGTTCACGCCATGCTCCAGGTATAATATTGTGATCCTCGCCCCCGGCATCAGGCTGGACAATACCAGGGGCAAGGTCTTGCACGTTGTCTCTGATCAACCTGATGCGGATGAAGTTGTGGAGGTAAATGCCAGCATGTAATATTTGCCGGACAATTTCTGGTTTTTGTTGCATGGTTGTTAAAAAACACTGCCAGCGCTGAGCCAAGATACCAAATGCATTTTCAACAACTATCCTGGCGCGTGAAATTCTGTAATTGTAGATGCGTTGTTCCATAGTCAAGTTCCTCTGGCTGAAGGGTTTCATCATGTACTCCCTAAGTGCGAATGCATCGTCCCCCTATTATGAAGTAAGGGAATGGGACGTTGTCATTGGGCAAGTTTTCTGGTGGTGGTATATCAAGGTCTTTTGCATCAAGAGCTTCTTTTTTAGAGGGATGAATTGAAGAGCTGCATGTCGGATTGGTGGCCTACACCACCAACGTCTGTGAACATGAATTTATAATCTGCGTCCCACCAGGGCCATGAGAACTACAGAAAAGAAACCCTTGTAGTTGTGGTATACACTTCCAGACTTGTTGGGTCTTCTTATGCGTATGTGCTTACCATCCAAGGCTCCGAGAGCGTGAGGCAGATTCCATCTCTGGTGGAATCTTGCAGCCACTTGTCTCCATTCGCTCATGCGTTTTGTGGGAACTGAACCACCTCCTCTGCTATCTCATCTTGTATTGCCTTACAAACCTCTGGGATAATCACAGCAATGGTGTGGCGACTAACTCGAAAACCGTAACCTAGACAAGGGTAATTCTCACCTGTGGCCATGTACCTCAATGTGATTGCCAACTTCAATCCAGGTGAGTGTGCTTTCCTATAATTGGTGTCCTGTTTCTGGATTCTTGAGTGAGACGGGTGAGAAGTTCCTCAAACATTGCTGCTGACATCCTTAGGAAGTTGAAGTAACTGTATGGGTCTTCCACTCTCAGTTCTGACAATAGGTTGTCGAAGTGTCCAAACAGCAGTCTGCGGTCACCAGACCCCCACAGACGAACCCACCACTGCCTCCTCTTCCTGGGGCCTCGCCCGGCGTCTCCTCCTTCCTTTGAGCCGCCAACGCGAGCCAATAGCACTTCACCGGGTTCTTCGCCTTCGTCATCAGCATCTTCTAGATCGGATGGAACGTGAACTTGTAGGTGACCAACATCTGCTTGAGGTGGATGGTTTGCTAGTTGGTTTGGTGCATAATTAAGTCCAGCATTTTGACCTTGACCAACAAGGTGCAGTATTAATATATTGTGTGTATTCCTGTGAATGTCTATCATAACATTCAGTGCTAGTCTCATACGCACCAAATCCTCAAATGCAGGGATTGACATATTCCCAAATTTTTTATGAAATTTCTTGAAAAATATACACACATACGTCCACTACACTGCGAGGGGTACCAAATGAAGTGGAATCTTCTCGTTTTGGTCATTTATATATGGTCACCATGGGCCCTCTGTCCAGCGCCACTGACAGCGAAGGACGTCCTCACAAACGCTGCCCACGCCGCATTTAGACTACGGACAAAACGCACCGCTTCGCTGTATCATCGCAAACGGAGGGCATATATTGCCCACCCAACGGGCGGACGCAGCCAAATAACGGCGTCCGGCCGAGAACACCAATAGAAACTCATAGTAAAACCAACCCCCGCCTGGCGCCTCCGTGCGTTGAGTAAATGCTCTGCCCTTCACGCAAAACAGAGCCAAATGACTACGGTCTTGATATATCATGAGTATCATGAGACGTCCGCACGCCTGGCAGAGCCCATACGGAGCCCACACGGAGCCTGAACGGAGCTAATTTACGCTGGCCGCAGCTGAAATACTCCCTGACAGAGTGGACGACGAGTACAGAGGATTTTACGACGCCACGACGCCCAAACAGAGCCAAAATCAGCCAAACGTCGCCCAAACGTCGCATTTCCTCCGTCCGTTGCCTCCGGCCGCAGGGGATTATCCACCGATCAATACTCATGATTCTGCCCGGAGGGGAGGCTCCGACCTTTTTTCCAGCCCTTCGTGGATTCGACGGACGGATCGCAAACAGAGTCCAAAAATCCGTACGGATTTGGTCGACGTTGCGGGACTTTGTCATTTTTTGCCATTTTTTTCGAAAATCCGCCCGGGGCCTGCTTGGTGTAATGTGGGGGTAAGCAGCAGAAATAAGTGCAGGAAGACTTACAGTAGAATTTCTAATTAAGACCACCTATCTTTTGAGACTACCTCTTTACTAGGACCATTTTTCACGGTCCCAAACCTTCATAAACCTACAATAATAAACCTCTGTATAGAGACCACCTAATACTGGTCACAACGGTGGTCCTAATAGAGGTTCTACTGTAGTTATTTTTTGTTTAACTTGTCAATAGCTGGCAGGTCTTCATATTTCTTGTTTCTGTGAATTGTTCCACGTTTTCAAAATTGTTTTCAAACTGGTATTACATGTATTGGTCATTTAGAATTTATTATCATTTTTATTTTTTTCTATTATTTTCACGATGTTTCTATTTCTAATATTTTCATCATTTGGTGAAAATATTAGATAAAAACAAAAATAATAGTACTAAATTCTAAATAACCAGCAATACCACTTGGAAAACAATTTTGAAAAGGTGGAACAAGACACAGAAACATGACTTAGTTATTTCTCAATTCAAAATAAATTGCTGCAGCTTTAATTATTTACTCTCTTTAAAAAAAGAGGCAAAAAAGATTCAAAATATATTGAAAAAAGAGGGGGGAAATTCTTCTCGGGTTTATTTCATTTCATTGTTATTTTGTTTTAGTGGGGAAGTTGAAATATTGACTGAATTAAGCTGAAAGAAATACAAGCCTCTCACTGAATATCTAATCACCTGCTCCTGTCCTGGTGTTTAAGATACTCAGGTAATATTGTAGTCATCAAGATTGAATTTTTTATACATAGATTGCATGAAATTACAACTCATTCTGCTGATGGAAATGTTGTATGATTAAACGATACCAAATACAATAAATCCAAGCCTGATGTAAAAACATTGTGTGTAACTATAATGTGTATAAATGCTATACATAATTTTTGTATTATTTAAACTATGATTTAAACTGTATCTCAAGAACCATACTGTGTTCGAGGACACAGAAAATAAACCATAGATTGTTCACTGTTTTGTTGTGGGTTAGCATACATCTCAAGTTGAGCATGTTAATTAAATTCTTACTGTGAATATAATCTGACAATTTCTTTTAAAATAAAAATTAAGATTGGCAAATTTCAAGATTTAAACAGCCGGCAATCCTCTCACAGTAAATATCATGTTAAAAATAGCAAAACAGGTGCGTTCATCCAACGTTGGAAAACAATATAAAAACTTTACGTAAAGCAATTATGATTGGTAAAAAAAATAGAATAAAATGATAAAATGTAGTATATATTTTTTTATTGATGAGAATATACATAATTAACTTATATATTTCACTCTAAAAACGCTGCGATTTCGAAGTCCCACAACACACATTCCATTGTTCACAATGTGTTTATCACAAGTCCGCAGCTGTTGGGCTTCTTCTCGATTGTTTCTTCAACGACAGTTTCTTTTTTTCACGCAAAATATTACTCTTTGCTTTTGCTAACCTACAAATAGAAAACAAATATGCATTTTACAAATCTCTGTTATTTTATAAATTTCACAAAATAAATTTCAAAATAAAATTCTAAATAAATTTCACAAAATAAAGATGTTGATAAACATAATACAAACTTCATCTACAGTGAAAAAAACATTTATTTTAAGAATGCCAACTGAAGCAGATTTCATAATGTGCATGAAGTAGATTTCAATTAGTGACACACACACAAGACACGCACATGCCTTACAAACACACGTAAGCTTAAATTTCTTTCCCTAAAATTAGGGGTCTTTTTTTCTGCAGAAAAAAGTTTTTTTTTTTTAAATACTAGTATATTCACAAGCTAAATACTTGAGTTCAAAATAGATGTTGATAATCAAAATTATGATCACATTAAAAAAAAGGGTTTACATGGATAAAAGTGTCATCTTAAAACATTCGTACAGGAAAAAAGTGAGTGTCAAAAATTGTCGCCCACTGCTGGCGCTAACACCACCGATGGTGAACCTGACTTCACAAACCCTCAGACAAGATCTAATTCACGCCCTCACGACTGACCCCCACACGTACCGTTTCTCGCGGAGTTTCACCTCCTCCTCTGTCGGTGTGTACGGCTTCACATTCGCTGCCCAAACCATCTCACGGATCTTCTGTAGCACGTCCGCCTGAAATATGCAGCCGCAAACCATGTTCATTTACATATATATGATAGGTCGCCTTTAAATTGTATAAGTCTTAACAAAGTCTACGTTTAAGTTTAAACACTCAAATTACAGTATATTGTCAGAGTATAGCGTAAATGCTCCTGCACTGTATGTGCTGGTTCGCACCATAAGCGCAAATCACGAAAGTGTTTGTGAGTTCAGTACCTAGCATCTTCATATATTCCACGTTTGTTATTCAACAGTTATTTCAAATCATAATTTTTGGAAAACAAGCCCTCATTCAAAGAGCCTGTATTTACTACATTATCATACATTGGCGCATAATTTCGTGCGTTATCATGCTCAATAACTGCCTTGTAATCTGGACATGGTATCAGACTAGTCCGATAGTCTATGTATCAGTCATGTTGTCATTGCTTTCGAGGAAAAGCGACAATCCTCTGCGTTCACGTTTATGAAGTTATTTAAAAAGGAGGTATTGTTGTAATTGTCGGAACTAAAATGCATCATACAAACACTAGATATATTTGTGCATTTATTCATCAATAACATGCAATAATAATTTATGTTTTGTCGACACAATGTATGATAAAAGAAATACCACATTCGCGCTGAATACGTCATTTTTGTATGCGGCTCACGCATTTATCTTATCCAACTCGTCCTGTCGGACTCGTCGGATAAGATAATGCGTTCGCCATGCACAAAAACGACGTATTCGCACTCACATGGTATTCTCTATAAGTTTCTCAAGAAACCAATCAGATTGTCAGGACGAGACACTTTGACCTACAGATAGATATTGAAGCACTAACATATGCAGCCTAAATTCGCGTAAACTGATGACATGTATGGAACACAACCAGCTGGACCTGAATGATCATGAGGCATGACAAAATATCATCCATCAGACCCTACTTTGGGTAATAAAGACTTTAGATAGCATTTGATTGATTGTTACCTGGTTTAGCATCTGTTTCCTTGTTTTCTCTGACGTCACAATCAGGTAACCAGCCTTCGTTATTCGGCTCTTCTCCTAAAATGACAGGTGTGAAAAATTTCTCACTCTAAAATCAAAAACTTTAACAAAACAAAAAAAAACAAAAAAACTGTAATGTATGCTAAAAATGTAAAACAAACAAACTTGTACATTGGGTCCATACATTGTGTTTATTTTTCACGGATTCATTGTGTAACAGTGACGTGTGATAATTCTATAGACCAGAACACATTCCCCAAATCAGCAATAACTATGCTACTGTATATTGGTTTAAATATAATATAAACTGTATTCCGAGTGCTTTTTTGTTTGTTTTTAGTTTAAAAGTCAAGATCATAACACTATGTATTTTTCCATCTTTGAATCTTGCAAAGTATTCATTAGATTCATTGAGACTATGAATCTTTGGAGGCAAAAGCGTAAATACAAGACAAAACAAACAAAAACTAATATATTCTGGATACTTTTTAGGGGGTTACCATTTATTATGACCCATGGGGGTTTGAAAGAATGAAACAATTAAGGTTTTTAACAATTTTTTTTCAGGCCCCGAGCCTAAATTTGTTTGGAAATTTCAGCAACTCAATTTTCCGGGCTGGCCCTTTAACTTCTAATATATATATACCGGTAAGTGCACACCAGATTTTCAAGTTGAAAATCTGGTGTGCACTTACCGGTATATTTATATTAGAAGTTAAAGGGGCAGCCGACAAGACCCCTAATGTTTTTCATACCATCCATGGGCCATGATAAATATTAATCCCTTTATATTGTACTTGAAACAATATACTATAGCATGAAAAGTAGCAATAAACATAAGAAAAGAAAATCTACCTTTAAATATCAAATTGAGACCATCTGTAAAGTCCAAATTACAACAACTTGCATATGAAAATCTACCTGTTCCAAGAGAACCAGTTTGATCGAGTCTGGGATCCACTTGGCGGAGGTAACATGGAAACGCACTTCTACTTTCGTGTTCACTGGAAAGAAAAAATATACATTTTGGATTAACATTTAGAACACAAAATTACTAAATAATACAAACCACATAGCCCCTGATATACCCAAATCTACAAACCGCTTATCTAGGAGTTTTAGGGAGAACATTAAAATACATTGTACTTAAGATACCCGGTAGCTAATATTTGAGATAACCCGATGATAAATGTTCATGATGTAGTTAAAGGGAGATCAATCTAACCATGGGCAATTGGCAATAATCTACTGTAAACTTTAAATATATAATTATTGTATTATCAGAAATAAAATCATACACATACCAAAAAATCAAGTCATCTAATAAAGGTACGAAAAAGTTTTTATCATCAAGATTTGACAACGCTTGAAAATTACAAGTTTATATTTTTTGAAGCCACAAGATTAGTGATGCTATTAAATAGAAATGGCCGACCTTTGTTGACGTGTTGTCCTCCGGGACCACCGCTGCGACTGTAGGCGATCTCCAGCTCCTCTACATCATCAGATCACAATAAGTTACAGTGGCTATTTTCTTACATTAATGATTACATAAAAGCTGCATTGTGAATATTTCTTGTTGTGGATGCATGGATCTGCATCCATATGGCCTTTTTTCTACAGTTCTATACATATGTATATATTGAAAGTACGAATAGGAATATAAACAAATAAATTATCAATTAGTGAACATTTTTGTACTTCTCATTATACAATTAAGAACTAATGTACTACAACACAAACATAATGAAAACTATATGAAATATCTACAAAATGCAATAAATACCTAATGGAATATAGCCCTTGAACTCTTCGCTGTTCACATGCTACTAAAAAACATCAAAGTATGAAATTTAAAGAGAGCATGTTTGTTGTACTAGAACACCAATTCGGCTATACACGCAGTTCGGCTGCTGTTTCAAATACTACGGCAATTATGTCATGTGTTTACTTCAAAATCCAGAAGACAAGATATTTTCATTATTTGTACTGGGTGACAGACTTGTATTCACATTTTGTAGTAGTAGATAGTTAATAGTTTGGTGAATTGATATTTAAAACACACCCGAATTTTACAAGTATACTCACAAAAATCCCTTCAACTAGATTAAATTTGAATTAATTTGAAGATAACCCCCTTAAAATTAGGATTGAGAACCAGACAACACCATTATGAAGTCTAAATAAACCCTTTTAACCGACATGGCTGAACAAAGGAATGTTAGTCTATAGAGAATGATCATAAATAATGATACCGCGGTGGTCGTCCACAAAAGGTGGGGGGGTCGTCAAACTTTCTGATTCCCTTAGAGGGAGTCCCTATTCAAACATTCTTATTGCGCTATGGTATATTTTTTTAAATATTTTCTTTTAGCAATTGTCCAAAAATGCAATGACTATGTAGAGGACTTTTGCTTTACCAGGATGGGGGGGGGTCACTCAACTTATTAAAATGTTGATGGGGGTGTAGACCTGGATGTCCTTGCGATAGCAGTTCCCGGGGGCTAATGGGGGTGGGGTCGGTTAACTTTTTCTTCGAGCCCCCAAAAATGGACGACCCCCGGTATCGTTATTAATGATCGTTCCTTTATCTATCTTTTACACTTGCAAATACTTGTAGTCTACTAGATCATGTAGTCTAAAATGAACCTTTAAAGCTACTAAATAAAATCATTATTCACCACGTGGTGGGTCACGTAGGACAAACTCGCACCTGACATCACGCTCCAGCAGGTCCAGTGAATCCAGCAGGCATAGCAGTTCTGTGCAACAGTACCGAGACAAGAAGGACAAACTAAGGTTCCTGGTGCTGAATGCAAATAGTGTGAGAGGGAAAACTGCCGAACTGGAACATATTTGTGATTACACATGCCCAGACATTGTCATCATATCGGAGACAAAGCTAGATAAGACAGTGTACACGGCTGAGTTCCTCCCAAAAAACTATAGGGCTGTGCGGAAGGACAGAACCTTGCATGGGGGCGGTGTCTTAATTGCTGTCCGAAGTGGTCTGATCATGGATGAAATACCATTGCGAGACGTGAGTGAGGATTGCGAACTGGTGTTTGTGCGTTTAAAACAGGCTGGAGGAGCTCCGCCGTTGATTGTAGGAGCATACTACAGACCCCCATCAGACAACCAAGTAAATGTGTCACTAGGCAATTTGGAAACAGCTTTGCAGCAGGTCACAGACATTACCGGCAATAGTAAAGCCACCATAATCCTTGCTGGTGATTTCAATTGCAAACAGATCTGCTGGGACACTCTGAGCCTGCATCAGCCAAACGCCATACCCAGTATCTGTGAGAAGTTGATACAGGTCACCATAGACAATGGCTTGACTCAGATGCAACGTGAGCCGACACGACAAGATTCCCTGCTTGACCTGTTTTTCACCTCCAACGCTTCTCTGATCTCATCAACTGACACCATTCCAGGCATCTCCACTGACAAAGATCATGAAGCCATCGTGGTGGATGCCAGCCTCCGTTCACAGCTGACAAAGAAGGCCCCCGGAAAGTGTTTCGCTGGAGTAAAGCTCAGTGGGGCAAAATGAAGGAGGATACGGTAGCCTTCGCAAACAAGTTTGTTAGCTCGGACCAGGAAAGTACAGTTGATGATCAGTGGGACCAGGTTGAGAAACACATCGCTGACATGTTATCAAAGTACGTGCCTACATCAATGACAAGGACAAGGCACGACCAGCCCTGGCTCACTAGAGAACTGAAAAGGATGTGCAGGAAGAAGCACCGATTGTACCGGAAGTGGAAGAAACTGAAGCAACAGGGCAAACCATGTTCAAAAAGCCAGAGAGTCGTACAAAAAGAGCCCACCGAGAGGCAAACCATAGCCTCCAGTCAGCACGCTCTCAGTACATCAACGGCATTCTAGAACGAGGTCTCGAAGAAAAATCCACTAAACCTTTCTGGCGCTACATCAAGGCACAGAGAACCGAAGAATGCGGTACAGCCCCGCTGAAGGAAAACGGCCAAGTACACTCCGACCCGAGTAGGAAAGCCTCCATCCTGGCACGTCAGTTCAGCTCTGTGTTCACCATCGATGATGCCAATGCCGAAAACACCCGCCTCCACGGACCAAGCATACCACCCATACCGGACGTGACCATCAGTGAAGCAGGCGTGATGAAACTACTGAAGGGCGTCAACCCAAGCAAAGCTGCGGGACCCGACCAGATTCCATGCCGCATACTCCATGAGCTTCATGTCGAGTTGGCGCCAGTCTTCACAGCTTTGTTTAGGACTTCCTACACTTCTGGAAAACTCCCTTCAGTGTGGAAAACCGCATGGATCACTCCGGTATTCAAGAAGGGAGCGGTGCGAGGCGGCGAACTATCGACCTGTCAGTCTGACATGTGTTGCCTGTAAACTATTGGAACACATACTGTGCAGCCACATACGGAACCACTTGGATAAATACAACGTGCTGTCACCATACCAGCATGGGTTCCGTAAAAAGCTGAGCTGCGAGTCCCAGCTACTAGCAACCACCCATGATCTGATGTCCAGGCTTGATCAAAAGGAAGAAATAGACATTGGCGTACTGGATTTCTCCAAAGCGTTCGATGTGGTGCCACACCAAAGACTGATGAGGAAGATCCGCCTCTACGGTATTAGTGGGCGAACCAGTGACTGGATAGCTGAATTTCTCAACGGCCGCACCCAAAGTGTATTGGTGGATGGTGTACGCTCCCACCCAGGCAGTCGTACTGATGGTGATCCTGTACTGTCAGGTGTACCTCAGGGAACAGTTATGGGTCCACTGTTGTTCCTATTGTACATCAATGACCTGCCATCAGTGCTCAGCCCATCAACTGCCTGCCGCCTATTCGCCGACGACTGCCTAATCTACAGATCCATCATCTCCGACGAGGACCAGGTCACCTTGCAAAGGGATCTGGAGGCACTCCATGACTGGGGACAGACATGGGGCCTCAGATTCAATGTGAAGAAATGTAACATCCTACACCTTGCAAGGCAGACCACTAGACCAGTGAGGTTCTATACCCTCGGTGGAGCAGTCGTCGGCGCAGTGTCCAACGCCAAGTACCTGGGAGTGACTCTATCCGATAGTCATGGCACGAGAGCCTCCCAGTGGAAAATCCACATCACTGACACTGCAGACAAAGCAAGCAAGAGGTTGGGCTTTTTGCGGAGGAACCTCAAAGGAGCCCCGTATAAACTCCGCGAAATAGCCTACCAAACACTGGTTCGATCGTCGCTGGACTACTGTGGTGCGATCTGGGATCCCACGTCGAAAGAGGACATCAATGCACTTGAACGTGTGCAGCGCAGAGCAGCCCGCTGGGCCAGAGGTATCCGAGGCACTACATCGGTTACGGCCCTCTTAAAAGAGCTCGGCTGGGCTACACTCGAGACCCGTCGTAGGAACCAGAGACTGGGCATAGTGTTCAAGATCCTACATGGTGATCTGGCCATCCCCTGGGAGAGCGTGGGCATCCATAGACACACAGGAAGAACCACGCGAGGAGCACACCATTGGAGATTGATCCGAGCAGCTGCCAGTGACAAACACTCTCCCCTGTGGCACGCCACAATACCACGAACTGTACCACAGTGGAACCGTCTTAACAGTACAACGGTGGACGCCGACTCTTTCGACACCTTCAAGAGTCGGTTGACCAAGGAACTATAATTATGAATGTGCGCACTCACACCCATCCGCGTGTTGCCTCTTATGAGGAGGCCAGTAATGGCTAATTTGCGGATTATCCGAACAGAAACAGAAACCTTCTATTTAGGCACCAGCCATTTGATTATGGGAGGAGAGGCCAGGCAATAACAAGTACTGTTTTACAATATTTTCATCATGAGATATATGATTTTTTTTTCTACTCCGAGCAAGGGAACAATCATGAATAACGATACCAGGGAGGTGGGGTCACCATTTTTTGGAACTCGAAGAAAACGTTAACCGACACCCCCCCCCCCCAACAACAACATTTTAAAAAGTTGAGCGACACCCCCCAACGTACCCACACCCCCTAAAGCAAAAGTCGTCTACATAGTCATTGCATTTCTGTAATATTGCTAAAAGATTCTACAAGAAAATATTTGAAAAAAAAATACCACTACATGTATATGACTATATCTATGTACATGTAGATCTATGTACTATGACACATAATCTGATAATTATGATATGATGATTCCTTTTGTTTTCTTTGCGTTTAATCTAGTGTGCTGCATGGAATAGTTATGTGTCAGAGGTCTCTTCAGGACATTTGATACTCAGAGTGGTAACACACACCTGTCCTGTTCAATCCTGATTTTCTTCAATGTGTTAATGTATATTTAAGTGATGTGGGTGGGTAGGTGGGGGCTGGGGGGGGGGGTGGTCAAGTTTTGGATATTCCACTTTTTCTGGATCTAAGATTGCATCATGCGAGCTAACACTTTTCATATCATCTTTCCACTATTAATTTGAAAGTGACATCATAAAGATACACAGCAGAGATTTATATTCCGTATATGATAATTATTATTTGATGGTGTGTATAAGTAATACACGATGTATTGGAATAAATACCGCAAAACACTGTGTAGATATTTTTCAGTTATGTCACACACGTGATATTTTTAGTGGGAGAAGGGGGCGGGGGGGTCAAGAAAAAAGAGAACAATGCTTTTTGCAGAGCGTGACACACTGTGCATACATTGATAATCCATAAAAGCATGATAAAAGGTCTTTAAAATACACAGAGAACTTAAACATGAATTGGTTATCTACAATTAGTCTATTACAGAATATTTATACCCTATTTAGTCTAACTTCAATAGACATCTTGCATAAGGGATTAAAAAAGTTGTACACTTTGGCACTTTTGGTGTTCAACCAATCAGTGGCCAGGAAAAGTACCAGCATATTCATGAAGTGTGTCTAATTGAGTTATAATAAGGGTCAACATTAAAATGAAGCTCCTCCAACTCCTTATCAGGCATGTTGTAAACAGTGGCATGTGTTCAGACTGGCTGTAAACATATGATATGCGGTATTCATGAGTTATGAATTGACATTCATGGTAGTCTGATACAGTAAAATATATTTAAATGACAGTATGATAATATTACATAAAGTAAAACATATAAATAGTAAAATTGAAGCATGGGCATGTATACCTAGATACCCAAGACAATATGAAAAATCATAATCTCACTGTAAGATTAAGGTGACAGATAACAGAGCTAAATGGGCAAGGGATTTTGATGGCATATGTTTTTGTCAAAGAAAGATGAGAGTATGGCTGTTTAAAGAAGACTCAAGTTTCATGTTCCATAAAATCGTTCCAATCGTACAGATTATAGTATGTGTTATAAGGAAATTATTACATAATATTTTAAAAGATCACAATTCAAGTTTATTATAACATGCTCTTTAATTTCATTCACCAGGTTATTTCTTTGGTTGCACTGTAAATATTGAATTCTGAAACCTTGAGAAAGAGATTATAATAGGATTACAGCCAAAAGAGACTATCTACCATTGGCTTAGTAATTCCAGTTACATCCTTCTGGTTGCATCAGCTCTGAAAATCCTAGTTTAGCAAAATTGTGGATGTAAAGCCAAAAGGGCTTAACTATTTCATAGTTTAAACTTTTGTTGATTGGTCAGAGCCCCAAAAGTGCTAATCATGCATAGTAATGAGTGAGAAACTACTACTTATTAATAATTAATGATTGTCACATTCCATGTTCTTTGAATGGTCAAAACCAAAAGTGACAAACCAACCTTATTCAGTAGTTTGTTACTTTGGTACACGTATGGAACGTTGATTGGCTGAACAGGAGTTTGACCTTTCCTATCTATTGATATGCAAGAAAAAGTGTACAACTTTGTCATTATGACTTGTGCAAGATGTCTAATAGAGTAGGCAGGTAGCATTACATAATCTCTGTTAACATGTATGTCATGAAGTCAATTTGCTTGATATTTGATACCCAAAGTGTGCTGGCAAAACGCCATCTCTGAAATGTGATTGAACATAATAATAGTCTATTTTAATTACACACAATCCAACTATTACATTTCATATACACGTACTGCTATTGTATGCTTGACCACATGCGGGAATAAATTGATCTGTCAAATGTGGTCAACCTCCATATTAAGACCACTTGAGGCCGGTCCCACGGATAGTCTTAATGTATGTGTACATACATTGTGTATGTTTTCTGCTATAGTACAAAATATACACAGTGTAATAAAGTTTAGATTATGAAAATTCATCTCATTCATTTTTTGACTTAGTGAAAACTGCCAAAACGCCCGGGCAAAACGCCCATTCACAGGCAAGGCACTCAACCTCTGTCTACAGTAGACTCCTTAATAAGTAAATGAGTAATGTAATGAACCGGTTAAATAGTATAGGCTAAATTCATGGTTATATAAAATATACTTGTAATTCTTTAAAGAATATGAAATTTATTTTCTTTTGAAGTAACAGAATTTTCCAGCAATTTAAACCAACGAAAAGTTTTCTTGTCTTCTTCATGTTTTACTTTTGTAGCGGAGTGGATAGGGAGTTGGACTTGTGACCATGGGTTCGATGCTTAGCATTGTGTGTTAGGGTTATATGGGTTGCCAACCTCTCATCTCCCAAAATTGTTTGTCTCATTCTTGGTCAGGATGTTTTGAAAGTAAGACAAGTCAAGAAATTGGTTCAATTCTTTTATTTCATATATTATTTGGGAGATGTTACCAAAAATACTGACATTGATGAGATTCCTGAACAAAATAAAGATACAACAACATTAATAATCATTACATTATTTAAAATTTGGCAACATAAAAACTAATTTGGCATTTAGTAATAGCAATAACAAAGAGAAACTAATATCACAGCTCTATGTATATTATAAATGCATGCAACATTAAATAATGAAAACATTTATATATACAAAATACAAAGTACATGTGCTAAGAACACAAGTGAACAAAATGTGCTTTTGTACTCAAAATATCAAAATACTGGGCTGCAAAAAATCTAAAGTTACAGGCAAGATAAATGAGAATTAAGTAACATTTATATTTCTTATTTTCTGTAAAACAGTTTCATTCACCAAGCATATATGCTTGCATGACCAACTGTTAACTACATAATCATAATGCGGGTTCTGTTAACATTATCAAAACAATATACATTCAATTTTCATGAATGTCAACACACACAAATATACCCATATTTCCTTCATCTTATCACATGATTTGTCCTTAACACAGAAACGGTCATATCACATCATTGCACCCATATCAACCTCAAGCCTTCTGTTCCGTCACCAAAATAAACACACATTTGAAAAACATAACACCATTTGATGGGGTTTGTACACGAGTCCTGCTCCCACTGCTGCCTACTTGGTGTCACACAGCAGGGCAACACCCCTCAGGATCCAGTGGTCAGGGTCCTTGGCCGTCTTGAGCAGCAGGGGAAGATGTAGGTGAGATCCCAGACGCCGCCGGCTTCTTGCAATAATCGGACATTCGCATAGGTTGTTACCTGGTCACAAAACAGCACAACAATAAGGCCTCGCTCCTTTATAGTGTTAGTAACGTGCACACCGGGTATTGATATAGTTTGCTAATTTTGTGCATAAAACAATAGAATTAATAAGAAATTAATTTTGGCTTCTCATGAATTCTTCCATCCTATATTTACTGGCTACAATTACACCAAAAAATAAATTTGACATGCTTTAAATGTGTGACGTGCCGTGCATTTGCTTCGCCGGTGTTGATGGCGAATACGCAGTGCACAACAGGCAGTGCTGTGTACAGCACTTTGGGCGAAAAGGTTCCAGCAGCTTATGCGTTCTGCCGTCCCAGCCCGGCTCCGCCCAAGTACAGCCCGTGGATGTACACACCTAGAGTCACAAACACGGTGGCATCCTTAGTAGGAGGATGGATACCAATGACAGATCTAGGTTTTGGGAAAAGGGGGGCTGCACTAAGGGATTTCATGGGTTTCATATGCACGATCGATGGTGGACATGCCCAAAAACCCTACGAAATGAAGTATTTTGGTCGGAAAGGGGGGGGCCTGTGCCCTTGCGCCGCCTCCCTGGATCTGCCTATGGATACCG
>CM032666.1:28151827-28164882 GCA_019095985.1 Streblospio benedicti | reverse complement strand
TGGTTTTTTTAGAAATGTGAAAAAGCCAGTAAATATGAAAATTCCTTTAAAATATAGCCCATCTGTTAGATGGGGGTGGGGGGCGTGTAAAAGATGGAAGGGGGTCACTGAATGGATTATCACGGCACAGCATATACCCAGGGTGATTTCAACCATTGTATTGTATTTCACATAATATGACCACATTGGTGTTTTAAATGCCGTGTTAGCAGACGGTTACAAATCAAACATTTATTTTTTTTGACAAAAACATCCGTGAATGAACTAGTGAACTAATGCACAGGCACGTCTAATTGAAATGCACATACATATACATAACCACAGTCTTCAAAGTACCAACCGAATTATCTATAGTTATTTATAATCGCAGGGATTTTAACCAACGCTGTGATTGATAGAAGTCCTTTTCAGATATATATGCCACATGGAAGAAACTGTCTACGGTTGGATTAGCAGTAAAACCTTTTAAAGCTAATCATCCGGCAAATACACATCAAGCAGTTACTTCAGAGGCATTTGACATGTTTTATGTACAAATACTTCGTGTGTGCATAATAGTCCACAAATGTTTCCCTTTTATATGTTAATTGAAAAATTATATGCTATCTTTGGCAGGTCAGATGTATTAATTAATGTTGATTAGCATGTTGTGTGTTTCAATGCGGTAACCTACTCTGAACATTTCACTTTCACCACACATACAGCCCCAGTGTGCACTCTTTGTATTATGCTCTTTTGGTGAGTGACAAAATCATGAATAGTTTTAATTTACCAAAATCATAAGTGACTCTGAAAACCTACCAAAATATACCAATGATGTATCCAAGCGTGATAGTTTTGACAGTATGTATTTTATAGGGGTAATTGCTAATGCGTCAATTTGATAATCAGCGTTTAAATCACCGACAATGATAATATCCGTGGACACTTTAAACTATAATATCCTAACATAAAATACTATTGCATCGATGAGTATCTGATTCTTTGGTCGAGGTTTGTTTTGGTTTAAGGAAGTTGATTCACATATTTACATGTCACGATACCTTCTTTGGGCCACAGTTGGCTTGTTTTCGAGGGAAACAAATGCACGTGGTGCTCCTCGTCACGTGATGAATATTCATGAGGTTGAAGCAGGTGAAGTAATAGCAAAGAGGTGGTTGTCGACATATCTCTAATTATGGAACAGTGCACGCAGTGTCATCCATCTTTTTTGGCGTACAATGTTACTAGCTGTTCACAACGCCTAAAGTCTAAACATCCATTCAATTGCAGACGAAATATCCTCTGTCCACAGCGAAGACCTAATAGATAATGAAAAAACGAAAGAAAAAGAAGAAAGGAACTTTATCGCCTGATCAACATTAGAGCCCCCACCCCTCCCATGATGTTATACTTCTGTTTTATGAAATTCTATTATTCTGTGATATGAATTGTGAACAAAGTTGAGGAAAAATCATTAAAATCATTGGCATCAAAATTCATCATAAAATATTTCAATGAGTTAGTTACAGGAATTGATAAGATTCTGGTACACTTAGTCTACTTATGATGATGTTATGATCGATTAGATTGAATTTTGGCATGCAAACAAAATTGAGCAATTAAGAAGTTTGCAATAAGTCATAGCAATATGGTATATCATGTAATGTGCCTAATATTTTAAATATCTTAATCTATTGAAGTTAGCTTTCTAATTTCTTCTTTATATGGGAAAACTTCAACGAAGGGAAACTTGTGTTTTTGAAACATCTCATTTAATTTGTTTTGTTTCACATGGAAAAATATCTACGGTGACTTATAAGGCTATAGCCGGATAGTGGGATATAATTTATACAAATATGTTTTCTATAAATTAATAAATATACAATGACGCTATAATAAATCAAGTTTGACGGTAATAATTGCTCACAGGACAAAAACAAACGTAATGATGGATCAACATTTACTGGATTAGATAAGAATAAAATGATATTTAGGATATCTTTTTAACTCACCGAATTTTCTATTGAAATATATGATATACAAACCAATAAACACGTACAAGTAAAGTGCAAAGTAGCAGCATGGAAGGCGTCAGGGCTGAGCCTACACCAGCCATGCAGGACGAGTCTTCCCACCCTGCAGTAGATGACAACAGTGAGACAGCAGCCAACATTTCCGTAGATCTCCATCTCAGCGGCGCCCGCAAGTGGGTCCTGGTGTGCTTACTGCTGGTTGTCACCTTCCTCACACGCACGCAGCGTAACCTCATCTCCACGATCTACCCGACGCTAGCGGACAAGCACAGCCTCACACCCGAGGAAATCAGCTGGGTATTCGCCGTCCTTGACTTCTCCAGCCTCCTGTCCTGCTTGCTGTGGGGGAAAGTGCTTGCTGGAGGGCGGATCACCATCAAGGCCATGTACATGATCGCCCTGCTTGGCACCTCATCCTCGTCTGCCGCATTTGGCATCATCTCCTTTATCCATAACAAGCTTGCATTCCTCACTCTGGGTATCACAATCCGCATCCTGATGGGCTTCTTCAGTGGCGCCATCTACGTGTCAGAGGCAGAACTGCTCATCAAGATACTTTCTCCAGATCGGATCTCACAGCTGTTAGCAGGGATCGAGGTGGCCGACTCATGGGGCTTCCTCGCCGGGCCATTCATCGGTGCCGTGCTGTACCAGATGACTGGAGTCTTCTACACACCGTTCGTCATCATGTCTCTTCTCATTCTTGCCGTGGGACTCACAATTGGTGGCCTCCTTCCCACAGCAAAGTACATGGCCCAGACGACATCAGCAGGGAGGGGTGAGGTTGGCGGGATCTGGCAACTGCTGAGAGTGCCATTGGTTTTCGCCTGCTTGATGGCAGTGTTCTTTGCATTCATGATATTTTCACAGGGAGACACTTTCAACAGCCTGCACCTGACAACCATCTACCACCTATCACCAATACAGGCAAGTGGCGTCTATATTGCTTCTGACCTCTCCTACAGTGTTTTCACCATATCGACTGGCTGGGTGATTGGTTGGCAGAGAGGTTGGGTGGCACCACTTATAGTGGCGAGCTATGCAGCACTCAGCATGTTGTGTACGCTGCTGGGTCCTGCGCCCTACTACACCTTGATCCCCGATCCCCCGCCACTCTGGCTGTTCATCGTCACCTACGTTGGAATGGCTGGAATGGCAGGCATCGCCATCTCTGCAGCCATGACTCTGTGCTACCAGACCATTGAGAGTTCAGGTGTCGGCGGATCATCAAGCATGACAGTCGCCCTGATCCGCTCTACGGAGTTCCTCGCTTTTGGCATAGGCAGCACCATAGGTGGCATTTTGTATGCTCGCCTCGGCTGGGCGTGGATGTTCACAGTCATGGGCTATGTGACTGCGGCAAACACTGTGCTCTTTGTGCTTGTACTGTACTGGGATCGCAGGCAGCGAGCATCCATGGCCAGCCATGGAGAGGCGACGGCACTCAATAAGTTCTTTTGACGTGTTATGTGTAATTGTTAATGCATTAGTTTGGGTTTTGGAAGCACTTGTTCCATGTGTGAGCACTATGGGTAACACACCCTATGATAGAGATTCAGTTATGGGTAGTAAAAGTTATTACTTAGGGCATTTATTTTAGAATTGGATTAAACATATCTTAGTTTCCACAGTACCTGGTATTGCAATAAATGATGTACCAACAGTTTTCATTTAAATGTTCACATTTACCTACAAGTCAAGTATTAAGTACAATGATTGGATGTTCAACTAAATACAAAATAAATAAGCTAATTTCGTCGTCACAACTCATAAATACCCATATCATAAAAGTGTAACCGTTAAAGAAACTATAAACAATACATACATGTAAAGGTGGGGTTGCCATATGAATTATGATGTTTATATTTTCAAATTCCAGTGATATGAACGCCTAAAGTTTATGAATAAAATGTACACTAATAAAATACATGCACTTCAAAAAGTGTCCTCCTTTGTACATCTTTGTAATAAAATATCATGAAAGATGGTCAACTAGCTTACGCTTGCCCAACTTGAAAATTTTATGGGGGTGATTCATGTCTTTGAGAGATGGGAATTTGGCAAAAAAAAATGGGAGATGGAATGTGAGGCAGCCAAAGTGGGTAATAATCAAACAAAGTGGTAAATGGGAGGCTGAAATTTTCCTACCTTTAATTTAAAGCGACAATCTTTTTTTTTACAGTTTTTTCTTTTTAATTTAAAAGCGACAATTTTTTTAAATATTTTTCCTTTTTCCAAGATTTGATTAAGTTTTTGGTGGTAAAGAAATGACTATGACTGGTTAAGTTCATTTGATAGTAGATATTGGATTTTTGAGACCCAAATATTGTTCTGGCTTAAGGACTATATTATTGGTTTGAACATATTGACTTGAATACTAAAAATTGAAATTTTTACAATTATAAAATCAATCTGATATAACAACACACTCGTACATTAATAGTGTGTATATTAGGGAACGATCATAAATAATGATACCGAGGGGGTCGTCCAAAAAGGTGTGTGTGTGGGGGGGGGGGGTCCTCTAACTTTTCCGATTCCTTTTTTTGGGGGGGGGGTCGTTGAACTTTTTTTTATCACGCAAGGGTATATTTTTTCAAATATTTTTTTAGCAATTGCCCCAAAATGCAATGACTATGTAGAGGACTTTTGCTGTAGCAGAATGGGGGGGGGGGGTTGTTCAACTTTTTAAAACTTTGATGGGGCGTGTCGGTTAACTTTTGCTTCAAGCTGAAAAAAATGGACGACCCCCCGGTATCGTTATTTATGATCGTTCCCTAACTAGTGCTTGGGCTGATTGGCTATAGGCCTAACCACCCATCAGTCTGTGACCCCCGTACATGCACACATATAATGGATCTTATGCTTAAGTCACACAACTCTGCTGACAAGGTTTTGATGCACCACCGATACGATTTTTGCCAGTAGCTCTTTCACGTCACCGAGCTGTACTCCCGATAAGGAGAACTTGGTGACAATAAAAAAACCCACCAACCTCCACCGATGCTGGGTATCTGCCAGGTTATGTGATCTACGCATAATCAGAGACTTATCGGTCTCATATGGGTCCAATCCCGACACAGATGATTGATCATGAATCAGCAAGTGGCTCAAATGCTTGTGGAGTCCGATACTGCGCCATGAGCCAGCGATCCTCAAGATCCACGACCTCTGTATAGACTTTAATTTTTCTTTTCTACTACTCTATATACATTATAAATAAATGCTAAACAAATGTTACCTCAAGAGTGTCAAGAAAATCGGAAAAACACATCTGTGGACATATCTAGTGATCAAAATCTCTGAATTTATGCTCCCGTTGAATAGCATCTAGATGGTAATGATAATCCCAGTGGAAATACTATATTGCTGATGTTTATCAACTAAAAGTATGAGTCAGTGGAGATGATCAATATAAACCTGCATAAGCATTATACATCATCATAGTGTTATATTATTAGTAAAAGATTATAAATGATTGAGGAAATTAATAACATGCATATAGCCTACTGATTATTATGAAAACGATTCTCTGAAGATGACCAATACCCCAGTTGAATCTGTCTTCATAAATATTGTTCCCGTGTCCTACACTGGCTAGGACCCAATTAATTGCGTCCGTCCTTCCGTCCGGTTCCCCTCTACAAGTCGCATCATTTGAGCTAGGATGCTCGATTGGAAATGGTGATCACAAGAACCCTATTTCACATGGGTCCAAACGGTCAATATTTGGGTCAAAT
Source organism: Streblospio benedicti (assembly GCA_019095985.1). Taxonomy (NCBI): domain Eukaryota; kingdom Metazoa; phylum Annelida; class Polychaeta; order Spionida; family Spionidae; genus Streblospio; species Streblospio benedicti. The sequence goes on along the minus strand of CM032666.1, from coordinate 28,159,127 downwards.
ATTGATTTTCGAACATTATGATCACATTCTTATTACTATTTGAATGCACAATTACAGATAAATAATTCTATCAGCTGCAAAATGAAAAGCACCCCCAGCGGGGCGAACCAGTGTTTAATACACTGGAATGCCACTGTCTATATATTGGCTTCGTCGTATTGATTATTGATTATCATAGCAGCAAATAGCAATGGAGCCTTTTGCTATTTGCTGCTATAATAATCAATAATCAGCATACGAAGCCAATATATAGACAGCGCCATTCCAGTGTATTAAACACTGGTTTTCCCCGCTGGGGGCGCTTTCATCTTGTTAATTCTTTAAAAAAAAACAAGCAATCTTATTATTTAAGAATATTGTACTAATACAATGGTTTGGATTTTTAGTATTTTTGAAACGGAAGTCAGTGATATAGACTCAAAAGATTTGAAAGGCCATGGAATCGAACTCACGGTCTCCTGCTAACACCAGACCAGTCATTATATGTCGGACAGGCATCTTAGACCTCTAGACCAAACTTTGCTACGAGGTATAGAAGTGTTCACACCTCGTCTATATCATATTGCGCAACAGCCACTTTTGCGCCTATGACACTACATAGCCTAAGTAGCCTGGCAGCCTTATTCACTATACATCACTGAATTCGTGTCGGGCACGTTTTAACCTATGTAGTATGCATTGTGGGTCTCTGGCCCACTTTCTTTACAGACTCCCCCAACTCCCTTCTCCTCGACAACCAGCCACAAGGCCGATGACCATCTTGCTTTCACAACAGCCGCTTAGACACAGTGAGAATCTCGGGCGCACTGCCGAGGCACTCCCTAGTCGTTTGGGTACAGATTCAAGCTATCCACAAGGGATCCGGGCACCACCCAGAGTGTCGCCATCGCCTCGCTACTGGCCGCTTGGAGAGAGAGAGGAAGTTCTATACTGTCAGTGTGCCAGGGACACAGGGCCATCAGATCAGGAATTCTCCCTCATGTCTAATAGTCTCATAATCAGCTTTCGCTGACCGAGAGACCTGTAAGAATTCTCAGATCTAACTTTCCCATCATCTGTCAGATCACATACCCAACTATCTGAGTTCGATATTACCCGGGTGGTAGCTCCCTCCCTCACTATCTTGTATACAGGGTCAGCCCACTGGACTACTGTGCAACTACGCGGTGGCTTCACTGAATCACCTGGGTCCGTGGTCTTTCACCAATTGAAACGAAAGTCATTGATATAGACTTGAAAGAATTGAAAGGCCGTGGAATCGAACTCACGGTCTCCTGCTAACACCAGACTGATCATTATGTGTCGGACAAGCGTCTTAGACCACTAGGCCAACCTTTCCTACGAGGGATAAAAGTGCTCACACTTCGTCTATATCATATTGCGCAACAGCCACTTCGGCGCCTATGATACTATATAGCCTAAGTAGCCTCGGAGCCTTAGTCACTATACATCACGGAATCCGTGTCGGGCACGTTGTAGCCTATGCAGGATGCATTGTGTGTCTCTGGCCCACTTTCTTTACATTTTATGTTACAATTAGCAATAAGTGATAAACATTATCAGGTCAAATAATTAATAAACAGTATGTATGAAAAATACGACTTCAAAAAACATACCCTCTATGCATGTAAAGACTTACTTTATGATAAATCCAGCATTTTAACTTATAACTTCAATAGGTTTGGTCCTGTCATCTGACGACCATCATAAAGAATGACGTCACACGGAGTTGTTGCACGATGTGACGTCACGGGAATTAACACTGGACAAAAAGTATCTATTTCCAATGCTAATCCAAACTTAACTGCTACTGAAACACTGCTAAGCCACGTTTGGATTTGATTAAAATCCAACATTTGGATTGCGAAAAAGCCACATCTATTAATGAGGTTTGGTTCAGGCTCCTGTCATCATGGTGCTTCAGCTTAGAATGCAACTGCCAAGTAGCATGATGGTAATCTTGTGTTCATGTGATTCTGTATCCACACCACAAATAGAGATTACGGAATGTGTCCTTTATGAGATTATTTGGTAAGATTTGTTTCCTGTAATTTCACCATGTGCCCTGCTAATAAAAAGATCACATCAAGGATGACTCAGAGATATGTGTGGATGTATTTCAACTGTTGAGGTGAAAGGCATAGACCTGACTCTTTCCTGAGTTTTCAACCAAGCATTATGGCTTGTAGTACCGTCTCCAATATGTTATTTCATCATGGAGATGAAGCTGCATTAGACTGCAAAAGAACAGTGATAGTATGACCAGTATTTTAACGTCTCTTAAACATAGCAAATGCTTCATACGGAGAACTCCAATATCTCACAATTCTGCATTAGATGTTATTTACCAGGTGGTGGTCTATCTATTCTCTGCTGGTTGTCTATGATAAACTCAAAGTTTTTTGTAAGACCAAAACCAACCAGTTTTGCATGTTCATTGTTCTAGTTCTAGTTCTACTTTAGACGGGCAGGAAGCAAAATCTCATCACACCAGGTGAGTCTTGCTGGTTCAACCCAGCTGCGTTGACATTGGAATCATTCTATCCTGATTTTGATGATTCGCTTTTTATCTGTTTATATCTGTATTGAAGTTACATATCCTTCCTCAGAGTTTTGAACAGTTTATTTCATAACTTTCAGGTATTATATTCTCTCATTTTAATGAGAATTAGTATGCCTCAATAGCAAATGCTTTATTCTGACATGCCAGTCATCAAATTCTTTATTTAAGTTTTGTAATGTTGTTATATATATAGATAATATAGAGTAAAATAGCACTTAAAATGAGAATATTCGGGCATGGAATAATGAACTATGCTACTATGTAAATATGATAATTTGCATATTATATTGATGAACAAGCTCTTGAGACAAGCTTTCGAATGAGCTCTTAAATGCATTGATATTCTAAAAATGGATGTTCCCATGAGGGAAAGCTAACTGATCAATGTTTTTGATGCTGTATGTGTATTTAATGTTACAACATATTACTTTTTTGTATAATACTTATCTAATCAGCTTCAATTTTTGTGAATATGAGCAAATGTTGATGCCTTGATGGAAAAAATTCTTCTATGCTGTACATCAACCTTGGTACAAAACTTAAAGCTACAGACTTTAATAATAAACTTCAAAATCAGAATATTTATGCAAATTAGATATATGCAAATAAGTTCATTTGCGTAAAAGTTATGTTTAGTTAGTGACCTATACCTCCTACTTTCCTATGAGCTATAAAATGCATATGCATTCTGAAAATTAATACAATCATGAGTGAATCTCTCAACATTCAGTTTTTGTTATTCCCAATTTGATTGTTACGTGGGTATACAATATGGTTTGCCATTTCGTAATTAATGATTCAAAGTGCTTCTAATATTTTGACATGCTCAAATGACTTGCCCCTGATACGAACCCATTAGTATACACCATTGATTATGCGCGTTTCTAATAAAACTTTAATCTTCCCTCTTAGACGAAAAATGTCAAAATCATGACATTTATGCAAATTAGATGTATGCTAATTAGCATAATAGCATAAATTTTGTATTCAACAAATAGAGGATTTTAATGCCTTTCATATGAGCTATCATACCCATCTATAACTAGAATAGATACCATATAATCCACTGGATCTATTTTTACACTTTTCACTATTTTATCGTGACGTTACCATGGAAACCAGTTCATATCAGAAATTCTTGTCCGTTCCCACTTGGGCACCAGCTCGATCCCAAAACTAGACAAAATTCTGCATCTTTTGGAAGTTCACAGTAATTGTTAAGATCTGTTGCAACGTTCATTTTTTTCTGCTGGCCAGATGTGCTCCTATATTAGCCTCTTTGACCATAAAACTCTCTATCACGTAGAGAGCACCTGCTACCTATCAAGTCGCTAACGAGTCGCCGTGACTGCACCACTTCAATTACAAGATTTTGGTATACTTAATCTAATAATGGTGATGTTATGATCGATTTGATTGAATTTTTGCGTGTAAACAAAGTTGAGCGAGTACGACTATGTCATACATAAGAAGTCGTGGTTATATGGAACATCATGTAATATGCATAATTTTTTTAGACAAGATTTTATTTGTGACATATGGTATGCAGCATCTGGTAGATAATACATAATTTTTTAAATATCATAATATATTGGAGTTAGCTCTCTAATTTCTAATTCATATAGGCAGAATTTCATGAGTGGGAAACTTGTGTTTTTCAAACACCTCATTTAATTTGTTTTGTTTCATATAGAAACACATTTAAGGTGATCAACATTTGATGGATTAGATGAAAATAAAAAGATGCTTCGGATATTTTTTAAAGTCAGCGAATTTTCTTCTTTAAAGGCCTCTACACGGGCTAAATATATGATATACGAAGCAATAAACACACACAAGTATAGTGCAAAGTAGCATCACAGATCAGTCAATACAGATAAGTTACCACAGATTAGTTTACCATTCACTTAGTTTACTAATCTGTGATAGCCTCATGGAAGAGGGCAGTGCTGAGCCTACACCAGCCATGCAGGACGAAACTTCTCACGCTGCAGTAGATGACAACAGTGAGACAGCAGCGAACAGTTCCGAAGCCCTCCATCTCAGCGGCACACGGAAGTGGACCCTCGTGTGCTTACTGCTAGCTGTCACCTTCCTCACACGCACAGAGCGCAGCCTAATCTCCACGATCTACCCGACACTAGCCGAGAAGCACAGCCTCACTCCGGAGGAAATCAGCTGGGTATTTGCTGCCCTTGACTTCTCCAGCCTCCTGTCCTGCCTGCTGTGGGGGAAAGTGCTTGCTGGAAGATGGGTCAGTATTAAGGCCATGTACATGATGGCACTGCTCGGCACCACATCCTCATCCGCCGTCTTCGGCGTCCTCTACTTCATCCACAACACCCACGCATTCCTAGCTATGAGTATCACAGTTCGCATATTGATGGGCATCTTCAGTGGTGCCATCTTTGTGTCTGAGGCAGAACTGATCATTAAGATACTTTCACCAGATCGGATCTCACAGCTGTTAGCGGGGATCGAAGTGGCTGACACATGGGGCTTCCTCGCTGGGCCATTCATCGGTGCCGTGCTGTACCAGATGACTGGAGCCTTCTACACACCGTTCGTCATCATGTCTTTGCTCATCCTTGCCGTCGGACTCATAATTTGTGGCTTCCTTCCCACGACAAAGTCCATCGCCCAGACAAGAGAAGCGGTAAGTGGTGAGGCTGTCGGGATCTGGCGACTGCTGAGAGTGCCATTGTTTTTTGCCTGTTTAATGGCGATGTTCTTTGTATTCATGATATTTGCACAGGGAGGCACTTTCAACACACTGCACCTGACAACCATCTACCAACTATCGCCAATGCAGGCAAGTGGTGTCTATATAGGTTCTGACCTCTCCTACACTGTCTTCACCATGGCAACTGGCTGGGTGAGTGGGTGGCAGCGAGGTTGGGAGGCGCCGCTTATAGTGGCCAGTTATGCAGCACTCAGCGCGTTGTGTACGCTGCTGGGTCCCGCGCCCTACTACACCCTGATCCCCGACCCCCCGCCACTCTGGCTGTTCATCGTCACCTACTTGACCATATCTGGATTGGCAGGCATCGCCATCTCTGCGGCCATGACTCTGGGCTACCACACCATTGAGAGCTTGGGTGTTGGCGGATCATCAAGCATGACAGTTGCCCTGATCCGCTCTACGGATTCCTCGGCTTTTGGCATAGGCAGCACCCTGGGAGGCACAGTATATGCTCGCCTCGGTTGGGCGTGGATGTTCACCGTCATGGGCTATGTGACTGCGGCAAACACTGTGCTCTTTGTGCTTGTGCTGTACTTTGATCGCAGGCAACGAGCATCCATGGCCAGCCAGGGAGAGGCGACCGCACTCAGTAATTTCTTTTGACCTTTTATTTGTAATTGTGCATGCATTAGTTTGGATTTTGGAAACACTTGCTCCATGAGTGAGTAGAATTGGGCAGTATGTCCTATTGTAGACATTCAGTGATTTGGGTAGTAAAAGTTAGCTGGACATTTCTTTTAGAATTGAATTGAACATGTCTTAGTTTTCAGTGTACCTAGTATTGCAATAAATGATATACTAGAATTTTTCATTTGGATGATCACATTTACCTACAAGTCCAAGTATTGATGGTGTGTTTGCGTGCTATTTCCCAATAACTCGAAAATACGAACATCCCATATGGTAAATCCACCCGAATGGGCACTCTCAGTCGTATTTCCCAGTCGTGAACTCGGAGCTTTGTTTAGAGGACAAAGCTTCCCAGTGGGAAATACCATGATTTCCGACTGGGAACGTCCATTTGCGTGAATGTCCCATATATGGGAAGCTCTTATCTTTAGGAGGTAGGAAGAGCACCTGAACGCAAAACAAGTACAATGATTGAATGTTCAACTAAATACAACATAAATACACTTACTATAATTTTGTCATTATAACTCATAAATACCCATATCATAAAAGTGTAACCATCAAGATACTATAAACTACACATACATGTAAAGTTGGGGTTGCCATATGAATTATGATGTTTGTGAGAAAATTAATTTCACATTTTTTCTGAATGCATGGAATGTTAGTTCAGCGTTTATATTTCGAAATTCCAGTGAAATGAAGGCCTACGTTTCAAGAATAAAAGGTATACTAATATGATACTTAAAAAAGTGTCCTCCTTTCTACATCTTTGTCATAATATATCATTCGTGAACGTTTTACCATGAAAAATGGTCACCAGCTTATCCTTACCTACTATATATACTCGAAAGGTTTATGTGGGTCGTTTATTAGACTTTCAGAGATGGGAATTTGGCCTGGAAAAAAATTGGTATATGGGAAATGAGGCAGCCAAACTGGGTAATAACCAATTAAAAATGTGATACAGAAATTTTCCTTAAGGGTTTTTTTTTTTCTTTTTTTTTTTTTTTTGGGGGGCAATTCAATTTAAATCTGTCATATGTCAGAAAATATTTTCACTCCTTGACCTTTAAATCCAAGATCGCCGCCGCCATGATGGTCAATAATTATTTTGGTGGTAAGTAAATAACTATTCTGTTATAAGTTCATTGGATAGTAGATATTTGATTTTAAAGACCCAAATATTGTTCTGGCTCAAGGACTATATTATGGCTTTTAAAAGTTTGATTTGAATACTAAAAATTCACATTTTTGCAACTAAATGTGATATAACAACACACTAGTACATTAACAGTGGCATACCACTCACAATAAAGGTCTATCACTCGCGGTGGGGCTGATTGGATATAAGCCTAACCATC
>CM032666.1:28100063-28124263 GCA_019095985.1 Streblospio benedicti | reverse complement strand
GGCTTTCTAGCAGAAACAGTTTTTGCCTGATTAGCTAATAATTAGAAGAGATACTTTGAAGAGTAGTTTAGATGATTATCTATCAAAATGAGTAAATCCATCGCAATAAGTACATCTCTCTGCAAATATTGTCTGTACATTTACACGACATTTAAATAGATATCATTGGCGTTATACATAAATGCACTCACTGGCAAACTGATATGCGCCTGCAAAACTTCGTTTCAATAAATTACGTATGTCTTGATTTGAAAACGTGTGTTGGTTTGACGGCATGAACATCTAGTTGTTTTCAATCATACATGTGTTTATCAGCCCTCACCCCTACGCCTTTAAAAAAGATGCGGTAGTGAGTGTGGCTACCAGCTGCTTTAATAGATTACAATAAAAGCTGGGTATGTCTATCTGTATTGTTATCTGTTCCAGCAGTCCCAAGCTGTGGTTGTGGGCGCAGCAGTGGGATGCACCCTTCTGGTCGTGCTTGCTGCAGCACTAATCGTGGCTGTGCTCCTTGTACGGAAGTACAGGTATGTTAGACATGTAGATTTTAAACTCAGTTATCTGTTCTGGTGAACTATGCTACTTAATTCTTTGTCATGAAAGATACACTGATTCCCTAGTATCGATGTCCGTACATGTATCTCAATATGATATATAATATGTACTACAATTAAAACAATATCATGATTTTTAACAAACTACAGCATCAAAGTACAGAACGTACTGAGGAAGCCTGCAAATGTCACAGTGACCTTCATAACGCAACGTATAGTTAGCTCTAACTTTGACTCCACATTAATATTAATGCGCGGTGCGCTGGTTGGGATTATTTATAAGGGGATGAGCCGGTGGAAGGCGGTGGAGTGGTCAACTGAGCAGGGTGATTAAAGCAGGCAACCTTGACATGTTGCCGGCTAAAAATGATACCGAGGGGGTCATCCAAAAAGGGGGGGGGGGTCGTCCAACTTTTCTGTTTCCTTTTGTGTGTATTTGGTGGGGGGGGGGAGTCACTGAACTTGTCAGATAACTGTTGGGAGTGGGGGTGGCCTAAAAAAATATTTTTTAACTATATTCTATTAGCAATTGTCCAGAAATGCGATGACTGTATAGAGGACTTTTGATTTGATTGAGGGGACACTCAATTTTTGAAAATGTTGATGGGGGTCGTGTAAAATAAATTATCTAAAAGTGGGAGAGTACTGAACTTTTTTTCAAGCCCCAAAAGAATAAACTACGCCCCCTCTCCCACTCCCCGCCCCCCCTCCCCCGGTATCGTTATTTATGATCGTTCCCTTAATTACAAGCTTGTATGTCATATATGTATACTGTTCTATTGAGATGTCCTTTGGGAAGCTTTTCGCTTCATATATTTATATTACACATGTTAACGTTCATATTGCAGGTGTAAGACCAGACAGAGTGGCCAGCCATTCGAGAACTCGCTGTACTTCAACAATGATGCAGCAGCTGCAGACGCCAGCCCCCACCAAGACCCCTCTGAGCGACACGGGACCATGGCGAGAACGTCACTACCATCGCCCCCTAAGCATGGAAGGAAGATAAATCTTTGTTTCTATAATGCAGAATTCACAGCGTGTGAAGAGGTGTTGGGAGATGCTGAAAATGGATACATGACCATCGCAGAAAAAACATGTGCTGGTGCGGAGGCTCCACCTCTGTCTCAGCGTGCTGAAAATGTGTACACGGTGACTGAGGAAAACCCGTACATGGAGATGAAAGCCGCTGTGTAATAGAGGCTACCTTTGTGGTTAAACCAGTGTAAATATTTTGCATTTCATAATACGTATGAAGTACAGCTGTATTGAGGTGAACAGTCTTGTAAAACCTTTTGACACCTGTCATCTTCTGTAAGACATTCGATGATGTCGTACGACAGAATGAAAATTCCTCATTTGGTCACATGACTCTATAGCTGCAGTCAAAACTGTTTTCATTATTATGTATTAAGGAACACAATATAAACAATTTTATTAAGCATTTGCTGATTTTGCTTTTTTACTTGTTTCATTTTTTCTTTTTTTTCTTTTCTTTGTTTTTCTTTTTTTTGCAAACAATTTTTCGAAGTGCTATATTGTTGTTGGTGTCACATACAAAAAATGATCGGGGTGTCTGGGATATTGGCAAATAAATAATAATACATTAAGATGAAAGAAATAAAACTGAAACTGAAATATGGGTCGTAAACGCAATCCATCATTTTTTGTACTTTATACTTAAAAAATACCCACGTTGTAACATAATTAATGTTAAAATCCATTAGCATTATTTAAATTTTCTGCATTATTCTAGGTATTTTTAAAATGAGATATTTTTCTATTGTTGTTATCAACAAAATCTAATTGTGATATATGGTTATGTCCTATTAATAGATCGCTTTATTCCATTAAGACAGATGAAGATTATTTGTCATTTTATTTAAAAAATATTCATTTTGGAAGCCAAAATTCGTTTGAACATTATCATAAATACAGCGCATATTTTGTGATCAGGAAATGAAGGGTGACAAAAACTTCTGATGGAAATTACATAAATTCAACACTGTAATAAATTATAATATGACTTCTTTCTTAGTTGGAATGTAATGAAAAGTTCAAATAAACAAGTTTAGCCATATCATACAACTATTCTAAAATTTCATTTTATCAGTTGTCAAATGCTATGTTACCAAATACTTCTATATGCTCAGAGAACACAAACTTGTTCATAATATATAGACATTAAAACATACAAACCAATGAACAGTGGAAATTGCTTTATTTTTGGCCTTTTTTTTTAGTGATAAGTAATGAAGTGTATACAATTCAAAACAATAATATAATCTTTTCCGTGGTTTATATTTCCATTCTTATAAGTTTCAATAATTTCTGCTAATCTCAGTATGATTTACATTAGAATAATTTTGATTAGACAAACATTTAGAACCTAGAAGATGAGACCAAACGGTGACATAAACAGACTTGTATTCAGAATGATTTGAAATGATTGTGATTAAAGCTCTCAAAAATTAGGAAGCAAAGTTTTCAAAGGTGTTCCAACAGTTTTCATTAGCACAAGGTTGTTATTATTAAACAATTAGGTAGATATATGTTTTATATTTAATTCAAAGTTATCACTCTAAATCATAATCATAGAAGTGACATTAACCTCGTAACTATTGGATTTAGTCAGTTGCAATTGCTGGTACTATGTGGACAGTGGACACTTTATCCGCTCCCAAATTGTTTAAATACCTGTGTAAAGTGGACAATTCAAATTTACCCACTGTATTAAGTTAACGCAATATTGACCAGCAAAAACTCCTATGCAAACTTTGATTAAAGGCTTGTGACCCTTAACCTTTTTTTAATTATATTTTTGCCATCATTGTATTAGATGAATTATTTGACGTAAATCGTGGACATTTTTATGAACCGTGGACATTTCTTCAAAACCTCTATTACGATAAATGTCTCATATGTTTCCCGTCACGTGACCAGAATGAGGCAGGTCGTTCCACAAATTGTGAAATATTTAATTTAAGGATTTGTCCTATTTTGGTTTTGTTCACTTCAATGGTGCATGCCTATTCCTGACATAAAACAATTTTGGACACGTTTCATGCATATTACTAACTAAAATAATAAAATGTCTTGAAACGTTGTGCTTTGATTTTATTTTAAATGTTCTTACCACGAATGCCTTGCAAAAAGGGCGCGTTATTTAATAAAATAAACACATAGGTTGATCCATATGTGTAAATGATATTATTATAATCAAAATGCTTTAACATTCTTTTCGTAATGCGGAAAACACATTTTTTATATTCAAATATGTCGTTTTGCTACATTTTTCTTTTTGGTATGGCAGGAACTGCATATAAGTCAAATCAAATATGGTACCGTATTAAAATCAGCTGAGAGAGGCTTCCTTTATGCAAATGGTCAACTATTTGAAGAACCACTATTTTACAAATAATCGTGATCATAAAGCCATTCGTTTTGTGTCATGATTAAAGCAGGAGGCATTTGTTATATTTCCTTGACAGTTATAGCCAACTATATTGTGCCAATGGATGGCGTGCACAGTAATTAATACATGTATGTTCTTATTAGTTCCTACATCGTCTTAAAACGTTATGTGGTGAAAGTATATAAAATGTGACATAAGCTAGCAGAAACCTTGTACAAAATATCAATTAGGATATTACAACTCATGTCACTTGGTACCAGTGATTTGGATCACTGCTAATGCACAGGCATTCTCACCAACCTATCTGAATATATACAACTATGCTTAAATTGTAAGTTAGTCGGTTGATCCTACACATTAAAACATTTTATATTATAGATAAATGGGAAATTAGACGGTAAAAAAAATTATCTCCAGACATGATGCAAAGCTTTTCTTTGGCAGGGAAGTACCTTAGGACAATAGAAAAATATTTGTCCACGGACACAAGTGAGATCACCCCCCGTATCCAAATTACGCGCGATGTTTCAAAATGGCCGCCGGGCATATCGTAAAAAATTATGTTTTTTTACTTTTTAAGCTACATTGATGTGTAATACATGAAATTTGGGGTTAACAGGGTCACTGATTCCATTTCTAGCATTATTTTAATGATTTGACCTTATCTTGACCTTCAAATCCAAGATGGCTGCCACTTACCATGTGTAGTTTACATATTTTACTTTTGAGCCTACATCAATGTGTAATACCTGGGCTTCTTGAGACACATTGTTTAGAAGATGTCACTTTCTGAAAAGGCCGATGAGTTAAACCAGTTCTTTTAAAGCATCTTGACGAGAAAGGATTATGGCCCCCTCCCCCGCCCACCAGAGCATAGCTTCACGGATGAACTTACAGACTTCCTCATCACCATTGAAATGGTTGAAGAAGCATCTAAACAGCCTCCACACTGGAAAGGCATCAGGTCCAGACGGGCATGCCAACATGTGTCTTGTCACAAGCAGCAGAAGATCTTGCACAGCCCTTCACGCACCTGCTCCGGCTTTCCATTGATACAGAACAACTCCCAGCTGAGTGGAAGAGTGCACTCCTTACACCAATTCAAAAGAAGGGCAGTAAAACGAGATCAAGCAACTGTAGGCCAGTGAGTCTTACATGCACCCTATGTAAAGTCATGGAGAAGCTTGTGCGAGATCAGATGATGAAACAACTGCAAAGCAACAACAAAGAAAATGATCGGAAAAGAAGAACATGGGTTCCTGCCAGTTGTGTATCACATAACTGCCTGAGGTCATGGATAACTGGACAAGTATCCTGGATGATGGCAGCAGTGTGAACATTATATGCATAGACTGTCAAATGGCATCTGACTCTACCACACACTGTCGTCTCCTGGCTAAAATACATGCTTTCACCGTCAGAGGCAAAGTCTTCAAGTGGCTGAAAAATTTCCTCACAGTCAGACAACAGAACATCGTCATCAATGGCACCCAATCACACAAGGTGCATGTGAATAGTGGTGTTTACAAGAGTCCGTTGTTGGGCTGATAATGTTCGTCCTGTTCATTAATGACCTGCCAAGATAACAAACTGTACACACGAAGCAGCACTGATGAAGGCAATTAAGACCTGCAAGTCTCATATCAATGAAGCAGACAAGGATCTTGGGGTGGTGATGGACAACAGGCTAGCATTCAAATACCACGTGGTGGAGTCATCCACAAGTCCTTTGACTATCTGATGAAATAAACCTTTGTCCAGCTGTAGAAGAGTCTGGTGAGACCCATCCTGGAATATGGACCCTGCATCTGGTAACACCTGAAAATACTGTGCAGTGATATCGAGGACGTACAGAGCGGAGCCGCAAATCTTCTATCCCACCTGTACAACAAAACCAACTCTGAAAGACTAAAGATTCTGAAGTAGAGCATCGACACAAGAGAGGTGACATGATCGAGGTATTCAAATACCTCCACAGCTTCTGTGATGTCCAACAGCCATCCCTCATACTCTTAGAAAACAACTTGCGGGGTAACTCTCTGAAGCTCCACAAAGACAGATTCCGGCTAAATATCAGAGGAAACTTCTCCCAGCCCGTCATCTTAATTTGGAACAGTTTACCTGACTCCGTAAACCCCTTTAAGAGCAGACTTGATGACCACTGGAAAAACTTATATCCTCACACACTACGCACACATCGATGTAGGTTTAAAAATAAAAAAATGTAAACTTCATGTCATAAGTGACAGCCATCTTGATTTGGAGGTCAAGATGAGGTCAAATCATTAAAATGGTGCTGAAAATGGAATCAGTGACCCCTCTAACCCCTAAAGCCCAGGTATTACACATCGATGTAGGTTCAAAAATAAAAAATGTAAACTACATAGGGTAAGGGGCAGCCATCTTGGATTTGAAGGTCAAGATAAGGTCAAATCATTAAAATAATACTGGAAATGGAATCAGTGACCCTGTTAACCCCAAATTTCATGTATTACACATCAATGTAGCTTAAAAAGTAAAAAACATAATTTTTTACGATATGCCCGGCGGCCATTTTGGAAAAACGCGTAATTTGGATACGGGGCGTGATCTCACTTGTGTCCGTGGACAAATCATTTTCTATTGCCCTAAGGTACTTACCTGCCAAAGGAAAGCTTTGCATCATGACTTGCAGAAAAAGGCCTATTTTCTTATTGATATATAGGTTGAATGTGATATACTGTTTGCATAAACATACTAATTCCTCTGCCGTTAACGTGTGCCTATCTCTACAAGGAAAAATTATCAGCATTTGTTCTGACAGAAACACAGGTGCCAAATTCTTGGGATCGTAATTACATAAAGCCGTCCACCTATCCTGGTATACATGCGTGTATAGCTGTTGCAGTTTGTGCCACGCCTGAGGTGGTGCCATTTCATTCAGAGATTTCACATCAATCGGTGTCATTTGGTGAGATGGAAAGTGGCGCATCAGACACTCATTGCACAAAAAAATATCACACATGGGGCAATAGAACACACAAAACTTGTCATGATGCTGCTCACCACATGACATGAGAGACAAAATATGATGTTCCCTTAGGAAACTTCTAGAATCATGCTTATTAACTAAACATTTACGACAGAGATAGCAATCACAAACTAAACAGAAACGCACTGCCATGCTATTACAGATTTTACGGGGTTGGCCCCATTATGTCCCACTCTTGACAATCTTAAACTTTGGTAGGTAGCACCAGACACAGAGTCAGACAGCATGATATCAGTATTGAATGCATCCTTTGTCTTAAGGCAGAATTAGTATTACACCGTCTCCGTACTTCCTGTTTGATAAGTATTTCCTAATTTTGTGTGAGTTGGTTTCCTCAATTTTTGACATCAGATCAAACGAACTTTGTATGTAAAATTTTAGTTGTCTTTCTGCATTGTGGACATACAAAAAGTTCCATTTTTGAATTTGAATTGGGATTTTTGGCGTCCAGACATATTGGGCATTCTATCAGGTCGCTCAGCTGCTCTTTTACACAGTCAGATGTAAATTTGATTATATTAACTAGCTGGCCCGTCTCCGACCCCCTGACCAAACCCCCTGATTATTTTAGGAGCTGACTATTTTGTGTATGAAAATGTGAAATTATTCAGTGGTTACATAAACACAGTCAGGATTAGCGTTTTGTCGGTTTTCTCCAAAAGCCATTTTTCATTTGGACTTTTTGACCATACTATCCATAGGAACAATGTTTTTGAATTGACACTCCAACATAATTGTAGAGTTATTTATTATCATAATAGAGGTTGTAACAGTGGATTCGGAATCACATCTCCGGATGTCATCAGACATTCTGTTTATCATGAGGCGGGGGCGTTATATGCGATATGTACCGTTCCGTGCTCCGTTGTGAAACTATTATCGGGACAGTCGTTTTTACCGGAAGTAAAAGCGGTCTCGTAGAAAACCCGTTGTCGACTTCGACATTTATGAACCAGTTTTCTCGTAAATTAAGAGATTGAAAGCACAGTGATTATGGGAACATTGAAATAGTAGTAAGGCAGGGAACAGCGCCTAGGTTTGAAGCGCAAAAGCGGCACTGGTGGGTAAAAATGTCGAAATTCGAGATTCACTACGGGGGCGCCGCTTTTGAAACAAAAGGTCAGTAATTATATTAATTTTAAGTTTTCAATGTTTATTCTTGTTTTAGATCAGAAATTACTTAACAATTACATGTACATGTTAAAGTGTTATAGTGGCTCTGGTACATGAAATGCCATCTTCTATAGTACATTGTGACTGTATAATGTAGCTATAAGATAATATCCCTACTGTCACTAATTAATTACTTTATAATAATGTTTCATATTGAATAATATTATGTTGTATACACATGGTTATATCACAAAGACAACTTTGAAGTGAATGAAGAACATTAATTTTGTATAAAGGTAATTTCTGCAAATTTGTTCTGGATGTTTTGTTCTGATGTTTTTATTGTGTTCTTGCCAATTGTTTAGAATATTCAGTTATGGGCCTGAAAAAGATATAGTGTCATGTATGGAACTGGTGTTATGAAAAATCACAATGATCCGTGGTACTACAGCCTTACATCATGTCTTTATACTGTAAGTATTACAGGCTACATCGTTTTTCAAAATAATGAAACGGTACATATGGTGCTATAAACAGCAAACAAATCTCTTCTTCCAAACACTTACTAGTAGCATGATTATTTCCTAGCGACACATGTACCCAATTAGTATTGCACCAATCAAGATGATACCTGCTAGGACAGTCATAGTATGGTTCTTCTTCGCTTGTGACCTCTGGACAGTGTTTTCAAGACGTGAGCTGCTGGAGGTGGACGAGTCTGCAGCTAGCACGTCACTGAGAACAACATCGATGTTCAACTCATTTCGTTCCAAACGTGCTAATAAATCTGATTCTGTGGAGATTTCCTTTTCCATCTTTGCAACATAAGAATCAATTTTAGCACAGCTTTGCAGTAAGCTGTCATTATCCAAGATTAGATTGCTCAATTCAACAATCAGCATTTTTATCCTCGCAACTTTCTTCAGTGTCAGCTTAAACTGATCCATTTCTAATTCTTGCATGCTCAAATAGTTCTGGTGTATTTGCTCAATAGCTGATGGTGTGATTTTGTTAAAAGTGTGTTGCCAAACCTTGCATAGGGCTTCACGGTTTTGTTCATATTTTTTATTAATCGAATTAAACGTGAAAGTGATTTTTTTGCTAAAATTATCCATGTGGTTTAGGACGATTTTGGCTCGTGAATCTAAGGAACTGGAATGTAGAAATTCAACACGTTTCAAAGTAGGTAGGTTATCTAGCCCATTCAATAGGCCATGAAATACCTGGTTGAACTGTACATACTCAGCATTATTAAGCAATGTGGTACAAAGAGCATCTGTTCTCGTAATTATTGAGATCATATGGTTCATTAATAACATATACTTACAAACAAACTTATTGATATGCAGGTTGAATATCAAATAGTGTTTGCAAAAGCCTACTGATTTCTCAACCTTTAATGCGTGCCAACCGTTATATAAGCAAACATTTATTAGCAATTCTTGTGCTCTAAACACGAATGCCAAGTTCCTGGGATCGTACTTACATAAAGCCGTCCACCTATCTTGGTATACACGCGTGAACAGCTTTTGCAGTTCATGCCACACTTGAGGTGGGGCTATTTGCCCCAGAGATTTCACATCAATCGGTATCATTTGGTGAGATCGGCTGTGCTGAAGAAGACACTCATTGCACAAAAAGGTATCACACATGACACAATAGAACACACAAGCCTTGTCACGGTGCTGCTCACACCACATGACATGGGACAAAATATCATGTTTCTGAAGGAAACTACTAGAATTATGCTTATTAACTAAACACTTGCGACAGAGATAGCAATCACAATCTACACAGAAACTCACTGCAAGGCTACTACAAATTTTGCAAGGGTTTTCCCGACATGTCCCACTCTTGACTATCTTAAAAGCTTTGGTAGCAGCACCAGACACAGAGTCAGACAGCATGATATCAGTATTGAATGCAGCATCCTTTGTCTTAAGGCAATTAGTATTACACTCTTTATTATTTGTCATGATGGAAGTATTGCAGGCTACTTCCTGTTTGATAAGTATTTCCGTATTACAGGCCACGTCCTTTTTGGTCCGATGCTCTCTGTCATTAAGAGTTGCTTCAATTTCCTCTATTTTTGACATCAGATCAAGCAGACTTTGTATGTAGAAGTTGCTTTTCAACTTTTCAAAGTCCTGTTCGCTCCTGATTTTAGTTGTCTTTCTGCATTGTGGGCATACAAGTGTCTTATCCATGTTAGAGTTCCATTGCTGCTGTATGCACAGGAAACAATAGGAATGACCACAGTTCAGGAACTTGGGATCTTTCATGGCGTCCAGACATATTGGACATTCTATCAGGTCATCCAGTTGCTCTTTTACAGTCAGATGTAGATCTGCAATATGTAACGATTATATTAATCAGTTAATAAGAGCTAGCCTAGTCATACGAAAATGTAAAATCTGCTCTAATGTTTATGAAATGCTAAATTGGAAAGATGCAATAAAATCTAGTTCAATATAAACACAGCTGTGCCATTCATGTTTAGAGAAAGGGGATATTTAGGGGGAAAAATAAGCTCCTCATAGATCAACCACGGCATATTTTCAAACGCTTCGTTATATTAAATGATGAAGTACCTAATTGATTGTAAAGTATTAATATGTACTTGACACTAAAAGCCATAGTTATACATACCAAATTCCATTTTCTGATGTACAGATATATGATGGATTAATCCAGTTTTTTAGAATTGAAGACTGGTTTACTAAAGAGTGATAACAGCATTGTTTACCTGTTGATAAGTATAGTGTAGTGTTTATTGTCCCGGGATGCTTAATGATAGGAAACCAACTACATAATGTGTTAAAAATAATTTTAAGTTTTCAATGTTTGTATTCTTGTTTTAGATCAGAAATTGTAACAATTACATGTACATGTTATAGTGGCCAATTGGCTCTGGTACATGAAATGTCATCTTCTATAAATACATTGTGACTGTATAATGTAGCTATAAGATAATATCCCTACTGTGTCACTAATTAATTACTTTATAATAATGTTTCATATTGAATAATATTGTGTTGTATACACATGGTTATATCACTACAAAGACAACTTTGAAGTGAATGAAGAACATTAATTTGTATACGGTAATTTCTGCAAATCTATTTGTTCTGATGTTCTTGTTGTTGTTCTTATTGTGTCTTTTGCAAGCCAATTGTTTAGAATATTCAGTTATGGGCCTGAAAAATGATACAGTGTCCAGGTATCAGAACTGGTGTTATGAAAATCACAATGATCCGCGGTACTACAGCCTACATCATGTCTTATACTGTAAGTATTACAGGCTACATCGTTTTTCAAAATGACAGTACTGCACGCCATATCCCGTCTAACAGGTGCCGAGGTATTACAAGCTACATCCACTTTACTTTGGTCAATATCACTTCCACTTTGTATTTCTTGCATGAGATCAAGCAGACTTTGTATGTAAAAGTTACTTTTTAGTCTTTCAAAATCACTTTCCCTCCTGACATTAGTTTCCCTTCTGCATTTGGGACAAATCAGTTTTGTCTGCCAAGAGGCGTTCCATTGCTGCTGTATGCACAGGAAACAATAGGAATGGCCACAGTTCAGGAACTTGGGATCTTTCATGGCGTCCAGACATATTGGGCATTCTATCAGGTCGCTCAGCTGCTGTTTCACTTTCAACTGGAGTTCTGCAATATAGAAGGTAGAGCAATTAAAAATTTTCATACGAGTGAACCCGGCAATGTAGTCTTTCAAATAACTTTATGTCAAATAACTGATTATGATGTGCCTTACAAAAAGCTCAGCGTTGATGGTCCCCGTAAGACGGTCTATTATTAATATGTAAGCTCATTGTTCAGGGGAATATCCACATCTTTACAAATATCCACATATTTACACTTTACACTGAACGTTTCATAAAGCATTTTACCTCGAACTTACGCATATCTGTGACAATGCTCCATATGACGTCATTGTATCATCTCGTGGTGAATACAGATACATGTAGATGACAAAGAGTTAGTATACAACTCCAAAGCTTTTTAAGTAAAACGCCTCCAAGGAGGACTCTATTTAATTGAAAGTTCGAGTATGCATGCTTCCTCTATAGACCATCTCTTTTTTCTAGTCAAAAATAAGAATCCATTTCATCTGGACATATTTTAAGATACTGTTATGTTCTCTTGCGTGTATTAATTAGCCATCCCCACCCCACCTCTAATTTGGTGTCTGTCTGAAAATTTAAGACTGTTTTAATGTAATATTAGTTTTCATTGTAATTTCATATTTATTTATCTATTTATCTTTATTTATTCTTTAAATTATAACTTCGGATTGTGACCATATTATGAAGACCCGTTCGCCACCCACCCCACTGTTTGCAGAAAAATCACAATCCTCTTCAGTAGGAACTTCACACTGATTTGCAGCGTGTCTGTCCATCGATACAATCTACTCCACTCGGGTAGTAATAAGTAGTCATAATGCGTACTTTAATTCACCATTCATCTACATTCTTTTGTCTGCTTAATGGAAGAAATTCACATTATTTTCAATGTATTTAACTCTGGAAGAAAACATTTAATTGGTGACCATGTCCATTTTCCAACTGTACCCTACTCGCCGATTGTAATAGATGTTATCGTACACAGAGTCCACATTCATTCATTGTTGAAATAATTGCTGGCTGTTCATAATCATATGAATTTTAAAAGTCGTTAATTTGAATACAATAATGCAACACTTTCAAGCCGTACACACCGTGCTCCATTTTCCTAGGGCATTTATTTGCAGAGTAATCCAGTCGTAGCCTTATTAGAGTGTTCGTGTTTATATGTCGTAAGACAGGATGGAAGTGTTGTTTTTATCTTTGATAAGAAATCCTCCCACCTGACTATCAACAAGCAACATGCAGTAAATACCTGGCCATGTGGACACCTTAATAATAGGGACACCTCGTAATAAGGGACACCTTTTTATTCTAACATTGGCTATGAAATTATAATGGTCACTGGCAGATCCAGGATTTTGGAAAAGGGGGCCACGGAGATGTTTTTATCACACAAAGATGGCATTATCTTTAGACTTTACACTCTCATGAGAGCAGCAATATAGCATTATTTTCTAGTGTAATGCTTTGCTATACGTCATTCCTACTGGTCACATGTTTATTTATACAAGACATATTATTATGCCCTACTTTGGTCAAGTTTCTCCGCTTGATTTAGCCTTCAGTAGATCTACGCTTTTACTAATCCCAAACAGCAAATTAAAATGTGCCACCTACGTACAAATACACTGAGGGTGACACATTTAAACACACAAGACCAACATCAATGTCATGTGTACCCACTTTCTTAAATGCATTAACACGTGAAAAGCCCACATACATATGATTAATAGCTTCTCTATACAAAGACCCTGCTCTGCTTTATTTTGTCCCACTTGATGATTCACCTGTATACATTAAAAGCCAGCCACCGTAACCACCTTAACTCTTATTAGACTTTATTTAGCATGTAATATTTCTGGGCACTTCTTATTGTTTAAAGGTTTATACCCTGGCAGAATTGGGCTGGAAGCTATAGTATGAAGAACAATTATGGATTACTCTGTGTTGTGGATTTTGCTCTTGCAGGTAAGTTAGGGAGATGTTATGTTAGGCCATGTAGAGTGGCCTATTGGTATATATAAATATGAATACCCTTAATATATAGTTGGTGGTTTGATAATGGACTAAACCAAGACAAACAAACAACCTATAATCATAAATGGACATTACAGAAAACTACTTGCATATGAACCTATAATCAATAAAGAAGTTGATCTGTACCGCGGTTATACCGATTTGATCATGACTTCCCAAGTCGAATTATTACACAATTCCAGCAATCAATTCATCTATAACATGTATAATGTTCTCCATTTCTACTGTGTGTCTCTCTATTTTAGCAATTACACTTTTTGATTTTGAGACCAAATATAGCAAGACTCTAACCCATACGGTTTTATTTCCTGGTCTAATAAGTTATAGGATGTATTCCTTAATATAAAAGTCACTTATCGAAATGATACATCGATTTATTTAGAGAATATATACAAAATCTACACAGGAAAAAGACAAATAGCTTCTGCTGCAGGTATGAAATATGTAAATGTAAAACCTATTAGGGGCCAATACTCTGCAAAATAGTATAGAACAGAAAAAAATATAAATACTATGTAAAGGCATTGACATGTAAAAAAAATAACAGTAGGACATCATTGGCACATCATAGTGCATGGGTTTTATATGACATGACTAGGACGACAGGCGGTTTGAAACACTATCACGTTTCCCAATGGGAATTTCTCATTGGCCTTTGTTTGCTGGGCTAGTGACAGGTCACCCACCCCTGGGAAATGCCAAGGTCACCACTGGCCTTACTTTGCCATTTCAAAACATCAATATAATAACAGTTCTATACTAAACTTTATAGTTTAAAGTTCTAATAATAAAACAACACATATGCCATGATATAAGATTTTTGCTGCTTGCACGTGAGGAATAATGTTTCACAGTGCGTAGTCATAGTCCAGGGGGTCCAGGGGCGCATCATACTATTTCCAGGCTCAATTTTACTTCATTTTCACATGCATAATTTTTGTCTAGAAATCTTTAAAACCCTCCCCCCTTCCCCCAGTGTTCTTTCTTCCGTAGACCGCCCCCTTTTTTGTAAAAACCTGGATCAAACATTGTCGTTCAGTGGCTTGTCCATGAACCCATCATACTGATTCCTGGCTCTTATATGTTGGGGTTATTATTCAATGCACAATTTGTGTCTTCATATATAAACACTGCAAATTATGTACAGTGTTAAAGAATTTCCGGTAGACCGAGGATGCTTTGTAGAAGTATCCATTCCTCAAGGCCCATTCAACCGCATCGTTATTATAGATATTTGAGAATGTATGCTTAATTACTTCATTAGGTGAGGATACACTCCTAGGCGCTAATGTGATACGATTTCATCTTTTTATTTAGAAAATAGGAAGCAACAAATATCAAAATTCCCCCAACATACAAGCGCATATAAGATGAAATTACCAACTATTACATACTCTTTTCATAGCCCCTGACGAATATTACATGCGTTATTCATGCCTTTTTTATAATCATTCTGTTGTATCTTGCAAAACATGCATGGCCAAAACGTTGGCGGCGGCGTGAGTGTGTAGCAGGGGAAATATACATATCAAGTGTTGCTACCAATGTTACTGTGAAACGCACCTGTTTGGACAAAGTAGTTCGATACCGATATATAATAACTCATATTATTACTGATACTAGTCTCTTTAAATTTACTTCCTGAGTTGTTTTAGGGCCTAAAAAAGGCACCTGTAATTTTAGGATAATGCACTACACATTAACGATGGCGCACTTAAGGAAAGGGGGTCGCACTTCAGGGATTTCATGAAAAACCCTATGAAAATGAAGTATTTTGGCAGGAAAAGAGGGGGGCGTACGCCCGTTGCGCCCCCCCCCCCCCGGATCTGCCTATGTGTGAATTTGATTAAAAGAAAATGAAATAAGTTTTGTGGTTAAATAATAACTAGTATACCTCAAACGTCATGTGAAAATTAGATGATTGAATAACAACTTTGTGAACTTTGCAAAAGGAGTGTATAAAGCCCTAGTAGATGTGCGTCAACCATACACCGTCAGATCTGCAATCGCACATTTCTTAACAATGATTGGCAATGACCATTAAAATGATTGTGAACCAAAGCTAGGTTGCATTGTACTCGGTTTTTTGGTAGTCGTGATTTGGGTACATCATAATGTGATAACACTACATGTGTGTCTGACCTTCAGACATTTCATTCCACATTATATGTCTCTGTCAATTTTTACTAGATGAATCTTTCATAGTGGGTTACCAACTATTTCAAGGACTTTGCGTTCAGTGACTCATTGAAAGAATATCACCATTATTAATATCGAATGCCCTTTACCTGCAATTACAATATGCACTTAGCTGCCTGATGGTATGCGTTTTCCATCATCATATAGAGTTAGTTTGCCATATTGATGACCTCTAGTATTGTGCACCAGTCATGTTTGCTATATTGGAGAATTCCAGCTATAAGAACCCCACAGGCGGATACATGTGTATTATATCTCAACACCTTTAAAATTCTGCGATTCGTCAATTATATATGGGTCTCTGGTTTGGGTTAGGGGGTCTCGAATGCCAAATTGTGTATATATAGATATCTAAGATATTTCTCTTTTGATTTGGTTTTTAAAAGAGGGTGGTAAAAAGTGAAAATTCAGAAAAATGAACTGACCTTTTGAATTTTTCTTGCAGGAAAATAAGTGAATTTGAACAAAATGGGGTGTTTTAAATTTCCATACAAAGAAGAGGTCTTTTACCAAGCGCTCAACCATATATTGTGGTAAAAAGGAGTGTGTTTATGGCATTTCTTAATCAAAAGATAATGATTTCTAACCATTTAATATCAAACTAATATTATGGTGCGTGTGACTCATCATTGTTTGTGGTGACTGATCTATGTGCAGACAGATCTGTAGAATAACACACAAAGAAGCCTGCTGCCGACATGCTGATTGTAGGAAAAGTAGGTCGGCGAGTGCGAGTTCATATCGGGGGGGTAAAGAGGCGGTGTAAGCTGTATATATAAGGCGTAACATATTGTAAGCTGTATTTACAGAAGGGGGATATTCTTCTTGAACAAAAATAATAAAATTGTAAGTAGTATGTGATCCTCCTCGCAAAAAACTGTAAGTTGAACACTACAGTTTACACAACTTCAAAGTTGTTCTTTGGCAATCCTGAAGCATGCCCTGTTCCTGGTGCCTTTGACATGTAACACCATCAATGAGCATTTACAAACAACACATGCTGTATCTTGCAGACTGTTCTCGCGTGGTGCGACACTGTTTTGAAGATTCGTGTGGACCAGTTCTCCGATAACGGCAAGGACTGGAACGGCGATAACTGTGATCCTATTGGCTACCACGAATGGCAGTGTGACCACGTCTTCACATTCTGCCTCGGGAATAGCTTATCGTGAGTTTGTGTTCATATTCATCAGATACTCAAGGTCAGAGCTTCTTATTTCCACAAATATACAGATTACGTTCAAGACACTTTCGTGATTTGTAATCATTGTAAGTGGTGAAAGCTACAAATGGTAAGTTTTGTAGTTCTTCTATTAAAACTTGATTTGCAAACTTCTCTAATGTACTATTCTATGATTGGCATACTGTGTTGTTGCAGCCCTGACTCAGACACGTCATCATGTCAGTATGGTTCACGGACCACCGCAGCCTTCCATAACCGAAGGATCACCCTGTTTGAATCGGTTATCCCTGACCAGCATAAGCAGCCATTTGACAACCCTCTGACATGGAATTTTCCCAGTGGAGTGTGGCAGGTATGTTAATCTCTCTTTTTATGTCTTCCTCATATTCTTCTTTATCTTTTTGCATCCATTTCTTCATATTCATCATAATTAATTGTCTTAATAGATTTTTAACCAGCTAGGCATCTAACTCAAGTGACCAGTGCCCAAATCATAAACCTACTCTGTTATATATCACTTAAAGCATGTAGCTTGAAAACATTATTAGATACATAATTTATGCAGTCTTAGAAGTATTAAGTCCAGCTGACAAATTAAATGCGTCCTTCCCATATGGATTACACGTATTTACACGAATTTTAAGTAAAAGTGAAAATATCCTAATCATTGTTATCTGCCAGTGCATGCACAAATTAGTTTCTACCTTCCAGGGCTCGGCAAAGTTCAAGGTGCTGGTGATGGACCATGACTGGGAGAGTGATGACCTGGTGGACAAGCTCTCTGTGACCATCAGGGACCAATCACGCACCTGGCGCAGTGTCGAGATGAGGGGATTACGAACATACACCGCCAAGACCACGTGAGTACATTAAAACATGTGCTGATGTGCTCCCTCCACCAAGTAATCCTAGACTTAACAAATGTTCACATATATGCATGTTGGTAAGACGTTTTGAGGGTAAATAGTATCATTAATTTGTAACTTGATTCATTTGACACATAAGGAATTTAATTACGATAAATACTAAACATTTAAACATTAAAACAACAGGTAGGAAGACAAGACTAGTTTTTGTCTTTATCAAACTATATATAAGAGAAACTGCTGGAAGCTCAAATGTTAAACTTACTAAACATAATAAATTACTTTCATAGATTTTTGTCCAAGTTGATCATGTATCTGTGTTTAGAGGACTTTGGTCATTACATAATCACAAAATGCCATATGAATGTTTTCATTAAAAAGACACTTTTTTTATAATTCGGGTATTTTTTAAGATCAACGTTTAGCATACATTGTAAATTTCAACAAAATTTACTTTTTAATCATCATGTTCTGATTGAAAATCAATATAAACTCTGACTTCAGGCTGCTCATCCACTACCAGCTCTACTGCACAGACACATACTACGGTCAGCGCTGTGACGTTCGCTGCTTTGAGGCGGATTCTTCCTCCACGTGTCCAGCTTCCCAAGGCACAGCAGATCAGTGCTGTCAAAATGGCGGGTCCTGTGTCCCAAACCTGACACCCACAACTACTGTTGCATGTCGCTGCCCACCAGGCTACACTGGCACCAGCTGTGAAGTGAAGCTCTCCATCTGCCAGTTTGCCAACCCCTGTCAAAATGGAGGCTCATGTTTCATGAATGGGACGGCAGAGGGAGGAGCAGAAGAGGAAGAAGCGATGTGTGAGTGTGCTGCAGGGTTCATGGGTGCATTGTGTGAGCATGTAATGCCTTGTTTCTCGCAACCATGTGGCGCGCATGGTTCTTGTCTCGAGGAAAAGACCACAACAGGCTTCGGCTACACATGCGAATGCCAGCCGGACTACACCGGTCAGGACTGCGACATGCACATATGCAACAGCACAGAGACCAACCCTTGCGTTAATGGCACGTGTTCATTTGTGCCTGATGATGGAGTACGTTGTGCCTGTGATGCTGGGTTTGCAGGCTTGCACTGTGAGCAGAAGGCAACATACTGTGTGGGTGGTGCGGATGATCCGTGTGGTGGACATGGTGCCTGTGTAGAGACTGTGAAGGGGTTCAGGTGTCAGTGCTGGGCAGGGTACTCCGGGGAGCGCTGTGAGCGAGACCCGTGCCAATCGAGTCCATGCCAGGAGCAGGGTGTGTGCCAGCCAACAGCCACTGGGTTCAGGTGCCTGTGTAAAGCTGGTTATATGGGTAGCCTCTGTCAGTTGGAGTGTGAGCGGGCAGACTGCTTACCTGAGGCAGAGGCGGCAGATGGTCAGCTGATCGTGGCTAACGTCCCTGCTGAGACTGTAAATGTGCCCGCTAAGGTAGGGTTGATGAACTCGGTTTTAGGTTTTTCTCTAACTTATATTTGAAAGAACATGCTTATTAAGGTTCACACATTGTGGTTTGGGGTATTCTAGCAGAAACAGTTTTTGCTTGATTATAATGGATAGCTTGATAAGTACTTTAGATGATAATTTATGAAAAAGAAGTAGTTTCATCACAATATAAAATACACTTCTCTTTGCAAATATTGTCTGTACATTTTCAACAAATTTAAAAGGATGTCATTAACTTTATATATAGATGCCCTCGCCGCTAAACTGAAATGTGCTGGCAAAACGTCACGTCACTAAACTATGCAGGTGTCGATTTGAAAGCGTGTGTCGGGTTGCTGACGTACACATCTAGATGTTTTCAACCATCCATGTTTTCATCAGCCGCCATCCCTACTCCTTTGAAAAGACGTGGTAGTCGCCGTGGCTATCGGCTGATATGTAGTAATACATTAGAATAAAACCAGGGTATGTCTAACTGTATTGTTGTGTGTTCCAGCAGTCCCAAGATGTGGTTCTTGGTGCAGCAGTGGGATGCACCCTCCTTGTTATTCTTGCTGCAGCACTAATCGTGGCTGTGTTCCTTGTCAGGAAGTACAGGTATGTTATACATATAGATTTTAGACTTGTTAAACTGTCCTGGTAAGCTACGCGTGCTGTTCAATTGTTTTATCTTGAAAGATACGCTGATTTGTGTCTATGTTTCTGCAAAATGTCCGATTTCTGAATGTTAGTTTCTATATTCATAATTTTCTAGTAGGGCTAGACAACTGCTATACAACTTCAAACACCTCAAACCCGTCCTCAAAAGCTTAATTTCTGTTCGTGTAAATTGTGGTGGTAACGGGACATGGCTGGAGGTAGAAGGACATTTGAAATATCTCTGTTCTTCTAAATGTCAGTTTTTAAAAATTAACTTTAAAACAGGATTATATTTCCTTTCCAGACTCAATACTTTTCAAAAAAACATAATTATTAAAAATGAATATAATGTGTAGAAGTGGCAGTAACCAAATGTCCACTTGGTGGGAGTAACACATGTCCACCATATGGTGTGGATAACTGGACATTTTATTTTTGTTAAATTGGTCATATGGTATCCATGAAAAGGAAAGGAGGATTGATTTAGAAGTATTTTTCGCAGTGGCTCTGTTATACAACTTACACCTCAAACCCGTCCTCAAAGTCTTTACTTTTGTTAGCGTAATTTGTGTTGGTAACGGGACATGTTTGGGGTAACCGAATGTTACTCCCACAAGGCACATTCAGGGCAACTCACCCAACAATAATTAGAGGGGAAAAAATTAGGATATGTTACCACCCAGAACATATCGATACTTATTATACAAATATACAAATTTATATTATTAGTTATTTATATTAGTTATTGATAAGGACAATGTGGAACAGCACTGTCACGATTCTCATATATACATGTACCAGTCAATGTGCATTGTTGTGCAAACCTTTTGGAAATCACATGTTTCTAATTTGTGTTAACAGTCATTTGTAAACGCTGACAACACCCATGTAAACCGCTTGTTTACTAGATAGTTTACAGGGTTTGAAAGCAAGTATTTCCTGGTTACAAGCTTGTAAACAAATTGAAATGTTCTAACGTGTATATTGTATACATATTAATTGTTGTTCTGTTGAGATGGCCTTTGAGAAACTTAAGTGTCGTATATTGCACATGTTAACTTTCACATTGCAGGCGTAAGGCCAGACAGAGTGGCCAGCCATTCGAGAACTCGCTGTACTTCACCAATGAGGCAGCAGCTGGACACGCCAGCCCACACCAAGACCCCTCTGAAGTTCAAGGAGCCATGGCAAGAACTTCCCTACCCCCAACCCCTTATCCTGAAGATGAAAAGAAGATAAATCTTGGTTACGATAATGCAGAGTTCACAGCGTATGAAGAAGTGTGTGTAAAAGGAGCTAATAGTGGTTATCCTGGACATTGTGTTGAAAATGACTACATGAATATGTCAGAAAAAGGCTGTGCTGGTGGGGAGGCTCCACCTCTCCCTCAGCGCGCTGAAAATCTGTATACAGTGACTGATGAAAACCCGTACACGGACATGAAAGTTGTTGTGTAATAGAGGATACTTTGGTGGTTATTTTAGTATAAATTATATTTTGCCTTTTTATCATGCATTTTCAGTTTTTAAGTGAAAAGTTTAATGGTTTTGAGATTATAGTTAGAAACTGTTAGGAACCTGTCATTTGTGGAAGATTTTCGATGATGTCTCATCTTCGTAAGGCCGAATTGAAAATCCTCAGTTGATCACGACCATCTACACTTTGTGGGTGCAATCAACAAACTGTATTCTCATTATCATGTGTAATTGAACCCAGGATAAAAATGCATTCCTGTCTTATTTGCTTGTTTTGTTTTTACGGACAATTTTTATGTTTGTGTTGTCAATATGATAGATATAAATTGTTAAAATAATTGGGGTGTCAGGAATATTGATAAATAATAATGTAACATGTCAATATGTTAGACAGAAAACAAAAACTGAAATATGGGTCATTGTATATAACGCGATCCATCACTTTTTTATATTTTAAGAAATCTACCCTCTGGTTTGATGTAGTCTTCTATTTTGATTGTTAAAAAAGTAAATGGATAATTATTGGTAAATAAATTGCCCCTTGCTTTTGTTGATGCAAGTTCTGTTTTGGCTCATTGTAATGACATGAATGTTAAAATCCATTAGTATTACGTAAATTCAATTTACTAAATTGTCAGCATTACTTTATGTATTTTTTCAATGTGATATCTTTTTATTATTCTTTAATAATCAAAGTATTGTGATATTTCAATTTCAACGCCTCCTTACTCCATTAGGAAACAGGAGTCCAATTTGACTGTTATTTTTATTACAAGTTTGAATTTATTTTGCAAGCAAACATTAGTTTAAACAGAATCATAAATGCATATTTTTTTCCGCTCAGGTAATGAAGAAATACGACAAAAATATTCAATGGTAAAAAATACATAAATTCAACATTGTAATAAATTAAAACATGGCTTCTGTCTTAGTTGGAGGGTAAGGAAAAGTTCAAATAAACGTTTTCAGCAATATTATACAACTTATTTATAATTTTATTCTTTATATCAGTTGTCTGATGTCAGTTACAAATACTTCTATTCTCACTTGATGTCTTAATGTAATTGGTATCATAATAAATTCAACATTTGCACATACACACCAATGCACAGTGGAAAATACTTGAAATTTATTTATAGATAATAAAATGTATACAAATCAAATCAATAATACAAGCTACTTAAAATAGAATTTATAAGGTATATAGCATGTGGTCTCATGTTGCTTCAGTTTTTCTTAACATGCAAATAAAAAATTAACCAAAATTTAGTCTAGATATAATCCAAAAATTATTGTAAACAGTTTTCGAACCCACAGCTTCGTTTTCAAACATCTTAGAAAAAATATGAACACCTTAATTTATAGAAATCTTAATTCGTAAAATTTATGTTATGGTACTTTCTTTATATATTATCAAAACTGTAGAGCCACAGAAAATAGAAAATATTTGTAATCGTCCTTAATCGTATTTTCTATTAAGTGTAGGCCCTACAGTTTTGATAATATTAGAAGAAAGTACCATACTTTACATTAAAATATAAATCTGAGTTTAAGTTGAAGCACACAATATCATTGTAAAAGAAGTTTGAAACACAGCGTTTAATCAACTTATAAACGCATAACTAGTAAAGGATTATTTACAGGTGTGCTAAGGTGATTTGTCGTAAGGCTATATTTGATACCAATCCGTCAGTATGGGTTTTACCCAATAGAAAAGTTACTAAAGCAATCCATACGACACCGTACCGCTCGTTCGTATCAATTGCCCCCCGGCGGCAATCGAGAAATCTGCCGTACGGCAGAATTTCACTTTGGGTTTTACCTTATGTAAAATGCATTGGAAAAATCGGCACGAAGTTGACGTACGGCTCCCGTACGGCTGCCGTACGTCGCTATGGGTTTTGCCACTTAAACTGTTCTGTGGGCCGTTCCCGCTTCATGGACTTGTTTACGCGTGCAGGATATACACATCTTCGTAATGGACATAAATGACGTAACAAATGTAGGAGAATCCGAGCGTGAGACGTACCTAGCTTAAGCCCCGGTCAATTAAGAATTTAATTGACCTAATTTTATTGACACCCGAGAATATTGAGATGCCTCCCCTGTCATACCCAAAACCCTCAATCTCTATCGGGCATAAGAGTCGAATTTGACCTCTTGTGCAATTAGAAATAAATCTCACTTTCTGTTGCCCACATCACTTCTTTCTAGGCCCTTGGAGGTGAATGTTGACATACCGGGATACTAGTCTATCCAGACTTTGTTAACAAAAATCGATTGACCCACTATGTTCCTCAATTCTCCCGGTGGTTTGACTTGTCGCCTTGGTCGCACCATTTGTCGAGTATAAACGGACTTTTTTACATGCATTACTGTCACATTGCACTATCAATCAAAGACGGCGGGTCGGTAGCCCCGGCGCTCTGGGCTTTTAATCCCTTACACGCCCCTACATGGTGTGCTGAAATAATTTCAGCGGTTGTGCATTAATGTAATAAGCACGTTTTAAATAGTCGTGGCACTTTTGATTTAGGTGCTCATATTGGCAACAGTGTACTCTCCCACCTCAATTCCGCGTTT
>CM032666.1:28081651-28099963 GCA_019095985.1 Streblospio benedicti | reverse complement strand
AACCCCCAGGGATCCCCCACTTACTGTATTGTGCTATTAGTAGTGTGATTAATGTTTATGGGAATATTAGTTTACAGGTTTAGATTTTACGATTTGTTTACATTTAATCAAGGTAGCTATAGTTTGTTTTGACATAATAAACATGTCCTATTACAATACCATATAAAGTGTGTTGTTATATTATTTTAATAAAGCGAATATCACAATCCAGCAATGAACTTCGGGACCTATCCAGTTTTACAGCACACGTGTCACATACAAATAAACATTCGCAAGGCGGATGTCTTTGTATGTTGAACGTGTCTTCACTCCCAAATTGTTCTCATGACCTCGGGCTAGGTCACCGGCTGCCCTTTAACCCCTTCCAGATGGGCGCCGCCTATTCCATGAGAACTCTCCATATTTTTGTCATTCGTTTCCAAATCTTTGTACCATTCAGACATACGTTTGTTTTCTCTTACTGCAATTGTTAAAAACTTTTAATTTTATTTCCCAACCCCTTTTATTTACCTTTCCCTCCCTTTATTTTCATGTTCGGAAATTATTTTACTTCCATTTTGGTCCTGGAGGTTCATTGGTTTTATAATTAGGGAAATATATATTTGTATTGACTTTGTGGTGTTAATTATGATTATAGAGTTTAGATAGGCAGTGTATAGAGTCTAGTCTGCGAGTCTGTTAATTTTCCAGTACTAGTCCCCAGGGACTGTTGATTCCTGGGGCGGTGTTTGATTAGCTACGGTCATTGGCTGGTGTTAACCTAGATAAGGCGTGTTATGTTTCTGGCCCGGTCAGGGCAGTGTTGGTATAGTCACGGTCATTGACTGGCGTTTGCCTAGATTAGATAATGTGTTTGTGTATATGTGTAGTCGGTATTTTTTCCCCACTTACTGTATTGTGCTATTAGTAGTGTGATTAATGTTTATGGGAATATTAGTTTACAGGTTTAGATTTTACGATTTGTTTACATTTAATCAAGGT
This sequence comes from Streblospio benedicti, assembly GCA_019095985.1. Taxonomy (NCBI): domain Eukaryota; kingdom Metazoa; phylum Annelida; class Polychaeta; order Spionida; family Spionidae; genus Streblospio; species Streblospio benedicti. The sequence goes on along the minus strand of CM032666.1, from coordinate 28,098,982 downwards.
AGCTATAGTTTGTTTTGACATAATAAACATGTCCTATTACAATACCATATAAAGTGTGTTGTTATATTATTTTAATAAAGCGAATATCACAATCCAGCAATGAACTTCGGGACCTATCCAGTTTTACAGCACACGTGTCACATACAAATATGTGTTTTCCAATGGTTTGCAAGTTTCGAGTCCAGTAGTGGCTCTTGAAATAGTCAAATGGAAGCTTAGGGGTTGTGAAACCTGTCTCCAGCCATAGCTATCGTTGGTAGAAATATGCTTGCTAAAAGATATGAGAGAGAGAGAAGTTTGAAAATGTATCACATGCAGTTCACCGACACCAATAAAACGTATATACATGTGCACGGATGTGTCCATGTATATCTACCTTAAACTGGCAGCAGTTTCAACAGAGAATAGAGCCTCAAATCAACAGATTTGAGGGTGTTGGTCCCTAACAAAGTGGTAGTCTCGGTCAACCCAGACCCTTCGCTTACTCACTTACTTTTCCCCCGACGGGACCTACAAGTCTCTTTGCACGCAGTAGTGTCAGTCTGGTTGATAGAGACTAACTAAGTGGTCGCTCCACGTCTCTTTTGAAACTGAACGGTCAACACATTTTTTGGGGGATAACGTGTCCAGGACGTACAGCTACGTCATTAACAGGGCAGGGGTGACGCACGTCGGAACGGAACAACATGAGCAGAGTGATGTAACCTAACTGCACCCGGGGCAATTAAAGTTCTCTAATTGCCTAGCCAATTAGGGTGGACGCTAAATTCCATCTGAACCAGGTTCCTACACTAACTACTTTGCTCACACTACTAAGATAAAACACGAATATTTCATAATGCATTTGCGCTCGAGTCCTTTAAGACATCCTTTAAGACTTTAAATCTATATGCAAATATCTAAATAAAAGTATCCATCACTCGTGTGCTTCTGTAGCCGGATAGATAGTGGAGAGTTGAATTGTGTCCCGGTCGGGTCTGATGGTGTGTGTTGAGCAAACTTACCTCTAACAGGCTGCTACTGCTCCCTACAAAGTCACTAGAAATGGCAAAAGCTGTCCATTGCGACCGCTGCACATAAGCTCATTTACATTTAATGTGCCAGTCCCTGTGAATTGTGACTGTAAATAAGAAAGTTTACACTTTTCATTTTACACTTTGATTTGTAAAAAACTTTCTTTTACTCAATTCAAATTAATGTCTTGTCATAAACAGAACAAACCATGAGTGTCAGCAAGTAAAAAAGCATTAATTCACTTACTTTGCTATCAAATTCTAGCCAAAATCGCATTTCTTATCAATGTTTTGTTTCTATAACAACCTTGTGTTTACATGCAAAATGTTACACTTCCAAAGTAGCGGCCATTATCGAAGTTTAGACTACAAGCAAGACTAGAAGCTAGCCAAGTGAAATGTTTTAGCTGTGGGTGTGGCTAATGCTATATAAACAGCAGGACTGTTGACGTCGTCACACTGATATTAGCACGATCGTCAATTTACTGCCAGTGCATAAAATATAAGATGCTTCATTGTACTGTCTTTGTGTTATTGCTGATCTCTACTCAGCTACAAGCAGACACACAGACAGATGAGGTAAGTCACTTATGAATTATTATCATCCCTTATGAATAAGAAAGCAAGTAGTGTGTTGTGGGTCAACACTTGGCTTGAAAACTATTGTTCCTTTACCTCTTTCACCTGTATGGTGTATTGTTGTCATCCGGTGGCTAGGACATGTGTGTAGCAGAAAAGAAAGTACCAGGCTAAACGTCAATCTCTGTGGATCCAAACTGTATGCACAAGATGTAGAAAATGAAGCTTGCAGATTGTGCTATGTCATACTTTGTAACATGGTGTATGTTGGCAGGGTGGTAACGGTGAAAGCATATTTTCAGCCATTCAAAGTTCACTGAAGGGGGTCATGTAATATATTTTTGTGTTTAATTTTGAAGGCACACCATTTGCCTATTTATCCACATTAGTTTCTGTTATGTCTTCTTAAAAGCCTCCAATTTGTGCATTCTCTTCAGACCTAATTAGCAAATATTCTGGTGGTCCAAAATTATAATTGGTGATAATGTTAAAATAACTTTGAATGTTTAAAAATGCCGTTTGATAATTTTGTCATTAAACCTAATTTCACAAAAAATATTCTGGAAAATAAATTGGTGATCAAAATGGGTTATAGTCCTTAAAAAAATGTAAAGATCATGGTGAAAAATGATGACCTTTTTGACACAGACTGTGTTTTTAGACACTACTTATGGCTAAACTCTTAAAGGAGAGTCTGAAATCCCTTACTTCAGCATTTTTATTAATCAAACAACCCAAAAAGCATTGACTGGTAATCTTTTAGACTGCGTTCCCATAGTAAAAACATACCAATATTATGTATAGCTATATGGTCGTATAAACACACAAAAATGTCCGGCCTCTTCTAGGGCTCATTCACGGAGGGATCAGAAATGCTTTATAAATTCGTTTCTCCCCAGTTTCTCCCCTAAGAGTTGAGTTTCTCCCCTAAAAAAGGTGAGAAACTGGGGCGAAAGCTGTTTCTCTCATATCGGTAAAGACCGGGCTGAAACTAAGGAAAGAAATATACAGGGGAGAAACCAACATGTGCAGTTTTTTGTATACTATTTATCAATTATTCATAACAAAGTTTCTAGGAATGTCAATTTTGGTAATGTACAAAATGTATTTATATTTTAGCCCAACACGGAATGCTTCAGTGCATCGCTGAAAGCTGAAATCAGACAATTACTTCGAGATGAAATGCGACAGCTATTTCAGGTACTAGTATTAGCTTTATATTGGGGAAATACGTAAACAGCACATGTTTCAGTTGGAAACTTTACACATTTTAATATGGTGATTATTACGTAAATAATGAAAAGCATAAAAACGTGTATAAGTTAGGGATGATTTACATTACATTGTGTCATGCTCGGCAAAAATGGAACATTGGTCTGAATTTTCATGCACCCCGCCCCACCCCCCAAAATGGAAATATCAGATTTGTCAAATGATCAAATAGTCAATGATCATCTACACAGTATTTCGTGATATCTATTCAAATATTACTTATGCATGCCATAAAATAATGTTTATCTAATATATATGAGGGATATAAAACATGATATTAAAGAATAAACTCTGCTGTGTATTTCTTTAAATGCCACATTCAAATAGTAAATAGTTGTAGAGTGTTTGAATCCTAGAACCACAAAATAAAAGTGGAATATCCAAAACTTGACCACCACCCCCTACCCACCTAAGTAGAACACTGTTCCACTTTTGTCGAGCGCAACAAAGTGTAAATCAACCCTTAGGATTAAATATTTTTCATAATCGGTTCTAATGTGGACCATTGTGCCCATATGAAAAAAAACAACATTCGGCGATTCTTTCGTTTATTAACTTTAGAAATATAGCACGACAATAAGAATTTGAAAAGTGATTTAAAATTTACTTGACCCAAAGATATGGACCCAAAGATATGGATTCAATACTAAAAGCAAAAGAGCCAATGAACATTATCGAGTTGTTCCTAACACAAAACTACTAGACTGATTTCAAATCATATTGACCTTGCCGCGTGGAAAAAGTTTTGCTTACGTTTCATGGCTATTTCATGTTTTATATGTACAGTGTTTGCGGATACCTTTTTAAAGCTTCTCTCTCTTTCTCTCACTTGTTTTTAGCAAGCATATATTTAACACCATAGACATTGCTGAAGACAGGTTTTACAACCCTACTGGAAGCTAAGGTTTGTAAAACCTGTCTTCAGCTATGTCTATCATGGTAGAAATATGCTTGGTAGGAAGAAGTGAGAGAAAGAGAGAGAAGCTTGAAAATGATTTATTGTTCGTTGATGAAACTAAAAAAGCATAGTCTACATTTATACATTGCAATGAATCACATAAACGTCACATTTTTCATTCTAATTGCCAGATGCAAGAAAACTTGTTTCCGAATCTAGCAGATTCAAATCTCAATGGATCCACAATTCTGAATGCAATAGACAAGGTATGTACTTGCTTGCAATACTTGCAAAATACATTTGTTAACATTAACTCATTGATCCTTGTTATAGCATTATTCCGGTCTCTTTTATTGAATTATTTAACCATCAAGTTAGGTATTTGAATGTTTGGTGACCTGACATGTATATTGTTTGCAGATCATGGCGATAAAAGATGACCTGAGGCAGGAGCTGGTATCGGTGCAGGCTGACCTACGCAAGGAGCTGGGATTGGTGCAGGCTGCGGTCAGGGCCGACCAGGCTGAGATGGAGACAAACATCGTCCGCCGACTCAATGAAACCATGCTCTGCGAAGACACGCTGGGGAGACAGGTTCGTAGTTATTATTATTTTCTTTGTTATAGTCTTTCAATTTCATTATGCTACAGTGTACAAAGATAAGGTCTAATACTCTATTAACCCAAATAGTGATATTGAATAAGTTGAGCGAATATCAGCGAACTGGACATTTTCAAATATTCAATGACAGATATTCACATCTATTGTTTGTTTTATGGTGTCTTGTTAAATCTAATTAGAAAACAATATAGGACAGATCATGGGTCAATGGCTGGTCACTCTGGGTAAAATTTGCATAATAAGCATGACTCATGATTTTTTTCATAGCATAAACAATAGAAATCCTCAATGCACAAGCATGCACAACAAACCTCCATGTGATTTGTAGGCTATGTGAAAGATGTATTATAATTATTCATAATGGGGTTATCTTCAACCTTTAGGATGTTGGCACACAGTCTATCACCTATAGAAGAACCACAGAGGCCGTTATAATCTCTTTCATAGTTGACACATGTAGACATGATTATGGTTACACACGTCTGTATCTATAGATAGAATGGCCTGCGTGACAACAATATGAGTACAAATAGATTACATATTGACTAAGTAAGATTCAGAGATTTATTGCTCTACCATCAGATACACTGTCAATGTCGAGCAATCATTCTTACAAAAATGCATACATATGATATAACAGAGGAATAGATATGTAAATATAACAGTAAATGAAATATAACCATGAACAATGATGTACAAAATCGTCAATGACAATAAATATCCAATAAATTTTGTTTGATGCATACTTTATAAAAAAGATTAATACTGATATAGTAAAAATACAGAAAACCATCAACTCCACTCCAGGATGAGGTTTTATGGTGAAGAAATAACGAAAGATTTTATTACTAGATGATCCTGGAGAGGGGCCAGACAAACAATATAGAAAAATGGTTACGATGACAAAAATATGGGGAAAAACTTACATACGTACACTAATTATATGATATACTTACCTTTCAAGGGAGCCTAAAATGAAGTTTACACACATTTTCTTGATGTTAGCAACAGGTGAGAATACCAACATAACATGAACACGATATTGTTACATTTTACAGATTATGGAGACGAATGCCTACTTGAGAGACATACATCCATGGGTGCAGTCCCAGCTGGGCGGTACGTAAATCCGCTTATGTACATGACGTGTCCAAAATACAGTTCACAATATTATTTCCCTTGTTTTTTGGTCATAACCACCCACAAAATCTAGTCCCCTTATAACAGCTGCCATCAACCTATCCAGCATATCTGTTGCTAAAATGATCTTGTTATATTTGTGGACTTTTACAAATAGACATGGAATCCTACGTACAATGTCATCAACAATGGACGAGAATACAATGAGAAGATTTTTTAAAAGAAATTTGCAGTCACTCTGTAACTTTAGGTTGCACTGATTTTGAAATTGTACTCTGGGGCAATAGGCCTGCATAAACATGTATGATGTTTTTTACTAGCCTGCTATTCAAATCCGTGCCAGAATGGTGGCACCTGCACCCCCGGCGCCAACGGTACATACAGCTGCTCATGCGGATCCGAATCCATTGGAGTCAACTGTGAGACCAGAGCTGGTCAGTACACAACAATTATAATATACTAGTATATGAGTGCAAGTCAAGTATTAAAACTGAAACAGATGCCGCTAAAGCTTGTATTGGGTGTCACAGTGCACACTAGTGTCAGGTACTTAAACCTATGCTCAGAAGACATAGAGAAATCGCACCTCCTGCTTGATAATAAAATTTCTGTTGAACGAGTTTGGCAGCCGTATCAGGATCAGGCTGACAAACGAGTTTCTAGTATCAACCAGAAAGTGTGATTTATATTTATCCCATATCATTCTAGAATGGCTATTGAACAAGTGTTAGTCATGTTCATGCATTTGTTTTTGTTTTAATAGATTTTTAATAATTTTGATATTTTCCTACACGGGTGAATGGCCATGTGCATCCAAACCAGAATATAAATGATATTAAATTTCAAAGTAGGTTATGTGACAGGTAAGATAACATTGAATAATGCTTTCTTTCTGGCTTGCATTTAAAAATGGTGTTTACTGCCATTATTACATTTACAAATAGCACATCATTGAAGACATTTGAAAAACATATTTTATCCCAGCAAATAGCAAATCTATTTCACGTGAAATCTACACAAGAATGGCACTTCTTAAAGTTTAACGTACGTCCAAAATATGCACGTTTGACATACATGAACGTGAAGTAGCCCGGCAATACACCACCGTGTGGGGTAAGGATATTGTTATTCACCAGAGTAGGAGGTACGTGATATGCGTGTGATAACCCAAACAGTATTTACATGATGTGGGATAGAAATAAGTATGCTTTATAGATAGAAACAGAAACATCAAAACAGAATTAACGAATGAACTATAGTAGTATAAATATCACACCATTTATAACATGGCATTATCTCATACAAATTTCATGTGCATTTTCATTATATTGAACTAGCATTCAACTCTAGCATGTGGAAGTGCTCACGTTATGGGCATTTTCCTGAAACATCCCACTTACTATGTAATTTCCTTCATAAATAATGGATACGCTTATTATACATGTATGATATTTTAACGGATAATTAAAGTATAGTATATGTTCTATCTGAAAGCAGTCACGGTATTGCGCCCATCGTTCAGCAAAATGTCATTCTTTTTATTTTAGTTTGTAGCTTCATAATTTTCTAGCAGGGTGGTAGTAGCATATGTGCTGTTACTCCCACCAGATGGGTATTTCTTTCTATTTGTTAAATTAGTCATATAATTTCCACGATATATAAAGAAGGATCGATGTAGAAGAATTTCTCTCAGTCCTAGTTGAGTATATCAGCATTTTTGAACGTATGGACCTTGTTTGTAATGATCTTCTCAAATAGCTCTGACCTGGTGTTTTTCTTAAAAAAGAGTGGACTTTACCACTGTGGCAACAAGCACATTAGGCATATGGATTAAGAATTTTTATATGTGCAATGCAATTCTATGACAGTGATATGAAAATGGAAAATGCTCTTTTGTTTGACTGTAAATATCTCATGAAACATTGACTGATTGCAACTGGACAGGTCATTATGATGAGAGTCGTTAAAATGTGTCCAATAAACTAAAAGATGTGACACTTTCACTCTACTGCAATTACAGAATGGTTGCTACTGATGAAAATTTCAACAAGTTTAATGATCATATAGACGTTTAACATTTCCTGTAGACAAAATCAACATTACCCTCTGGGAGAAACCATCCTATTGTCATTTACTTGTAGTGTAACTGGCATTCAATTTATATATAACCATGCATAAATGTAGCTTTTTATAGACAAATATACAAGACCTGTCACTCTGACTGTTTCACAATGTCCTCACGTGGTAATAGCCTTGTAGAAACATAATGTACATGCTTTTTGTCTTCCACAGATTGTCCAGGCGGGAGTAACATATATTTAGAATGTATATTATTGTTGCACATACCAAACGTTTGCAAATAAAGATTTCTGAAATTGGAAAACTGGCAAAAGCTTCTGAAATATTTGAGGCTATTTGCTATTCACAACATGAACCATCTGGAACGTTTTTTCTAATATGATTTTTTTATCCTTAGGTGATATGGAAAAGGAATCAAGTTGTTCCCATTGCCAAATATTGTCCCATGGGGGTTATTTTCATGAAAGTTTGCCGACTCACGGAGATTTCAAAAAATGATATGTCAAAATTAGGGGTAGGGGAAACATAAAGCTAATTTCTGTATGTTTAAAATTAGTTTTTGTATGCAAATAGGGCATCATTGGAAAGGTATGGCTGTGTAGAATATGTTTATTGCATTATTTATGTCATCAGGTCATTATAGACATCACCAGAGGTCAAAAGGTCATGACCTAGTGGCTGAAACTAAAATCGACCACCTTTTCTTTTACAACTCATCCTGCAACATAATGAAAAGGCCCTCACAGTTATCCTTTTTAGGAAAGAAACTGTACATATACATGCAGTTTTTAAAAAAGGAATGAATCATTTGGTTGCAATATTATGCTAATAATCTGACATCGAAAATACTCAAATTTGGCGAAAAAACGGCCTACACAGAAAAAAACGTGGCTAACACTAAAACCGGCCCTCTTTTCTGTTGCAACTCCTTATAGAACACTAAGTACTTATTTGAAATCAGGAAAATCATTGGAAAATGTCTGGTTAACCTGTCTATCATTACAATTTCAAGAAAAATTGTGTATTTAGTTTTCATCAAGATCACTGTCATCATCATTTTCTTCCATTTCTTCCTCATATTCATCGGCCCATTTTCGGCCAACCCTTGTCCTGGGTCATTAGGAATTGGATGCCAGAATATGGGCATGTTGGCTCTTTTGTAAATTGCGACCCGGTATCTGCTGCAGACGTAACAGTTGATGTCACGGGCACCTTGGCCCGCACATCCTGTACTCCAGTTGTCGCAACTGGCTTCTCCCCTACAGCCTTCATCAGGGACACCAGCATCGATGACCGTGGAGGTAACGGTGTGGTGACTGGGGTGATCTTCGCACTGATCGCCACTACGATGTCACCTTCTGTCTTCTTGGGGATGCGTGGATTGCATCTGCCTTGCTGGCAGTTGCAGATCGCAGCATCGCCAAAGATCTCTCCAGGCCAGATACTCTTTTGCCCACCCTTGCTTCGGTGCATCCACTTCTCGCAGGAAGTGCCCCACGATCACTCGCCCCAGATTTGCATCTGGGAACCACTTCCTCCTGCCTACCACCCTCGCAATGTGGACCTTGGATGCATAGCACTCCATGTAGTCGACCACCATCTGCTGGGCGACCAGCAACACAGACTTCAGGTCGATGAGTTGCGCCACAGTGTCATGGTGAGCCTTCGCCGACTTCTTGGACTTGACGGCCCTCTTATCATCAGCGACCCACCTCTGCTGCTGATCCTCCACCTCTGTGCAATGCTCACTGATCTTGTGCTGCACTGCACTTGAAAGGGTACGGAACATTCGCCCATGGCAGGTCTCTTCTAATTGCTCCACTGGTGTCCGGCTGTAGCACGGCGCGGAGAAGCATCACCCCACCTTCTTGTGAAAATGGGCCCAATGTTCAATCACCATTCAAACCCACTCCATATGTGCTCCCGTGCTGACCTTGATGTTGGGCTGCAAGCCTTCAGTGGATCCATCTTAGAGCAGTCTTCCACCTTCCAGACAAGATTGGCCTTGTGCGTCAGCATCACTTGGGGTTGGGGGGTGCATGCTTGTCCTCTGCGTCTAGAGCTGCCCAGGACTCACACCCGACCACAGGACAGCGCATCCTGCTCTCGATCCACGCAATGTACAGCATCTGCACACTGGTCCTCTCCATGCACTCGGCTGGCAGTTGCGTGACTGGCACAGTTACTTTGGTGTGAAGCTGTGGGAACGCCCGATGGCCAGTCGCGTTTGCAACCTGACTCCACCGGGTCACTGGCTTGGCGTCCCATACTTTGCTTCCAACATGACCTTGCGCCATCTACTCCAGCTGCTCTTGGCCCCTGTACCCATGGACAACGAGACATCTCGTATGAGTGTTGGGCACGCCCTGTCCGGTGATCTGGTAGGAAGTCCACACCCTCTGCGGATAATCTACCAATGAATCTGCCTGGGTAGAGGATTTCCTGCATGTAGGGGTCCACATAGAAGTTACGGCACTCTCGCTCTGTAGGCTTCTTCCTCGGGAAAGGTGCTCGGTTAGGGCAAGATCCCTTGTCGCGGGCGCAATGAGGCAGTCGCACATCACACTGCGATGAACGTCGCAAGGCGTTTGAAACGCTCGCGGTGGCTTGTCCTTCTGCGTGGACACATTGTTGAGAGCCTACGCACTCTCTCATCCACAGGGGAGGCAGCCCTCGTGCGCAAGCCACCCCCAGCTTCTTCATTGGGACCTGAATCAGCCATGCTGGCTCATTCGGCCACTCTCCCACACAATTAAAACCCTCACTACTGGCTTCTTGCTTCTAATCTTAGCCTTCTTGATTATGTAAATGCTTCCTAAGGGAATTATCAAATGCTACACCAGTCTTCAAGTCTTCTTTCCAAGGAAAAACATCGCCTTCACAGTAAAAATGAACAAATTGTGCACTGCAATCCGTTCGCTACCACACCAAGAGACAAAATGACTTTCAATATTGAATACTGCAATCTCTACTACAGTATTACTCGCTCATGCATCTTCGACCAATCAACGCGGTTTCCGAGCCGGCTGACCTTTGACCGTTCCGGTCCCCGCACTCTGTTTACTTTCCTAGCCACGAGGGTCACCCTCGAGCCGCGAGTCTGCAGCTGTCCCTCGCGTGTCTGGGAGGCTGCGACTTTCTTTGTACTGCCCTTTTGCTATTCCAAGCCAAACAGACAGCAAATTAAAGGGTGGATGGGAGGGATTAGAGCCTTTTACTTATCCAATCATTTCATAAAAAACTTCCACCAAGGCGAGAAGTTACGTCCATAAAACTGAACTCTCCTCGTTTTCTTTCTAATAATTCGACCTCCAAAACTCGTAGTAGCACGGGCGACCCCAGCAGAGTAGAAAAGATCTTGTGAGTCCACCATTTTCACCACACCGCCACTGGCCGCCACAAATGGCTTGATATGATTAGTGTGGACCCATTTCATTTCTTGGGGCTTGCGGCCTCTTCCTGGTTCGTCATTACCTCTCAGGGTTAATTTCAATCTGACCACCAGAACAATGCCAACTTCAATTATCTCATGCGGCCCTGTCCATGGCGGTGAATGTAGAACATCTCACTTGTGCTTCCACCATCATCGACAGACTTGGTTGAAAAAACTGCAGAGGAACTTGAACACAACGATGAATATGAGGAAGAAATGGAAGACAGTGATGATGACAGTGATCTTGATGAAAACTAAACACACAATTTTTCTTGAAATTGTAATGATAGACAAGTTAACCAGACATTTTCCAATAATTTTTCTGATTTCAAATAAGTGCTTAATGTTCTATAAGGAGTTGTAACAGAAAAGAGGGCCGGTTTTAGTGTTAGCCACGCTTTTTTTTCTGTGTAGGCCGTTTTCTCACCAAATTTGAGTATTTTCGATGTCAGATTATTAGTAGAATATTGCAACCAAATGATTCATTCCTTTTTTTTAAACTGCATGTATATGTACAGTTTCTTTCCTAAAAAGGATAACTGTGAGGGCCTTTTTCATTATGTTGCAGGATGAGTTGTAAAAAGAAAAGGTGGTCGATTTTAGTTTCAGCCACTAGGTCATGACCTTTTGACCTCTGGTGATGTCTATAATGACCTGATGACATAAATAATGCAATAAACATATTCTATACAGCCATACCTTTCCAATGATACCCTATTTGCATACAAAAACTAATTTTAAACATACAGAAATTAGCTTTATATTTCCCCCTACCCCTAATTTTGACGCATCGCGAAATCTCCGTGAGTCGGCAAACTTTCATGAAAATAACCCCCATGGGACAATATTTGGCAATGGGAACAACTTGATTCCTTTTCCATATCACCTAATGATTAAAAAAAATCATATTAGAAAAAACGTTCCAGATGGTTCATGTGACCCATGTATTTACTGATCGCCAGTGCTTCCATTACTTTGTAGACACCATTGATGCTCTCACCATGTTGTGTTATTTGCGTCATTCATAATTTTGTGGACCATCATTGGAACCACTTTTGTCTAAATTACAATAATTATATGGAAGGGCTGTTTTCAGGTTTCACCACCAATTTGATGTGTGGACCCCCTTCTGGAAAATCCTGGATCTGCCACTGTGAACATGTTGCTGTATGCTCCCTGGGTACTTGAGAAAAGTAATGTAGTGCAGTAAGGATGCCAATGACGTGATGTGATTGTAGAGTCCCTAGAGCACAATAACAGTGCATTGCGACTGTAAACATGTACATGTTCAAAAATGAGTGTTTCACATATGTGCTATTGCTACATTCATTAGCATCCCTGCAATATTTCTCAACTACATAATACACCTGTAATTGACCCGCACCTAATCAACATGTAGGCACCAAGGAGCAGTGTGTAACTATTTAGGGATGAGTTTGCTCAACACCCACAACCATGCCAGACCGGGAACCCGAGACCTTCTGGTCACGAGTCCAACTCCCTACTCGGCCACAGAAGTAGTATGTCATTTAGTATGTATGCATGTTTGTGGTGTTTCAGAGTGGATCACGCGAGAGGGACATTCCTACTTCGTGTCCGACACTAGGTGCAACTACTACGACTGCCGCACAAAATGTCAAGAACTCGGTGCCGACTTGATCACCATCGAGTCTCCCGAAGAGCAGAGATTTGCTGCTAGCATAGCCATCAGTGAGTCTCGCATGTTTATTCCTTTACTAGAAAATCTTAAGCCAAACAACCAACACTGGAATATGTTTTTCACATGTCACGTAGATTATTGATTGTTGTACTTTTATAAGATCATTTTGAAATAACTAAAGATGTGCAGTATAATTAACTGTTTTATATCTAAAATGTTGAACATGGTAACAACACTACTGAATAAACTAAGCCAAGTATGTCACACATTAAAGCGATTCAAACTTACTGTGTCCATATAAGGCATTTCATACAATGTTGTGTATTATGTTTTCCACTTCATTATAACTGTTAATTACATTAAAGATATACCAAGACACGAATAATACATGCCCGTGTATATCATGAAATTGTGTGTTGTTGTAAGATGTTTGTGACTCCGGCATGTTTGTGTTGTGTTGTAGATTACTTCTGGCTGTCCATCATCTACGAGACGATGGGGACGGTGTCCGGCAGGTGGGTAATCAACCAGGACAGCAGCCAGCAGATAACTTACAGCAACTGGGCCATTGGTGAGCCCGACAGAACCCGTGAGAGGTGTGCTGTCGCATATAGTAGTTGGGGTTATCAATGGGGTGTTGCGTCATGCAACACCAACAAAAACTATTACATCTGTGAGAAATAGACGCTCCTCCTCCTCCTCGCTACTTCTGGACATGATGGACATAGTGTCACTACCGTATATTTTTATGTATATAAATTTAAGATTTGTGCAATTGTATTATATTTTATGATATATATTTTATAAAATAAATGTGAAATAAACATTTAGAGGGCAATTGAACTAGTCACTGTCTTCAACTTCTACAGCACACACGCCTATGGGGCAGCCATATAACAACACATAATGGCAACAGCAACATCAACATAATGTGGTCTCTTTTAGAGGTTCTGTCTCACTTTAAAAAGGTGGTCTCTGATAAAAAGAAGACGAAAAAAAGCACAATAAACCCCAGCAACACCACCACCACCACAACAACACACTAACAACAACAACAACAACAACAACAACAACAACAACAACAACAAATCAACAACCATCATCATCAACAACAACAACAACAACAACAACAACAACAACAACAACGACAACGACAACGACAACGACGACGACGGCGACGGCGACGACGACGACGACAACAACAACAACAACAACAACAACAGCAACAGCAGCAGCAGCAGCAGCAGCAGCAACAACAACAACAACAAACTGCAATAGAATTTTGCTCTTAGAGACACTGATAAAAGATACAGCAAAGTGTGTCCATTACTGCGGTGTGTCCAAACTCCGCCATTGATGAAACACTGACAGACAAAATAACGATGGGGTAAAGTATTGACTGGTAACTCTGGAATTACCTAAACAAGACATAGCCATATTCTTTGGATTGAAATGTTTTCACCTGCTGATTATTTAACTTTCTGGCACTAAAATTTATTATATTTTGAGACTTTTATGTTTAATTTTGGATTTGGTACATTTAAAACATAGCAGGGAATACACAGATACTTCATACCTAATTAACAGAATATAGTTTGAATGGTTCGCATCAACACTAGGCATATACAATATATAATTAGATAGACTGCACATATTCCATACAAGTCAAACTGGCCACTGAGTTCACAAATGATTCAAAATTGTAATAATATTTAGTCCATAACTCCGATTGGCAAAGGCGGGAGTTACTGGTTACATGCTGACAGTTCTAAAACCTGATTTGTGAACTCGTTGATGACTTTGATGTGTGTTCCTTTGACATGACATTGTGTTCACAATAGGAATCTAAAACAGACAAGCCATAAGTCACTATACACGGTCCACTTCAACGCCTGTACACCAGCCCACAGATACCATCTAATATGCAATAACACATAACACAATGCAGCCCCGTCAGTAAATAACACGGGAAAGATGACGACTGTGTGAACCCCATGGTCGGCATTTGGTCGCGTTTGATTCACAGAATGTGTAGCACCGGAAGAATCTCACCCAACAAGCTCCACCTGATGCATCTACATTGAGAGACGTTTGTCAAAAGCCCCTATCGAAGCAACTGTAAAACAAAACAGATGGCCTCAAATATAAAAGTTTTGTAATTCAATTACTATTACTATTACCTGCCTGCTTTCCTTAAAAAGTATAAAATATTTTTATTTGTATTTAAGAACTATTTTTTGGAAGGAAAGCTGGTAATAGTAAAAGTAATTGAGTCACGAGACCCACACCTTTATACCACATAACAAAAATCAACTGGACATAAAAGTTTCGTTTCTGCCTCGTTCTTTGAAATTTGTCTCTGGTAACAACAATTTCGAGAGCTGAGTAATTCAGTTATCTGAGAATCACATTTTTGCACTATCAGGCCTACTTCTAATTAATGATAATTATATATGATATCGACGATGATGTTTCTTGCTCTTTCTCTCCACTTCAACTCCAGTCTAGACAAATGTCCTTGTCTGAAAATGAATACTGCAGCCGCCGCCACCGTCGTCGCTGCTGCTGCCGCGTATCCATATTATGTATGTCCTTTTTTACCTTTGCAGGTCTTGTGTCCCTTTGAAAATATATCCTTACACATGTAAACAATCACAACTTGACCATGTCCAAAAATAAGAATTCAAAACCCTTGTCAATATTTCTATGACAAACACTACGTGTGTCTCTTTAGTTTTTACTTTAAGATAAATCATATCATAACTTGTGCTTGTGACCTGTGAGCAGATATACAGTTCTGTAAAGTCAGGGGCACAACTAGCAGTAGGCCTACGGCTTCAATACTGGCTTACTACTGCCAAAAACTGATGGAGACCGTAGCTAAGCCCTGCCCATCATTTATAGTACCACAGCCTATTATTCCGCAGTGGCATGCACACATGCAGGTTGTTCGAGCCAATCTACGGTTAGTTTTTTTTAATGTAATCTGGGTTTTTTCCTAGCAGCTTTTAGAGTGCACGTGAGCCATATTTTGGCACAGGCCTCCAAGCTATAGCCGTTGTACGTCATTGCTTTACCTGTTCACCGACGTCCAGACGTGTGTCCTTTTACCAGCCAATAAGTATTAAACAAGCCGATTGCAACTAATAGCACAAAGTGGTAAAGACATACTAAGTATTGTTATATGTTTTACAAGTATAAAATCTCACACACCAAAAAGCGACTGAAAGTAATGCAACTTGTTCTATTAGTCTATATGTATTGTATATTGCAATAATCAAAACATATTTGAAAACTCATTGATAGTTCATAGTCGAAACAGCTAGTCAAAATGTTTTAGTATATTGGGGTCACAATTCTTTTATGATAGCACAGTTGTGCAAAGACGGGTTTTGTGTTTTTATGATTATGTAGAACTATAAATATTTGCACACGGCCACAGTGTGATTTTGCGGATTTGAAGGTACTTATAAAATTGAATTAAAATTCAAATTCTACAATTAAATCATATGCAAATATGTCTAGTTGTTTTTCTGTAACCATGAATAAATCAAGGTGATTATTATAAGTTAGCACAGAAACCGCATTTTAAAATTCTCTCTAGCTGTGAATACATTTTTCATATTGGTGTAATATTGTAAAAAGCTGTTACCCCCCAATTTCACATGGCCGATGCTAGCTCCCAATCTTCCAAAAGACGCCAGGTTTGTCATTTTGGGGTGGATCGTGAGTGATCTGGCCTCAAAAGTGACGTGCTGATTTTTTGTTTTTTCGGCTTGTATAGCACCAAACCACACCATCTTTTCGGGACCGTCTGTTGGCGTCCTCTTGCATTTGCACTATTCCAAGGTCTTTCAACCTAGCTCTGGTCTCGTCTGCTGCTCTGGGAGGATTACAGTTGACAGATGAGACCGTAAGTGCTGCCACTGCCATTATCAATCTGCAGCAATGGAAGCATGGACCAGTAGCATCTTTTCCAATAGCACGATGCTCCAATTTCAATGCTGTCAACACAGAGACATGGCACACTTCTGGCCAAAGGGTGTTATCACTTCTACACCCATTATTAATGATTATATAAACTAGAAAAATGAATTTATCTTGCAATGTATGCAATAGCTTTATAAACATAGTTTGTCATGCGGTGGAAGTGTAAAGACTCAAGAATGATTTCTAATATTTATTTCCAGCCAAGATTATAAGAATACATTGGGTTATATACTCATAGAACTCCGTTCCCTGTGCAGACTATTCCAGCACTCAGTCATACTAATAGACTGTGGTAGGTTACCGTGTATGCTGAGTGCTAGATCAGTGGAAATGTTATATCACTTCATGTCATCCTCCCCCCTCTGGGGTATAATTTTGACGCATTGAAAAAGGCGGCTCAAAATTAGAACCAATAAATCATATAAACCAGATGTGAAGTGAATGGCTCAAAAGGAAAGGCGACGTGCGCCTATGCACAGGAATACGGTAATGCAATTATGTATACATACAATACAAAATAGGTAATGCAAAGTAAATAAACGAATACTAACAGGTTACAAAACTAAATAAAATGCTTATCTAAATAGTAATCATATACAGAATATAATGTCAGAATGTAGCATTTCGCAGTACATAGACATATAAA
>CM032666.1:28027209-28081551 GCA_019095985.1 Streblospio benedicti | reverse complement strand
ACCCACATATGGACTGCTTGGGTACATGTGTAAGTGTTCACCATTTCTATCAAACAAACCAAATGAGAGCACCCTAGCTTACTATAGAGAATGGTAACAAACAAGTCCATTATATACGGTGAGTCGATTGGTCGATGATCGGTCTGACAGAATTAATAATGCATAAGCCATGGGAAACAAAGCTTAGTATTTTTTTATGGGTTTAATTCAAAAGTTCAGTTTAAATAAATTTTCAAAATATAAAAACATAAAATACATTTTAGTATAGATACTAAATCGATATTTTGCTGTAAGCTTTTGTTAAAAGAGAAAAGGCAATTGCAATTGCTAAAATAGTTTTCATCAGCAATTTGAAGAGTTGTGTTAAATCATTGTGAGCAATTTAATGTATAGTACCCAATGCTTCGTGCTTTGCAGTCAAGGAGAATTGAATAAAAATCATGATATAACGTCAAGTATGATATATCAAAGTTATATATTTTTTGTCGTGCAATCAGGTTTACTGTAAGAATCTTATGAGTTCTACCTTGGCATTCTTAAGCAACTTTTTAAATTATGAAAAAAAAGATCTACACACGTTTTTAAATGCACCCTTTGCGAATGATATATCCTGTAGAACATAGAAACGCACCGTGTGGTACATATAAGACCATGTCATATGTAATCAAAGCCAATTCATCATTATGATTTTCTATCCAATATCAAAAAGTTTGCAAATAATTTGGTTTCTGGGGAGGACCTTAAACTGTCGAAACTTTAAACTAATATTTTTGATATATGTATCTTGAACATGACCAATGACAATGACCTCTCATTATGTATCTTGAAGTAATTTGGACATTTAGAACATCAAGGCAGGTAAAAAGTGTCATTGTTTTGACTACTATTAGATAAACATTTAAAGTCTACACCCACCATAACATATTCACATCACTTAACCGAATTGTTTGTAGGTTGATGAATGACAGTGGGCTAGAACGACTACTCGATGAAACTTTCAAGGGTTTCAATGTAAATCAGGTTATATGTTAATTGGGGAAAATGTATGCTTCTCGTCCGGAGGTATATGAATAAGACAATGACATTATCTGAAAATAAATGCAAAGAAATTAGGTACGTGTGTGTGTGTGTGTGTGTGTGTGCGTGTGTGTGTGTGTGTGTGTGTGTGTGTGTGTGTGTGTGTGTGTGTGTGTGTGTGTGTGTGTGTACGTGTGTGTGTGTGTTACTGACTTTCTTGTGACATGTGTGCATTAATTTGATACCAAACACGATATAATATGTTTGATCACGTATTTTGCCAAACTTAGGTGGGCACTTAGGGAGCGTTCACAATTGTCGTCAGCCACATTTTGGCACGTTCATCTTTTTTTCCTGAATACATGGGATGTTAGATCAGCCTTTATATTTTCGAATTCCGTTGAAATGAGAGCCTACATTTCATCTCTTGACTGATATGGGTTTTGGTTGAGGTATCACCATGCATGTTCACGCATACCTTTCTCATTAAATTACTACTCACAACCCACAGGCATGTCAAGGATCGGGTGCCGGGGGATGGGGGGCGAATGTCAAGATCAATGCTATCCTGCTGAAAACATGTGGCTTGGACTGCTGGTGTCTAGTGTGGTGGGTCAGAGATATTTGCATTGTGTTGGCTATTTTGGGTTGTATGGCATAAAGTAATGTTTATGTTGAAAGTGATGAGAATATTTTAACAATCCCGAACTGTCAAAAATGTAGCTATCTGAGTCAGTAGGAATGCGTTTTACATAATGAAAATTTTACGTTACCCCGACCAAATATCACTGTACCAACATTGATAATCGTAATGCTCATTATAAACTGGGGTTGTGATTATTTTGCAAATTGTTAGATGTTGCATTATCAATAGTTTATTTTTTAGGAAATATTTACTATAATACTGGAGATAGGTTGATATTTACAAGATATACTACAAGTTAGTGTTGAGTCTATATATACTGTAATCAAAAACCTTCATGCATTCTTTACCCTTATCATCTCCCAAATTATATTTTCAAATATCAACAAAACAAAACACGAAATTGTGTTCAATGTTATCCAATAAGGCGTTCAACTCACTAACTCATTGTAACATATGTTCTATACTGTTTAAATCTTTAATAGAAACTCAATTATGGCAGAAAATTCAAAGTGATAAAACTCAGCTTCGACCATCTTTGATCATCGTAGGGCTCATTACGATCATCAGTGTCGGCACACTGAATACGCGTTAAACAAAATTACAATGTTGATTTGGAAGCCGTGTTAAAAGGCTTGTCTCGTCTAGTGGAAAGTCATCCCTCTGCACATAAAAGAACTCATCTAGTTTGAAAATAGTAGCTAGTGTGATCTCCCTACACCCGGGGTTCAGTTGGTTACCAACCTGCCCCTGGAGGTCCATGTACCACACCATGTGACTTCTCTCTGCGACAATCATCAACAATGTGATGAAACGGTCACATTTTTCTTTATAAGCAATGCAATGGTCAAAAGTGCTAAACGAATGTTTTTCGTTATTAGTGTGCTTCATCATTATATCATTGTGTAGCAGTTACAATGTAATGTTTACAATAGTAAGATTCATATAATAAATTTTCTAGTTTGTTACTCAATTTGCGAATAGAGACATATGTGAGCTATTATTAAGACTTATGATTATAATAGTGTACAAACATGTCTACTGCTGTGAACGGGATGAGCTTGCTTTTTGAAAAAAAATGGGGGAAACGAAAAGTAGTGTGTATTTGTCAACTCCCTTAGCCCAGAGAGGACTGGCTGGAGTTGACGTTTTATTTTCAAAACAGGTGGGGTAACCCGACACGACCAACAAAACCCCACCCGAGGTGATCCATGTAATCTCTATATACAGTATTTGGTCATATTTGTATTGTTTGACGATAAGATATATATACAAATGTATTTGGAAATGAAATTTAATTCATCTAAATATTTTCTCCTATTTGATGCCAGATATATCAGCCTAACTCTATGAATTTTGTTTATACTGTTTTATCACGATTTAATTTTTCCAATTTTTTCTATTGAGTTCAATCACTTTATATGGTGAAAGAAAACTCACATTTGACAGGTTAAAATTGTTAACAAATGTCTGCAGTATCTTTTGTCAGCTCCTAAGACGCCAACATATTGATAACTAGCAACAGACCCCTCCACCTGCCCGAGGCTGAGCACAGTTAATCACCACGGAGCCATCGCTGTTTCTCCGCGCATCATAACCAAACTGTTCAAAGTCCTTGACCCTCTTGGATATTAGCTTGTTGTAAAGGGAGTCAGTAATGTTTCTATAAATGTCAAGCTTCGCCTGGAAGCTGTTCAGCTCTTTGGAGTACTGTTGTTTGCGTGCGTTTCCCCACACGTCCTCGCCCACCCCGCTCAGGTGATTGTCTATCACGTATGGGTGGTCGCGGAAAGCCGTCTCCAGCTTCACAATATAGTCATACTTTAAAACACACGGGGAGAAAATATTGTCGTACGGGCCCGCCACGTGATGGTTCCAGCCACCGTACACCGTGTAGGCCACCAGCTCCTCAAAGGTAACACCTTTCCCAGCCTCCTTCACCTCCTTCGGGGCGTCAGGCCTCGCTAGCCTGAGCACATAGGGGCCAAGAAACTTATTGGCCCACCAGTCATCCTGGGCGAACTTGTCAAAGTAGCACGAGGCGAGGCGCTCAAGAGGGTGGCGCACAACTAGCACCTTGTAGTACGTGCGCACGCGGTGTGTAGCCTCCTCCGGGCTCAACTTGTTCAGCGGGTGCAGGTGCGTGTTTGACATGTTGAAGCCCACGTGCTCCAGGTTCTGTTTGAGAATTTTGTCCCATGTGGTCCAGCCGCCTTTGAATATCACGCACAGGATCAGCTTGTGGTGGTCATCTACATACATACGGGGGTTGAGCAGCTTGTAGACATCCTCGGCCGTCATGTTGTCCAGGGAGCGGTGCTCGTGCTGCCGGCAGTACTCATCCAGGTGTTCCAGACGCTCCTTGTTGGTGCACATCTCTGTGGCTACTCCGGTACCTGGCAAATGAGAAGCTACATTATAAAACCTGGAGCCACCTCACAGTCCATAGGCGTAAGAATCAATTAAAACATTCCACTGAGTAGAGCGAGCCTATTAGGTAAAGGGGAGATGTAGCCTTTTTGGTGATATATATGTGTGTGTGTGTGTGTGTGTGTGTGTGTGTGTGTGTGTGTGTGTGTGTGTGTGTGTGTGTGTGTGTGTGTGTGTGTGTGTGTGTGTGTGTGTGTGTGTGTGTGTGTGTGTGTGTGTGTGTGTGTGTGTGTGTGTGTGTGTGTGTGTGTGTGTGTGTGTGTGTGTGGGTGGTGTGGTGGGTGGGTGGTGGATATGTGTGGGTGTGTGTGTGTGGGTGGGTGGGTGGGTGGGTGTGTGGGTGGGTGGGTGGGTGGGTGGGTGGGTGGGTGGGTGGTGTGTGGGTGGTGGGTGTGTGTGTGTGTGTGTGTGTGTGTGTGTGTGTGTGTGTGTGTGTGTGTGTGTGTGTGTGTGTGTGTGTTTCAGTAAAATTTTGAAGAGACAAGAGCCAATGCGGTGTTAAAGAGACACAGTTCTATGGGCACAAGTTTACAAAAATTGGATCGCAGCCATCACTAGGAAAAGGCAGAGCAGGTAAAGAATGCATCCGCCCAGAAACAAATTCAGTTGTGAGATCATTCCTTAGAATGGTAGGATATGACTGCATACTTAAATATATTTTACATTCGTCAATCTCGCATAAGATGTGAAGACGGACATTTGTATATATTTCCAAACTAACGGCGTGATATACACAGCTGGAAAATGTAACTAACATTGCATGTTGAGTGTGGGGAAAATTTAAATTTATTCGGACTCATCTGGGATTGGTAGTATGATCATCATGAAATGAAAAAAATGACATGCGAAGTCTCCGCTTACATACAAATTAATATCTAATAAAAGCCACATAAAAAGATAAACATGTACTTTACATATTATATCTATACACACAATTTGGAACTCACAATACAGAAAAGTTCTCACTTGCTTGAAGCTTTGAACTGTCGATTTCCTCTGCACGCTCCACGTTTCCGTCCCTAGTAACTTCCACAGGAATTATGACATTTTGGATCAGATGCTGTGCCACATACGTGCATGCCACACCCACTACAGTACCGACCACCAGGCTCATCAACAATTTAAATTTGACATTTCTCATTTTTACTTCATATCCTCACGTTGTAACCTTTTCTCTTTGCATATACTAAAAATGCTAGACCATAGCTGGTGCTTTATGAAAGGAATGTTATTGATATGTTTGTCCAGTCGGTACATTCACACTCATAATGCAAAATCAGTGACATGTTTTCATACCAGTTAAAATAGTCAATGGCTTCACATTATATGCTTAATTGCTAAACCACCTGCTGCATGTACTGAGCATTGTAATGGGGAAAAAGACAGAATATCTGTATCTTTGTCAGGGACAATCGATGATATCTAGACATGTAATGTAACACCTGAGAAGGGTTGTGATACATAGATTCGTGCAACGTTATATATTATGAAAAAGCGTGTAAATAACTCAAAAGGCACACACCATCTCTTGCAAATCTTACGTGCTATATCACAAACTTAAGTAAAGAATCAATTATATAGGTGTATAATAGATGTACTAAATACTACTGATGTAATACTTCAAAAAGTGCCCTCCTTTGTACATTTTTTTCATAAAATATCAATTGTCAAGTTTTATCATGACAAATGGTCAACAACTTACGCTCGCCAAACTCGCCATTTTATACTAATGGAAAGAGCTCAATGAGTGCTACAATTTGTATACAACATTTGAATATGGCAAGGGTGGGATACTGACAAAATAGACAGGTACAATGAAAGCTACGATATGTTAGTTCGATTTTTTAAATGCCTTTTACTACCCAAAGCTGAATCTCAATCACAGGGCTTGTTGCTCAATTGTACCCACACATGTACCAAAATAATGCATACACACTTACACATAAGAAGTCAAAAGAACTTATTGAGTGCGGTCGCCTCTCCTTGGCTGGCCACAGATGCGCTTTGCCTGTGATCCCAGCACAGCACAAGCACAAAGAGCACGGTGTTTGCCGCAGTCACATAGCCCATGACGGTGAACATCCAAGCCCAGCCGAGGCGAGCATACACTGTTCCGCCAAGGGTGCTGCCCACACCAAAAGCGAGGAACTCTGTAGAGCGGATCAGGCCCATTGTCATGCTTGATGATCCACCGACACTTGAACTCTCAATGGTGTGGTAGCCCAGAGTCATGGCCGCTGAGATGGCAATGCCAGCCACACCTGCCATGCCCAAGTAGGTGATGATGAACAGCCACAGTGGCGGGGGATCAGAGATCAGCGTGTAGTATGGCGCTGGACCCAGCAGCGTAGACAACATGCTTAGTGTCGCATAGCTGGCCACTATAAGCGGCGCCTCCAGGCCTCGCTGCCGCCCAATCAACCAGCCAGTTGCCATGGTGAAGACAGTGTAGGAGAGGTCAGAGCCAACGAAGACACCAGCTGCCTGCATGGGCGATAGGTGGTAGATGGTTGTCAGGTGCAGGCTGTTGAAAGCGTCTCCCTGTGCAAATAACATGAACACAAAGAACACCGCCATCAAGCAGGCGACAAACAACGGCACTCCTAGTAGCCGCCAGATCCCCACAACCTCACCACTCTCTGCTGCTTTCGTCTGGGCGATGGTCTTTGTAGTGGGAAGAAGGCCACAAATTGTGAGTCCCACGGCAAGGATGAGTAGAGACACGATGACGAAAGGTGTGTAGAAGTCTCCAGTCATCTGGTACAGCACGGCGCCAACGAATGGCCCGGCGAGGAAGCCCCATGAGTCAGAAACCTCAATCCCTGCTAACAACTGTGAAATTCGATCCGGTGAAAGTATCTTGATGAGCAGTTCTGCCTCGGACACGTAGATGGCACCACTGAAGAAGCCCATAAGGATGCGGACTGTGATACACAGAGCGAGGAATGCACGCGTGTTTTGGATGAAGTAGAGGACCCCAAAGGCTGCTGATGAGGATGTGGTGCCGAACAGGGCCATCACGTACACGGCCTTGACGGTGACCCAGCCTCCAGCCAGCACTTGCCCCCACAGCAGGCAGGACAGGAGGCAGGAGAAGTCGAGGACGCCAAACACCCAGCCGATTTCCTCCGGTGTGAGGCTGTGCTCTTTGGCTAGTGTCGGGTAGATCGTGGAGATGAGGTTGCGCTCCGTGCGTGTGAGGAAGGTGACAGCCAGCAGTAAGCACACGAGGGTCCACTTCCGGGCGCCGCTAAGATGGAGCGTTTCAGATCTGTTGGCTGCTGTCTCACTGTTGTCATCTACTACAAAGTGGGAAGATACCTCCTGCATGGCTGGTGGAGGCTCAGCACTGACGTCTTCCATGCTGCTGCTTTGCACTTCACTTGTGCGTGTTTTTGCTGTGTATATCATATATATCAAAAGAATGTTCGCGGAGTTAAAAAATATCCTAAATATCTTTTTATTCTTAAATAATCCAGTGAATGTTGATCTATCCTTACATTTGTATTTATCCCGTGGGCAAGTACTACTGTCAAACTGTATCTATTATAGTGACATTATATATGCCTTTACAGATAACATATTTGTATAAATTGTGTCCAACTTGAATCCGTGTGATGCGGCCTTAGTGCTAACTCGCCAGCATCATTCAAGGTTCCGGTCAGTGAAGTCGCCTGTCTCAGGCCGCTACATTCAGTGATTACGCTTTCGCACGGTCAGTGATTTCGGCTGCAGCCTCGATTAAATGTGGTCACTAAGAGATTTCGCCAGCCCCGTGTGCTTAGCAAATGTCAACATGTGATTCTATTTTTCACTACATAAATTACTCTAAGATCCCCATCTACTATAGATTACCTATATGGTAACGCTGCTATGAAAGCGGTACCATAAAGCCCCTTTCACAATTGCGTTGCGAGCAGTCAGAGACCACTTGGCGATCACATTCGCATACGTTGCACGAGCAAATCGCACAAGTCGTACGTGCGATCGCTTCCATTGCAGGTGAGATTAGGATCGCAAGAGAATTTCGGACATGCACAAAATTCAGTTTGGGTCGTAGAGTGGCGCATCTATTGATTTTTTATGCTTCGCTCGCACGACCGTTGGTACGTGCATTGCACAATGTTGTATATGCTCGTGAGACCATGAGCCTATTGCTCAACGATCGTATGTCCCTGAGCGTGTGTTGCACGACCGTTTTATCCATTCATCATGTTCCTGCACTGATGGGATATTTGCATTATCTACTTTCACATTCAACGGCTGCCTTGCCGCTTTCTTTCCACATTTGGCTTTGCTCTTGATATTGTTTGTATTCTTTTTCGCTGGCATCTTGAGCTTCATGAACAAAAGTGTTGTGAACAAATGAAGTACGTCACTTTTATACTCGATATTGTCGTGTGACCTAGCGATTGGACGTGCACCGTTGCACAAACACTCGTAATGTTGCACGACAAAGTATCTTCTTATCTGAGTATTGAATTTGATGAAAAAAAAACTGCTAACCTGCATGTCGCAATACGTTGTACTACGTTGCACAACATTGTAGCTGGATGTGCGACTTTTATAAAACAATGGCGACTGTATCGTGCACCAGACGCCAATGGGCGCGCCCCACTAAAACTGTGTTTTGCACCGTTGTACGGCCCCTATTTTTATTGCGATTATTTTGGCGACCACCTCTTGAACACGCATGGTCGTACGACTTTTTGGTCGCAAGTGGTTGCGATCAATTGAAAAACCTTTGCTTCAATGACGTATTGATACCCACTACTAGCTCTGATGTCATGTATTACGTCCAACGTATGTCCATGATGGTTAAGTATCTCCTTTATAGTACTGAGTAGATCTAGTGAAGTATTGTGGAGATTCGCATGCTTTGATATGAAATTTAGTAGGGTTATAGTTGAGTTTTAACATGCATGGTACTTTTTAGTACATTCAGAACCAAGTAGACTTATACAGTCATTGACTTGGCCTGGGCGGGGATCGAACCCCGGACCTCTGGGTCAACTGCGCCGCTTAGCGACTAGCCAACAAAGCCAGCGCTATACCAACTACGCCACATCCACAATGCTAAAAAACCTTTGCTTCAATGACGTATTGATACCCACTACTAGCTCTGATGAAAGAAAGCTAAGTGGAATAGATCTAGATTATTGTGAAAGAAATGGCCCAAGATTACGCCCAATGTAAGTAGCTAGTAAGACGCAGGTGTATAGATCTGCATTGGCTCACGTGCCTGGATGACTGCTTCGTAATAGTCGGTAGGTAGCGTGAGTAGGCTATAATTGTGATTAAGACTGCGAGGCTATAAGGCTAATAATGGCATCAAGGCGGGAAAGTGCCATTGCGTAAGATTGATACTGGTGCGAACCAAAGTATATGAAATGCGTCAAGGGAGATTGGTGCAGTGGTTAGCACGTCCGTCCATCACATATGACTGGTCTGAATCATGGACGGGAGACCGTGAGTTCGATTCCACGATCTTCCAAAAAACTTTACTTAGCCTACCCGGTTATTTCACAATAGTCATCAGTATATAATGGCTTTGCAGTCTCTCTTTGTGTTTAGTTATTGAGCTAAGGTAATTTCCTGTGAGTTTTAATTTCAATTGCTTTACTTAAAAGAATTAGGTTCTATGGTGCATACAATTAGCAGTTTGTTTGATTCTGCCATCAGAATATATATGCGAGTTGATTTCAATGAATTCTATCAAGGGTCTTCTTTTAATAACACGATCGGCTAAATTTTGGAGGATTGAGTTTGAACTCTATTTATTTGGATTTGGCTTGTTCTTAGTTTAACCATATTTCATTTCAACGAAGGAAATTGTTTTTGGCATGGCAAAAATGTGACATAGCTCGACATGATACGTCTCCATAATAGTCATATTGCTGAATATGATATCGAGGAAAAGTTGTTCAATAGGAAATTTTGATCAACAACGTATCCAAACAAGAGCCAAAGTGACCAAAACCTAAGCAGTTCTTCTAACTATTATGATAAAGCACTCCATCAAGTATGATGTCAATGGCTATGATAGGCCCCTACGTTTTGCATAATTTTGATAACAAAGCCACATTTGATGAAAACTACCAGAACATCATCAAATGTGGACCGAAGCACACCAAAATGTAATCAGGTCTTGCCATATCAATGCGAAATCTGCATGTAGTTTGGTTATGATTAGACAAATATTGTTTGCTCATCATTGTTAACAAACTACATTTTAGCATGATTTGGCATAAATACAACCACAACATGCCCAAAGGTGGGCCGAAGTTAACCAGAATCTTTATCAATTCTTGACATCACCGCTATGAAGTATCTCATGAATTTTGATGGGAAATAGTTTTCCCTCAACACAAAAACATAAAGCAGTATAATATAAAAAAGAATCAAACCATAATAACTTCCTCAAATTTGGGTCATAGTTCATTAAAATTATAATGTTCAAATTATTGTCACTAATTCAAGATATTAAATTAGAAAATCGATAGCTGTAAACCTGGTCATACAGTGAGCCTCTGTCTATGTCATGTCAATCCCATGTCAATGCCAACGCAGACAGGTGCAAACATAAAGTCTCCTCCCGGGACGGGGGAGACTTAATAAATACGATGCATGGGTGTACATGAATACCTAATGATGTAGGATCGACGCATTAATCAACTTTAAGGCCAACCATTTTTAATGTTGTCACTATGACCCGTTTAATCAATTTCAGCATCTTCAAGCTGCACGATGCGGCAAAACACCACCTAGTATAAAGCGTCACGGGCTTGACCACAAGGAATTTATACGGGGTACATAAATTCTTGCCACTATACAGAGCCAATGAAATCACCTACTTTACGCTTAGTAGCTTTCAAAATTTTCAAGCATCACATAAATAAAGGGTTACTGAAACAGCACAGTATAAACTAATATGCTGACAGTAAAATTTCTGTTATAACATTTTTAAAAATGGATTAACGTCGATCGAAATCGGCCCTTGTGGTGGCCGGCATACGAAAATTGTGTTCCATTCAAATAACATGGATGTATTTTGCAGTAAATCCGTTTAAGTGCCCGGAACAGTCATTCAAATGATCATAACAATGGTATATAGATTCAGCAGGACAGCACTCCGGCCATTTTCATTAAAAATTTTTTAAATTCCAAGTCCGGATGTTCATGTCCGTAATAAAAAGTCCGGCCGTAGTGTCGGGTAATTTAAGAAAATGTGTCCAGTTTGGCCAAGTGGAATTACCTTCTGTGAATCTACAAAAATCTATATGATTTCTTAATATTTTGTTCTGATTGAATGCGCAAAGCGAATTCTGGGTTTGCGTTTGATACAGAGAATAGGAGACTTTATCTAAAAATTAGTATTTTTATTACTCTTGTTTTCCGTATTGGGGTGGCTTTTGATTGGATACTCAAACTTATTGCGGGGGTGTGTGTGTGGGGGGGGGTTACAGGTGGAGTTAATGTAAGATTTGATACAATTATTATACTTATAACTATGAATTACGCTTTTACTTTTGTAACTAGAAAAAATACTGTGCGTTATATTGTTGATATACTTACAAAGTTGACGAGGTGACAAGAGTTTTTTTTTCATAACATTTTTATTGAAATGTTCACATGAGGGCGACGTTGCTTCATCGATTAAGCTCATCTGGTCAGTGGGCAAAACGCATGTGAACGGTTCGACACAAAATATGGTATGAACTGGGGAAAAAACCGCTTGTCGCTAGGTGACGTCACCTCTAGCGATATGAATTGCATGTGAACACACCATAATATCACTGTCGTCTCATCTATTTCTAATGATAATAACAGTACAGCAAGATAGTGTCCATCACATTTTAAAACGAAAGTTGAGTCACAACGCAAACTTGACAGAGCAATGAAACGATGTGTACATTATTATTTGGTCATCGTCGATTCACGGAATGTCTTTCTATGAGTAGTTTTACCATGGTAAGTTATTTTTAATAGCTTGTGGGTTACTTGATAGTGCCGAAATAGCTGCTGATGACCAATGGTGAATTTTGGTTAAGTATGCTCTGCTGTTTTGTGTGAAAATTAGAGTGAGAATGATTCGAATAATCAATGCTGCAAGATCAGTGACCCCAAAGACGATGTAAATTTACCATAGAAATAAAGTAGGATTTGATGTATTTCAATGAACTTAAACATGTCAATGTTTGTTTGTTTTGTGTTGTGTGTGTGTGTTTGTTTGTTTTCTTTTTTTTATTTGTTTTTTTTTGTGTGTGGATGAAAATTGGATTTTAATACAGGCTAACATATTCCCCTAAGAAAGCAGTCATTAGACTACCTAGACATCTTAGACGTGGCCGTGTGGATAGGGAGCTGGACTTGTAATCAGAATGTAGTGGGTTCGATTCCCGGTCGGGTCTGATGGTGAGTGTTGAGCAAACCTACTTCTAACAGGTCGCACATTTCTCCGAGGTACCTACACGTTAAATAGGTACAGGTCAGGCGAGTGAACGCTAATGTGAGTGATTAGCACGTTTGCACTACGGTAGCAATGTGCTGTATGCTCCCCAGGGAGTTGAGAAGGATATAGTGTGACAAGGATGCCAATGACCTGGTGTAAATATGTAAAGTCGCTAGAGATTGCAATCTACATGTATCATATACTTAAGGTAATATTGCTCCTTAAGCCCTTGTAAGGTATATTATATATACCATTTGGATAATTCACATTCTAATTTGGGACATTCACTTAAATCAATCTATGTATTTGTGTTTTCATATTCTTGCCACAACTGGAATTAGGCGTTTATCTCCAGAAGTATTAAATATATTTGAATTGCATTTTGTCAGTGTGCGTATGAAATTTCTCATACAAAAGTTTCATACATATTGTACAGGTATTTCTTACTTTCCAATATATTGATCCATTGGAAAATACCAACTTTTGGACCTTCTGTGCTGTATTTAAGAAATTTTATCTTTGTTATGTGCACAAAATACGTTTCATGTTGCTTTTCGTTTGGTTACTGGCAAGTGTGCCATAGAATTGTATCATGGAATGCCACACTTGCCCTTAACTTGCGTCTATAGTTATCTTCTACCCTTCTTATATCACCCAACTAAAGTCACTTCACTTTGTTCTGTTCATAGATGGCACACTGAACGGGAGTGTCTTGTATGGAATCACTGAATGAACATGACTTGTAAATATATTGATGTGCTAAAGGTCATTAAATCACAGGCAACTTCGTCTATTATTCAAGTGTTTGTGCAGGTCTATCGTGTCCAATGTTCATGTATATTGTTCCCTCTTCCCATCCCGTCCTGCCCACAAACAGTGAAGATAACGTCGTGTGTACACATAAATCATAACTATAAAGAAACACACGTTCGCTGCTTATTTTAGTTAAAAGTTTATTTAGGAAACAAGAAAATGTTTGTTGAAAGAAGCATTGAAAATCATTGGCTTCATCTGAATCACAACACATTTACCACCATAACCGAATGGCATAAATTAACCGGTTTCAGGCACAAAGTTGTACAAGATTTCCCATTAACATTTCATACTGACGATATTTAAATATACTGTACAATGAGTTTGCTTTTTCAACATTAGAACCCACTGTGTGAGGGATACAAGTCCCAGAATACAGGTACAGTCGGAATGATACATACACTTTAAGTAGCTCGTAAGTACTTGTAGGCCTCTCTATTCTCGTTATCTTTACATTGACGGATCCAGGACAAAGGTCAGTTTTGAACTGAGACCCTCATAATTATTTTAAACATCTATTTGCAAATATGGTGCCCTCTATATGCACCTAAAGCATCCAGCACCTACACAATGACATTTTCTTCCATTCCCACCACCTCTCCCTACCCACCAGACAAAAGAAAACCTGGATCCGCCTATGCTTTCTGTTTTAAACAATTAACATTGTAGGCTGTTTTGTGCATATACTTATATCTATGAGAAGTTGGTACACAGACAGTCAATATTTCTTGCATTCATGAAAAATCATTTTAAGGTACTAGGTATCAACTGGAGAACCTTAGTTATAACTGGCTCAAGATTCATGGAAGATTACTTAATTTCATTGCATGTGATTTCTGGCATAAATCAATTTGTATGCTATTGCTTTTCTAGAATAATTCAAATCTTTGGACCATAGTATAAGCACAACATTCATTTTGTGATGGACAGAAAATTACGAGTATGGTCGATAAACAAGATACAACAGTAGATTAGAATACTGAAGAAGGTTTACAGAAGTTATGAAATATCTTCTACACCATTCCACGTGTACATAACAAAGCAAAATTAAACAGTCTAGTATTTGTTAACCAATTGACTTGAAATATTTATCATATGAAATCACATACATTCTATATCTTTGTTCATAATTTGTGTTTGAAAAGTGATAGCTCCTACAATATGTTGGAAATGCATTTAAAACCTAGCCCTTATTAACAACAATACAACAGCAATGTTTCCAATATTTTTTTTCAATTTTTTGCTCTTATTATTTCTAATCAAGAATAAACACTATACGCAGATAAAGCATGGATGCAGTGGGAATTGATCGAAGTTAACATTGTTTTCCAATCCCATACTCCAAAAAGCACCATGGCCAAAATACATTTGTAAGTTAATCCTAACATGTGGCCTCTAAAATTGCTTCTAACTTCTGTCTGCAAGAGAAATTAAAGCGCCGACATAAACACAGCGTACACGTTGTTATTTCACTTATATCTAGAACTCAGACATGATAAATTACATCCTTATTTTTAAAAACAACATTCAGGGGATCGATTAAAAGATACACATTGGAATTTCAATTCCATGATTTGGAATCATTAATATGAATTAAATTTTTTATTTCCAAAATCACAACGTCGACTAAGTTTGATGTTAGGCCTACGTGAGTTGTTACAGTGACTTTACAGTATTATAATATGCACAATAAATTGATTGTTGGAAAATCAACCATCAAAAATCACTTAACAATTTCTATTCATGAGGCATGTACATGTATATTCAGGGGGAAAGAACGCCCTCAACTCAAGCCACTATACATGCAATATTTTAGGTAGACATAATTTAACCACCTACAATTTCTGATGAATATTTTTTGAACGCTCAAACGATCATATTCATATGACAGATTATAATCAAAGAAACAATAGTTACCAAGTATGGAATACATGGATTCATGGAAGTTGTGCTTCTTTAGAATGTAAGCTAATGAGCTGTGCCAAAATGGTCAACTTAAAATTGAAATTCACCACCTTGCCGCAATATTATCAAGCAATGATTATCTTGATTCAAATCATTATGGATGTTTAACATCCAGCCTAAATCTACCCCAAAATGATCAATCAAATCATACTTTTCAAATAATCTTCAAATATCCAAAGTAACAGAATCTGTTTTAGTCTTTATTAATCATTCAAAATAGCACACAAAAGTATTTCCAATTTTCTAAACCCACCATCTTACTAAAGAAAGCAGCTTTTCAGAATAATAACCACAGAAAAAGATTTGCCCACAACGTCCCCGGTGGCCATCAGTTGAAGCTGCGGATGCGGTGGCAGTGCTTGATGACGCACACCATGCGCTGGTTTAGGTCGTTCTTGCCGCCACAGTAGCTCTGAATGCACTGCGAGACGTCGTCGTTGATGCGTCGTTTCCTCGCCAGCGGTGCGTTCTTCTTGCGGTAGAGAGTCTGCCAGTCGCAGCCCACCTTGCCGATGCGTGCCACCGTGCACTTCGCCATTGAGATCACGCCGCGCTTCTGCTTCACAACGTCCCCGGCAGCAGCTCGTTGTGAACCACCGAGGAGGTCCCGTGAATCTGCCTCCGCCGGGTCGAACGCTGCCGCTGCCGCCTCAGAGTCTAAAGTTAGTCGCTGGTGCCTGTGTGACGATGTGGTGGTGGCTGCGGCGTTTGCCGCGGTGGCAGCACCCAAATGTCTGATGGCACCTCTCAGGAGTGCAAAGTGCTCATGCGACGACGACGGCAACGATGAGACCTTATCGTTGTAGTCGGCAACGCCACTCTCGGCCAGTCGCTCTTTGAGAGCCGCGTCAAACCAGGGCAGGCACTTGTCCCTGGCACAGTGCCAGAACTCCGTGCCACCGCCGCGCGACATGTCGAGTGGACACAGGAGGTCGTGGCAGTAGAGCAGCAGGGTGTGCGTCTCCCTCGCCAGCACCGACACCGCGCTGCCGCTGCTGCCTCCTGCGGCTCCAGCCTCAGCCAGCAGCAGGGCATCATCTTCATCCTCGGCCGGCGGCGCCAGGTCCACAGCGGCGGCGGCAGACTCGTAAGTGTCCGCAGCACCAACATCCTGGAAAGTAGATGGTATAGTGAGTGGTTTAACATTCATAGTTGATGGACATGAGTGCTTCATTCTGCACCTCATCACATACCTAACACGTGCGTTTGTTTGTGAGATGCACATGCTGCATTCTGATTGGTTAGTTAAAAAATGAGGGCGTATCCCGGATTGGTCCATCATTTGAACAGCTGAGCATAGCTCACAGTGGTGTGTCACCATCCATGTGCAAGGGGTGACTGAAGGGACTTTTGCATGCATCATTTTTGTTACTTTTTCCCACATTGACTACACTGTGTTTTTAACATCCGTGAAAGGGCTTATGCTCACTCTAGAAAGGTTCACTATGAAAATTAGATCATTTCAACTACCAGTACTTTTGGGAAATTAATTTGAATGCACACTCATTTGAAGGGAGTATAAAGGATATATTATGTATTTTTTAACAAAACGTGCTATCTAATAATGTTTTATATCAAATTAAATGATATGTCATTTCTGATGTAACTGTCAAGCATTTTTATGTTACAAAACCGAATTTTATTGATAATTTGACTT
The DNA here is from genome assembly GCA_019095985.1 of Streblospio benedicti. NCBI lineage: Eukaryota > Metazoa > Annelida > Polychaeta > Spionida > Spionidae > Streblospio > Streblospio benedicti. Next base: position 28,064,574 of record CM032666.1, on the reverse strand, counting down.
TAAAGTAAGAACCATTTATGCCAGCTTGATTTTCTTTGATTTGGTTCATGTTCTAAAAATAGCCTCTGTGACGTCATGAAGTCCCTACAGCATCATGTACAAACTCTTAGAATCCCTTGCAATAAGTTCAGCGTCTATTCTCAACGCATACCCCTGATAAAAATATTTTATAACTACATATATAATCTACACAAGTATGCATTTCCAACCATATAAATTATAAAAATTTAGTACATGTAGCATGTTTTATTACTAAACTTTGAGGGTCAAAATAGGCATTCTTTCGTTGGTGAATTTGACAGGTGTAACAAGATGCTTAGTCTAGGCCTATCTTGCCGAGTTTCTATGCAGACAGTATTCACACCATGCAATCAGTTATCAGTTTTGGCGTGTGAAACAGCTTTTGGCGTGGGTGCAAAGCAGTTTTGGCGTGGTAAGTCCAGGAATACGTAGTCCTGCTCGTTGCATTTGCTGTCTGGTAGGTAATCTTGGCTTGTTTTGTCTGCTAAAATGGTGTGCATTGAGAATACTAAACATTTCTGGTGGTGTAGAGAACATCAAACCTTTCCTCACTGCAACCAATTTTCTATAATTGTGGACACAAAATTGTACCCCTTTACTCTCTGCACATTCACGTTTTGTAAAGGACATGTAATAACTATTAACTAATAATAATTTTCATTTGACATGTGCATACATGTAAATCAGTATGCCAAGTATACCATCTGCAAAGCTTTTCGTTTACCTTTTTTTAGTATAAAGGCAATAAAATGATTTTTTTTTTTTTTGCCCGGAAACAAGTTTTGGCGTGTATGCACTTTTCAAGCACCCCGAGTTTGGCGTGTGATTCTAAGTTTCATGTGATGTGTATCTTAGCCATACAACTAAACTGTAAAGCAATTTATAGGAATACATACGTCAAGTCTTCATATTAAATGCATCAGCTTCGTCTACATTTCAATTGAAATAAACTAATAACGTTCTCATACTTAGATAATGGAATTTATTATACAATGTCAATGACTGATAATATACCATGACAATGGTTTTATAGATTATGTTGGCGCAAATTAGATTTATCATATTTTTCCACCAGTAAGTTTACAGTTTCATAGTGTCAGGGATGTCATGTATTAAGAAATGTTATGATATATGCCAAGGACTATGGTTGATACATCAAAAGGGAATTTGCTAAGTGCAAATATAGAGTTGCATAATTCTAGTGTGAAATGCACCTGGGTATTTTGTTTTGTTTTTTGTTTTTTTTTTCAAAGAAAGGGCCTTTTTACACTTCATTCAATATTATGTTGACATCTAACCAGCACTTCGAAAAAACAACAAACATGTTTATCATATGGCTTAGAGTGACCACTGATGTTTTATCTTTGTCTATAAATTGACCCTGCGCCTATAAGTATGAAATACATTGAACATGAGGGCATGTTTCCAGTTGGATTCAGACACTAGATCGTCAGTACACCACACCAAACTTGTTTTGCCCTCCACGCCAAACCTTGTTACATATAACTGACAAAGAAAAATTCATTTTTCTATGGGCAGACTAGCTCTAGAGTGCCTGATCGCATGCATGTGTGCTATGTGCCGAGAGTCTGATGTATACACTTTTAAAAGACATGTCTGGGTGTTTCCAAAAGCTAGAAAATACCTATTTACATTGGCAAATTTTCAGAAACATCTGGGGTTCTAATTTTTTGCAGCCGATAGCATTCCAACTGGTCCATGTCAAGATAAAAAACCTGGCTTAAGTATAAGCAGATATATTCCCATTCTCAATGCAAACAAAATCAACCATTTTTCTCTACTTATTAGTTTGTAGGGATCAATTTTATAGGGCAACAGGCACATGCAAGACTTCTATCGTTGTCTATTTTGACAGCCTCGGAGCATTGGCAGTAAAATTCATTCATAAACCATCGCATAAATTAGTTATTATTTTGCTACAGATATGCGTTTGTCATACATATGAAAATTTAGTAGCAATCAACAGGGTCAAAAGGCTTCCGTTTGATGTGATGGAATATGTATCATTGTTTTACAAGCCACTATAAACTCACAAATTGATATGAAACTGTCTGATTCCTCAAAGCGCCATCGGAAAATACACTTGTCAAATTGCCCCTTGTAATTTTGTGTAGACTAATCACACATCCAATATACTTTTCCTGCGTAATCTATATTGCATCAGCTAAACACTGGTGACTTTTGTAAATGCTTTCATTTCTACATAATCTATGAAATTATGATATTTCCCCAACAAATTTCTTCATGTCACTGTATACTAACACAGAACCCTCCCATTCGTGACGTCACATTTGGTGATTCCTTTGTTAGTCATCAATAGCAAATTTTACTACTACACGATCGACTACGAGCATCCTTTATCCGCCCTTTAATATTAAATGTCCACTCAATGAATACTTATCAAGGTTCGACCTAATAGCCTAATATATGGCTTAAAACAGGAATTGTTAGGCTGTTTACATGGAGGTCCTGATATACCAAATCTTAGCCAACCTAAATGATCAATCAAATCATCAAAATATTTTTCATCCAGAGGAAACAAAATCTATTTCAGTATTTACTCAATTTCACACTAATATGCACAAGTCTTCCAAATTTTCTGGACCCAATATTTCACTAAAGAAATACAATAACCACGTAAAAAGATTTGGCCACAATGTCCCCGCGTGTACTACTCACGTTGCCGTGCTGGTCACTGTTGTCGTCGTCCACGTCCCTGGCAGGCACGGTGAGCACGCCGCGCTGGCAGAACTTGCTGAGGCAGCGCACGTACATGTTGGTGGCCACAAACTGGCCACAGTACTTCTCGATGCACGGGTACAGGTCGTCGTTCCAGTAGCGCAAGTACCGGCTCAGCTCACCCCCGCTGCCACCCGCCTCTGCCCCCGCTACCGGGGATACCGCTACTGGCTCTCTGTAATAGCAGGTATGAGGCGAGGTTAGGGACAAATCGCACATAGTAGAACCTCTCTATTAGGACCACCTTGGGGATGAGTGTTAGGTGGTCTCATAGAGAGGTGGTGTCTATACAGAGGTTCGTTTTGGTGGCTTTAAGAACGTTTGGGACCGTGAAAAGTGGTCTTATTAAAGAGGTAATCTCAATATAGAGGTGGTCTTACTTGGAGGTTCTACTGTACAACGTACATCTTTTTGGTATTATTTCCAATAGCCCTCATTCATCCCCCACCCTCCACCCCCGGTAAACGGTACAGTGTATATACACACTAAAAAGGTATGTTATAATGGTAAGCATCGATATTTCAGATTCCACATTTTCTGTATTATTTCACCAAGTTGATAGTATTTTACAAAAAGGGTGAAATTGTGATATGGTGTAGCTAAAGCAAATTTCGTCGCTAGGATGTGAGACCTCAATAAAGCGCAGTCGCACCGACCTTGCGTTACAGGAGAACGTTGTGATTGATACGCTCGTTTACACGTTTGTTGTGAAAGGCGAACGATGGATGCGCTAGAGTCGGTTAATGCAAATACATGTGCATGTTTACGTGTACTCATATTCACACTATGCATACAGGGTTCATTATTTAGGATACTGGACCGTGAATCTATTTGGGAAGATGTGTGCATTTATTGGCATTCGGATTTCCACCTATAGGGCCTACTACGTATACGCCATAGCAATATAATTATAACTCGTATGAATAAGTCAATCATTAATCATATTAAAGAACTGCGAGAGATTAGTAGAATCGAAGTCATTCATTATTCACTGCAGTTAACCTTGGGGTAATTTATAGGGCATCTCATTCAAAACTGTCCAATTGCCTTTCAATATAGATGAATATCTATTTTCGTGCATTTACTGCTAAGTAAACATGTTTGTGTCTGAAGGGTGGGGCGGGGGTTTCCTGCGTAGTGGCCTGGGTCTGTCAGTTGGCTAGTGGTGATGCCGCCTCCTGGAGGTGGGGGTAGGGACTTACCGTTTGTGGTGCAGGGAGTGGCCGCCGCCGTTGCCCGCATGCAGAGAGAAACAAGAACCTGCAAAACAGCAACATCACGTGAAACACAGCATACTATATCACGTGCCGCTGTCGGACAGTGACGAATGTCCATCTTCAACTTCTTACGGCACTGTAAAAGTTAAGAAAGATTGAATTTGGTAACTATAATAATGCCGGTAAGCCACTCAAATTGACTGAGTACAGTACTCAGAATAGTGTTGTTTAAAGTAGAGTCTTCATCCTGTCTATCAAGGTGGTCAAGCCTTTCGTAAATTACCCCCACAAGTCCTACCCAAAGTTTTAGTGCAGTGCGTATGGATTTCAAACGATTCCCCCACTATGAGAGTAGTATTATATTTGTATAGACCATATGAACCGAGCTCATTTTTAGAACCACACGCTAGTATAGGCCTTCCATTAATCCATTACTTTATCACACCTTTCAATGCTAAATGATGACCAGTGCTGCTTGTGCGTCGCCTATGCTATAGTGGAGATGAGCTTCAGAGACAATACTCTATTCTACTATTGGACCGGCACGCTTTCAACGTCCTAAACCAAGCTAACCCCTTCCCTGCCACCGAGTGAGCTGATGTGATCAAGTGAGTGATGTTAAGATGGTCCCTAAACATGCAAAAGTACGACGGTTTCTGCATTGCTCAATGCAAACACAACAGCGTGGCAATGCTATCATATGCCACAATCGGTATTCATCTTCTTTTCTCAGCACCAATTCATAAACGCTGTCAAGCGCCCTTTCCCTTGTAATCATCAGCACATTAGCCATTGTATTATACGCATACCATTCTGTAATGGCATTTTTCAACGCTTAATCACGTTGCTTTGTAAGAATCAAATTGCTTGAGAAGTTTTCATCAGAAATGCAATGTGGATCTACACGTGTACACTATTTTCTCCAATAAGGCACCTCTCATGAAACATTCAACACATTACAGTTAACTTATAGCAGAGACACCCACGCTCTTGAAACGCATGGATTTTATGCAGAGTATAAACTGAATCTGCGGACTAATACTATCGCCCATAAAGTCAACCTTTGTTTATTTACAGCACTACATACTTTGATACTCACATGTACATTGATATTGCTGAATATAACCGATAGGGAAGCCTATATATAAAATATGGAATAGGAATTGGCGTTCATAAAATCTGTTATCTATTCTGTTAACAACCGTGGAGACTGAGACGCTACGGAGAGGATCTTGTTGGCCAAAACGCCTACTGACAATCAACAGAATGAGTAAAAACGAAAATGGTAATGACAAATCCACAAATCCCTGTGCCAAATCCACAACTCTCCGTGACAACACGATAAATCTCTACCCACTAGGGAACTATACTTTTGGGACAAAAGATGCGTTGCCCGAACAAGATCGCACCGTGCAAGCAAGATCCAAAAGATTGAAAGAAGAATTTGAACAGTTGGGCATGCGCCGATCTGTGGAAGGTGTCTTGATTGTCCACGAGCGCGGCTCGCCTCACGTTCTGCTGCTTCAACTGTGGCGCACACTCTTCAAGCTCCCCGGCGGTGAACTGAGTCCAGGCGAAAACCCTGTGGACGGCCTGAAGCGTCTGCTCACCGCAATGCTGGGGCGGACGGACGAGCCTGCGGTCCCCTGGGTGGTAGGGGAAGAGGCTATTGCTAACTGGTGGCGGCCAAACTTTGAGCCAACCTATTATCCTTATATTCCAGCGCATATCACCAGGCCCAAAGAACACAAGAGGCTGTTTTTAGTGCAGTTCCCGCACCGTGCACGATTCGCCGTGCCCAAAAATTACAAGCTCGTTGCGGCCCCGTTGTTTGAACTGTATGACAATGCCACAGACTACGGGACTATCATCTCAAGTCTACCACCGACGCTGAGTAGATTTGATTTTAAACTTTTAGAGAACAGGGACAATCAAAAGGACTGCGTAGACTCGCCTAAACGTTAGTGGAAGTTATAACCGTGCTGCTTACATCATTGTTTGACTAAGACCTTGTAATTCTTGGAATTTCTCTTCAATGAATTAGTTTTTATTAGCAGATTTTAGAAGTGGGCATTAAAAGGACTAGGTACATCGCTGTTTGACAAAGAAAGTTATGTCTGACTTGCGATTCCCGTCAGGTGAATGGGTTTTAATTTCAAGATTTTATATAAATCGGGTTGTGTTCCAATAACAGAAATATAATTACAAAAATACATATCTCAATTGAAAATTGTGTTATCGTATATATACAGAGTAAACTTTCTATCTATTTCATATCGAACGTGTATATATGAAGGAATGGATACAATGTGCAATGTCTTGATCCACCACTTATTGTGTATGACAGACACAGTGTCCCATGCAGAGACTGGACCGGTCATGGTACACGCTCTCGACAAAAAAAATAACAAAACCAATGGCATGACAGTCACTCCCCTACGCGTGACCTCCACCCCACCAACCCCCACAATTTCTTGCATTTCTGCACCCCACTCCACATCCAACTTTCCTTTCTCCCTTAAGACCGCGTCAGGACTATATCCTTGAATTTTTAGAATTCAAATTTGAAAGAAAAAACATTATTTTTGAGTCCATATGCAACCACCACTGGCTACATTGTTGACCAAGAAAAACATCAATATTTTCATGTGGAAACATAATATTGAAAACCGATCATTCATGACATCCGTTTTAGTTGGAACCATACCCCCACCCAGACCCCACCTCTACCCCATTAATGCCATCATTTTTGCTGGACAGCCCCCATCCCCACCACCCCACCCCGATGACGTCATCTGTGAATGATCCCTTATTGGTGAAGCCTGCTACAGCCACCAATCAACACACGTCTTTATTAGGTCTGCAGCCTGTGTATGGATTCATCAGCTTGGAATTTTAATGCCTTGCGTGGTGTACAGATTGCCCCCGTCTGTGACCATCCAGTGCGTAACCGAGTCAATGATAAGGCTATTCGAGGCTTGAATGTTTGATAATCACTTTGGCCACATGTCTAACTGTCCCCGCTACTCGCACACGTGCAGCAGGGGGTGATTACGTAACTCTGGGCCGGTGGCGAATTCATCACGGATAATCCGCTCATTAATCCGTGGATTACAGCACAGAGGCCACTAGATACTGTCGGTGGGATCTGGGCTGGTGAGCGGCGGCGGCCGGGGTGTGGGTGGCGACGGCTCTAATCCAAGTGACTGTTTTACCGGCCGCCGCCGTGTCCTGGTGGGAGTGGCGCTTATAAGTAACAGGCGAACCGCCAATTAATAGGATCGCTGGCGTGGTGAAAGTGAACTCCTCAGTACTAGATATAGAAGATCACTTTTCTTTTGGCGGCCCCAATCATTCTTGAAGAGATCAACACTATCCTCCATGACGAGACGAGACGTCTGCAAACCCCCACAATGAGATCACCTCAATATTCTTCTACTTCCACATGCGCAGAAAAGATGCGCACTCGTTTTTCGTGGTTTTTTCGATATGAGACCAAAGTCGATGACGATTTCCGTGTTGATTACCCAATCTTGACGATCAAAGCACACCTGCATATAGCACCGTTTTCTAGTATTACCTAGTGCGTTATACACGTGTGCAATTTACATATGTTACATATGTTTACATATGCCCAAATTACTGGCTCAGTCAAAAGGCCGACGAGGAAAGACCCGTGCAGAGAATCGTAGACGAATAAATGCCATTGTATATAGACACATACACGCCTCAAATAGATGCATTTATTTCATTTTCTCGTGTTTTTATTGTAAACAGTCAGAAATGTTACACATATTCAAGATTTTGGCCACAATTATTTTGAATACTATTTTAAATGGACGTTCAAAACAACCAGAAGTATGCAAGTGTGATGGCGGTGTAGCAGAGCAATATTTGGGTCCTACACGTACTGGAAGGTCAAGAATTGTGACCACTTGAGGTGTAGCTTTGCTGTGGAAGCTATTAATTATAATTATACAACTGGAGACATAATTCACCCTATTTTGGGGGACATTTCAGCAGTTTTCGTTCATGCATTTACAGTATGTAAGGAACTGAGACAACTGTCCCAGCAGAAACAACCAATATGTCTATCTCCCACGGCTGTACGGTAAATGGGTCATCAGGCTGCATGGTAACAAGATACTGGTACCTGGTAGACAGTGGTAGTTTGTTATATGTGAATAAAGGTTTAGATCATTTTAGCCATAGTGCCTAATCTGTTTGTATGTACTTATTATAATAAAGTGTTTAAAACCATGGTCACATCTGCAATATATAAATTTGTTATTATGGTTATACTGAATTTCAGTTTCCTGCATGATGTATACTGTTATGTTTGTCATATTGATCAGTATGGAAAAAAAACATTCGCAGTCCTATTCATTGCACATGCTTTACTTTGCCGTTCTGTGACCATGATGAGTTTGTAAAAGCCTGGAAATCAATAAGTCAATATTGTGCCCTGAATGTTATCAAAATATCTTCATGACACATCTCTGTCATCAGATCGTTGAGATCTGTGTACAACAGTACTTCAAAAATATTATATATGCAAGTAGCTTCAATTTTGTATAACAAAAGGTATCTTCCCAGTCGAATGCACGAAGCCAGCGCCATTATGCGTGCACGTCTGGGCCAAAAATCACTATGGATGTGGCAATTTTTACAACTCACAAGAATTCCAAAGTCTGCACGGAACCAGACAATGGCAATTACGAGCCACTCAAATGACCTCTCGGCGGGGGTCACGCGGTGCGTGCAAACCCGGCGCCCTATTATCGCCCATTTCACGAAAGGAGCAGACGACGCTAAGTTGACGACGTCACGTGACCGACCAATAAAAGCGCGCTGTTTTTACTGTCTTTTCTTGGAAATTTAATCCGCTATAAATTGGCGTGAATCGACTGCCAATACCCGCGAGGTGCGATTTGTGAATAAATAGTGAGCTTTTATGGCTTTACACTGGTTTTCTCTGTACCGGACTAATTTGGAGTAGTGTTGATAGACGGCACGTGGGGCGGTGATACGCGGTGTCGTGAGTAATAACACACTCGCACTGAACCCGCCACAGTCCCAGGGGGGCTTTCTCCAACACTTCTTAAACTTCTCTTTTCAACGTAACATCAGCCACTTTTCCAGTGTATACGTGTGCATCATTGTCATATGTCTGAGCTGAATAGTCACACCAAGTGCATTGTTGTACACATCTTTGTGGTAACAAGAGTGTCGCTAACTAACATAGCAGGGTGAGCTGGATAGTTAGCATGGTGCAGACAATATACATGTAGATGCGGTCGCCAGGGTCTCGACATACGTTAGCAGGTCGTCACACGTACATTTTACTGACATGACGAGACTGACGCATGTCAAGACTCTATCGACCGCATCTATAGTACGTCTTGTAGTGATGTGTTGTCCTGTCAACTCTTTAAAGTGGATGAGTGTCCCATCCCATTGAGCCAGAAATCCGTTTTGTGTAAAGATTGTATCTAATAAATTGATGCAATATAGTGTGCTTTTACAATAGCTGGGCCTCTTTGGAGAATACGGATTGGTATGAATCCCTCACAATTGATAACAGTAGACTACTCTGACTACACTCTGATATACTGTATAGGTTATGTGATATAAAAATTCACTTTGCTTATACATTGATTAAACCTTTCTTCTTAGGAAAGGTCACTCACAACACAACACGTATAACTCATAATATAATATTCAAGTCTATAAATAACCCTTTCCAAGAATCCACCATGATAACAATTATGAAATGGAGGCGTTACACCTAACCGGAAAGTGATTAACAGGGAAAGCCCTGGAATTCCCGCAGGAGTGAACGCGAGGCTGGAGCGCCACACGCAAGTATCACAAACTGGGGACATCACAACTCTATGGAATGTGTTTAAAGTGATTAAAGGGTGCCGGGGCTATCTTTGACATTTCTCAATTATTAATAATGGCCATTAGCTGTGTACGGATATTGGCTTGTTAGGAGTGTTTCTCCTGTTATTGTGACGTCATCAAGTTTGTTGAAAGACGTCATGAGTGAGTGTGGAAATGCCTGGTGTCATTGTATTAGCCCTATATCCATACGTGATTATCTGTTCTTATTCAGATGTTCAGTTCCATATCTTTGTTGCCAATCTCAATTTGTCTAAATTGATATGTGTATAATCTTCCAGATCTGCAGACGACGTCCATTGTGCAGCATTATTTTATATGCCAACAACAGGCGTGTACAATGACTAAGAAGAATTCACCGATGACAGCTAAAACAATGCTGCACGTGGTTTACTGGTGGGTGGCTGTTCTAAGGATCACGATGGTACCATTATACATGAGTTTACTGTCTAGGAATTCTGGGAGTTATTTAGTCAATCAAACAAAATCACGTGACTTCACAGTTTCTTTTAGTTTCACAATGCATTCTGGCAGATCCTGGATTTGTAATATGTAGGGCGTTAACGGTGTGGGATAGAGCTGAGGACATCATTAGATCTTTATCCAAGAAAGTGCGTGATAATGCCCAAAAAACAACTAGTGTCATTTTGGGTGCAGAAGCCCCTAGCTATTTCAGTGTAATTCAACCGCATCATATTCTTGGATACTACGTGGTGCACGCGAAAAGCTTGATGCATGTACCGCCATTGTACCGGGGTACCCATTACTAGATCTATCTATTGGATCAGATCATGTTGAAGGAGAAAAACATACCATAGTAACACAAAACACAACTCCGCCATCGAATCACATTGTAACAAAACTTGTGTCTTAAATAACTGCCAATTTTATTACTTACTTATTACCAACGCATAATGTACATTAAATGGTAAACAGCAGTGAAAACAATGAAAGAGAGGCAGCACTATAAACTAGGTGATAGTGAGTATGAGTAGAGGAAATCTAATCCGCCCGCAATACGCTGTGTAATAGGTCGGATTATCCCCGGGCAGCTCATAGCAGCGTCCTTTGTAGAAACTCACATAACTATAATGTCATTTCAGGGCGCGATGTGCACACACAAGATTGCCTCAGCTGTGTATAGTGAAACTTTTCTCCTCAAATTATAGTGTAATCACAAGAGACAGCAATGGTGTGTACTGGTTAACTTACTTCCAATTCCAGCAAAGCTGCCGGTATATAGACCTACGGTGTGTGGTATTACCATCTGAGCATCGTTTGCCTGTGACCAATAATGTTGAGTCAATTGTGACTTTGAAGCATGACACCAAAGCTTGCAACAAGCAGGCATCAATAGCTACTACTCCACTTGGTTGTGGACCTATACATTATGGTATAATGGCATTGCAATACTACAATGCCTATCTCTTAACAAAGTGTAGCGTCTACAACCTTTTCTTATTCTGGCACATCAAAGGCTCACATTAATGCAGCGTTTTGCTTCTTTATCGAAGCAGTGCCTGCCTGCCTGCATGCATGCATGTATGCTGTGTTTCTCTCTATATAGGTGGTTCTCATCGTCGGTTTTCAAGGCTTGATCACTCACACTGCCTGTTTTACATGTCTATGTTCACATGATGTTGTCATATCAATATATCATATAAAGCCGTGAGCTATGAAGACAGGGGATTGTGTACTCGTGTAAAAACACACCAGTGTCCACGGCCGTACCTGTGCCGCAGTCGTCCCTTGTAGTAGCTGGCCCCTCGCTGTAATCGCCCGTGCTGCGGCGGCGGCGTCTTAGACGCTGGAAGACCTTGGCTGGGGCTGAGGTGGCACTTGTAAGGCGTGCGCCGCTTACGCTAAGTGTCTTACGCCGTGATTACGTACTCCGATATACTTCAAAGGTGAAAATCTAAATGTAAATATGGTGGTTTGTAGTCGATATCCAAGTCTTGCTATCACGAGTTAACATTTTACACCAGGTCATTAGCACATCCGATGATCATCAATTGACCATTTCTCGTACACTTGCAAAGTGTGCCCTCCTTGTGTGCATGTGATGTCACGAGTGTTGTTGGTATGCACGGCGTGTGCGTTTCTAGTGTGCGTGTAGTGCGTGCATGCGCGTGTTTCAGTATGTGCGCGTGCTTGCTTGTGAACTATGTGCGGCATTGCTACAGTAGACTACATTGCTTAGTTGACTAGCTGTTTGAGCTATGAGCTAGTAATAAGTAGATATTTTCTTGTGTGTGCGTGCGTGTGTGTGTGTTTTCTATCATTGTATTCGACTGTATTAGGCCCTATTTCCTATTGCACTAGTTTAAAAACTGTCGGAGCTGCGTTAGTCGCTAAGTAGGGTAACTTTGAAGCCAGGAGCCAGTTTTCTTTTCCCACTTAATGGCGTACAGCAGAGGCTGCGGCGGTGACGTAATCTAATGACCATCACCCCCTGGCGGCGGCGGTGACGGCGGCGGCATAAGTGACTGTGACTACAGCAGGACGCGGCGCGGTGGCGACAGTGCCGGTCGACTCTTGTCAGGGGCTAACATTTATACTGGTTGGGGATATATTATGGGGAGAAAAAACATGAAACCATTGTTGCGTGATTTTTAGCCCTTCGCCATCACCGTCTAGAGCGCTATTTGTTTTTGTTTTTGTTTTGTTTTAAATTCAGCCTCTTTCCAATCACAAAAGCAAAATGTGAGTTGCTCGCCACCCCCTCCGCCATTAGGCCTTGATAAAGTATGGATGGGAGTGGTGTAACAAGGAAAGAACAAGCCAAGTGTGAGACAGCATGACAATGATACGGAGCTGGTCATTTATATTAGCCCTCCACCATGAATAGTAGTAAGCTGTTCAAGTCCACGACTTCACTGTACAGCATGCTGTGAAATAAGATACCAGAATCCCTGTCCTAACTGATTGCATCCACAGGAAGCACAACTTTCTTACCATGATCTCACTTTCTTACATAGTCAACCCTCTTCCCACCACTTTTATGAGGAGCACGTGCAGTTTCCCACTTTAGGGAGCTTTGTTATCTGCGTGGGTGACCAAAGGCAGTGCTCGTTTGGGGCGGAGGCTACTGAGCCTGCAGCCAGCTAAAGCCCAGCTGAATTTTCAATCAAACATCCCAGCAGTCTTGTCCACTATCAGCAATGGTTTTCACATCTGTACCTGACCCCAGACATGTAAATCGTCATCTTTTTTCGGTGCCCCCTCTTAACAGGGCTCAAGAATAGAACTTGGCGTGGGTGCGGTGTACGTTTCGTAACAGTACACGGGTGTTGAAGGAAGCGGGGGGAGGGGGCACAAGAGCTCAATCGACTCTGACCATGCAGTGAGCCTATGTTCGAGACGTCCGCCCGTGTTATAAACTTTACGAGTCTCTGTGGCTGAGCGGAGCAGGTTAGCGACATTACCTGTGAGTGGCTGCCTCTGTTAGCGGCCATTCGTGCCATCACCAGTCAATTAGGCCGCACAGTTGTAGGTCAGTACAATCGCAACCACTTCATTGATGTATTGAGACCAACGGGGTCATGCCTGAAGTTTATTGATAAAGAGGTGGTATCTTTATGGAGGTTCACGGTTCTCTGTTTATGAAGGTTTGCACCCTCTGATTATAGATGTGATCTCTACATGGAGGTGTTCTTAATTAGTGGTTCTACTGTACACTTAGCTTTGATAGTACTGTAGCTGAGAACGTCAAATGGCACATCGTATACGAAAGGTGCTGTTGGTTTCAATTGTAAAACATTTATCAAAGACCTTGTAAGTAGACGCGTTCATAAATGATGGCGTGCGTTTGTCCCTGGGTTGTGGCCAGCAGAAATGCCAAGCCATTTCATGTTGCTACTTTGAAACTTAGACCATTTACATCAGAGAGCATTCGTGTTTGCAACGCTGCCCCCATGAACTAACTTCTGGCGTATGGTAGATCGACCATATTAGAAGACCCCGATGAAGACATATACACCGAACACGAAAATGAAATACAATGCACATGTGAGTATAATGGCAAGTAATTGAAACCACTATTTAAAAAAATATATATTTTGTATCTTGTGGTAGTGGGCGGGGCTTTGAGAAGCCTTATACTGAAATCAAGTTCTTAAACATCAAACAAGGGACCCTGACCTTACCGCAGGAGCTTCTCATTTGATGGTTTCCCTTTAGAAAGGTCACTGTGACTTGATATGATTCACAATCTGGCGCTATACTCAAATTTGCAGACAAGTCATTGGCTACAATGGAGCTGCTGACACAGACCATGTCAGGCCCCTGTCCTACAGTCCCGAATGTTCATCCCTGCATATTACCTTGTGGGTCAGGAGATGAGACATAGGCCCACACGGTGGCAAAGATAGATCTACTTCCTCCTTTTAAAAGCAAATCTGTGACGAGAAAATATTGGTGTACACGACTTAGATTTTCTCTCACAATAGACATTATTTGCATAAGATGAGTGGACACCATTCTAAACCAATGAAAAACTACTTTATTTCTAAATTAGCATAGACACCACATAGAACGTTTTAAAGCACTTATCTGTCATCTTCACCCAGCAAAACCAGGGGCCCATCACTTAGTTCTATGTTAATACATTATTGCCAGAGAACTGTGGTGGTCATCCTTTGTTCACAGGAATCATCTCTCTAATATATACACTGCCTATGAGCAGCTTGAAATGACCTTCAATAACTTGTGAAGTGGATAGGCCGGAAATACACGTGCATGGGTGCTATTTTTAGACATGTGACATGCGCAAACCAAGCGTTCCAAGTAGTGTTTGATTAGTATAATCGACCCCCGCCCCCTCCTCCACGCCTGCAGGCACGGGGCTTTGTTTTCCCGCCAGTCTGACACGAGCGGGCCTCCAGATCAGGCGGCACGAGCACTTTATGGACATTATTTATTCATACCTCAAGGACTTTTCCATTATGTCTTTCAAGACGACGCCTTTGATTTCCGTGCATGAACATATGATAATAGAAATAGTATCTCAAAATCACATGCGGCTTATTACGTGAAACCCTTCAGTTCTTGAACTAAGCTTTTGTTTTGTTTGATTTGGTCCTCTTGTTGAAAAGGCCTGAATTGCGTGAATTGATTGCGATTTACACGCTATAAATTCAACTTAGCTATTCGAACTAACTTAATAATTTTAGAACACTACGAGTAGATTGTTAAAAGTAATACAAAATGCGTTGTACGTAAAACAATGCCTTTCACACAAAGCTACCAGAATTCCTCACCTAATAACCACCGAGAAAAACAAGGGTGATAATCACAGTCATATTCCTAATCACCTTAACTTGGAGTTACAAAGGTATGGCCAGCTCCAGAGGGCACAAATACCTACACATATTTTATGCATCAAACTAGTTTAATGCAAGAACATATGGGTCCGGGCCATGACATGCAGCAATAACCATTACAGCAAATGCAGCACAATAAATGCAATGCCCTTTTAAGTACTACGCGATGGCCTTCGAGACTTATGTGTGTCGTCGTTGGGTAGAAACCACATGAGTGTGCCTCTTGACTTTTTTAAAAGCAAAAATGAATGTAGGTTGGATGTAGGCTGTGTTGTTTTTTGTATATATGATAGACATCACTTAGGGTAACTGTGGGTGTTTTTTTTGTGATTGGCACGCACCCACCCAAGCACGCACACATGCATATTCAGCTGAGATTTGCTTGATTCCGTTGCATGTTCACCTAGCCTAGGCTTATAATGTAGACATATAGACTTTCGTGACAACTATTTAGAAATAAACCAAGCTGCAAACTTGTCCAGCTCGTACGCAATATATCATAGGAGGGATCTAGAAGGAGACATAAGTGCAGAACAAGACAGGCTCCTGACTAACCTGGTACTTGACACTGATAAACAGAATAGACACAAGACTGTCCAATATCCGTGTATGGCAGCAGTCAGCCCCAACAGGGTCCACTGTGCGACTGTCCCCGGCAACTGGGACAGGGTAAGGACGGCTCAGTAGACCTGGATATCCTAAAGCTGCTGTGTACCAGAGCAATAGGGTTCCGGGGGGGGGCGGTAGAATCAGCAGCGTACACGCATTCTACAATCTGCAGGATGGTCCTGGGGTCATTGATGGTCGATCTAACATTGATATTATCACAGTGCATCGAATACTCCCTACGTAGTTTGTATGAGCACCGTCAGTGTGCCGTGTGCAACAGCTGGTGTGCAAACTGTAACATCTCTACACCCCGCGGTGGCGGCGACGACGACAGCCAAAAACCGTTGATTTCCCGGTGGCGGCGGTCGCGGGCGTCGCCTTCTCGTCACCCTAATTACAGTCAAAGGTCAACAGCACGTGAACGGGGCGGCGACGGCAGTAGGCGGCGGCGTGGTGACCAAAGACCGCTAAACCACTTTTCCGGTGCTATACGCATGCGCCACGTCAGTCCATACGTTATCATTGCGATAAAAGGACTGAGGCGGGCACGTAAACTCTCGCGTGGGCGGGGGCGAGGTGTCAGCCCGTGCTGATCTGGGGGGCGAGGGTGGGCTTTTTATTGGGTGCAGTCACTAACGGACATTGCCCTTTACTAAGACACGGTCTATACACGATGAGAGTTCTTATTTTCTGAGAGAGGTAACGCAAGCTACGTCTGGTGGCTCTATACCGTCAAGTATAAATCTAGAAAGCATAAATGATATTGACACCATGCACGACGCACTTTTAATTGATTGGTGTATAGCTTTTGACCGTGTATCTTTATTGCTGTATGTTCAACTTGCATGTGGTATCGGGCACCATTTTTCTTCAGTATTGAATTTTGACTAATTTTACACAAAATTTGCCCAAACTTAGTCATAACATCCTAAGTACAACATGTAGTACAGAACTCTAGGACTACATGCAGTAAGAAGATGCAGTTTTAGGAGAAAACATCCCCGTGTATTTCTTGTAACATTCAGAACAAGATGTCTTTGAAAGGCTTCAATATCCATAACATATGCGAGTACAGTAGAACCTCCCTACTGGAATACTGTCATCGCATGGCCTCAATACGGAAATTCTCTCACTACAAGGCTCACGTTGGTCTCGTTATGCAGGTTTGGAACCGCAAAGAAATCGTCTCATCGCGCAGGTGATCTCAATAGAGAGGTGGTCTTAACCGGAGGTCACAATGAAAGTGAAGAGAGAGCGTTCGGAGTGGCCATTGGAACACGACGCCGGCCATTCAATGGGCGATATAAGAGGCCGACACGCGAGCGGTAACTGCGCATGCGCGGGTGGTCACGTGACACCCGAGCCGTCTGCTGCACGTCCATGGATCATTTTGCTGATTAAACAGTACAGTGAAACATCGCCATCGTGGGTGTTGCTTCTGCTGTTAGTGGACACCTTCCATCTGGGGACACTTGTCTTCCGTGGTCCCTGTTTACTCACATCTCCCAAAGGTGTCCTCACAAGAGAGGTTCCACTGCAGACCATTTCTTGCTGTCCCAGGTTTTAATGAAGTGCGTTGCTAACTTCAAAGTGGTGTCATTTATCACTTCTATAGCAGCCGCGAAAAAAGCTTAGAATAAGCTCAAATTTACCAGATAGATATGGTTCGACTCTTGAACTTTGAATGTGTTCCAATGGACTCATTCCAAACTTCCTTATAGCCCGCAGTCAGCCATGATGTTACATGGAGAGCTGTGTCAATAGGAAGTGAACATGAAACAAGGCACCTAACCAGGAAGGGGGGAATTAGTAATTGATATGGCTTACTTTCACACTGAGGTTCTTGATTCGCACATGTGATTGGATTTGAACAGCCGCCGACCCAATAGTCAGCGCCGGTATTGGTGTGTCACGCTGTGACAGTCGAGACCCATTTCCCGTTTCACTGTCACAATAGAAAATTTCTAGGAAGCAGCAGCAGCAGCAGCAGCAGCAGCAGCAGCAGCAGCAGCAGCAGCAGCAACAGAAACAGCAGCAGAAGCAGAAACAGAAGCAGCAGGAACAGCAGAAGCAGCAGCACAACAACAATAACAGCAACAACAAAAACAGCAGCTGCAGCAGACAACAACAACAGCAGCAGCAGCAGCAGCAGCAACAGCAGCAGCAGATACCACCCCACATCAACCACTACTGCGGCACATCCAGCACCCTTTGGCTGAACTTAAAAGGCTTTAGCAGCATAGACAGGGTGCAATGCATGAAAACAATGTGCTGTGGGCGTGCTTCGGTGGATTGTACAGGGGTGGGTGCGCTGGTGGTTTTGCTATGGTTTTGTTTTGACTGATTTTGCATATGGGGTTTCTCATGTGTAATGCAGATAGTGACTTCAATCAGTCTCTGTGGATGTAAACAATGTGCGCTGACGTGTGCAGGGCTAAGTCAGAGAACTTTTAAGGAATGTGATCCTTTGTGTTTTGATACACTTATTAAAAAAAACTTAACACATGAACACGCACTATCGAGGCTATAAGAACAAGTGAATGACCGTAACTATGCAAACACTGCCAGGGCCCACAAGCTTCAGCAGTGTGGGCTGGGGCGGGGCGGGCGGGGGCTAGGGTTTCCCACCAAATTATCTTATATTATTTTCATAGGGATTTTGGCATGTTGCCTATCGATTGCGCGTACGAAATTCATGAGAAGCCTTGAGTGCCCCCCCCCCCCCCCACACACACACACACCACCATTTCTTTTTCTGAAAACCTGAATCTGCCAGTGCACAAGACACATGAGACTAGTTCCAAGTAAATAACTGACTCGTAAACTAAACAGTCTGTATAGTAAACGGTCTATAAAACGGTATTTAACAGCAATGGACATCAACCAAAGTCAAGACAAATATCCAGAGTTCTAATTAACTAGAAAAGATAACGAATAGTCCGGGTCAAATCAGGAGTGTAATGAAATCCCGAAAAGGAAATATGAAAGGATGGGAGGGGAAAAAACGGGTTTGGAAATAAAGTATTTTTGAAATAACATATGTTCGACTGAAGACTTGAACGTTTTGGAAACCAGTGATAATAATATTGATTGTTCTCAGTCTTCTCAGCAGCCTAGAAGGGGTTTTAGGCCGGGGTTTAGGTTGTGAGAACTGTTGAGGGACACACGTGACGTTCCACATATACAAAAGCATTCGCCGAGTGAGTGATTCTATATTTACTAAGCTTGGTACATTTGTGTGAATATACAATTTGCTACACGAATTCTAAATCTGAAGGAGATTTTCAGCTTTCCTTATTAAGAGTATAATTGATGAATGCGCACTAAAACATAATTCTAATGTGTGTAGAAGGCTATCACGCACATACATCTAGCGTGCAAGCGTTTCATCGTTTATACTCCGACCGCCTCCTTGATAACCATTTCTCACTGTTCCAAGTTTTAATAAAGAACTCCCATAAAGGAGACACCTTCAATAAATAACGTTCCCAGCTTTAGAGCTCCGTAGGTTTCTAATAGACTGCAGTATGGGTAGATCCATGTTTTCAGAAAGGAGGACACCCACATAACTTATTAATGAGTTTCGTACGCGCAAGGGAGATTCCCAACGCTCGCTCAATGAGAACGTTGGGAGTGAAAAATAGGGGGACGCCCCTCCCCTTTGATTTGCCTATCTTTCTGCAGTGGGCACAAAAAGCCATAAACAGCCAGTCACCATTGTTTCCCCACTGTCAAAACCAACACTATCACATTAAGGACATTAGGAAAACAACGGTCACAGCCATGAATAAGTCGATGTGGGAGTTAACCCGCCAGTGTACTGCGTACACCTTCCCTACATACTGCACTGTCTGTGTTGCGGAAACAGCGATGTCGGGCGAGATTGATTTTCGTACACAGCCTGATTGTGCGTTTTTGCGTCAAGGTCTGCCCGGTGATTTATTTAATGTACACACGTACCCGGGACGCGCGTAGCAACGCGCAGGATATTAACCCACATTGCCACAAGCCGCCGACGCCGACGCCGCCTGTGAGAAATGACAAAATAACGGCAGCGTGCTACAGTGGAACCTCCAGCTGACACCATCGCTACTATAAAGAGACCGCTTCTATGGTAATAACAGGTCCTTTTTTGAATTTCTAACCCAAGTTTGGATAGTTGATGAAGAAACTTTCATAAAGAGGCCACTTCTTAATTGACACCACTTTAGGCTAATTGCTCGGGTGGTCTTAATTGAGAGGTTTTACTACGCACGTTCAATCTTCTCTCTCTGTGTGTTGTCTTTTGAACAAGCATATTTCTACCAACATACACATAGCTGAAGATAGGTTTTACAACCCTAAGCTTCCATTTGACTATATCAAGTGGCCCTAACGGAACTCGAACTCACGACCCCAAGCTTGTGAGACCAGAATGAGACCATCATCCCACGCAGCTAGCTGTTAAAAGGTTGTACGGCTGAACCGTTGTCTATGTAAACCCCTGCTTACTACACATGCACGAGAGACTCGCATCTACGTAATACAAGAATTCGGCAGGTGTAGTGACAACCATTCTGCCGCTGTTGGATGTTGTGACGGTTGCCCTCGCAAATTCTGGACTATCACGATAGTTGTCATGTGTTAGAAATTACCGCCGCGGTTGTTTTAAGCTAGGGTCAGACGGTCCCACTATGACAAAGTATTGCACTCTGTAAAGTTTATGGAAAATACACAAACGCTTCAGTATTTTGCAATCTACACAACCATTTGAGTTATTTTGCCATTAATTCTATTTAGCCACGCCAATTCTGCACCGACTGGTGTTACTTTTATAGAAATCCGTTTTGGTTAAAGAACGTTAAGCGACAAAAAAGTGGGCGTGGATAATTAAAATCTATAGTATAGTTCGCGCAATATCAGGGTAGAAGAATTCCCAAGGCCAACGTCATGAATTTCTCATCTACTGACTGCAGAGTAAAATTTGACCATTCTTGGTTGTTAGACGGCAAGTTAACATCAATATATTGTTCCGTTACTTACTTCACATTCATAGGTGTGTATGTGATGTCAATGAACTTGTTTGGCATCTACTTCTTCACGATCTGTCGAACACCCAGCTCTATTGGCACATGCGAGTTGTTATCAATGCCCTCTGTTTCAGCTTACTTCCGGGTGCCAAGTTGACTTTTGATTCACTGTTCTTAGTATGTTTTACAGAAGTGTTCTCTCCAAATAGCGACTGTAAATAGGAAAGGATCATGTACATGTTACCGTGTTACAGATACACACACAATCTAGCGTCTTGGCCGCAGGACAGTTATATTCCATTTGTTTACTCACGATTTTATGAACAATTACTCATCTCGGCCACGTTCACTCCATAACTAGTCAATAATACGTTATTTATCACGTAGTTTTTTTTCTCTCATCTGTGTATACGCCCCTAACTAGGGGCTTCAAAATTCGAGGTTAAAGCTAACATACAGCACGCTTCAGCACAAAGTCACAAACCCTCACAGCGGCGCTGATGACTGATCACTGATGTGAACTTTACTAAGAAAAATATATACTACTCACTACTACATGTATATCCTTTACCACATACTAGGTATATGGGTGCAGTTGTATTATTTTATGTGTGCTTTTGTTTTGTATTGCTTTTGTTCGATTGTTTTGTTGTCTTTGCTATTTTTTGTTTTTTGTGTGCGTTTTTCGTTGGTTTTTTTTGTTTTGTTGTTTTTTTTGTTTGTTTGTTTTGTTTTGTTTGTGTGTGTGTGTGTTTGTGTGTGTGTTGTGTGTGTGTGTGTGTGTGTGTGTGTGTGTGTGTGTGTGTGTGTGTGTGTGTGTGTGTGTGTGTGTGTGTGTGTGTGTGTGTGTGTGTGTGTGTGTGTGTGTGTGTGTGTGTGTGTGTGTGTGTGTGTGTGTGTGTGTGTGTGTGTGTGTGTGTGTGTGTGTGTGTGTGTGTGTGTGTGTGTGTGTGTGTGTGTGTGTGTGTGTTATTTCTGCTGCCCGGCGGGTGAAGATCTACAGTACCTGGCGGGTAAAAAGAACTATAGTACCCGGCGGGTGAAGAACTATAGTACCCAGGGGTTGGTGCGGCAGTACCCAGCGGGCCTCTTACACCGTGCAAGCAGTCGACAAAGCGGAAATGAGGCTCCGTCCAGACTGCGCGTTTATTACGCCATTTCGCTTTTAAATCCCCATTTTATAAATAGTTCACTTCAAAGGTCATCACAGTTGATGAAATAGAGCAGTGAAGAAGCTAAAGACGGAACTCACACAATGTTAAAGGTTTTATATGCATATTTTTGTGTCATGCATGTCTGTGTAATATCTGAAGCTGTAACTTGCCAGTCATAACTTTCACATACATTTCAAGAACTACAATAGGCTATCCATGTACATCAGCTAAAAGGTTTTGACAGTCACATCACGTTGATTTGTTGAGAAGTAGATATAGCCTAGATTGACAAAAAATAGCTAGCTATCAAAATACGTTTAGTCTACTTGTTTTTATGCAACTGTGCTTGTTCTTGTGTGGCTACATACATTCAGTGCATTCAAAATACAACAAAGTTAATGTACCATTTAAGACCTTTTTATTTCATTTTCTCCATGCACCAGTGTCTTAATGCATGTCCAATGTGACATTTTTCTGGGGTGAACATCTGAGCAAACCTGTATAAGGAACAGGTACTCGTAAAAAGAAGCTGCTGCAAAATACGGCAAAGTGGCAAGTGACGTGTATGTCGGCGGCTGCAAACTAGACGCTGAGGGATGACTCAATGTGGGGATGACTAAATACACGTACAAGCATTGTCTGCCTACAGACGCTTTCTAAAGATTGCAATTAATGACACCATTGCCCTAAAACGGACACCTAGTTGGGGGTTAAGCCTCACATTGTAAATGTATTGTAAAATTGATGCATAACGCAAAAACAAACGGTCTGCAAAAACAATTAGTGTCACTATTGTTGGGATGGACGGCATACCACACTATACCAGAGCAGTGCACACGTGGGTAAGTCAGTATATACTTATGCTTTAGCTGCTAATTCTACAGGAAGAACCACGCAAAAAGATGGTGGTAACACTGCCAGTACCAGATGTTCAGATTTGGTGGGGGGGGCACTGAAGGGATCGAACATGCCCAAATAAAACTATGAAAATAAGGTATTATTGGTGGGGAAAGGGGCACAGGCTCCCTGTCGTCTCTGCAGTAGCTTTGTAATGACCGTGCAAGCCTCAGCCATGTGATGAGTAAAAACCACTGCATTCTGGGTGGTCGTATGTGTTCAGAATAGCATGTCATCGATGCGTATATAAAACACGGGGCAATTATTTTGAATTCCGTACAGCTACTTTGTCAAAACACGGCACTGTTGGTTTGCTAGAAGCGAGTAGCATGACAAGGCCCGACGTCAGGGCTGCTGCGCGGGTACGGTGGCGGCCGTGTGTGTTGAGGGGGACGGGGTCCCAAAGGGAGCCCAAGCTAATTTGCTAATGACCCTGGTCTCTATTTGTGTGTCACCGCCGCCAGCACCATCATGACAATGATAGTGGCCTGTAGGGTGCGTCTTTGCATGCGTGCGTGCGTGACTGACTGACTGCCTGCCTGGCCGACGGGCTGGTTAAGAGTCTGTCTGAGTGTATGGCCTTCCGGCTGGCTGGCTGGCTCTCTATCTGTCTGTCTGTCTGCTTGGTGGGTTAAGTGCCTGCCTTAGGGGACGGCCGTCTACCCCCCTCCTCCGTGTGCACTATATATTCCCCCTCTATCAAAAATAAAGCTAAAACTAAAGAATGAAGAACATGACATCGCCATTACACACTCTCTCTCCATCTATCTCTATACTACCCATCTACATCTATTTCTTTTCCAGCGCCGAGGGTAGAAAGGTTAGTTTTGCATTCATGGCAAGCAAAACAAGATTAAAGCAAAGCTTGTAACTGTACATGTGCATGTAGCTAACATCATATGAAACTATATTCAAATTCAAAGTATCCACGTATTTGGGGTTGTGGTATAGTGGTGACAGCACTGGTTCTAATATTGCCGTACCATACTACTTGAATGAGCCTCTGTATTGTTGAGAGTGAGATATATGTGTATAAATTATAATTGGGAGAACTGAATATTCAAGATGATTAAGAAACCACACAGTCCTCATTGGTGTGGGTATTGTTTCCTACGTCCCTCGATTTTTCAGCATTTTGCTCACATCTCTCTTTTCCACACTTTTTCTACATCCCACTTCCTTAAACCCACCCACCCCAGTGATAATTTGAAAAGACTCCAGAAGTCAGCAATTCATTAGTTTCAAAAAGCTGAGATCATCATTAGGGAAGGAAAGTGAATATCAGCTGGTGAATATGCGAGAATAATGGGAATAGTGGTGCCCAAGGCAGGTGCAGCATGTTAGGATTGCTGTAGGCTAAATCTCTTATTGCTATCTCAAATCGTGCAAACTGATGTTGAATCAGGACATTGAGTTTGCTCTAATTTTGTTCCAAGAGCTCGAGACTTTCTACCTTGTTGAATGTTCTATAGTCATGTTTATAGTTTTCGGTTTCACTGGAATGTGTAAAATACTATATTTCAATACACACAATACAATGACATGTACATTTATATAATATATATGATAACAATACCATTTCTTCATAGAGCGATGTAGTGTGCAGTTGAGACCCACGGAGACGCCCCTCTCACATGTCTGGCCAAATTTGACACCCTTTTGATGATGTCCCGTAATTCAGAATATCTCCGTCACTTGATAATTGCAACAGAAACGTTAATGGTAAAAGCTTTTTAATTTCCAAGTTTAAGATTCATCGTGTTTTAAAAATGAAACCTGCTGAGGCGTAAATTTCATGCACTCTGTCTATCATACTTGCATCTGATGTACAGGATGACGGCTGTGTTAGATAATAGTTTATCTTTTTTACGCAAGCTGTGGGTCAAAGTAAAGATAGAAGGCACTAGCATGTACCTGTTTGCATTTGCCAGCAGGCAGTACCCGTAGGCTGACGCTTACTCGATCCGACAGCAATAACAAAAGTTGTGATGTCAACGCTAAGAGAAAGCCTCGTTGTTCATCAGCCGACATTTGAATATTTCGTCATGAGCCGTAATCATCCCCAGTGGCACACTCGGTGACCTCATACAATTTACAACTCTGGCCGCAAATGATATTCATCATTTGTCTTCCTTACTTAGAATTATTGAAATTTTCATCAGTTTCTCATTAAGGCCAGTTTTATTGGTTGATCCATGTTTTGTTTTTGTTTTTTTCTAATTGAGGGTATAGGACTGGAGGGCAATACCAATCAATCTGAGTATCACAAGCACAAAAGCTTGCGTAGATGGAAGGTGAAAAACAACTTTTTTCCTATTGGGTGGATTCAATGTGGATATTTTATTGCTTTTCATCTTTAGTTTTCTTCATCTCCGTTGAGCATTAGAAATTAAAAAGTATCGGGTGTGCAGTCCTGAACCCCGCCCACACCCACCCCACTGACACCAGACACCACTCCCAACCGTGCACAGACCTGTGGCGGCAACCCTTGTCATAGTGCCCTCTCATCTCTACACCGTGCATTTATAGATTTGAAATAAGGCCACTGCGCTATGGTAGTAAGCACGTATCTTACTTGTGTAATCAATTGCATTGCACCTAGCCAGTGCGCGTGGAGAGTTAAGAAACAACCGGGCCTACAGTGGCAGTGACCAGAGTAATCTTAATATGAATGTGCCACTGCCTATTTGAATGGAAAGTCACACGTCTGTTGGGGGCTATGTTAATACCCAGCCCCCACCACATCCACACCCCACCCCATCACCACTTGCCTCATTTCCCCCTA
This sequence comes from Streblospio benedicti, assembly GCA_019095985.1. Taxonomy (NCBI): domain Eukaryota; kingdom Metazoa; phylum Annelida; class Polychaeta; order Spionida; family Spionidae; genus Streblospio; species Streblospio benedicti. The sequence continues at coordinate 28,038,897 of CM032666.1, read as the reverse complement.
AATTTTCCACCAAGAACAAAACTTTTGCATACGGGATACTCTGATAGGCCTAACTAGAGCAGTGCGTAGAATTCTTCATCAGTCAGCATTTCTTGTACTTGCCCATGCTTACTGTCACATAAAGTCACAATAACGGAATGAATGGGCAACAGTGCTCTTGCCACTAAACACAAGACGTCGATAGTGTGACGGCCGTGCCGTAGAGTATGTTATCAATTAAAGCATCATGGCGATGTGTGCTTACGGGCCTGGCGAACCAACACCGGTATCAGAAAACAATGGCCGCTAGATGAACGCAGCCCACACAATAGCAGGCGAATTAGGCAGACACAGACAAAAATCATTTGCAATCTTGTGATGAAAGCGTCCGAGAATGCGGAAGGTTACTGTAATTGTTTTTGGGGAACTATATTACGACCGCGGATGCGCCGCGAGTTGTGAACAGGTCACTCCCACGAACGACATTTTAGTCGTAGTAGTTACCAAAGCAGAGTTTAAGTACTTCACTTTTCCCTAGCTTCTACATAATGTAGACAAACATGCGCACATTTCCTTCGAGTGAGATTTATATTTTGCCTTTTTTGACCTAACAAGTATGCTTGTTTATTTGTATTAATTTGTTGTTATTTGAGCTGAAATGTCTTCAGTGCATTTCTTTTAATTTGTTTTGTGTTTGGATGTACGTTTTATAGAATTACACTACTGTGACACCTTAATATTTCCCCTACAGACCCTTATTAACCCTCCCCCCCCCACCCGCACCCCTAACCACCACCACCACCACGTGACCTCACCTCCTCCGTCAAACATCAATGCATGCAGAGCTCACTCACCCTTGGTTACGTAACACGGGCGCATTATGTTAATGAGCCAGATCGTCGCCTTTGGTCGGCACGCATTACCAAGTGGGTCGTGCTCATCAATCTTGCATTTGGGTCACCTTGGCTGGTAGTCGTTAAGGGTCATCATTGACACCCCAGGGACGAGGGGATCCTTTAACAGAGGGCTGAACATTAACAGTGCGCTTTAGTCATCAAAATTGGTGCGTGGGTTTTTAGAGCGTGGGTGCTTGCTCACTTTGATCATATGCGAGGCCACACCAATGGCTTCTTTTAAACTTATTCTAAGATATAGGTACGCCGACATTAGCTTTTCGCTTACATTCTGCCATTAAGACCTTAGGTGACAGGCATGATACACGCTTGGCATTTGCTCTTGCTATTGTTGTGTAATCGGTGGCCCAAAGAGTTTATTTCATTCTTGGCCTACATGTTGCAGTGATGATTTTCTTTTTTTGTCTAGAGAAGCAGGACAGAAAGATGAAATGTGCAGTTGTTGCTGTCATGATTTACTACACACTGAGGTGTTTACCGAAGAGGCCGGTGACATTGCTGTTGTCAGCCCTCGGCGGACCACGTGACACCACGTGATGGTCACATGAAATGTCACGTACCTCACACATACGTCTCCCGGGCCTCGTTCATCGCAAAAGCTGAGCAAGTTCTTATGCCTATAAGAAGAGTCAATCATCAGGATTGTTGAGTGGTGAAAATTAGGTTGATTGATGCAAGAATTCGTCACTGTTGGGTACCCCATCACATGACCACGGTTCTGCACACATACAATACTATGCATGTATAAAACACCATCGTATCCCGAGCTGAGAGAAAAGTGCCAAACTTAAGAACTTACTGGATGGGTTGCAGTGCTTTATATGAGTGTGCTGCACATTGGTGGCTTTACAAGCGGACTAGTGCCTGTCTGATACATAATTCAGCCGTCCATCTACACCACTGTAAAGTCGTCAGCACAACACAAGTGCTGGGCCCGTGAGGCGAGGGGGCGGGGGCTATACGGGCTCGAGCAATTCACATCCTACTTTTTGGTCGTAATTGACGCCGAATCAGGCTTGGGATTGTTGTCTCTGTGTGTGGATGACGAGGTTAGCATCAGCGTTGATGAACAACAACCTCCTGTGATGGTGTATGATCGTGAAGAGGAACGAAAATAGTGTTAGTAAGGGTGGGAATGGGCCGATAGTGAGGAAAAGAAAAGATAAAAGCAATTGTTAGTAGTGCAGGTTATAAACAAAGATAGAGCTGAGTATTAGAAAAGAGCCTCGGCACGGCTAACCGTAAAGGCCTCTGAAGATGGCGAAGTGGCGATGTCCATTGGCAGGCTATTCCATAATACTATAGAGGATGGGTATAAAGACTTTATATAGTAGTCAGCAAAGGTTGCAACTTCAAAATATGCTAATTGATGAGTCATTTGGATGCGTGCAGGTACAATGTGAACATATGTTGGGCTCTGATGTTAAGTAGGCCATTGTGTATTTTGTAGAAAGTACATAGTCTTGCATTCTTCCTTCTTGTTCCCAGAGAATCCCAATTCAGGTCCATTAGCATCTCGGTGGGGCACACCAAATGACCGCCCCGACCCCCCATACACACATACACCCCTCCGTTAGAAAATGACTTCCCTTCTACCAGCATGGGTGGGTCTATAAGAGGTCAAGAAATTTCACATTCCTATTTTGTTGGGCCTTATTTCCCACATCCATACAGTGTTTGGCCTTTTTTCAACATCCCACAAACTTTGAGCCTTTATCCCACATCCCACCTTGTTGCAATCCCACACCCCACATCCCCCTTGTTTGACCTTTTTTCCACATCCCTCTTTCTTTGACCTCCCCCCCCACACACACACACCCATCCCACTTCTTTATACACCTACCGCCAGAATCAAGAGAGATAAAAACCTTAAACTCGCAAAAAGTGGTTCAGTGAAGAAAAACCATTCCTGGCTACCTGACTGTGTATCATGTACATGATCATTTACACATCAGCACCCAGCACAATATCCCATGTTCATTATATCACAACGAACACAAAATTATGCTACTTACACATTTCAATTACCTAGAGAGTCTCTTTATACTTCATAAGTTTCATAAGTACATTTTGTACACTCATCAGTGTTTTCTTCCTTACATAAGCAAGCAGAGAGTCTCAGGTGATTTAGCACTAGTAGTGTGTGACTACAGCACCAGACGTGTGATATGTTCTCCCGGTTGTCTGCTTGAGACGCCCACGCGTGCGTTTAACAGTTTTCACTTGGCCATTACTGGTGCACACATCGTGATTAGCCGTGGCCGCCTTCACTGATTGTTCTAGAAGCCCGAGTCTCAATGGCGTCGCCACTAACGACATTGCCCATATTACTTTGGACGGCTTCAAGTGGTATAGTTAGTAACTCCTCCACAACGCACGCCGAGCCGATACCGATTATAACGAGCAGTTCAAACTGCATATACGGCAGTTCCTCTATCAAAATCTTAGAGTAACATCGTAGTACCGTTCGCTGCTATGGGCTAGCATACATACCCGTTAGCCTCTCGATCAACCTGACCCTGTGATACTATGGCGTGGCAGATACAATGAGACTATTTATACTTTGTCTGAAACAATACCCACGATGCGATTGACTGTAGCGACATGGTGGTGAAAATAGTACTACGATAGTCGTAGTCATGCACAACCACATCTCCACCAACTTTCGAATAATGCACATAATTTCCTTCTGATGCCATATTCATTCTATTGTGGACGTGGGGGTCAGCTGGTCACTTTTTACATGGGTGTAAATAAACATGGCGCTTTGTATTGGATGTGTAGTATGAGTATTGTACGTGCGTTTCCAATTGTGTTTTAAAGAAGAAACTGCACTAGCTCTCGTAAGTAGATTCACATCTGCAAGATGTGATCCCTTGCTAAATCATTTTAAATACGCTTTAATCTAGGCCTATATATTAACAAGATTGTCTATACTTATCTCTGGTTTTCCAAATGGCAGATAAAACGGCGGTATTGGTTCTGTTTTGTTTGTTTCAATCTTCCATTCATGGATTGTTAGCGTAAATTGGGCATGGCCATCGTGGAAATGTATCAATGTAACAACGCCCATTTCCATAGTTGGACAGTTTGATATACGATACCCCACCACTGGGTTCCATTCATAAAACTGCTTAGAGTGTGAGAATAGTTATTTTCATCATTCCCACACTGCTTCGTCATACAATGAAAACCACGAATGGCAGGCTACTCGTAGTTAATTTGGGTGTGTAATTCGTACTTTTTGAATATTTTACTTTGCCCTAGAAAAGCTCTGCGTGTATGTATGCCATCTTCTTCAGGCTCTCTGTCGTGTATAGCCTGTACTGCTCTGACCAGCGCACTACACTAATGGTCTATACTATGTGAAGACCTTACCATGGCTGAGCTCGCTAATGTTCATGGTCTACATGCATGATATAGATACATTTGGTCTACATATAGACATGGTATTTGCATGGTTTTGAGGTCTCTTTATAACGATTGGGACCGCACAAAATGGTCTTTGTACCTTTATTATCTTTTATATGTTTGTATAGAGCGTTCTAATTGAAGGTTCTGTTTGGCTTCACCAAACATGGACGCTAGAAACTTCATGATGGTCTAGAGGAAGAATGGGCTCGTAGCAACCAATGTGGCTTTCTTAGACCGATGACTCATGCAAAATGTTATGGGGGATATGATATACATGTAGTAGAACTTCATCACGTGGACACCTCCCTTTAACATATACGATCACGTGCCAATTAGAGACACCTCTTCATTCTCCAGTTCACTGTACAATGTTACAAATATGCCTGGCAACTTGGAACCTATCCGTAATGGAGACACATCTCTCTACTCCCACCACCGCCCTTAATAGTGAAGGTTTATAGTACTTTTCTTTTTTAATTCACTAGAACAATAATGTGATTTTTTATGAGAACTACTATGAAATTTATGTACTTTATTTCAAAATTTCATTTCATTGGGGGTGTTTTTGTGTGTGCGATTTGTTGTTGTTGTTTTGTTGTTGCCTTTGTTTTTTGTTTTTAATTATTCCTACTTTACTGGAGTGTGTCCGGCTAAACTAGGACTACCACAACATTATCCAGAAACTGATATGATTCTTGTAATCCTTTATCACAGTGAATTATGTGGATCAAAGTTTATGAAAATAACTACGGGAACAAAGTATGAAACGTACATGTACATTCTATTATCATATGAGCAAAATCCAATATACTGTATCCGATGCAGTTTGAATATCTGGATTGCTATAAATCGCATCCATTATTTATTCACTGCCATTTATAAGTGGTCATATCTCTACCATGAGCTTTGTTTGCAATATTATAATAGTATTCAGCTGCACTTATTATGAATGTTTATGTGCACATGCACTACTATGAAAACGTGTGCTATCACCATAACAAAACCATTAGCAAATAAATATTAATACTATTAGCTTATTAAACTGGATGCATCTTCTATAGTTAGAATGATTACAGCATACGTGAATATCCTCATTAAAAGCAATGCCGGCAACAAATATTTATCCTAATGCTATACCAAGGACTGCTGCTATTTGTAGTGATTATACACAAATATTTATATCACCATTTGAAGCTATTTGGAACATAGTTTATACTTTTTATAATGCTTCTATTTGATATACAGGAAGGAGATTTTGCTGGTGGTATTTATTTTCAAAAACTGTAGTTATAGAACCACCTGAAGAAGGGTCTGTCGAGAGGCTATCGCATCGAAGTAAGAGATGATGCAAAGAAATAGCTATGTCATGAGGTGGTAGCTTAAGAATACCGTTCTTGGTCAAAATAGAACCACCCAGTCAACCACGTATTCACGTCGCCTGAAAATATGCGTTCATCCAATTTCATGCAACATAGGAAAGTCTAGTTGTCATAGAGAAACATATTTTCATACTAAATATCTTACGTTGTAAACAGTTTTCCATACGATCTACATGAATTCCACAGCAAACAAAGACTATAGACACTCTGCAGAAGCTAGGCGGGTGGCGACAGTTATCCGCCTTACGAACAAAACTAAACCAAAATGTAAACAATTCGATGAATACGTTTTTTTTTATAAAACTGAAACACGAACCATCGGTTCAAATCTTAGTATCACATGTTATTTTATTTAGATAATCTATGCAAAGACACAAAAAACAAGAGTATTTTATGCTTAAGTTGGCTGTTTGCGGGTTTATTTTGACCGTGACAGATGTAGGTAACTTTTATTTTGAAATATATGTACGCTGTACAGCAAAAGCCACCCGCATCAGGAGGGTACACAAAATGTTCCATCGAACACAATATTGACACATTAAATCACGCAGTAAGTTGTATGAAACACAGTATAATCAAATCAAATAACATATAATTAATTTTCTCACAAAGTAGTGCTGTTTACCGTCCGGCATGCTGGTTTAGTTTTATATCGTGGGGCGGGTAACGGTGGCCACCCACCTCGCTTCTGCACAGTGATAGATGAGTTCAATTTTGTCACTGCATGTATAAAACCTGTAAAAACGGCATCTCCGGTTCTAATGCATAGTCAGGCACTAAGAATAGTTCACATCACAGCACCTTTCAGCTTCTCCCACACAGAGACACAGTATATTCCCGTATAAACTGGCAACGTTTCTCCATAGATACTAGCACAACAATCGGGTGCAACATAGAGGAAAGTAGCAAAAAGCCCACCAGATCGCCTATCTACATCTACGTAGTCTATATGCTCTTGCCGTTCCAGTGTTTAACACAATCGTGTGCGGGTTTTCAAATATATCACTACTACTTGGTCGCAGGTGTAAAATAACACACCCCAATGGATTTCTTTTGGCCCAATGATGTTGAGACAACAACAAAGGCTAGTCAATATGCTGGTACAGGTTCTAATAGGTATCTTACAATAGTCCATAAATAATCATGAATAAAGGAAAACCCTGTATGCTACAATTTCTTTGATACCCTAAACAATATACAATACGCCTATAGACCGTCACTAAGCGCGTGTTCCGCACGCACCCACGCACTTACCTGCGGTGGAGATGGCCGCCAGCAGCAGCAGGACGCTGCCGCCCGAGGTGGCCGCCGTCACGGCCGGCCGCCGCCCGGGCGCGAGCTGTGGCCGGGGCATCATCCCGCGGCCGCCGCCGCCCGCCGCCGGAAGGGAGGGAGAGGCGAGAGAGCCGCTAGCCCGAGGTGGTGGTCTGCTGCTGTTGCTGCTGCTGCTTCTGCACCGGGGGGCGACCCAGCATGGGCGGCTGGCTACGTGAGAGGAGAAGGAGAAGGAGCGTAACACTCAGTCACCACCGCTAGTTTCCCTCCTTGCTTCTTGTGCGTGAGTTAAATGAAGTGTTGATCCTGAACAACTTGCTACACCCTGAAAAAAGACCTAACTCCTTGTTGCCACTATAAGTTCCCTGGTTCGTCTGCCGTTTCCCGTCACGCTGCTGTCCACGTCACTATCCGCGCTGCTGCCTCTGCTGTATCCGTCCGTGTCGTCTGCTCGTCACCGCGCACCTGTTTATATGGCCGTGGCGCGGCGGCGGCGGCGGTATGAGTGGGGGTGGGGGACGTCACCGCCGCCGCCGCCTCGGACACCGGGCGCTTCTTGCCCGCCGCCGCCGCTCTGATGCAGAAAGAACGGAGGGGAGAGACGTAGGCTAACTGCTTCCCTGTGTGACTATCTGTGTGGCAGGCAGCCATGCAGGCAGTTAGACAATAAGGCAACCAGACAGGCAAGCAATAAGGCAGGCAACATTGCAGGCAGGCAGGCAGGAAGCCAGGCTTACTGTCTGCGTGCCTACATGCCTGAATCACTGGTTGGTTGGCTAGGTGATTGGCTGGGTTGGTGAGAGGGTTCTGTCCCGTGACTCAATGCAATTTTCTGTTCACAACTCAAATGATGGCTATATAATGAACTTCTTTCTTGGAACGATGCTTCTATGAAAAGTCCACTAGGCATTTTGTATTAATACGGTAGAATGAGCTAAATACGCCTCCATGATTATACACAGGCCCTTTACAGTATATTTCAGACTCCATTGTATGTTGTCGCATAGACTTGAAATTACTTTATAAATGTTTGTTCCTGTAACCCCTACATTACACCAAGGAGTATGCCGCAGCGGCGCGCGTTTTGGGGGCTATTTTTAGAAAAAGTTCCTAGAAATGTTGCCCATGCCGCGTGGAAAAAATCCACACCGAAGCAGTGCCATTCACCTAGTGCGGTACGAAATTCCAAATTTTCGGCGCCGTGATGGTACCGCGTCCAAAAATGGCACGGTACGGTGCCGACTTCTCATGAGAGGATTTACGGTGCTATTGAGAGCCACGCGCGACGGTGTGGGATTATCGATCAGTATTGATTGAATTCTCTTTGATCTTTTGTGCCGGTGCGGTGTGTGACGATGTGCCGCTGCGGTGTTATTTGACACCGCACTGTATAAAATGTGATGTAATCTGTATTTATTCGTCAAGTTGCGTGTGGCATTCTTGTTTGACTATGTGAATTTCATATTTTGAACATGTCATATCTTTAACTTCCATCAACTCCACGCTCGTTAATGCATTTTTATGACATGCCAATAGGCATTTGTTACTATATACACCTACAGTGCCGATTGAATTCTCTTTGATCTTTTTTAGGGGATTGCTATGTATTATACCAGTAATTTTGCAGTTGTATTATTTGGTGCTGATCATGTTAAATAGATTATATCACTTTTCACATTTTTCTACATGTGAGCAGAAATCACACCCACGATGGTAGTTCTTGTCCACTATAAAGCAGAGGGTAGACCTGAGCGCATAATGTCTACAAATGGTTTAAAATCTGTAAGTTTACTGCTACACTCGTTTGGGTTGCGTATGAGTAAAATATTGATCATTTCTCATATGCTTGCATCGGCAGCACATTCAGCGCACAATGCTAATCACTCACACAATCACTCACTCACTCTTTCAACCCAATGACCTGTACTTAATTAACGTGTAGGTGCCACGGAGCAGTGTGCAACTGCTTTTAGGGATGAGTTTGCTCAACACCCACCACCAGACCCGACTGGGAATCGAACCTTCTGGTCACGAGTCCAACTCTCTATCCACTCGGCCACGGAAGCACAGAATGTTAAGCTTTTTATATATGGATAGATCTTGTTTTGATCTTATGGTATAGTGTGGTTAAATGTGGTGCATTTGTGGTTACAAAGGTATTAAACACAGGAATTTATGTCGCCTCAAGACCTAAAAGGAGTAACAATGTAATCATAGCTTAAACTTGTATGTGTAGCTTCATGAAATGTGTGTCTCATGACACGCAGTGCAATGCAGTTTATACAGGATTTTTATACTCAATTTTCTTCATGAGGGTCAAAACTTTTTAAAGTCAATTTTTGTCTTTCCATGAATTTCTGCAGCCTCATGACTGGTTAGTATAAAGGACGTTCACATATAGCTAAAAGGTGAGTGTGTAACTTTCTAAAATGAAGTGAGATTCCTGACACTCTCTATGCAACAAAACTTTATGAAAGAACACACCGCGCTCATGCGGCTGCGGCACCAGTGCAAAAACACTTGCAAAAAGTGCAAAAATTCACTGGTAAATAGGCGCAGCAGCGGCACCATTTCACACTGCGTCGGCATACTTCGCACCGCTGCAGTGTCAACAAGGACACCGCGTGCCGGCGCGTTGTTTTTCCCATGTTAAAATCGTATAATTCATGCTGCAGCCAATGCCGCTTCGGTAACATTTCAACACCGCAACAGCCTCGCACCATACCGCAGCGCAAGTACAAGGACACCGCAACAGTGTGATTTTCTTCTGCGGCATATCTCGATGCACTGGGACGCCGCAGCGGCACACAGGGTATTTTTCCGAGCCGCTAGCAGTCTAATTTGTTGAGAATGGTACCGCCAAGAGCTATAATCTGTGGGTATGGAAAAAGTGCCCAAATCCTGGAGTGGTATGTGCTCGCGGCATCAAATTTTTTCTGCTCCAGGAAATTCTTTTTTTCCACACACCCCTGGTACCGCGCACCGCGATACACCGCTGCGGTATGATCTCTCAGTGTAATGTAGGGGTAAAAGGCCGAGAACACTAAATCGGCTATTCGGTCAGAAAGTAGAGTCTGACGTTGGCAGATATCAGTGCTACGTAGATATATCGAAATTGTGTTCATGAACATGTTTACCATCGGGTTGGATTTAGATGTCTCGGGGGGCGGGGCTCATCAGTAGTTGTGACAGTTCTGTCTGGAGGAGGGCTGGGGAGGGGCAGGTTGTATACATCTGAAATATGTCCTAAACAACTGGGAATACAATACTAAATCCGTTACTGAAGTAGCATACATTCTTTACAACTACCTAAACATAAGTTAAATAAAAATTACCTCATTATGACATATACTTTACAGATGTCCTTATAAGTGTCCTTTCAATGTCCTTATAATTGGCTATCAATGACGTGGTCTCAGCTCTACGTGTTAAAATCCAGACTACTGAGGTTTGCCAAACGACAAAATTAGCCTCATTGCAAAGGCCAGTCACGTTGAATCACCGTCTGGAACCGACCATTACAATCCAGCCATAGATTATATTCCCTACCACCAATACGTGCTGCCGCCTGGTAGAGGAAGTCTTTGCTGAGCTTTGTTCTAACGTCATCGTAATTGCCTTTTCTTGTCCAACTACGTAACGGGAGTGTCCAACATACTATGGCCATATGTACTGCACTGCAGAAGAAACTCTCTATGTGTGCTATATTCAATCTAAGGTCCAACATCTAGAATATTGACCAACTTTGAATCGGTGGCGCCGCAGTGACCCTGGAACTGACCAGAATACTCCAACCCCAATCTGGGTCAATAATGAGCGGTCGACATTGATCAGGGAATGCTTATGCATGCAAGGTGCTGCTAAATTAAGAGTTTGTCATAATATTAGTCCTCGAGCCAACACGTACCAGTGCAAGTGTGTCACGTTATTTATGGTGTTTACTGCAGCAGCAGCAGCAGCAGCAGCAGCAGCAGCAGCAGCAGCAGTAGCAACCAAATAGAAACTTAGAAAGTGGTTCAAGGCCTTCAATTTTTCGGGAGTTGCAGGGATGGCAAAATTCAACTTACAAGTTTTTTTCGACTGTCATTTTCAATTTGAAATTTTTAAAGTGGAGGGGGTGGTACATATAGCTTACACAGTTTTGTTCTAATCTTTAAGAGACGACTTTGCACACCATTTCTGTATTAGACCTTATATAAAACTTACATTTTTGAGGAGGTCTCAGCATACAGCTCATAACACCTTATAAGCCGCCTTCAGCATTGGAATGTTCTCCGCCAACACACTGTCGCTTTAAACCGCCCCAGCACCATGGAGCTCAGTGTCCAACCCACATGCTGGGATTTTTACACACACACACACACACACACACACACACACACACACACACACACACACACACACACACACACACACACACACACGCACGCACGCACGCACGCACGCACGCACGCACGCACGCACACACACACATAAATTCATGAACATTTTGATAACGGGCATTCCCGACTAAGATCATCGGTACCAAACCAGCAAGTAAAGTCCGTGGTCAAACCCCGCTTCAGCCACTCATAAGTAGAGTGTTGGTTGTGGTAGTGTGACTGAAAGGGTTGTGCAGGTATATATGCTTTATGTCTTTTGGTTTCCCCTTTCATTCTTGAAAAGCCTACTATCTTAGTATGCTTCCGTGGCAGAATGAAAAGGGAGATGGATTCGTGATCAGAAGG
>CM032666.1:28013574-28027109 GCA_019095985.1 Streblospio benedicti | reverse complement strand
TGGTGGATAGTGGCTTGAGGGTTTCGTACATGTGATTGATTGCGGACACGCAAAAACCCCATGAAGATGAAATATTTCGGTGGGAAGGAGAATGGGGGGGGGGGGCGGGAGTACATGCATATGTGCTCTATGACCCACCCCCTGATCTGTCAGTTTATTTTCAATCCCTTTCCGGTAACAAAAAAAAACATGTGGGGAGGAGGCTCTTTTTTCTTTCTTTTTTCTTTTCTCCTTTTTTGAAAGAAGTTGAAAGAGAAAATGAGTGGGGGTGGGGAGTGAGGGTCGTTAGGAATATACAATGATGTGAAAGATAGCATATAGTTCAGAATAAAAATGTATGGAAAATAGTTAATCTTAAAATGCAACTTCCTTCATTATCTGCCCTAGGGCCACTATTTTTTTCTGTTTTAGATCAGCAAATATTCCAAATCTATCCAATCTGTGGGCTATCTGAAAAATCTAATGGGGGTGATTAAAAGACAAAAACATAGCTAGTCTAGGACTCACAAACTAACAACACAACTAGCTGATTTAGACTATATGAATCTTGGGGAAATCCAGCGGAGTGATGCCACTGTTTTTTCTGTCTGTTTTAGATCATATTTTTTCTACACTAGGTAAAACTAATGAGCGTGATCGTCTAAAACAGAGGGGAAAAACAGTGGCCCAAGACATTTAGTTGAAAAGTTTTTTATTATTATTAGAACGTAATAGTACATATACATGCAAATATTTCATCGAATATTCCATCCCTCATTTTATCTACATATGTATACATGCCTACACTAATTGTTACTATAGTTGTAAATGTTACATATGTACATACAACCTCAATCACATTTTTCATGGTGTTCATTACATTTGTTTCATTAGTTTATTTGAATAGTAAGAGGGAAATTTGCCATTATTCAATATTTTTTTAAAAAAAACAAGCTAACTTAGTCCAATCTGCTGCGTGTATGTTTGTTTTTGCTTTTGTGTGTGTGTGTGTGTGTGTGTGTGTGTGTGTGTGTGTGTGTGTGTGTGTGTGTGTGTGTGTGTGTGTGTGTGTGTGTGTGTGTGTGTGTGTGTGTGTGTGTGTGTGTGTGTGTGTGTGTGTGTGTGTGTGTGTGTGTGTGTGTGTGTGTGTGTGTGTGTGTGTGTGTGTGTGTGTGTGTGTGTGTGTGTGTGTGTGTGTGTGTGTGTGTGTGTGTGTGTGTTTGATTTTTGTGGAATTGTGGCAATAAAAGTCCACAGGGATGATAAAATATAGCAAAAAATGCTGCATTTGGGTATCAGCGTTTCTCACCAATAGAGGAATTGACTTTACTCTTCCACGTCGTCATATCTGCGCACGAGCGTCCTCCTCGCAACATGCCAAAGTGAGCGTCTCCATTCTGAGACACAATGCATCCACAACACCTTCAGACGAAACCCTCCCGTCTGCGGACACACAGCAGCGTTTCTCGTTTGCATTACGGTTTGGCACCGCGTACATAGCGTACACCTCGCTGTGCGTTTGTGGTGACTGTTGCTCGCCTCTGTGGACATCTTGCACAAAACTGTGATGATCGCCACCGTTCACACGTGGAATCTCGCAATCAGCACCGAGAAGTGGGAGATATAAGTTATCATTTGATCCTAGAACGGATTCACTGACGACGTCACCATCGTAGGTGTTTTCTTTGGCACCGTGCTGAGAGCCGGTCAATGAAAGACGGTCTACACATTGCAGAGGATCTACTGAGTCGAGCGTTTGGTCAAAGTCTTGAATACCAGTGTCTGGATCTGCTGAAGCAGTGCCCACAGTATTGGATAACACTTCTGTAATAGCAGCGTTCTCAGCTACTCCTGATAACTCCGTCCGTCGAACAGAATGCCCAAGATTCAGGTGGTGAAGGGAATGCTGTTCCTCCTCCCTATGAGCTGGTCTCAGTGAAATGTGGAGGCACCTTCCTCCAGGCGTGTGTGCCAGACTATATGAGACCTGGCAGCCTGGAGTTGGCCGCGCCTTTACATCATCACACGTGTTGTGCGTTGAAATACGTGATGTATGCGCAATACCTTCGTCACCAGCATTTGGCACACTGTGCTCTCCAACACGTGCATGCTGCACATGGTTGGCGCGTTGTTCGCGTGTAGAAGCTGTGCAAAGCCCTGGCTGTGGAGCGGGTACCTGCCCCAGCCCCATGCTGACCGCCTGAATGCGCACCCTGCCATCACCGTCCCCGTCCCGTAACTCCAACGTGATGTGCACAACATCGCTGAGGACACGTTCATCTATGCTGGCAGCGGCATCATTGGCATCTGCCGGGATATGTGTACCTCTACCAGTTGTACACGGTGGTGTGCTCAAAGCGTCGTCGTTATCGCAGTTACAGTTCAAAATGCAAGCCCCGCTGTTGATGCAATCCCTGGCAATGCTAGTAGATTGCGTTTCTGGAAAATTGCTTAGTACAAGTCCCTCTGATTCAATGTGGCGGTTGCTATCTCCGTCACAGATCACGTCATCACGCGCCACGTCACGCGTCCTTTCTGTGGACGGTGGCGCCACCTCAGTAGGCACATCGCTGGGACCTGAGATGGGAGACGCGGCCATGGAACGACGAGAGCGTGGTGGTTCGCTGCCCACTACCGTGGTACCCTGTCCAAATTGACTTGGGTGCCTGGCCTCCGTGTTCTCTTCCCATCGTAAGCACGCATAAACATCACTTATGAACTGCAGCAATTCGCCCATTTTGCAAGACCTACGTCTACTACAGAAAGAGGCGCGTAGAGTGGCAGCGGACACGCGCCGTCACGCAGCTTAGATTATCACGTGGAATATGATTATACTTCATAGAACAGGAAATGCAGGCTACGTTTACAGAAATCCGTCACTCTGGTTCACATCACAATTACAAATATAACTATTATGCGTATCGTCAAAGTTTTACTTTTGATTGTCATTATGAAAATAAATGGCTTTTCATATTCCTCAAGAAATTCATCTTACTTTCTTCTTTTCCCATTTAGATGAAGATTCTTAAAAGAGACACGTTACAGCAAATGCTGAATACAACGCCACTGGCCAATGTACGTTGTATTTCCAATGTGCAGAACTACGCAGGATATAAGAACGGGACACAATGTAGTATGAACATTGTTCTGTTAGTTGTACTCAATATATTATTTGTAGACCCTTTCTTATAGTTCCAGTTTGGAATTGCTATTTTGAAAAGGATACTGTAGTATCGAAACATGTTAAAAAATATTTAAAAAAAATAAAATAAAAGATAAATTGACCAACAGGTATCTATGCGTTAAAAGAACGATTTAGACCATATTAGAAGATAGGCGGCAAAAATAGAATATAGAGTAGAATCAGATGCGACCATATAGATATGCTGGCTGCATACCGAATTTCAAGAATCTTAAGGAGCTGTCATTATTTATTAGGGTGAGGGGGCAGTCGGATTTGTGTCATCAGCATACACTGAAATTTGACACACCCCCCCCCTCCATTCCCTTGCATTCAAAAATGACCCACCCCCCTCACACACACACACACACACACACACACACACACACACACACACACACACACACACACACACACACACACACATTCTGACCGCCCCCACACCCACACACACAAATAATGACACCCCACCTCTCCCCCCTTATCTATATCCCCTTAAAAAAATGATCTTAATACTTCCATTTCATTAAAAATAAAAATAAACTAGTTGTACTTTTCTCAGAAAAAGAATGCACCAGAGAGCTTCTAGAGACTTCCATACAAAACAAATCTGGGGGAGCATACCCCCAAACCCCCCTATCTATACTTACTGTCTACACCACTTGCAACCGAGCCTTCCGCGCTCACTTCCAAAGTCTCACCTTTGACGTTCCCTTTCTCAGCAACTTTGAATTTGACCAGTGCCCTTTGAATATCTGGCCACTAATAACATTGTATTAGTGCTCCTGTTATTGTTCTCGCTAAACTGGCTAGAGGAGTTTGACATGAGAGTAATTCCCTGTGGTCACAAATCTGCTGGTGTTCTCCTATCATTTCCAATGACTTGATGATGTATACGACCTCCTTATTTTTGCTCCCAAATCTTTTCACCTTCAACAGCTAAATCTTTTTCTCCCCTTTACCCTCAACTTGATGTCATCTATTGATATAGATAAAGCTTCCATCTCTTCTATGGCTTTATCACTGATACTCCAGTGGCCAAGGGCTGTTTGCATCCATAAAAATCACCATCTTTATTTTCATAGAGGACCACATGGGCCGCAATTTAAGCGAGGGTAGACATTTCCAATCTCGCCATAAGGGAGATATTTGCAGTTTTGTTAGAACTGCACCATTGTGAAATCACTGAAAAAACTAGGGGTAGGGCAAATGAAAACTGATGTCAAATCATGACGAAATAACATATGTCATCATTTCTAAGCTCCAATTGAAGCTTAGAAGATCATCTATAACATGAAATCAAGTTCAATGTTGTTGTCTCAATAAAAAGGTCATTCACGGTCAAACTATGATGTATTGACATATCCCCAAAATTCAGACCGTTATAAAGTTGAAGGACTCATCCATGAAGGACTCATCCATGAAGGACTATAATAATAGTGTCAATGATAGGAATATCTAACGGTTGGGTATATATACAAACTATACAGCATTAGGCAGTTTTTGGGAAAATATGAATGCTCTAGCTATAAAACTAAAACAATGAGGTCCATTTCAAAACAGGTAAAAATTTGGAAAATTAGTGACCGTAAAGAGATAGAGTGGGCGGAATAGGAACTGACGTAGAATGCTGAAGAAACAACATATGCCATCATGTAAGCACTCAAATGGAAGCTTAGAACATCACCTATAACATGAAATCACGTTCAGTATTATTAGATGAGGACCAAGGTCATTCAATGTCAAACTACAATGTATTTTGACATATCCCTAAAATTCAGACCGTTATAAAGTTGAAGGACTATAAAAATAGTGTCAATGATAGGATTATCTAATTGTTTGGTATATATACAAACTACATTAGGCAGTTTTGGGGAAAATATATATGCTCTAGCTATAAAACTAAGACAATGAGGTCCATTTCAACACAGGTCAAAATGTGGAAAATTAGTGACGGTAAAGACATAGAGTGGGCGAAATAAGAACTGACATAGAATGCTCAAGAAACAACATATGCCATCATATAAGCACTCAAATGGAAGCTTAGAACATCACCTATAACAAAATCAAGTTCAACGTCATTGGAGGAAGGTCAAGGTCATTCAGGGTCAAAATATGATGTATTTTGACGTATGCCTAAAACCCTGCTAAAAAGCCCACTTTTTCGAAAATGTACAAAGTTCCAGAAGATGTGTATAAAGCCGATAAGTACCAGAAGAAAGGTACAACGGTGAAAGATGCTGATTGATTTGATTGAAGGCTTCGGAGAAACAAAAAAGGAACAGGTTATGCTTTCTTGGAACGCCTTCAACTCACTTTTTACAGATGAGGTTTTCACTCAGAAAATTATAGGTTTTCTTCCCATCCTGCTATCACACCCAATCGAGAACCTTTAGTCAATCATGAGTTTAATCTACCAGCTACTCAAAGTTCTGAATCTTTGATTGAGGATATGATAAAATTTATCAAGGAACATGATAAGGGACAGTGGCGTAGGAAGTGGGGGGGGGGCCAGGGGGGCCATAGCCCCCGCACTTTTATTTTTTGGGGGGCCAATATATCATTTGGCCCCCCCACACACATTTCACGGGTAATTTTTGTGATTAAATGATACATATTTTGCCCCCCACCCCCACTATTCTGGGATATTTGTTTTTACTACCGCCCCCCCCCCCCACACACGCCTACCTCCCATGAGCACTGACTAACCTAGTGTAAGCTACAAAATAATTACGTTCACTGTAAATGGTACGTACAGTCGAGTGTAATGTTAAACTTTAAAAAAGGAATTGTTTGTTTAGTTTTAAAGGTACTAAGTAAATGGTAAATATCGCACTGAATAATAACAATATTATAGTCAAACATTCAATCCAAGCTGTTATGCTTGTCTTGCTTACTTCTACTGGAGTAGGGGACAAGTTTAATAATCTAACATTTTTTTCCGGTACACCAAAGCTAAACAATTTTCTGGTACGCTATGTTTGTGGTTGTTCAACAAACTCATACCTATAGTTGCACACTGCTCTGTGGCACCTACACTTTAATTAGATACAGTTCATTGGGATGAAAGAGTAAGTTAGTGATTGTGTGAGTAATTACTAGTAGCATAAGTGTGCCAATGACCTGGTGTAAAATGTAAAGTTGTCAGAGCTGGACATGACCACATTTACAAGCTTGACTATAACCTCTAAAGTTTGCAACAGTTACCTTTTCCTCAACATTTTACACAGTTCAAGCTGACACGTACACACTCCAGTCCTGTGGATGTTAACGCTCAATAAGTGCACTTAGACAGCTGCACCCATAACCCAGAGGTTTAATAGGCCAATTTCAGAGTACTTGGGCTTATATCCATATCTATTATGGCTTTCCATAAAGGATCTGGGCTGTGTGGTAGGATAAGGCTTAATTTGAAGGTTCAAATCCACCCTCAATGTGTTGTAAATAGAGAAATACTTATATGTTTGAACTTTTATATGATGAAAATTGATGCACAGAATGGCTCAGATTGCACATGTGAGCACACAAAATTTCAAACTTGCCCGGGGGGGGAGCATGCCTCCAGATCCTCCACCCACCTAGCATAGCATATTTATTGTTTGCTCTTCTTAACCCTCCCCCTACCCAACAACCAGGACTCCAAATGAAGCAAAATCCATGATTTCCTTTGGTATCATCTCCTACATTGGCTGAAAGCCGAACTGTGCATTGTTCATGTACATACCAAATGATTACACTGAGAATATATTGAATAAAAGCGAAATTTCTAAGTCTATGTGCTTTGTATAGGTTAAATTTGTTATATGGAATGTGGTATGATTAAAGAGAATGATGAAGACCTCAACATTCAAGTATCACGAAATCCAACCATTTTGCCCCTCATTTTCAAAAGAAAATTTACCATAGGAGGGGGTGCTTTGCCCCCCTACTATAACCTCCACCCACTCCATCTCTATCTGCTCCCTCGCAAATGTGAGCGTCTAACGTGTGCGTTCCCTTGGAGATATACGTAATAATCAACCTTTCGATGGATGTCCCCATAATGTGAGCATTGCTCAGAACGTGTGCATTCCTCCATGTGTTTTACCCATGAAATGAAGGTAAAAAAAATGAAAAACATCTTTAATATTACCCATTACCCTGGCACAAAATAGACCCCCCCTCTTGTACTTGATACAAAATTGATGACCCCCCCCCCCCTAAAATATCTGTACCAAAATAGAGAACCCCCTCCCCCTGGATTTCCTCAGACTCCCCCCTGACTTAAATAATGAGCACTCCCTAACCCAGTGTTATCTTCTGCACAGAATAGCAAGGATGATCCACAAACCCTTCATAACATAATATCACAGGAAGTCATGCCCCAAAAATCCGAGTTGATCTCCTCAAGTTTAATAAAATATGCAGTGCATCTTGTGAAACATTTTGGTTGGAAAGATTTGTGACAGAACAACGAGCAATCTTTGATACTACCCATAGGAAACATCTGAAAACATTCAAAAGCAAGAATCGTGATAAACAGTCTCATCAAACAAAAGAACAAGAAAGCAAGAAGCAACTAGCAGAAACTCAAAAGATCTTTAATAATGTCAGGGTAAGAGTCAATGACAATGGCATTGTGACAATGATTGCTCAAATATGATATTATGGACACCAACTATCTTTTCGTCGCAGAAGGCCTCATGATGAAGCCAAATAAGAGTGACATATGCAGTGAACTAGAGAAGGTATTTGAGCCAACAGACTACTTGCAACCAACAGCATGAACACCTGCCAAGTACCAATACTACTGCAATTGTTGAAGTCACGGATGACTTACGTTGTATGTGATTTACCATACCTTTGGTGACCTTTGTACAGATTTTGTTGATTATGTACAAAGTTTTTCCCAACATGCTATCCGTATTGAATATGTATTTGACACAAGTATTACGTGTATGCATAGATGGCTCAGTTAAGGCCAGAAGATGTAACTGCAGTCCAATAGATTTGAATGGTGTGTCTCATGACACACCATTGCCAGTGACAATGGAATCATTTTGGGCTTCATCAAAGAACAAAACAAAGCTTCAACTACTACTTCGGACACACATCGTTGACAACCCAATGGAAGCAGCAGACCTAGTGGTGATTGCAATGGGACTTGATGAAATTGAATCAGTGAGAGGTATCTTTAGCAATATTGCAATCACATTGCCAGTGCTAAATGTAAGAATTGAAGAAACAAATGTAAGAATGATCCCACATGTCTTGCATGCTGTCAACAAAAGAGCTTTAATAGTCATCTTACACTTATAATGATAAAGATGTTGTCGTTCTTGGACTTCATTATCGGAGTCTCATGAAAAGACATGGCCTTAAAGAACTCTGGATCAGGCCTGGTGTCCAAACTTCTACTAGGCATATATATCACTTCATACTTTGGCAGAGAGGATGAACCCACATACCTACAAAGTAATACTGCCACTCCACCACCTTACTGGATGTGATTCAGCCAGCAATTTGGGTACAAAAGCTGCTCGTTTGAAAGCAAAACCTGCCCTACATCTTCAGGAATTCGGAAATCCAGCAAATATTGATTTTGGGGCAGTGAAGCAGTACCTGGTAAATGTTTTAAAATCTGGAATAATGTGTTAAATAATGGACCAACTACGATACTATCTCTACCATCACAGCAAAAAGACCATAGTCGACATTCCTTCAACTACTAGTCTAGTCGCTCACTTAAAGAACATATACTTTTAGCATTCAAGCGCTGACCTTGCAGACAGAATGAAATCAAATGTTGCTGCTACTGGAGGGGCCAGTCCACCAATAAAGGCTGTAGAAACCTAGTATCCAGGAAATGTTGGTGTGCCAGTATTAGCAGATATGTTACATGATAATGATATCTGCTATTCCTTGACAGCTGTATATTATCTTGCAGTTTGAATATTAGTGACACTGTAACACATGTACATGTAATTTATTTATTGGATTGTTTCTTAGTTTTCAACTGACCATCAGAGAATTTCTGTCCATGTTGAGACCGATCTTAGTATTGAAGCTATTTGATGTTATAATTACTATGTTGTTATGTACATGCATATAGAAAATATAAATCTGGGTATTTTTATACATGTACAACTGTATAAATGACCACAATTTAGGCATATATCACTTCAGATAATATTTTGATCTCGGATGACCTTGAATTTTACTCTACTACCTTGAACATACTTTCATATATAAATGATTTTATAAGATTCAATTTGAGTGCTTATATAATGACATATGTTGTTCTTCATGATATTATTTTGGTTTTCACTTCGCCCACTGTATGTCTTTTACAGGAACTAATTTTCCACATTTTAACCTATTTTGAAATGGATCTCATTGTCTTACTTTTACTGCTTAAAGCATTCATATTTTTCCCAACACCTGCATAATGATGTATAGTTTATATATACCAACAGCTAAATAGTCCTATTAATGACACTATTTTTATAGCCCTTCAACTTTATGAAGTCTGAATTTTAGGCATGTGTCAAAATACATCGTAGTTTGACCTTGAATGACCTTAACGCTCATCTAAATACATTGATCTTGATTTCATATTATAGATGATGTTCTAAGCTTTCATTTAATTGCTTATATGATGGCATATGTTGTTTCTTCAGCATTCTACATCAGTTCTTATTTCGCCTACTCTATGTCTTTAGAGGCACTAATTTTCCAAATTTTAACCTGTTTTGAAATGGACCTCATTGTCTTAGTTTTATAGCTAGAGCATACATATTTTCCCAATAACTGCTTAATGTTGTATAGTTTGTATATATACCCAACAGTTAGATATTCCTATCATTGACACTATTTTATAGTCTTTCAACTAGATAATCATCTGAATTTTAGGAATATGTCAAAATACATAATAGTTTGACCTTGAATGACCTTGGCCTTGATCCAACAACATTGAACTTGATTTCATGTTATAGGTGATATTCTAAGTTTCAATTTTAGTGCTCATATCATGCCATATGTTGTTTTCCTCATGATTCGACATCAGTTTTCATTTGCCCTACCCCTAGTTTTTTTCAGTGATTTCACAATGGTGCAGTTTTAACAAAACCGCAAATATCTCACTAACTGCCGGGTTTGGAAATGTCTACTCTCGCTAAAATTGTGTCCCATATGGTCCTCTATGAAAATAAAGTGGGTGATTTTGTGGCCCTTTTATGGATGCAAACAGCCCTTGGCTCCAGGAGTATGAGGAGGTGGTGTCCCTGCATAAGATGTTTTGTTGTAATAGTTAATCTGGTTCTGTCTGATAGTATGCTATAGAATAATTAATAATGGGGGGCATAGAAAAAGATACAATGTGCCGGGGGGCATGAAAAAGACTTGCATGGCGATAGGGGGGCATGAAAAAAAAATATCAAGAAAACTATTTCTCTTCACGCCCCCTCCTCTGTATTTAATTACCACTCCCTAATCTAGCCTAGATTCAACATTTAAATACATAATTTTAGTTTCAGTTTATCAAATTCAAAGTACATTAGGCACGGTGCAATATTTACCAGGCAGGGGGGACCGCTGCATATCGAAAAACTTCTCTGAAAAAAGGTTTGTACCATGCTGATTTGATGGGAAAAATGATGTCTCATGACCTCTAATCATAAAAAACGGCTGTGTCCCCCATGAATATAAACGTGACCTGTAAGATAAAATTGAATTAAGGTTGATGATCCGCAAAAGGAATTGAAATGGAGTTGGTATAAAAGTGATTGTAATGTAGAGGTGATAAGACAATTTAGGCCATTAAAACATTTTCATTTACACGTGGGATCTATAGTGCTTATAAGTAGTTTATCATCGAATTTGACTATGCTGGTTTTACCAGGATATTTCCTTTATTCACACATCAATGTGTCAAAAATAAAAGATTAAATTCATCTTGAAACTGAAAAACTGAAAAAAAAGATGATTCACTGTTTTGTTCAAATAGAAAATTAAAGTCGGGTAGAGAATTTCATCATATTTGAAACTAGATTCATTTGATTTTTCCTTTATATATGAGAGTGGTCATGGTATTGCTCCCACTTTTCTGCAAAATGTCCACTTTTTTCAATTTAGTTTGTATCTTCATAATTTTCTAGCAGGCGCTAGACAACTGCTATACAACTTCAAACACCTCAAACCCACCCTCAAAAGCTTAATTTGTGTTTGTGTAAGTTGTTGTGGTAACAGGACATGGTTGGGGGTAACAGGACATTTGAAATATATCTGGTATTTTAAATGTCAGGTTTTCAAAATGAACTTTAAAAAGGATTACATTTCTTATTCCATGTTTAACACTTTTCAAAAAACCATTAGTGTTAAAAAAATATTGTTTCATAATGGGTAAAAGTGGGAGTAACCAAATGTCCAGTTGGTGGGAGTAACACTTGTCCACCAGATGGTAACTGCACATTTTATTTTCGTTAAATTGGTCATATGATATACATGAAATATGAAGAAGGGTTGATTTAGAAGTATTTTCGTAGTGGCACTGCTATACAAGTCACACCTCAAACCTTTACCCCAAAGCTTTACTTCTGTTTGTGTACATTGTGGTGGTAACAGGACATGTTGGGAGTAACCGAGTGTTGCTCCCAAAGGTTACATTCAGGTTAACTCACACAATGATTATTAGAGGGAAAAAAATCATTAGAATATGTTACCACCCAGAACACATCATGAATTATTACAAAAAATACGAAATTTTGTCATGAGTTATTGACATGGAACCAATGGTGGGAGCAATGTAACGCCTAAATGTCCACAAAATACCATGTTTCACATAGGTGTCACAATTGTTTGAGCAATGTACACTCTGTGATTTACGTGGGGCAGGCGTTAAATCTAAGCCATGTTAAGTTATTTTAAAGTAATGGTACAATATGTGGGAGTAACCACTTTTAAAGACAATGTGGAACAACACCTTGACGATCCTCATATATGTATATTTCTTGATCCATTAAAATTTACTATCTGAATATTTTCGGACATTTTCAATGTCCATCTTCTGGGATTTCCTTTTTTCTGTCACCAGATGGCAGATGGCAGCACGTGACAGTAAAAGAAGTCTGTCAGTGTTTGTTGTGGGAGGGGGGTCGACTGCATGCGCTGTAGTTTTGGGCTGTCCTAGGTCTCAGAAGGTTGTCATAGGCGTCAGACAACTGGTAAGCTCCTTCGCCTCTGTTCATGGTCTCTATTCATGTTCTCAACAATCTTACGGATAATTACAGACTAAGATTTGTCTGTCCAATAGGTTAGACTCTTTTTACACTACTTTCAAAGTATCCCGATCTGGAGTATGGTTGAGGCTGTTCATGTTATGGTTGATTGATGTACTTCCACAGTACTGAGGCGAGTGGCTCTGGTGAGAACGCCTTACTGGTCATGTGTCTCCACATTTCTTTGATGTACCTTGAGCAGTGTTCCTAATTTTCTACCAGATTCACCAATGTACAAACATGGACAGTTCTTGCAACCAATACTGTACACACTTCATCATGTATCATCTTGTTTAATTTTGACCTTGGGATGTATTAATATCTTTCGAAGAGTCTTGTAAGGTTTAAAAGCTGAGCTGATATTGTGATCTTGTAGAATCTTAGCCATTCTTTCAGACAAGCCTTTAACACCCCCCCCCCCCCCGAATTTAAATTGTGCGCGCCTATAATATGTGTGTGTGTGGGGAGGGGGTCTCAAATTGTTAGAGGTGAACGTTGAGAGAAAAATGAAGGGGGTGTCCTTTTTCCGGAAACGTTAATCTCTCTGAAATTAATCTGCCTTTTTTTGCATTTATTATTCTCATCATAAACAAACGTACTATGTGTGTTTTGCGAACGAAGTGGCCCCGTGTTAAAAAAAAATCCAAATGACATCCCAGCATATTGTAAATGACCGGTCCCGTTTACTCACTGAAACGCGAATCTTTCATTTCCAGTTTTTGTTACTACGAATAACGCAAGCACATGTGTCAAACACGTGTGGTGGTGGTTGTTTGTTGCGTGTTTTTGTTATAAATGATGTAATATCATATTAGAAGCCATTGAAATATTGGAAATGTATTCAATAATATGTAAGTTAATAGAACATAAGGTTCCTTCTAACAATGCAATTTGTAAATTGTTGTGATGCAGTATCTGTTCTCTTAATCATCAATGCCGGGAATAAGTGCAACTGTCTGAGACTCCGAGTGATGACTGCCTTGTTTACCGCCAAAATTTAATTAGATCGTTCCAGGACCAACTTGTCCATCAGAATGATCTCAATAATCTGCAACGCCGGGCAGAAGACTGGGACATGTGCTTTAGGGTCTTCAAATGTCAACTTCTTCGCATCAGCAGGT
>CM032666.1:27913861-28013474 GCA_019095985.1 Streblospio benedicti | reverse complement strand
TTTCTAGAGTCGGTTACATAGCTATTGATAAATTATTGATCGATTTTCAGGGCTGAAAAAGATGTTTCTGCAGAGTGATATGTTTGGGGAGGGTCTTTTTAATATTGCACATCAGTATAATGTGGGTGAAATCCATGAAAGGGACTATATTTACTAGATACATTAATTCGAAAGAGTGCAAAAATACCTTGAGATGCGCAAGCTATTGGCAGTGGTCAAGTTACTGGCACTACTAAAAAGCGTTTAGTAAACATTAACAACACAAATATTTGTGAATAGATAATGACACATTTTCTTTTGTTGTAGTGTGGTTGCTGTGGAGCAAACTAATAAGCAGGACTCATTACGTAAATGGACAAAGCACTACAGGTAAAATATTCCATAAGTGCGTGGTAAAAATAAGATCGAACATGCATTTTGTAATGCACATGTCAATTTCGTTCAAGGAATAGTAAACGTTGCCGTAGGAATTTCCGAAATACTATATCTTCAACGTTAAATTGTAAAAAAAGTGATGTCTGGGAGTCTTCTTTTTCCTTGGCAAAATTGCTAGAAGACGAATGGTAAGACTTGCTATACATAGCAAAATATTGAGCATCAATCCTGTGTTTATAGAGAATACCACATTAGTGCGAATACAGCATACTTGTATACACGGCAAATGTATTATTTTGTCAGATGCAGTGGGTAAGATAACTTATTCCGTAATAGAATAAAGCAAAAGGGAACGTAGTACGTTGCTTCCAACTCCTAGAAATCAATAACAACATGCATGATACATATAGTATCAAGTCCGTTCATCAAGGAGTGATACAATGTCCAGTTTATACGTCAATTGTAGAGCTTGATAACCCAAGAAATTATGCATAAATGTATGACGTCACATGCAGTGGATAAACATTTCCTTTTTTTGTATCAGCTGCCGGTTGCAACATTGGCAAAGACACGTTTGGGGATGGTTCTTTGTATTCCCTTCCTGATGGTGAACACCCAGAAGGCCGCAATGTCACGGTGACCTGCATAAGTGGTTTTGCACAAAATGGACCATCAGGTTTGTCTATCTCATCTAAACCATTTCTTTGCCGTAAAAGAGCCCAATTGGTCACTGAATTTACTGGTTTCATTGTTATTTATTTGTGAGTGATTATAACTTGATATTACTTTATGTAATGAAAAAAAAGGAGCATTGTTTCTCCCTTTCTTACCTCTGCAATATTGTGGGGACTTGAGTAGCACGACAGGGCACCTCCCGTAGAACTCTTGTGGGAAAACTGATAAAATTATTGTGATATATTGAAAAAATAACATTTGGTACATCTGTATATAGATGACTTTCTCTGCTTTTTAAATAAAAATGTTATAGTCTATGTAAAAGAAAGAACTGTGCATTAGTAAAATAGACTGCACTCAAAAGGTGCAGAAACTGTCATGCTTTGGGAGTATGGTCACCGTTATCTTACAGGAACAAATAAGACACAGCGATGGGAAGAATCTCTATTCTGCACATATTCAATATGTGCATATTATTGCGTCGCTTCAGCTCAGTTGCTGAAGCAAGCATTGTGTTTGGTTCGTTTGTAACTAACTAACTAACTAACTATGTAACTAACTAACTAACTATGTATGTTTGTATGTATGTCTCCGGACAAGCTAGCGGGCGTACCGATGAACCGATTTTGTTCAAACTTTACACAACTATGAGGTATGAGGCGACACCGAAGTGATTCGATTTTGGGCAATCTGCCAATTAAACTGTGCTCTCTAGACGCCCATTCATGACATTCTTACTGATATTCAATGCAATTAAGTCAACAAGAAAAATCTATATTCCACCAAGCAGCAAATATTGATTATTGGGGTTGAAACTGATATTGATTAGTGTCCTTATTCAAGTAGTACTATTGTATGGCAATCTTTTCCAGTGATATATTGATTCTCATTCATTCTGATGTTTTCTCCCCAAAGTCATTTCTTGATTGTAAAGTATACATTATTTCAGTATATATCTTAATTGCCCATAAGTCAACGTTTTAGCGACGCAGTGTTCTTTGAACACTTTTGATCTAGTATTATTGTTGTTTGTGATGTTTTGCAACAAATCATAAAACTAGATATATTCAAAGAATCATAATCACTGGGTGCACAACCTTGGTTGGCTACTAATGTCCTGAAACCAGGTCCACTCTTGACTGCTGTTTTTAAGTATATCAATAAGTACTGATATTTGCTATCATACATAATTTTCTAAATATTCAAATTAAATTCAGTTCTAAAGAATGATCTTGAGTAAGGAGAGTGAGCAATTTATAATATGTACGCCTGTCCGTTTGATACAAGTCTCTGATGAGTGCAAGAGCATTTTTCTTAGTCAGAGAATGTCGATTGAAACGCACGGAACATAAATGTAAATAAACGAAGTTTCTTGTAATTTTTATATTTGTAACCTGTTTTTATTAGCGGAGCCTGTAACTGCTACATGTCAATCAGGAATGTGGAACCCTCGTCATGTATGTAGAGGTAAATGAATTGAGTAATTTAACTAAAATCTAAATAAGGAATACTTTCAGTTTTACCTTATACATTCTGAATCACACTAGGTAAGTAGAGTATTGTTGAACATCCTTATTAGATCTAAAATTTGTGGCCATGTTTAACTAATGTGCTGACAGCAAGTTCAGAACTATACATTTTCAATCATAACTAAAAATGGTAATGAATATCAAAATAAAAATTATAGAAATGCAATGCTATTTTTTTGCCAGATCTACATCGCAATTTTGATTATTCTGATTGTTCTACATAATAGTGAACACCTACATGAAAATGGCATTTTTCCAGAGTCAGACATTTTGAACAAGTCAAAATTGGGGATTATGTACCATGATTGGAACAGCCAAGATTGTTTATATTTTTGATTTGCATACACATTCATGTATCACCAATTATGTGACTATCCATGTGTATGCAAGTCAAAAATATAAACTTGGTTTTTCCAATCATGGTACCTAATCCCCAATTTTGACTTGTTCAAAATGTCTCACTGTCCCTCTCAGACACTAAAAAAAAATGCCATTTTCATGTATGTGTTCACTATTATGTACCAATCAGAGTAATCAAATTTGCAATGTAGATCCGCCAAAAAAGTAGCGTTTCATTCCTATAATTTTTATTTTGATATTCATTACCATTTTTTAGTTATGATTGAAAATGTATCGTTCTGAACTTGCTGCCAGCACAATAGCATTGATTTCATTAATGTGATCATCAATGATCAAGGAATTATGGATTCACAGGTTTTCATGCCAAGATCGCACCGGACAAACAGCTCAACCTCCATCCCTGGTATCCATCAGAGTACTTTCCCACTTTCGATCCTGTAACTGGCAATAAAACAGCGCTGAAGGAAATACCACTTGCTGCAGAGAGACCAAAGCTAGGTATTTCAAAACTGGTTCTTGGAACAAGTTTTAAAAATTTTGTATTCTGCTTAAAGTAAAATCTTCAGCAATTTGAAAAATGATTTGGAAATAGAAAAAAAAACTGTGAAAACACATTGAATGATTCGCGATTTTGTACTCATAGTTCTGTTATTTAAAAAGATGATATGCTTTGCTTAGGTGAGCCATTTTACTTTAAATCAAATCTAACAATGTTTAGAATATATGTTAAAGGAAAATAACTTGTTATCGCCCTGCAAGTAGTTGAGTAGAATTTGTGTTAAGACAATACATCTGATAATAATTGTTTTAGGCTGGAAACTGGATGAGATGAGTGATGGTTTTACGTTTGTGGGACACCTCATGGTGATGGCAGCAGAATCAACTGGTCCCATATTTTGTTTTCATCCACACTTTGACATTCAATATAGACTTATTTATAAGTGGTCAATTGGCACATGTAAGTTAGTTTTGATTTCATTCTTTAAGTGAGTAGACCTAAGCTACTAAATGATTTATTATAACTTAGAGTCTACATATGTCCAAGATGTAGTGGTAGCGCCACGTCAATTGATGGCAGGCCAATCAAGGAGGTCCCAGTAGGCGAACACGTTTAGAGGTGGTGACTGCGTTATGCTTCTTAAGTGATATGCTGTCCTGTGGGGGAGGCTGTGAACTAGTGGCAGCTATCAGATTCAAAACTGGTTATGGCAAATTTCATGAGCCTTCAGTACTTTATCATCAAGAGGCAGGGTATACTCCACCTATGTTTGTTCGTAGTGCGATGCTTCATGGCTCTGAAACGTAGGCAACAATCTCCAGTACTGTAATCACTTGAGAATAAAAGACAGAGGATGGATTTGCCATATGAAACCCAATGATGATGTCAAATCAGACAGCCTTCTGCAGAAATTAGGCATTGCATTGATTGATAGTGTGATTTGCAGGGGTAGATTAAGGTGGCT
Organism: Streblospio benedicti; assembly: GCA_019095985.1. Classification (NCBI taxonomy): domain Eukaryota; kingdom Metazoa; phylum Annelida; class Polychaeta; order Spionida; family Spionidae; genus Streblospio; species Streblospio benedicti. The sequence goes on along the minus strand of CM032666.1, from coordinate 28,009,072 downwards.
GCGTTATGTAGGGTGCAACTCTTGATGGATCAGTAAAGTGAGAACGGCTATAGATACAGGAGAGACAGGCAAATGAAAACAAAAACAGACATGGGATACAGTCGTGCAGAAAGATCTGTCACATCAGGGTATGTCTCAAACAGATCCAAATCATAGAAAAGTATAGAGGGGACAGTTGAGAAATAGACTGGACAGGCAGGCAAAACTCCCAAATTGAGATATAATCAGGACCTGTCCAATACATTTAGGATTTAATTTGATTGATTGTTCTTCAATACACAATTTCAATTAAAAATAAAATCCTATACACGAAAACACTCTTTCCAAAAATCCATGGTTGTTCTGCTGTATATTTGTAAACTTTTTAGTTTATGAAAATTAAGAATGCTTTAAAAAAAAATCATATCCCTTTTATCACATATTCAATACAGGTCGAACTTATACCTTGTACTTTTGCGTCTCAAAATGTCCTACAGTGTTTACATTTTGTAGGTATTTATGTATCAAGACCGCATACCATTGCTGTGCGATTGTTTGATGGCAACAGGAAAATTGAACACGAAGAAACATTTGCCAACAGGCTAACTCCGAAGAAATTCTGTCGAGTTGGTGTCACCTATGACAAGAGCAAAAATTTGCTTCAAATCAAGGTAGTTTATATCAGAAGTACTTTATACTCTGACACGGATTCTGCACAGGTCGCCAAGTTTCTGCGGAGGCCCCAATTTTGCAATTTCTTGCCTAACAATTAATAATGGAGAATAGAAATTTCAGTAGATGTGATTATTCTTGAAACTTTGTTTCATAATTGTTGGCCACACATGTCTTGTCAATTCTGAATTTATTGTTACATATCATATGGTCTCTAAACAGCATCCAACGCATAATATTTTGTAGCATAGCGAAAAGGTGCTATGCAGGAGACTATTAAGCACATTCTATGATGAAAATCATTAAAGCATAGCTATCCAGTTGCTGCTTATTACCGTATCCTCACGCATTAAAGCCCACGGGCATAGTATTGAAGATGGGCTTAGTGTTCGAATGTAAGCCCATGGGCCATTAAGTGAGAATAAAAATCATTTTCCTTGCCCAAAGATTGATAGTTACGTGCACCATCAACCCCCACAAGTGACCAAAGACACGTGAAAACAACATAATACCGTATTTTCGTGCATTAAAGCGCCGCGCTTATAACTGAAAAATGCAATGTTTTGAAGCGTTTTGATAGTTAAATTTGTTCTTGACATCAATCGCATGCTCTTAAATGCGAGAACCAGGGCGCACCCAAGTTTGAACTCCCTGGCTAGACGGTCTATCGAGTAAACCAAAGAAAGACACCCATTATCACTCGCTTGTTCCTCAAAGCCATTAAATGTGATGATAGGCTTTGATAGCTATCATTTGAGGTGGATTTTCAACAGCAAATCATTTCTTTTATTTTGACGTTATTTATGCCATTCATATTAAGATAGGTAGAGATCCTTAGAGCCCATAAAATGAAAATATAACATGTGAAGTAGTATGCCAGATCAAAGACCGGCAAATTTACATATTGAAAAGAAATCCCGCGATATTAAAGCATTTATTGAACATAGATCGAGTCCATAATGACAAACCGTACTGTTTGCGTTATGAAAAGCTCCTTAAAAAGTGGCGCATGGAAATAAAACGATGATTTAGTATGTAGAATAGCTGTGCCTAGTACGCACTTCTACCATAAACAATATGACTTTCTAAAGTTTAAAAATTTTCCTCTTTTATTAAAAATTTTGTTTCTTCTCAGCGCATGAACTTATTATCAATATAAACGCGCATCCTAAATACAAGCTCAGTACGCTTTAATGCACGGGGATACGGTACAACTAAAGAAATCCTGTACTCATATGCCTACATATACCTTGAACATGCTTTGGGCGACTTTAGAAGCTCCAACACATTTCTCTCCTTTCCATCACTGGTTAAGAATGAACATCGATATAAACCTTCGACGGAAGCTTGAATCAATGTTTGAAGATATACATTTGTGTTAATCTGCATCTAGAATACACCCAAAGTGAGAATTAACAAATAATATATTCTTCAAATCAAATACTTACTGGCAGCATTCTTGTTGCAAACGAAACGCGATTCTCTAGGAGCTTTACACAACGTGACCTCGTTTTAATGCAAAGGAAATGAATAGCGGACTCGGACCTCTAATGTAAATGCTTTCGATATATCTCATGTATCTCTAGTGTGTGAGTATGATTTGTAATAGTTACTTCTGTAGTACAAATATGTATTTTTAAATTAGGTTTGTACATTACATACACGGTAAAACTATGTTTTTGTGCTTGTTTTAAAAAGCTTACTTAGATAGCCTTTCGAACCTTCCCGGTTCTTCTTCAGTCTGCCAACTGCCCATGCGTCACGTGATGGTGGTGTGACGTCATCGGCAGCTGCAGGTAAGATGTTGGTGTAGATGACTGGCAGGTCTGCGGTCCCCACGTTCTTATTGAGGTCAGGCTTGAGGTGCTTAAGTAAGCTTTTTAAAACAAGCACAAAAGCATAGTTTTACCGTGTATATAATGTTATACAACTTGTGCACATGAGTATCCGATATAGGTGTGTACGATGTTACCAAGGTATGAAAATCCTTGACACAATGATGAATACGAAGACAGAATTGCTAGAAGATCTGAAACTAATAATTAACCATTGATGTGTAAAGGAAAATATCGTGCACGCAGTTAAAAATCAGTACTTTCATCATCGCCTGTGTAGGTAGACTAGTACCGTACAGTAACACGTAAGAACCCATTGTTTAAAAACTTTGTGGTTCTATATAGTCAAAATCCAATGCTTATTCATCACTGAAATGGGGGTGGGTGTAGTGTTGGAATATGCAAACCTGGGCTTGTAAGTGTTAACTTTTTCCATTTTCAAAAGGTCCAAAAAGTGCTGTTTTTCGGTTAAATAAGCCCATGGGCTTTAATGCGCAGGAATACGGTAGATAACCTTATCACCAGATTATAGGCATGAATGATCTGTTAGAAAAGAAATTATTTAAAATGCTGTGAGTGTTTGAAAATAATACCGTCTATTCACGTATAAAGGCTGCCTGGCCCAACATCGAATATAGACTTAAGGTTCGGATCTGGGCCCATGGGCCTTTTATTTAATAACTGAACTGAATTTCTTTTTCCTCCAACAAATTTGACTTTATTCTAGTATGCTAATTTCACCGAAATTAGCTTTCCTGGCCGCATATATTGTTTTTTATTGTTTTTTTTGTTCTTGTTGTTTTTCTAATTCACTGTGATTGTTTTTTTTTTATTATTGGACTTGTTTATAATTAATTCATGTACATGGTATGTCGCAAATGCATAAAATTTCCTGTACGGCCATTGGCCCTTTCGGAAATAAAGATTGAAGATTGGAGATATATCATTAGATATGGTTTCTTTTAATTTTGACGCATATTTCTTCTGCAGGTGGATGATGACTTCCGCTTTAAAGTCAACTATGAATGGAATAATTTTCAAGGCTTCATCCCGGGATCTTTACTGATTGGACATAGCTCTAGTAAGTACGCCCATAAGTCTTTACAGTATAGGTCCGGATCCGGATTATCCGAAAAGCCGCTTTTTCCGGATGTCAAATCTTAGCCCCATTTTTAAAGTTGCGTACTCAAACGTCTCTTTTTTCAATCGTGTTAAAAAGCAATCACACGCTTCTCAAAGGTACCGTATGTATAGGCACTAGCTTTGTCACCCAGTTTCTATTCATAATCTAAGATATGTTACCAGTTCTTTTCCGGGTGAGACTGGATCTTGTCTTTGTTTGCTGACCTAAAAACAGGTTCAGAGTTGCCAAATATTCTGAAATTTCGGAATCATTCCAAAATATGAAGTCTATTCTGATCATTCCGATCGTAATTGAGAAATTCCGAAATTCAGGGGAAATGACCAAATATTTTAAAAACTTGTACTTTTTTCCAATACTGATATTTTTGCTCGCATATAGGCGCCGCCGCCATTATTGAATGTACTCGATTGAACCATGCTTTTACCGGTGCGCAAAAATGCACTTGATTTAAATGACGTGTCGTAATTAGATTTAGTCTCGATCACGAAGTCCAGTTTACGCGTGCTGTCATTTATGCGGTAGACAGCCTCGATGATTGAAATAAATGTAGTAATTGCTACGTATTTTTTACGTATTTTTTACGTGTGTACGTGTTACGTTCTATGTAGAACGTTGTTTTGTATTTGTTTTCATTTATAACCTGATGAAGGCAGTACATGCCGAAATTTTTTTAAAATTATTGAAAATTTTAATATTGCATCTCATCTTAATTATAATATTAATTTTTTTTTCTCGATGATTGAGACTACTGCTTGGTGTCGTGAAATGCACAATGCACCTGCACCAACACGACCTGTCAACGATATTTGAAAGTAAAAATAATGAGAATTATAGTGAAAATTAATGAATTTTTGTGCTCTCCAGTAACATAATGTTGCAAAATGAAAGGGACGAGTATTCAAAAAAATACAATGATATCACTGCATAGAAAAAGAGTATGCGTCACGCCTGATATCAGGTGATTTAAGTGTCAAACATAGTGGTGGATACAATATTGTCTTTGTGCATGAGAAATCTAAAGTACACAGTGTACTATGTAACATAGTTAAAACAAAATGGTTCAAATTAAAAAATATCACATACATTTGTCTTTTCCTTCCTTTGAATTTTTTTTCGCGAAAAGTAGGACAACCATCCTCCAAACCTTTGTATTTATTTTTAATCAAATATGTTGAAAGCAATTAATTACACTTTTATGTGCATGTTTATTGTCCATTGACCCTTCTAAACACAGAACAGTGTTATAAAATAGTCTTATTTAAATATAAGTGAAAAATACATCTTAAACGTAAGATTCAGAAATTTTGACCCAAATTCAGAAATTTTGACCTCGGGATTCATAAATTTCAAAATTTGAGGTTGGCAACTCTGCAGGTTTGAATATCAGAAGAATTTTCCGGATAATGGAGCGTTTTGATCGTAAAATAAATGTCATATGAGTAATCTAGACATTTTTCTTGTTAAATACATGTATTAAACTTCACAATCCAATGAAAAATAAGGAAGATACTAATTACTTTTACAACGTTATGACAATCAAAACGTTCGCGTTTCATGAAGGTTCATGTTTGCTGTTGAAAATAGTAAACCTATTGTGAAACTTTAAAGATATTATTGCTAGAGCTCAATAGTATAAATTATTGCAATAATGTGAAATACATGTACAATGGATATTGATTATATACGGAAGATAATGTTACTTGTCATTTATAAGGGCTGAAATAAGCCAAAAACATTGGATACTTGTTTGATACTCGTATTTTCAGCTACCAGAAATAGTTTTGGGTCACCACCATGTTATCCGGACATCTTTTCAATGTCCGAAGACATCCTTATAAGCGGATCTGTACTGTATATTGATATTCATCTGTTTCATCATGTGTGTATTTTCCAAGGTTGCTTGTGTACTAATTTCTTATTTCTGTTATCTATGGCAAGCACATAATCATATTTTTTTTAGTGAATAGCAACATTGGGTAAGATTAGTTCATCTAATATCAGTGTACAAAATTTAGGATAAGTTCTAAACATAACAGTTTTTAACATGTCAACCCCCAAATCTTTATACACAACTTTTGACATTATGCTATATCGCATGATGAAGAAAAATGGAGAAATCTGATTGGCTGAGAAAAATGTGACAATCTGATCTATCTCCCTGTTTCACGTTATCATTTGTATGTTCTCTGTACGCCTGTGTACATCAGTCACTTACTATTCTAAGAATTCACTTACTATTCTAAGAAGCGTGTCATTACAATTTTTGTCAACTGCTTTGTGAATTTGAGTTATATTGAGTAAAAGCACTTCTATCAACATGTCAGTGCAATCTAGATATAGACAAGCAACAAATGATATTAAATAAATTTTGATGTTTGACCAAATTGACATTTTTTGTACTTGGTAATCTGGACATTAGGGGTGTAGGGGGGCAGGCATTGGGAGTTATGGTTATGGTTGGAGATTTTTTTTTCCATATTTTTCCATTAATGACCTCTGTGCCAAGAGTATAGTATAATTATATCTTTTTTATGTGTTTTTTCAACTTAACCCAAAATATGAGGCAATTATGTCATCATTAACGGCTCATTCTGTTTGAGATGGACACTGCTACTACTGAATGAGGTAAATGCGATATAATAAACGGTGCCCGCTGTTGAGGGAGGTACGATGAAATGTCGCCCCTCAGGAACAATGTTACTCGACGCCAAGCGGAGGGCAACATTGTTCCTGAGGGGCGACATTTCGGCGTACCTCCCCCAACAGCGGGCACCATTTATATAATACACGTAGTATACAGTTACATTGAGAGTTTAGAAACTACGTAATGACGCCATTTTCGAATGATAATTTTCATCATTAAGTAGATCTAAATATTTTGCATGTGAGCTGAAAGCAGCCCGAAGCTTGATTTGTTATAACTCATTAACATTGATGAACGATGCTTGCCATAGAAAACAGAGAGAGTAAAATCATTAACATCAGTGATACACTATCACCAGCAGTTAGTTGTGTTACACAGAATCCAACTTCCTGCCAACAGTGTCATAGTGTGGACTATTTTTCATTTCTAGAAGTGCACAGTGCCACAGGTCAGCCCACACAAATGGGTCGTCAAGCTGACTCCTTGCTAGGGCCTGCAGACTATGTGGTCAAGGGTGATGAGGCCAACTACATCCACTATTTTGAAAAGTAAATATCTCTTTCAATTAAATATCTATAGAATTCACTGCCACAAGCTGTCCGGCAATATTGCATAATTTTAACATGTAATCATTTGCTCAATCAGCCAACACGGTCTGGACTGAAAACACTCGGTTCACACCTAATCATTGTTATAACGTCATAAGCATTACGTGTTTGCCTGGTTTGAATAATCCCATGATACTTTGAGTACACTATAGTTTGTTACACACATTGAAGTGGTACTCACAAGGCAGTATACACCAATATAAATGCAACGTAATTAAAATATCCTCCAAATAACTTGCTTTAGTGCAAATCCTTCAACTTGCCATTTCTTAGTAGGTAGAATTTGTGACGTAAACAATGACAGACATCGTACAATTTCATATGAGCTATGTTCCGTATCCCCGCACATTAAAGCCCTTGGGCCTAACATCGAAGATGGGCTTAGTGTTCGAATATAAGCCCATGGGCCATTAAGTAAGAATAAAAATCATCTTCCTTGCCCAATAATTGATAGCTATGTGCACCCTGAACCCCCACAAGTGACCATAGACACGTGAAAATAACATAATACACCTAAAGAAATCACGTACTCGTATGCGTACTCATACTGTGAACATGCTTTGGTCGATATTACAAGCTCCGACACGTTTCACTTCTTTCCATCAATGATTCAGAACGAACATCAATATAAACGTTTGACCGAAGCTTGAATCAATGTTTGAAGATATATATTTGGGGTAATCTGCATCTAGAATACACCCAAAGTGAGAATTAACAAATAATATATTCTTTCAAATCAAATACTTACAGGCAGCGTTCTTGTAAATGAAACGCGATTCTTTAGGAACTTTACACAACGGGACCTGTTTTAATGCATAAGAAATCAAAAGCGGACTCCTACTACTGACTGTTAAATGCTTTTGATATATCTCATGTATCTCTAGTGTGTGAGTATGATTTGTAATGGTGACTTCCGTAGTTCACTTATTTATTAAATTAGGTTTGTACGATGTTACCAAGCTATGAAAATCCCAGGGACAATGATGAATACGAAGACAGCAGGTGGATTGTGGTGTTAATTTTCAATAAAAACAGTGTATATAATATTTTGATAGTGCTGAAGAATTAGATATCATAAGGCACTGAGACAGAGTTATGGTCGGGAATTTCATTCTGAAAGCCAAAACAAATAGGAAATGGATCGTTAATATGTAGAGCAAGTGTTCCAGTTATGGGCAGTTTACGACGTGATCATGATTCTTAGGTAATTTTGTTCATATATAATAGAAATATATGAAATATTTTACCACATTATCAAAATAAATTCAATGGTCAATCATTTCTCGAAACTAGAATACTAGCTTTTTTAAATAAGTGCTATAATTTCTAATTTTTGTTTTGATGATCGTTTCCACCATGTGTCACATTAGGACTAGTTTTGATAAAGTATTTAACTAAATAAAGTTTTTCAAAGAAAATGAGTTTAACTTATTGCAAATACTAAGCCTTATAGCAGCTGCCTTATAGTTAAACTTCATTAAAATGTCCACAATATAACTTGTCGACCTGTCGCGGTCACTCATTGATGGCACACCACAGCAGTGGAAGCATGATTATCAAAAATAGTGCCCTACCGCCACGCAATAAAACCTTATCACTTGTAAGATGTATGAATATATTTGGTATTAATGAATTCTATAAATAGTCAAAAATACGTTTGAATAATAGTTTTGTCTTGTGAACGCGTTATTCTGAGTTCAAATCACCAGCAAACCCATATGGCAAATGCTAATCTTGTCATCATCAGCGCCGGTATTATGAATCTCCCACGATGCAGACGCCTAATGAAGACGGCTTTCTTTGAATCACTCAAATTTTGACTGATAAAACAGGGTGCACCTTGCTTGTGCGGTTTTACAAGAAATCGCTAGCAGAACTTTCAATTTTTTTTTAGAAAATCTTGTATTCTTTTATGTTGCATGCCGATGACAAGGTAGGCAATTAGCAGCCTACTCATCAAATGTGGACCTCGGATAACTAGAAATTCTTATGAAATGATTCACATGTCCAATCATGCGCCGCAAAGATGAAAGATTGGTGGCTGACACTCCCTATACTATCTAGATTTTTGAAGGTGTTTGTGAAACAAGATAGTGTAAGTAAGCATGTATTATTATAGGAATATGATGGTTTATGATTTCGGTTTATAGACTAAACCAAATGTTGCTACGATTAGCATAAGTTGTGTTACTACGCAGTTTAAAATCTGATAGCTATCTGTCAATTTTTAACTGGCAATTGCTTCAAACATTAGTTTAGATAATTTTTTAGCATAAAAATGCCGTAATATGACCCCTAATGTCTGAAATAAGAAACTAGAGGCAATTTTATACACATATACACATTGGCATGTCGAAATATTCATTGCTTTAGGCTCAGGAATAATTCTTATCCAATACGAAAATCTGTCAAAGCGGTAAACATCGAAAACATTTTTATTGTTAGAAATAATTTTCTGATCCTGGCTTAGAGTATCAATACACGTTATACTATGGTATGCTAGCGTCCAGGGGGTGAAAATTATACATTAATACGTGCTCCATTAAGCTTTTGATGCAAATATGTGCTAAGTGTTTTTTTAACTTATTCTCTGGTTATGGTTATTACGAGTAAACAATAATGGATGAAAGTTATATGCCTAAAGTTTTAAGATATGGTTATTGATAAAACACAATAATTTCAGACGAAGCGTTTGGTATGGAAATCGTTGCTCGCAGACTAAGCTTGATACTGATCCCTGGTGGATAGTAGATATGGGTGAGAGTAGGTATGTCCAGTTGGTGAAGATCTACCCTCGTACTGAACATGGACAACGTAAGTGTTTACATTTTGACTTGTTCATCACAATTGATAACTTAATAAGATACTAACTCTTTCTCCTTAAAATTCCTTAGATTGTAACCACGGTAATACTTAGACATTATCTATCACTCAAATCTTATCACGAAAAAGAAGTTCAATAGTGACATGTACATCATTGCAGTGTTGGAGAATCATAGCAGAAAGTTACCCTAAAAATATAGATGTAGATCGGTCTGCAGAGGCCTCCTCCTGTAAATTCACAATATTGAATGATGGATATGATTTAGTACCCCAAGTTTCAATGAGACCCATGGTATTCTTCACTTCCAAGTTGCGCAAAAAAGCCGCGTACTTGTCTTTTTATTTACTTTTGAGACACAAAAGTTCATGGATACTTCCAGTATGTATTATAAGGCCATGTACAATAGCATTTATTGCGGTTTCTTACAAAATGTGTATTGCACATCACAAAGGTGGCTGTTACCGTGATAAACGTTGGAAAATTAAGTAAATACATCTATTTGAGGCGTGCTTTCTTCACATTCAAGAAGTTCTCAAGTTTGGTCCATTCACGGGTCGTCTGCAATTTTGACTAAGACCGCTCTTTTGCCCATAACTTCGTCAATTTTCATGCTAACTAAAATCCGATTGCAGAGTCACAATCCTTACTCAAAATCCTTTCAGATAAGTACAGTAAGTGTCCACGCATGGCATACAATAAATGATACTTGAAAATGACCTTTAAATATTTGAAGTTGTGTTAGTCTAGAATAACCTGCAGGGCTCTACGTTAAGGATTGTCCCGTTGTCCTGGACAACCATTTTTGAAATCAGGACAACCAAAAGTTGGATGGTGGTTGTCCTGTGGGACAACCAATTTAAAATTTCAAAATATAAGTAATGCAAGATGTGCATTTCAAACCCTGTATTACCTAAATTGACCCGAGAATTATTTTCATTCCCCAACATATCAAGTAATATTTGCATTTTCATGTCTTTCCAAAATTATCTGTGACATTCTACGTAGTTTCAAAAACTTTCAGCACTCGTATGGTATGGTTTTCTGACAAAAATTCAATAAAATACTTAAATTTTCATTCCTATAAATATTATAGGGATTTTTGTTTCAAGGTTGGAGGAGTTTCAAAATAAATTGTGGGAAAATATTACAACATAACTTGAGCATTTTAGATGACGAAATTTTGAACCGTACAATAGACATGAGGATAAAAATCGACTCGCATATTTAATGAGTGCGATGCAATTTTTTATTTTAACATTATGATTGATATGATAATAAAATAAGCTATATAATTTAAGACGCTATGGCTGTATAGCATAAAAAGAGCGCAAAAATAAAGACAACCTCATGGTAAGTTAGGACAAGCAAAAATTGGATGCTGGTTGTCCTGTGGGCAATCTCTCGCCAGAGTTAACCCCCTTAGTGCCGGGGCGCATATATGTGCCTCAGATTTTACGTGCCTTTAGTGCCGAGGCGCATATATGCGCCTCAGATTTCAGAAAAAACAGTTTGAGTTTGTTTGCCATTTTCGTATATAAACACTCGTGGTTCTAGTCTCAAATTCCGGTATGTCAACAACAACAACCTTACCTTGACATTTCGAAGCATTTCTAGAAGTAAATAAGCAGCATAGTGTTAATATTTTAATTATATTAGTGTGAACGAATATTTACCCACCAAACACGCATTATCTGCTGCAATTTTGAGCCGCGAAATACTCTTATTTGTGTTCGCAAAAAACCATAGCTTGTCGTATATGGTTTGAATCGTACGTGAAGCCTGCTATTCATCGAGACCTTAAACAAATGTGAAACTAGACTCATCAAGGTCATATCCAGATATATATTTTGAGCCTTAATCAAAATGAATAGCGGTATTCTTAGGTTCAAGCGCCACAAAACACGTTGACACCCCAAATTAGCCTTTATCAAGAGCGCTCCTACGATTCTATGCCAGCGACGCGCGCTGCACAAGGCTGCTTTTCAGGAAATACCGGCTTTTGGTAAGAGTGACAAAGTTGAACATTTTGAAGAAGAATTATCATATTATTCGTCACCCACGCTCCATCTTATTGTATCTTGGATACCGAATCACAAATAAACCGTTTGGCAAACTACCCAATTAGTGTGGACGTTGGAAATCTTCTATTTCTATCAAAACGGACGATGTTTTTGTCGGGTGATCGAGTGGTGGCACTGGTGCCTGTCAAAACTTCAAGGCAATGAAGAAATAAAAAGTTGAACACGTCTTTGGACCGTAATATTGTAAGTAAAAATATATTATTATGAAATAGGGATGGTTTATGGTGTTTTTTGTGTCTATCCTGGATAAACACTCGCTGCACTTAAAATTTCTACTGCTACTACGACATTTAAAATCAACCACGCAAGCTGTCAAATGAATGGACGATTACTCGAAATTGTCAAAATTTAACTTTATGCTGTATGTATCTTTATTTATAATGGTAAAAATAAGAAACTAGACCGTCTCCTGAATGTGTACTGTAAATGTGAAAATGTTCTGATGAAAAACGTAAGAGCTACATAGGATCATATTTCAACTATGACAACTGAAGCCCCCCACTGTGAATAACACGTCACGAAAAATGCGTGTCTGGCACTGAGGAGGAGTATAGTGAATTTACGGCTGGCGTCAAGAGGGTTAACATAGAGCCCTGAACCTGGAACTCACAATGACAATTTCGATAGTGGTGTCACAGGAATATTTTTAGCACATTTTCTTTCTTGAAAGTGGTGAATTGCGTTTTGCATCAAACTTTATTTTATATATGATTTTTGGGTCAAAATGATTAAATAAATGTGTGCCTGGTGGTAAAGTTAGAATTCAATGTTTGAACTCAAATCTAGTCTTATCATGGAATTTGATTTTAAAATTTCTGTGATACCACCCAGCTCACTCTGCAGATATGATCATATCTATTAAAAAAATAGTTGAAACGCCAATTCTTGTCTGGATATTCAGGATAGATAAACCGTCCATGACAGTAATAGCATGTTTTTTTTTCTTATTTCAGCATTTGAGTTGTTTAACACCAGTGTTCACGTTTTGGAAGAATATACGCCTCCAGATGCACCAACTGTAAGCAATGATACACTGTGTGGCTCAACTCATGGCCAAATACAGCCGCATGATTACTTTGTAGCCGTCTATTGTGACATCATATCGTGGGACAAATACGGTCGCTTGTTTGGCCGCTACTTAGCAATTGTAGCTTCGGGCGCAAACAGAATTCTCAGTTTGTGTCACGTGCAGGTGCAAGGAAGAGGTGAGTACACTCTGCCAGAAATATTCAACTACAGTAGGACCCGTTTATCGTGACCTATGACAACTTGAATTTATGGATAACTTACCACATACTTAGCACATACCATATCCCCGTGTATTAAAGCACATGTGCTTATAACCAAAAAGTGACTTTTTGGGCTCTTTGGACGAGGTAAGAAGTTTTCTCACATGTGCACATGCACCTGTGCTAAACTTTGAAACCTAAGCAGTAAGCACACCCTGTATCACCAATGACTAAAAATTTACCAAGAGAGGTTGGTAGATCTGTACCAAGTTAACCATGAGTTCTTATGTGTTACTGTATGGTACTAGTCTACATACACAAATGAAAGTACTGACTTTTGACAGCATGCACAATGTTTACCTTTTGTCATTAATGGTAATTATTAGTTTCATATCTTTCTAGCAATGCTGTCTTCTTATTCATCATTGTCACAAAGATTTTCATAGCTTGGTTTGTACAAACCTAATTTGATAAATATTTTAACTTCGGAAGTTCGCCATTACCAATCATACTGATTACCAATCATACTCACATACTAGAGATATACTAAAAGCATTTAACAGTCGAGGTCCGAGTCCGTTTGGCAAAGTGGTGGTAATCCCAAGTATTTGAACCCCTGTGACGACTTTGGCGTCTTTATGACACGTCTTTTATGACATCACACTGCTCCACATGATGCTGTCATGGCTGCCGCTGTCTGCTATTTTTATTATAAAACCGCTAATTCGCAACCATCAGGGCCATTTTAACAATGAAAAACACCTTGGTGCACAACTACACAGTACCATGAACGATCTCCTGTAGTCAGATGGCGTCCAGCTAGTCAGGTTAAAGAGGAGATAGCAGAACAAAGTCCAAAAGTTAGCGGCTCACCCAAGCTATGTTTGATGCTTCAGGCAGTGTTTGAACACTTTTTTTAACCTTGATATTTTTGTAGTGCAATGTTTTTGGCATTATCTTTTACTGAAAGCCAGAAAAACCTCTTAGGTTGGACATATAAATGAGGTTTGGGCAGAAACCGGAAACAAACAATATTTTGGTTGGCCTTAATATAAATGACTACATGAAATTATTTCGTTTCAAGTGGCTACTTGAACCCCCAAAATAGTGGACAGAGGTGACAGCTTTCAATATCACGGTGTTCAATCAATATCCAGTTAACCCATTATCTCCCGGTGGTACATATATGTATGCGTTATAAGCAGAGTTATCAAGATCTTTTGTGCGGAAAATGTTTACTGTTGAAATCAGCGGTTTGGATTTTCCACTGTAAACAGGCTAACAATCATTTCTGAGCACAATTTTTGTCGTCAGTGCGCTATAGGGATACTTCTGGCACATACTGTTGCGATTTATTTCCACTCACATGGGCTAGTTTCTGCTGTTAAGTCTGCAATAGTTGAAGACCCTCGTTCTACATAGCTGTCCACTGTCCGAAAATGATTGATATTTTGCCTTATATTGCTTTGTCAAGCCCTATGTTGGGTCAGACATGTAGCTTATACTTGACTGAAAACTATCTTATGCATTGCATCTATGTTATTAACTTCTATATTGTGTAAAGTCTCCAAATCTACAGAAATGTACAATCAACAGTTTTCGTGAGGAGTTGAAAATCATGAAACAAGAGCTTGTGCGGACTTGCATATTGTACTATCAAGAGTGTATGATGTTTTAGTCTGCGAAATGTTATGGCTTAATGCTTTGTGTTAATTCTAGTTTTCTTCTACGTATACCAATTAATAAACGCAGTGTTGCATCTGTATTTGAAGAGGGGACGTTATGGTTTCTTTATTCAGTATGCCAGTATCTTTAGTATGTATGTTTGAAATGCAGGCTGTAGCTGCTCTTTCAAACAGTGACCACATCAATTCTAAACGTCTTCAGTTTGAAGTTTTGAAAGTTTTTGAGTGACTTACTTGATGTCTGCAGAAAACCTGGTCTTCCTAGTTCAAAGATGTACACAAGATTGTGCATGATTGTACACCATTTTGCTGTTTCTGATCAGGACCACCCACCTTGACCTGTTGATATGAGGGTAAATGTGGTGGGGGTTCAAACTGACTTAAACACAACATAATTTCTCATGAACTTTGATTGTCAACAGTTTGAGCAAAGCATGAGAATATAAATGGTCATTGTACATTATTTTCATTTACGTAAATTTTACTTCCAGCTCCTAACATTATAATTACTCCTTATTCCCATACGCATTCTTCTACACAATCTCCTGTTGCTCCTATTAATTAAAACATTCCTCTTACACTCCTAGCATTCCTTTTTTCTTTTTTTTTTCCTTTTTTTCTTTTTTTTTGGGGGGGTGGGGTGGTGTGCTGTGACAATTTAACACTTAACCCTCTTCACACATAGCTCTCCTGGGCACATACATAAATCCACACCTGAAATCTTATAATAGTATCCCAATAAGATCAATATGATGTGGAGGGGGACCAATGAGACTGGGGACCAATGAGACGGGGGGACCAATGAGATGGGGGATCAATGAGAAGGGGGACTATAGAGCTGATCCCAGGAGACCAAGTAGCAATTCATCACATGTATCAATCCACCTCCACCAATCAGACAGATAGACATCAACTTGGACGATGTCAAGATCCTGGATAGTGAGGCCAACACCTTTGAATGGAAGATCTATGAGGCAGTATACATCTGTCGCCTCAAACCGCACCTCAAGGTGGGTAGTCTATACAACAACATCCTCCCGATGACCATACACCATAATCTTGTGGAAAATAGGCGGACGTACACATTGATTTATTGAATTTCTACATTTAAATGTTACATGGATCGCGTAATACTTCATACACTGTCACTGACTGGAGTGGACAATACACCTTAACAGATTTTCAATAAACAGCCTTGATTAAAATGCTCTGATTCATACGTGTACATTCGCAGTTACAAAGCATATGATGGAGGATGTGTTAGCCACGTTGCAGGTAAATAAGACTCTCTTCCCTGTTAATGAAGGGGAAATTGCCGTATTTTGACACAATATTTATGTGCTTAAAGTCTATCAATTGTCCTATTTGTGAAACAGAACTAATTATACACTTGTCCACAACATACTAGATGGAGATGAGATTTTAATAGTAAAGATATACAAGCACTTTAGTTTGACCATGCTGTTGTATTATTTTCCAATGTGCTGTTTCAAGAAGGTCCTCAGTGAGAGTAATGTCCAGATACAACATACCTGTGTAATATTTCTGTAAAAAAGACAATGTAACTGGTAAGGTAAAATTAGATTTTCTCATATTTGAATAAAACAACAAAAAGCAAAAATGTAATTAAAGTCAGTAATCGTTTTTGTCAACGGATTGCCCCAAATGCAACTATTTTTACTTCACTTTTCAAAAAGTTTCTGGGAGGGAATACCCCCCAGCCCCCCTGATAAGTTTCGTCCCTACGGCACTCGCTGTAGTGCATTAGGTATGTTTTTGTTTTTTTTTTTATTTTGCATAAAATATCAGCAAAATCCTGCCTACGCCATACACAACATACAAAGCAAAATGATATCATGCATTCTTGTAAACAATATGCTCTATTACTGTCTCTATCGGCTTTTATCATCTGTGCACTAAAGCATCCAAAGATCTTTAAAACCAATATGTTCAACCTACATATCCGAAAGATGAAACATAATCAAAATACCTTACATCTATTCAATTGACTCATGAAAACTGGTTTGTAGCACAAAAACTGCTTATCACAGCGTACCACGACTTTTGTAATTTTGGCCAGTTATGTGGTTTTAAAAAGCATGGGATAAGTGTAATCTGTTTTGTATAAAGTTTGAGATACATTCTCATTCATATTTTGCCTGAATTACGTCTTTACAGCCACAATATTCGTCGTTTTCTATCAGATGACTTCAATTTTGAAGGTGGGTGGTCATGTATCGCAGACTTAGCAGCAGAAACCAGTATGTGCCAGAAGTATTCTTATAGTGCATGGACGGCAAAAATTGTACTCAGAAATTATTTTTAGCCCGTTTACATCATAAATATATCCTCAAAACCTAGAGTTTCTGGGGGTTCTATCTTGGATTGGACAGCTCCAATACCCCCAGCAAGGATTTTCCTCTTTCATTTCATCCTAATCACATTCCCAAAATTAAATTAAATCTAAACAAGTTAAAATTTTCAACCATAGATTTAAATTTGTGTCATTTCATAAGACGAGAAAAAAGGGTAAATAATCATTTTTGGCCTTGGAATACTGATTCGGGGCATTAGGAACACAGAAATCAACAAAAGGAGGGTGGCCATCCTTGCTTTGGTCAGTTATAGACCTAGAAATGATTTGCGATGAAAAATAGACATGTAGATGCATTAAAGTAAATTATTCTGGAAATGAGATATATCACCAATTTTGAGAGTTATTGCAAGATGTTTTAATGCTGACACTAATCGCAGCTACATCTTCAGCATAACAGCTGTAGTCGTTTTGTGATGGAGAATCTGTGACAGATTAATAAATGTGGGGGCTGAAAGCTGCAGCTAAGGGCCCCCAGACTTTGACAAAAAAGGGGCTCCTAGTAAATATTTTTGGAGCGCAACAAATGTTGTCAGAATTTTACATGCGCCAAATCAGATCTTGTAATTTCTCCTGAAAAATGCACATACACACATTTAATGGTATCTTGAGTAGGAACAAAGGTCCCGATTTGCGACAGAATATTGCGACTCGAGACAAAAGCCGACTAAACCCTGATCAGGCACTGTGGAGAATGACCTGTTTGTATGAGGGGACAACTGACTTTTCTGTTGTTGAAACCAGTACCAATTGCAACAGTGTACATTTCCTCTTGCCTGAACTTTTTTCATATTGATTATGCCTCTGATTGTGATTTGATACCTGTATTTTCATTTCCACATCCAGGACATAAGATTTGCCCTCGTCCTCCAGAACCTCTGATACACTGCAGTTCGGTAGTGAAAACAAAAGAAGAATGCAATGACGTTGGTTGCTGCTATGATGATTCTACAGGCAATTGTTATCGGCCAGGTATGAAATTTAGCTCTCTGTTCAAATTGATGGATAAACTTGTTTTTAATACAGAATTTATAATATTGATGTTTGTGATAAACCAAAAATGTGGATTAATGTATGTCACTGTGTGAAGATCTGAGGATATTTGTACAAACACCTTAGTTCGTGAGTAATTCCTAGAAGTTTTATATAATGGGCACTGATAACATGAAAGCTAAGAATTTTTTAATAGTGTTGTGTCTGCAGCTCAGCTGCTGAAGCATTGTGTTTCATTCGTTTGTAAATGTATGTATGTATGTATGTACATGTATGTTCATGTACCGGTATGTACATGTATGTTTGTCTCCCGGACAAGCTAGACGGTGTACTGATGAACTGATTTTGTTCTAACTTTGCACAACTATGAGTTTTGAGGCAACACCAAAGTGATTTGATTTTGGGCAATCTGCCAATTAAACTTTGCTTTCCACAGGGCAATTATGGTCCATTTGTGCATGCCTGTCAACACTCTATATTCCTATTAATCAGCGCTTGGTACAGGTACGGAAACCGAAACGTGCACCCACTGATTAAAGACGCAGCAGCTGGCCAGTACCTTCGTGCTGAAGGCTGCCCTTACAGTCGCTTACTTTAATGAGTCTTAGTATCGGAGTTAACTTCCTCCTAGCCTTTGGCTATCCCTAGCCATACCTGCAAGGCAGCAGGCGGTTGGGATGGTAAGTACCACTGGTGCCCCAACCTGCTCTGAGATCCCACACAGTTTAGCCTGGGGCCTCAAAGTGCCCAGTTTCCATGGTGTGCCACGAGGAGGCACTGCGTGAGTCTCGCTGCATAGAGCTGTAAGTGCACCAGGGAAGGGGTTACACACTCGGCCTGCCTGTTCACCCCAAGGGGCTAGGTGGCGGTTGTAGCTGGCAGCGAGAAGGCATGCAAGCCTAAAGCTAAACTACAAGCTAAACTACACTACAACACTAAAGTCTAATACAACCTGCACTCTTGCGAGCACCACACCACTCCATTGCTGTTTACATTCGTTTTTTCTGTCATACTCCATGATGCCTTCAAGGACTGCGACAAAGGGGTGATGATCAAGTTCAGAAGTGATGGGAGCATATTCAATCTAAGGCGTCTTCAGGCCCATACCAAAACATCCTCAATGCTGATCCGAGACCTTCTGTAAGCCGATGATTGTGCCCCTAGTTGCACATTCATTTGAGGATGCCCAGCACATCGTGGACCAATTTTCAAGAGCCTGTCGCAGGTACGGCCTGACCATCAGCATCAAGAAGATGGAAGTTCTACACCAGCCAAAACCAGGGCAACCTCCAAGCACAGAACACATCAACATAAAAGGAGAGGAGCTGAAATGTGTAGAGCAATTCCGCTATCTTGGAGGTATCCTTGCACAGAATGCCGAGATTGATGATGAAATCACAGCACGCATTAGCAAGGCCAGTTCGTCTTATGGTCAGTTACAGCAGAGTCTATTTTAGGACGCGAAATAGCGTAATTCTCGCATAAATAACACACTGATTCGCATTTTTCAAACACCTGTGGGTACAGATGATCGCACTTTATTAACCTAGTTCGAAAATTTTAATGAGCAGTGCAAATCAGCGTAATAATCCAACAAAAATGATCCTCGATTGAAACTAGATAATGCATCGTCGTCGCCATTTACTTACGAAGTAAAAAACGAGTCGAACAATGCAGACATATCATAAACGCACACACTGCCTTTAACAGCAGCTGTGAGCTGCTGGCTGGCTGCCAGTTATTTATAGTACAGGTGCTGCATTGAAGCGTGCTGCTTTTTGTGTCTGCCTGAGAATCAATATTGCTCATAAACAGTATTACGCAACATGATTAAGTAAACGGCGCCGGGAAATATTTGCTTTTGATTAGACAGATATCATAATAAAATGGAAAGTGTGAACCCTTGTATACTAGCAATCTGATACTAAGTCTTGTAAATATCAAAACAATAAATGTAGTATTGAAAATATCTATTGTGTTCAAAATCTTATAGAATGTTAAACAACAATATTATTGATACATTTGATATAAACACAAAACACTCAATATTTTTGTCAATTTAGAAGTTAGGTTGTTATAATTGAATTATATTTACATGTAAAAAATATCCTTTTTGCACCCTTTTTGCACCCATGAAATAATCCCCAGAATGGCCCAAATGCTCTAAAAACAACTTCTAATTTTCAAAATTTTCTGGGGGGGCATGCCCCCAGACCCCCCTAGCATGGCGGGGAACCGTTGGTCCCCGCTTGGACACTGTACCCACTTTTTTCAAGTATATGAGAACAAAGTCTCACTTTTGTTTTTTTCTAAAATAGACCCAGCACAGGCTATGGTTCATGGCATACAAGTATCCAGGTGAGAACCGTGGTTTTGAGTACACTCCTTTTATGGCTGTGAGACATGGACTCAATTTCACATATCAGGAAAAACATCACAAGGAGGACAGTGGAAAAGATACAAGGATGTGCTTCATGCAACCCTAAAAAGCTACGACATTGCCCCTCAATCCTTTGAGACCACTGCCATGGACCGCACACTCTTGCGTATTAGATGCAGTGAGGGTTGCAGACTGTTTGAGGAAGAAAGAACTGCAAGATTAACTGAAAGACGAACGCTCCGCCATGCTGCTGATTCAAGTGCTCCACAAGTTGGAGGCTCACCATTTGTCTGTGGAGACTCATTCGGCCTGCGCTTCACGCATTGGCCTGATCAGTCATCGCAGACACAAACATTAGACACATAGGCGCAGGAAACAAGACATTCATCAGACCGATGAGTCAATCCATCATCATGGTCCATTTACAACATTCTGATTACTATTGAATGCACAATTACAGACCAATATTCTATCAGCTGCAAAATAGTCTACTTGGTGCTGTTTGATATTGCTATAAGGCTCAATTATAGCATGACGAAGCCAATCTATAGACAGTGGTATATTATTTGTGATTGTTATTGTGATTAAATATCCTATAGCTATATTAATAATAATAACTAGCTTATACCCGTGGGGTCAAAGAGGCATGCTGAGAATCACATTGAATCACTCCAGTTACATGATCGTATAAATTGCTCCCAAATAAATCATGGTGATATCGATTGACTTGGCATCTAAAACTAAAATCTAAAGGAGGAAAAGTTAATTTCTATGTAAAAGGGAACACAATGCCCTCCATGGACATAGAAAAAATACATATTTGGTGAGTGTAAAAATATGATGTTTTACACCATTTTATCTTCAAGCACCCTTGTCTTGACAACACTTGCCCACGTCCTGACAGAACCACCACTCATCCTGAAAGCACTGACAGCATCCCCATATGCACAACATCAAGATCAAGGCAAGGAGTCATTCATTGAAAGGCAGTGTTTTTGACTATGTAAACATGGCAAGGTGACCATCCTCTGTAATAGCCAGTGAAAATCAAAGGCATTGTGATTTTTTCCCTAACATTGGCTATAAGTATTCTAAGATAGAGAGTACAAACGACAAACACATAAATAATGTTAACACACTAACTACACAGAAAATATAAGCATCAAATATGATTCATTGGCAGAGGTTTTTGGAACCATATAACAACAGTGATGATGAAAAGAAAGTCAAGACACCAACCATCCAAAAATAAAGGCCACTCTGCAATGTCCGCATTTTGACACCACCAAATTCCTGATAGTACCTGCCAGCATACCTCATCCCCAGACCACCAATTAACAACAAATACATATTACGTAGTTTATTCGGGTATTCACCACTGGTCTACACCATCCACTCCCACCCATCGTCCTAATAGCACCAACCCTTGTGCTAAAAAAGCTCAGCCCCAAATCTGACACTGATCGCCAAGTCCTGATAGCAAGCTTCCCATCACACACCGGTACTAACATTACCAACCTCTCATGCTGCTTGAAGCCACATACACATTGGCATAGCCCAGATACAAACACATTTTGATACTTACACACTACACATATATAGTCATTTTAATACTTAGGTTCTGTCAATTACGTTCAAACATAATAGTAATAAATTATATTAATCTTGCAAGCATCCATACTCCCGCTTACTATAGCGTGACTACAGGAACAGTCACTCCATGTACATGTGTGTACAATTAGGTCTCAGCCAAGTCATTTTAGTCACAGCTAAGGTAGGAAAAGTTAGTGTTTATGTATAATGCCTTCATGGACATAGGAAGGGGATATATTGAAAAAGTGTATTAAATGAGTACAGCACTCTTTTTCTCCAGCACCCATCCTTGTGCAAATTGTGGGCATAGGTGATACTTTGTGACGTTGGATCTTACCACTTTTGTTAGTTAGTACATACAAATAAATAATAAATAATATTGGCTCACTTCATTGTACTGACAACTTAGCACCTTCCAAGTATGAAGTATGATATGGAGAAAGAATGTTTTGGAACAACTTTTAAGACTGAAGGTAAATTGAGATAGGGAAATTCTTATACCACAATATAGAATCTTTTGCAATGAGCGAGAAGTCAAGCTATGGATTTCTGAGCTTGGATGTAGTATACTTGGCCCTGACGGAGATCTACCTGCATTAACTCCAACTTGAAGCTTGTATAAGTATATCTCAAGTAAGTCATTGATCACTGAAAATGCACTTGGCATCTAATATGCAAAAGCTATGGGATGAAAAATTAGTGTCTATGGCAATGGGAACATAATGCTCTCCATGGCACAGATATTCTCACACACCTCAGTAGAACATCCCTATAAAGACTGCCCAAGGACTGGCATCATGTGGTTTATTATAGGGGTGGTCTCTTCAGGGACGTTTGCAATAGTCTTTTTTATGAAGACTTGGGTCTGTTATATATCATCTTATAATAGAGGTGGTGTATTTATAGAGGTGGTCTTGATTGAAGGTTCTAATGTACACATGACCCAATTGGCAAAGTGGTGGTAATCCCTAGTATTTGAACCCATGTGATGCCTTTATGACATCACACTTCCCCACATGGTGCTGTCATGGCTGCAGCTGTCTGCTATATTTGTTATAAAACCGCTAATTAACAACTACCAGAGCCATTTTGTCGATGATAAACATATTAGTGCAAAACTTCACAGTACCATGAACGATCTCCTGTAGTCAGATGGCATCCAGCTAGTCAGGTTAAAGAGGAGATAGCCGAACAAAGTCCAAAAATTACCAAATTAATAATGATTAGTAATTTTAATGTCTTTTGATGTCTATTTACTTAATTCATACAGGAGTCACTGAGGATATGCTAAGGTGATTAAATGAGTTTTAAGATCAGTCTTGAATTGTTCGAGGTCACTCGAGCTACGCAGCCATTCTGGTAGTACATTCCAGAGTCGGGGAGCAGCAGATGCAAACGATCTTTCCCCAAATGTTTTAAGGTTGACTTTGTGGGGGCGGAGGGTAGAGAGGTTGCTTCAACGTAGATTTATATATGTTTCTATTAGACAGGATTTTCGAGATTTTTGTTTTTTGGTGGAAATCGTATTGAATTACACGTCAGGACCGAAAATTTGGCAGTTCTTTAATTTTACAACATTTAATCTTTATCATCACTAAGAAATAAATATAGTAATGTCGTTGTTGTGATATATGTATTTTATTCTGCATTTGTTCGTGGCCAATTCTAACTTCATAGGAGAAAATGAGACCGTGATTGCATACTTTAAACGCTGTATTTTCACTAGTAATAAAGCAACATACTGCGTTTTACCCGGAAATCAGGGTACACCAGCAGAATAAAGTTCAACTACATCAAAAAATCAAAATATATTGTTACCTGCACCTGCCGGTTGCACTTAAAAGGTTCCATTATTCAAAGTATTGATGGTGATTCTTATTATCACACTTTGAGACCATAATATTGTAAATATTTTAAGAAATCTATCGATTACTCCCCAGATCAAGACGACAAAATTGCTCTTTATTATCGCCCTACCTGTCTGCTAACATATCGTTTATCGAAAGGGCTATGTTAACAATATGCAACAACGATGCCGGCTTGATTAAGGATGATTCTCTGAAAACTGCATACATATGCATAAATTATGATAATGAGCCATTGATTAGCGTCGTCAGTCGAATGAAACGTTAAATATTATTGGTAGTTGCGCCATCTGTTAGCCAATGAGATGGCGCAATAAATTAGCGTCGTCAGTCGAATGAAACGTTAAATATTATTGGTAGTTGCGCCATCTGTTAGCCAATGAGATGGCGCAATAATTAGTTTGTTCGATGTCAGAAATACGTCATCATTTCTCGTGTGTGAGCGTGATTTATGATGACGAAATAAACATAGATATGGCGGATGTGACAAATTTTATTAGGTATTTTTTACATATTTCTTAAATTACATCGTTATTTAAACGTGTTAGTGTTTAATCGTGTCGGATAAATTTTATTCGCTCGATTAGGTGGCAATAGCATTCTTTTTACAAGCCGTTTTTTTCTGCGATAATCGTGTTTTTTTACATGTCATGTGCTGTGCCAAGTCAATCTCTAATGAAATTGTCGGACCATTCAGGGTGACAGGGTGGTGTAGTAGGGTTCTAGGGCAGGACATGAACTTTTTTCACAATGTTTGGAGGGAGGCTATCAATTTTTCACACACTTTTTAAAGGGGGGTGCGGGCTATCCCCCCAAATTTTTGAAAATGTGATGCATTTTTCTGCAATCTAGTGAATAAATTACAGCAAAATTAACAGGGCATAATCACCTTGAAACATCTAGTTAGTGGGATTCCTGTTATTGTATCATTCTGTCAAACCCATCTTCTAAATCTTATTAGACCTATCCCAAAATATTGTTGTCCTCATGATTCTTATTGGACATTGAACTATTTTAGGTCTTTGTCTTTCAAGTTCTTAATTTGCCGTAGGCACCGCAGGGGAGGGTGCGGGATCGGGGACACCCACCTTCTGTGTGGGGGCCAGGGGTGCCCCCAGAATTTTTTTTTTGTAAATGTGATGCATTTTTCTGCACTCTGCTAGTGATTAATAAATTACAGCAAAATAAAGAACTTGACAGACCAAAATAGTTCGGGGGGCTAGGACAATTGTTCTGTCTGTCTGCACGCTTTCTAAAAGTGATATCATGTGTAAAGTGAACAATTGATAGTTTAGGCGGCTTGTAAACATTGATTATTGTCATATTCACATTTGGGATTTTAATGCCAATGCACTTCATATCTTTTGCTTTTGTTATTTGGGATTTTAATGCCAATACACTTCATATCTTTTGCTTTTTGTTTCTAGTATTTCATAGTTTATATCTTGAAGGATAAACATACATACTCCTCACTTGGCATTATTTTTTATTTCTTGTGGTCGTCTGGATTCTGGGCTATTGGATTCTGTTCTACTTTGTACAGTATAGGTCCGAATAACAATTTTGACTATTATTTTAATTAGATAATTTTAAAGTTATGTCATCTAGTGTACATAAAGTTAAATAAATTATTGACATGTAAATTGGTTCATTAGTTTATCTTACTTTTATGTATATTGTTAACAGAAATTAATAATTTTAATGATACAAATTCTCAAAGAGTAAAAATTCATTCAAATACTAAACTACTTACATGAAAGAAATTAATTAAGATTTACATTTTTTCTTATTTAATTATTCATATCAAGGACAAATATGTCACAAATTATAAAACAACAAAGAATCGTTCTCTGTGTATATATTAAATTTTAAAAACCGAAACACTCAACTGAATTGAAATAAATACAAAAACTTACAAGTGCAACCAAATAAAACATTACAGTAATTTTCACTGGTAGTTATGTCATCTAGTGTACATAAAGTTGAATAAATTATTGACATGTAAATTGGTTAATTATTTTATCTTACTTTTATGTATATTGTTAACAGAAATTAATAATTTTGATGAAAATTTTTTATTGTAATTAGCAATTGATTTTAATATGGATTTAGATCTATGCACCAAATGCAAAAGGCCAGTAGAAGCAGCCTATCACGTTGCAATTGAATGTGATATTTGTATTAATTGGACACACATAGGATTCAGGACATGGAAGATTTACTGTGTCCAGTATAAAATTATGGATTTCTTTGTCTAGAAATTTGGTTATGGCTGATTAAGTTTTCACCTTATAGAAAAATGGTTTATATCCACTTGAAGCATTACAGCTCACTGTCAGCAGTTTTAATGATACATTCACTGCTGAAAAATCTCTCATAGAGCAGAACAGTGCTTGGGTGGCTAAGCAACAGGACACCAACCAATGGCTTCAGGTACATTGAATTTGTCCAACTAGAAAGAAAGCTTCATTAACCCATAATTTGATCTGCGACCATCCAAATTTGAAAGAAAATTGCAGGAAAGACCTTCTTTCCTGATACATACTAATCCCTACAAGTCATACGAAATGTGCCTTCCCTAACAGTAAATCTTGGGGCATGTAATTTGAAATTTATTGATCAAATGCTTGCAAAGAAATGTTTCTTTAAAAAAACATGTATAAAGTGTACCAGCGAATCAGCAAAATCAGGGAAAAATCAGGGAATTTGATTTTAAGTACAAATATAAATTCAGGGAAATATCAAGCAAATCGATTTTCAGTTTTAAAAATCTATCAGTGGGTTACAAGTCTGTATAAACGCCTGATCCTGATTAGTAGCCAGTTTAGGTTAGGCTACGAAGCGACGGAAGCCTGACCAAGAATACTTGAGGAACACGACAGTCGCTTCCATGCACTTCCTGTGCTTCGACTGCAGCAGAGCTCACCCAATGATAAAGCAGGTGTGGGTAGGCTGGCATTGTGAGCTTTAGAGGGAGCGACACTGTCCGTGTTCCTCAAGTAATCTGGGTCTAGCTTGGCCTAACCCGCCTATTACTTGTCATAACACTCCAGTGTTGCTCCCTATGAGAGATACTCACAATGAGACTTTAAAGACACAGATCGTGGTATGCAGTGTCAGTAATTTTCTGGCCAGGGGCCGTGACTCCTCTCCTCCTGGGATGAAACAGAGTGTTTGTATTGTCCCATCTAGGGGAGTCTGATTGAACGTCAAGCCTATGGCAAGAGCCCATGTTCGATCTCACAAACAAGATTGGAAAATTGCTGGAATCAATCACAGTAGAAAGAAGAAAAGTTTTTCTTTGCCTGCTCTGTACCAGATGACTTTTTCTACACCATTTACTTATCCTTCACTACTTTTATAAACTATAGTGATCTGATATTAACTATAAATCTTTATCAGTGTACATTGTGTTTTTTTGTTCCCCACCATGATAGACACACATGCGCAACCCAGAATTCATTAGCATTGAGCCTCGAAAAGAATTCGTACTGACTGTTAAAATTGTTTTAAAATTCGGGTATTATGTGCAAATTGTTGAATTTGATCCTGTACAGGATCGGTGTGATTACTAGCACTCATAAAACAAGAATAGAGTATTATTTATTGCGAGGAGGATACCATAATGACAGAAAGAACCATGAAGAAATCTTCAAAGGAATCAGTCAATATCGCTGTCAATATGGCGGCTGGCGGAGAAAGGGCGAATATACCGCCCAGCCCTAAAGTTGATCTTCAAGGGAAGGTTACCCCTGTACCTGAATCGAGCGCGGTTGCTCCTAGAGAACAATTTGTTCCCAAACACGAAGAACAGGGTGCTAAGGGTCGAGTCATTATTTAAGAAGTGGGGGGGTCGGAAGTTTTTCTAGACATCGGTGTTTCTAACTTCTGACCCCCCCACGGGTTTGGAAATCAAACATATGACCCCCCCACGCGTTTGGAAATCAAACATATGACCCCCCCACGGGTTCGCAAATCAAACATATGACCCCCCAACATCGAAATATATGCCTGAAATATGAACTTCCGACCCCCCCACTTTAGTATATATAACTTACCTAGCATAGGACACCCACATTTCCACATGCCCTGTGTATATATTAGCATGGCATTGTACTGTCATATCTGCAGTACAAATTTGCAAAAATATTTAGCTTTATGAATAAAACTATGAATGAACGAAACTAGTTTTACCCCAGTTTATTAAATGCAATAAACAAAATGTAATACAAACTGTATATATTACCTTGTCATGATATAAAAGGACTGATGCTATTTAATTAAATTTAGAGAAAGCGATTTAATCTTCAATCTGTTTTTTTGAAAAACAAAGTAAAAGAATTTATATTGTATTTTCCGATAAAAGTTAGTGGTTAGTCGAAAGACAATTAAACATAATATAATTCAATCTTGATACAGGGTTTCATATCCATTTCATAAGTTGCTTGCAGTGGCTCAGACAATTGCTCTAATATAAGAGCCAATCAGGTATTATCAAAAACTCTAAATTCAATTAATAGCACCAGTCCTTTCATATCATGACAAGGTAACTTTGATTTATTTTTAAGCAGTACAAATTCTTGGGGAAGGCACCAATCACTTAAAGAATTTTTTCTATCCAATCACTAAAATCCCCTGTCAAAAGTATTTTGGCAAATATGAGCAATAAAATTGCATGTGTTCAGTCTTGACATATGAACCTAGGTACAAAATTACAAGATATATTATACAACCAAATGATTGATTACATACCAAAGAAATAGATCAGGGCATTCTACCAACATTTATTAAGAAATATAAATGCTTGCCACGGCCCCTTTCAGTAAATTTACAAAATTTGAACATTTGACCCCCCCCCAGTAAAATTTCAATAATCAGAATATTTGACCCCCCCATATTCTTCAATTTTAAACTTCTGACCCCCCCACAACTTCCATTTTTTTTTCTGAAAACATTCAAATGAAACTTCTGACCATAACATTCAAATTCAAACATCTGACCCCCCCAACATTCAAATCCAAACATCTGACCCCCCACAGGATTAAAGCTTAAATATTGACTCGGCCCCTAAAATAGTGATGAGCTAGGTCTCAACGATTTCACGCAATGCGACCCAAGCGCATTGAAAGATGGCGGGAATGCACCGCGTCACCACATGACCCGTGGAGAGGAAGACACACGAAGCAAAGACCTAGATATCAAAAATATGATCAGAGAAGCACTTAAGGATGTGCTACCAAAGAAAGACTTTGGTTATGGCAAATCGTCACTAAAAAGGACTGTACATGGAGTCGTGTTTACGACTTAAAAGTATCATGGTGGCGAACCGAAAAACACAGTGTACACTGATACAGAATTTGGAAATTAAACAAGACTTACATGGAAGGTGAAGTTTCATTGGAATTCTTTAGAGGTGTACGTTGGTTTTTGGAGAGCAAACATGCCCGGCCGTTCACACCCTAGCTAGTTTGCTCTAAATAAAAACATCAAAATAGTAAACACTCCACAGCTTTAAGTATGAATTCTGGGTTGCGCATGCAGGTCTATCATGTTTGCTATCCAAAAACCAACGTACACCTCTAAAGAATTCCAATTTAAACTTCACCTTTAAGGTAAGGCTCGTTTAATTTCCAAATAATATAATGAGAATCAATTTCGTAGTACTGAATCTTTAGACTAATTCCATAAATTTTAGGATGAACAAATTCTTATGAAGCTAAAATTTCTTTGAAATTTAGTCCTCTGATATCAGCTCGATAAGCTATAATGTTAGCTGCTGAAAATTTGGAAGTATTTATCTGTTTCTAAATATTGTAGCTGTTAAAAATGAATTGAATTTATGTTTATATGATAAACACTACTAATTAATTTGTGCAGTCATTGAATGTTTCGTACTGAATTTCTCTTTAAACGTCGAATCTAGTCCCTGGAAATGTCAAAATATTTGAAGATATGTATGCCTTCAGAGAACAAGCTTTTGAGCAATTTAAGTTTTTTCTTTTGCTGATGAATTATCAATGTTTTTGTATTGATTGCCAAGAAATTTCAGGAAATCTGTGTTTTTCAAACTTAAAATGCATATAAAGATATTAATTGAATAGATATGAAATTTTTTAGGCACTCATTTTTAGAAAATTATATGAATTTTGATATTGGATAGTGTTTTTGATGGTAGTTATTTTTTTTCTCATTTTTGCGTCATATGTGACGAAGAAGTAATATTTGCACCAATCTTTTACATTTACAAAACATTACATTAACCTGTATATTTCAAACCATGATATATCATTAGATAAGATTATTACCGACACAACAAGCTGTAATTCTTAAAAATTGAAGCAATAATAATAGAGAAAATTGAATTTCTGTAAAAGCCATAAATAACTTTTCTTGTACCCTTAAAACAGAAATTCATCACCCTTTCCTCGAAAATGTCTAGCTAGCTAGCTGTTCAGCCCAGAAAAATTAGTACCACTGTTTTTTTGTAGTTTTATAAGACAGCAAATGTTTTGACTATTGCCCTTTAGCATTTTTCTTGTTTCTTGTCCCACCACTTTTGATTGATATCATTTGTGAACAGTAGCTAAGATGTATGTATTCTCGCTTTATATTGGACCAGTACTGAGTTTTACATATCTATATTAGGTGGAATTTGAAGAAACATATTTTGTCACAACCATACATACAAAAGGCAGTGACGGCACAGAGGCCCCTTTAGCATGGGTGACCAGTTACAAAATTGAATATTCTGTGGATGATACATTTATTGCATACACTGAAGAAGGAGAAGTAAAGGTAAGTTAATTGTTGCGAATCATGTTTGTGTATGTAAAACTTGGAAATATTTTCCTCAGACACTTATTCTGTAAACTATTGTATATAATTCACACTAAAAAGCCATACCTACATTAGATTTTTTTTCCACAAGTAAATTGAAAATATGCACTGCTGTGGTAATATGCTTTTGGAAATATTCAAGTACGTCCTAAGTAAAGTCAAAATTTCACATCCAGAAAGGTAAAGTATCAATTTTTTCACAATGTCCTATGCATTTGGATATTATTGACCACTGCTTCTTATGCTTTCTTTCACTGATATAGGTCAGCGGCAGTTTGAACTGTGCAAATCGCTCTTACATTTTACCTGATAAAAATGAGAATATTTGCAAATTTAAAGTTTGAAAATGATGACATATCTGTGAGTGTATGGATCTTTCTAGGTTACTTAGAAGTACAACACTTTTTGTATCGGTGCGGCAATTTACTTTGATTATATAAATCATTTCTAAGAATTTTTTGAATAAGTGTTGAAGAGAAAAAAAAATCAGGCAAAAGGTAGTGGAATGAAATTGGTGTTCGCACAAAAGTGTATTAAAATCTACAATCATAACATTTTCTTAACACATTTCTTTACGATTTCATTTCCCCGTATCAGTAATCTAATTATAGATTCAGAATCCGTTTGAAAATACAATTAGGATATTATGTTGGTGTTTGTTTTTCTTTTACATGCTTATTTTATCCCAAAATATTAAGATATGCCCAGAATTTATTGATAAACGTTTTCGACCTAGGTCCTATTCATATAACAATTATCTGAATGATTATATGAGTAGGACCCAGGTCGAAAACGTTTATAAATAAATTCTGGACGTATTTTAATATTTTGGGATCAAATAAGCATGTAAAAAAGAAAAACAAACAACAACACAATGTGGCATATGCTAACCACCTTAAAAACATAAATGATGTGCTTAGGAACAATTCGGATAGCCATCTACCGTGGCAATTCTAATTCTGTATACAACCCTCACTATATTTTATATTTAAGCTAAATAGTCTGAAGATGAATGGCATGCTAAGTTTACTTCAATATTATTTCATGCTGCTCGTAAAATTTTCTGTTTATTGACAGCCCGTATTCTACTTGTTGAAGTATTTTCGATTTCTGGTGAGAACCCTAAATGTTTTTTGAATGTAGCTTTAATATGTTTATTATATTTTCTTTGCTTACTTACTTATGTATGTCATTGACCGGACATGAAAGGTGAAAATAAAGTCATTAGCTTTGAAACATTTCACGTGTTTACATCTCTAGTACAACATGAATCCACAGGTCCAACCGTCGACAGTAGTGATGGATCGATCGATAGTAATATCGACTATATGCATCGTCTACTAGCCCCAATATAACTACTCGATAGTTAAAAATCTCATATCGATAGTTTTTCAAACAACAGTGCATCTCACCAATACTTGTTTACATAACGACGACGTGCAACAGCGCCGCGCGCTTCGGCGTATACAAAACAATTAAAAAGTAATAAAAAACATTAAAATGTGTTCATATTTTATGAAATTTTACTCTATGTATTTGTGTTTGACCACGATCAAGTCGCGCCATTTTTCTTGTTGACATACCGACGTCAGCAGCGCCACACCACGGAATCTTTACAAACTAACATGCGGGTGATAATACCCGTATCTAGAATGGGCGCGATTGAAATATTTAGAAATAAATATCATACCACGCATTTATACGACAAATACATTACTATATGACAGTACAGCATGAAAATAGTGCAAATAATTGAAGATATGCCAAATCTTAAAGAATGCACTGTGTGGTACTATCGCTTACATTCCGATTGACTAATCCGTGTGCTTGACACCCAGTGACACTTCCCGGGATGTCTATGATAAAAACAACAAAGTGAATATAATTTACAGCTTTATTTGATTTTCCCGCAACTACAGATAGTACTATCGATAGTACTATCGATATATGGCAACTGATAATCGATCATATGTCATTGGCTCGATATCCAGCCCTACGACACTGTATGGCCATTCAGCAATACTTTAGAAGTATTAACACAGTAATGGTTCATATTCTTAATAATGTCACCTGGAAGTAAGAAAGTGCCCCTTTGTCGTTTTGTTACTACCATAGGCAACTTACTGCCAAAAGCTATTATGATATTCAAAGTACATTTAAAGCTTTTGTCTCTAAATTTTCAATTTATTTAAATTTTGCAAATATATTCCAGGTTCTTGTTGGTAATATTGACGGAACAAAAATCATGGAGAATATATTCAAGCCTACTGCTTTATATGCCAGAAAGATTAAATTACTTCCTGTGACATGGCATATAAGTATCAGCATGAGGTTGCAATTCTATGGTGGATCAATACGTGAGTTACTAGTGGTTTAGTTCATTAAACAATCTTAATTACTTATGCTTGAAAATATCGTTGTTTTAGAAACCAAGGTTTGGGTGGGTGTGGTTGGTTATCAGCTAAGGTTATTGGTCCATGACTACTGGTACTTTTGGTGCTTACACTTATTCTTTGACATTTTAGCATCTAAAAAACCTTTTAAGTTACACTTTTATGACTAGAATAGAAAAAGACTGTTTAGGCCTTTATTTTTTTATTTTTCGGTTTACAGACCCTTTGCTAAAAAAAAACAGGATTTAGGAATAGAAATAAAATTGAAAAAATGTTTTTTTTTAATTCCACCGCTGAAAAAAATGGGCGATAATACGAGACGTTGAATCAAATGGCCTGTTCCGACTTAAAATACTCATTGGAATCATTTCCGATAAGCATCATACTATAACAATAACGTGTCCTAGTATGTAATAAATGAACTGTTATCCATTACATTGCATGTATATGTCCATGTGGTGGATATTTAAAGAAGTACGAACATATTTCAAATTACTCGCCGTTGAGTTAGGCAAATACGCTGCGCCGCTGGTATTATTCGGGTGCGCTGTGAAAATGTTTTATTTTAATTTTTTTTTTTTCCTCCGACGACGACAGTTGAGCATCCTATGTGTCTGTAAACCATAACATCAAAAAATAAAGGCCTTAGAATAAATGCAGATTTGAGTACTTTATTTTTGTAACATTTTTCCTAAATTTCTGAAAAATAGATAATGCTCATGTTCTATACTATTTAAATGTCATTGTTTTGAAATCCCTAGTGGTATGCAAAGTCGAAGAGAAGACGTAGAGAGTTAAGAATGCTATTCAAAGCAAAGTGCTGCAGCTCTAAGATATTATGATTAAAGTTAATGGCATGCATACACTAGATATATGTAAAAAGACTTCTAATTAAATGTAAATGTTGTTTAATAGTACGAAGCCATAGTGATTTTCGGGTTCTTACACTATATAAAAATATAAAATGCTTGCATACATATCAACTATGTGAAGTTACAGGAAACTAATGTAGTAGTACTCATCTGATGTGTATGAAACCTTCATTTTTCTCGCCGGAGCGTAGGAAAATTTAACACAATTTGATCAGATGTAATTAAAATATTTAAAGTAGAAATATTGTAAAAGTAACTAAAAGTAATGAAGTTTGTGTTATCATTACCATGTTCATTGATTTACATAGATTTATGCTCAGCTGAAAAGAAATTCAATTGGCTAAGGAATAATTTAGTTCTTTAGCCAATTGGCTAAAAAAAAATCAATTGGCAAAAAAACCCTGTTGTTGTTAAGCCAATTGGCTAAATTCAAGATGTGTCAAGCGCTAGCCCAGGGTACTGTATGCGCATTAACAAGAACACACAATTAAACTTGAATAATTGTTTAACATACTAAAACAAACTATTGTAGAACACGAAAAGAAGCAGAACTAATATCATCTGAATGCCCCATAATCAACCTTGGCTTTGGGACTAACTTAATAGACATTGCGACATTTGCACTTATACAACAGGTGCTAATTTACACGTTACTACATGTCAAGACTGTTATGCATTCCCCTAACGGATTTATCCTGCATTTTATCTAACAATCGCAAATTTCTTCACACAACATGATCACTTGTTAACATCAGTTTTGTTGCGTACTATATTCATGTACTTCAGTCTATACTGATTGTTTTACGTAGTGCAGACACTGCATATCACCTGTGACCCCGACTTAGTTCTGAGAAATCACCTGATGTGATGCATTGAAATGGAGGCAAGTAGACCATGGACGCAGATCTAGAACTAGTTCTCTGACCCATATAAAATTTCAACTTGTGACCGAGCATGTAACTCCACAAGAAAAATATTAAAATACGTGCATGATTACAGGGCCGTCACACAGGCTCACTCAGGCTGGTCAGGCCATTGCCAGACCACTATTTTTTCAGATCTAAAAAAAAATGTGCAGGCTTTTTCATCATATCAATTTTAATAGATTTTGCAGATTAAACTTATCAATGTTTCCCCACAAATTCTATTGATTCTATCAGATTGATATGTTCTTCAACTTCAACCATTTAAAGGCCAACATCAACTGATTGATAGATTCTGCCTTGTGGTGGTGCACATAGGATAAGAAACAATTTAGAATATTTACATGAATAAATGAAAACATTTCAGTCTAACATTTAGTATGTACAAGTGTTTTGAAACAGTCAAGAGTGTCAGCTGATGTTATATGCTGTGGTAGGTTTTTTCAATCTTTTATGGTACGAGGATAAAATGAATTTATCCGTGTCTCACATCGGGAATACAGTGTTTGGAAGGAATGTTGATGGATCCCTCTTGATAACCAGTTTGGTGTTACTAGTCTATTTTCTACATTTACTCGAGTCAGACCATTTGCAAGCCTATCCTTCATAATAAGACGGGCGTTCTTACGATGTTCTTATAGTGAGGGCCATTGCAGTTTCGTGAGCATGTCACTAACACTGGACCTATTATTATAACAGTTGCACACATAGTGTGCGGCACGACGCTGGACCATTTCAACTCTGTTTATATCCACTTGTGTGCTTGGGTCCCACACTGGGCTAGCATATTCCACCTGTGGTCGTACTAAGGACTATAGACAAGATGTACTGTACGAGGCAAATCCCTTGAGAGCATCATAAAAAAATATACGGTTCTGCAAGACCTTTGGAACTGGTCTCTAGAAAATTGCTCTGAAACTGAGATGAAAGCACAAATTAAAAAAATGTTACAATGTGTCACTTCAGTATGATCATGTTCTTGTACATACAATGTCTCAATCTAGTTTTGAATCTTACTTATGTAATGGGTATGATTGTCGTTAATAAAATTGTTTCACAATTCATGGGTTTGATTGTCGTTAATAACTTGTTTTGAAAGTACACATTTAGTACCTTATGGAATCTGTATATTGATAAAGAATGCCCATAGCCTCTCTATTTTATTATTTATCTAAATATGGTCATTTTGGAAAGTTTCAACGTTTGGCCTGACCACTATTTTAGTCTGTGTGACGGGCCTGATGATTTACGCATGTTTTGTCCTAGACCAGAATAGACTTACAGAAGTAGCATATGCAATGGTACACAATATTGGTGACTGCTCCCACCCGCCGTTAAGCTGCCCAGGCAGCCTATTCTCCCTAAAATAACTATTCATTTCACTGTAAAACTGTCAAAGCTGATAACTAAATTACTTATCCCTATATGAGCAAAGTCTGTGTTACCAGAGGCTAAAAATTAGCTAAGAATGTCCCTGCTTAGCAAGGGCGAGAAAGTCTCTAACTAAAACAGCGCGAGAGATGATGCTAAAACAGAGTCCCTGTTTACACAGGGGCTAGTGCCTATTTGTGGGACCAACTTGTGAATGTAAAGGGCTAACAAAGGAAATATTATGCATTTTTTAACAAAACGTGTTATCTGATTTTGTTTTATATCAAAGTAAATGATTTGTCATTTCTGATGTAACTGTTACTTATTTCTATGTCCCCAAACTAAATTTAATGAATAATTTGACATTAATATAAGAACCGTTTATGCCAGCTCGATTTGCTATGATTTGGAGCATGTTTTATAAATTCTCAAGGAAACCACCGCGTCATAAGTCACGTGATTTCGCCCCCGTGAGGTGATAGAAAGACTCGTTACCATATATTAAATGCACGGGAAAGTGGCCATTTGTGATATGATATTTCTGTACTTAAAGGTGCTATATTTTGTTAGTTGTGAATTAAATTTCATTGTATATGTATCATTGTATAGCACACTGGACATGTTTTAGAGCAGAGGCTGCTTATGAAAGTTTCCTGGGCTTTAAAATTGCCGAAGTTAATACAGCAAATGCAGTACCTTGCCAAACAATCACGTGAAACGCTGTAAGCCAAATGCTGCATTTCTTTTGTTAAGAAATATGCTGCACGTTCCAGATGTTATCTTGTTTACGAAAATATGGTACATGTGTGTTTTCTTGTTTTCATTACGGCACATGTGCGATGGTTGTCATAAAAAGACCAACACAAACAGGAGACGGAAGTGAGGGTTTTCTTGAGAATAGCCTCAATGGATCACTTTGGGAAAGACCCTACAGCATCATGTACAAACCCTTAGAAACGCTTGCAATAAGTTCTGCCTCTGCCTCTATTCTCAGCCCATAACAATGCTAGAATATTTTGTCATTACATATATAACCTACAGAAGTAAGCGTTTCCAACCATATCAATTATAAAAGTCTAGTAGAACATTTCATTATCAAACTTTCATAATCAAAATAGGCACCACCAACAATGAGCTCTGTGAATTTGACAGCAACATCACTAGTCTTATATTACTTATAAAAATGCATGTTATCTTGTTGAGTTTCTATTAAATGCAGTATTATTTATTTTATGAAAACAATATACTACACACTGTTGTTTATTAATATGCATATAATTTTATAATTATATTATTATATTATTTTATAATTTAATGCATTTTATGGAGACTAGACTAGTTCACATTCAGAGTTTTCTATTGTTGACATTGAACTATGATCATTACTAACTCTTGGTTTTCAGCACAAACTTTTCCACATGTACAGCACACATTCAGAAAACAGTATAGGTTCTTATTTTTACCATAATAAAGTAAGATATACACAGCAACAAGACCAATTTGGACAATATAAAGTAATCACCCATTCACTTGACAACTCCTGCGGCCTCATTTCACCTGTCAAATTCCAGATTTCACGATGCACAAGATAAATGCTCAAAATAAACTATTTAGTTATTAATTTTATAGACTCATAGATATTGATAGAATCGCATATTACTGCAGATTATTCTATCCATCAAAAGCATATATTGATACAACAACTAATAACTGATACATGTATATCATCCAAACTTCGAATTGACACTAGTCTATGTATGTAGAGATGTGGGTCTACTAACTGATTGGGAGTAAAAAAAACCTGACAGTTGATTTTGCTAAATATATTATTCTATACCCCTTTTAAAAAAATATCATATGTAGAATCTACAGAAGTATGCGTTTCCAACCATATCCATTATAAAAAATTAGAAGCACATTTTATTACTAAACTTTGAAGGTCAAAAATGGACATTGTATCGTTGGTGTGTTTTGACAGTCATAACAAGATGTCGAGGCCTATCTTGCTGAGTTTCTATCAAGGCAGTATTATTTATTCATGAAAACAAGAAACTACACACTCCTGTTAATTAGCATGTTTATTATTTCATAATTTTAATGCATTATATGATGTTCTGTAATTGTTTTTTTCTGGTCATCTTTTCACGTGCTGAGCCTAAGACAGGGCACTAACTGTGTACACAACAGCTGTTGGCAAAACGGGGGTTTGATAAAAAAAACTGCCAGTAGATTCTGCCTCAATTTTCAGTTCATAGCACTGCTAAAAAAAATATTAATATATAAATAATCTATAGAAGTATGCATTTCCAACATTATCAATTATGAAAATTTAGTAGCATATTTTATTGCAAAACTTTGAGGGTCAAAAATGGGCATTCTATTGTCTATTTTGACAGCCTCGGCAGATTGCATCTTATTGCAAAAATATTGTGCTATATGTCACAAACACTATCCATTAGTATGTGGACAGTTAAGCGGATAACCGGCTACGGTTCTAAGCATAACCGGTTCCTACATTGACAAACCGGTTATTGATTTTGATGATTATTTTCATGCCCACGCTATATATATCCATATATTTCATTAATTTTGAGTGATTTAACATTTTTGGCAGTTCAAATTGCCTTGCTGGTGAACGTAAAAGACGAAATGCATAAACCGCGATTTTTTTTTCAAATGCTAATTGATACAGGGTGTCCAATCAATATATCCAGTCGCAGTATTGTTTCGCTTTACGTTTCTTGACTCACAGACCACACGTGGCACATTCGGTTAATCGGTTACAGTTCGGTTACATAGAGCCGATTAACTGCACTCAATTTTCTCGAACCAAACCGTCCACACACTACTATCCATCAACACAGAAAGGCTTCCATGATCATGTGTATCATTATTTTACAAGCTACTATGAATATCATAGGCACAATATATTGCACAAAACTTGCTTTTGTGCCCTTGAGGACTTCCCAAATTCAATGAATTAGGTCAAGATATGCATAATGCATCAAGTAAAATTGACCTTTATTTGAACTGGCTTAGGCGCTAATCAATATTCAACCACCTGCGTCATCATGGAAACTACACTTTCGTTTTCAATACGCCGCTATTTAAATTGCATTGCCGTTAGTGCCAGAAAATGGATTGTAACTGTCTCAGTTTTACTGTTACATAAAAATGTGATACACCAGTGGAATTGGCATTAAAATGCGCTTTAAGTACATAACATACATTGTCTGATATGTGTGCATTTTGCTGGATAATTTGATATCAAAATACGTTGTGGTGAGTTTTCAGTGTAATGTCCATATTACATTCGTTTTCACGTGATTTCCCGCTAATTTTATGAATATTTATGAGGAGGATGAGTCACAGAAAATTGACAGGTAAAATCTCGAGAGAATGGCGCTGATTGGCTTGTTATCTAGGTTATAGTTAGGAAGTCCATATAGTGCATGGGCCAGTGCAAAATTTGGGACCATCTGAGGGCACCAAAGATTTCATATACAGTATAGGTCCGAATATCCGGATCCCGATTATCCGTAAATCCGCTTTATCCAGACATGAAATCTTGGTCCCATTTTTTACGAACTCAGGCATCGTATTAAAATAATTTCACCGAAAAAATTGCGAATAGGGGGGAAAATCGCGAATAGGGAAGTGAAGCAAATAGCGTTAGCCTCGTCACCCGGTTTCTATTGATAATCTAAGGTACGTTACCGGTCCTTTATGGGGTGATAAAGACTAAATTGTGTCAGATCTATATCTTTAACAAGAAATAGGTTTGCATTGGGCCGATATGTTACCGATTGTTTTCGGATAATGGATTGTTTTGATTGGAAAATAATTATCATATTTGTAATCTAGACCTTTTGCTCGTTAAATGCATGTAGTTAACTTCAAAATCCGATGAAAAATAAGCAAGATATTAATTAATTTAAGAACGTTATGGCTAAAAAGTTCGCGGTCAATGCATGTTTAGAAGCACGTGGTCGTTATGTTATGCTATTGTAAAATAATAAACCGATGGTGAAACTTAAAAAATATTGTTTCTAGAGGTCAATGCGTGTTGATTATTATAATAATCTTGATAAATGTACAATGGATATTGATTATAAACGGAAGGTAAGGTTACTTGTCACTTATAAGTCCAGAAATATGCCAAAAACGTTTGATACTTGTTCGATTCTCGTATTATCGCCCATGTCATAGTTATGGGTCAATCAGAATAGTTATGGGTCACCACCATCGTCAGGATCTTATCCAACGGTTTATGATAGCATTGCGCACTCACAGCTTAACATGAGAAAAATCTCATCCACTATGAATTCCCCCTCGTTCTTAATATCAGTACAGGATATTATTTTGTACATCAAAGAAAAACCTCTATGAAATACTTTATTTTAGTAAGATAACATGAGAAAAATTGACTATCATACACCAGTTTAAAGGTCATTTAATTTTGTACCCCTTCTGTTAGTTTATAAGATATAATTATCATAACATGAATATTTAATTCTTCTGTTAGTTTATGATATAATTAGATAACATGAATATTACTGTGACTCTATCATATGGCCATAACGTGTCAAAGCCAAATGAAAATATTACCAGATTTTTTCATATCTTTCACCAATACCAAGGTGCAATGCACTTATTGACAAAGTATGGTATTATTGTGGCATGATAATTAATCAACCTTCAATAAAATGTCTTCTATAACCCCATTTGTGCAGCAGACCAATCAGTGTCCCGATTGAACATATATGTTACAGCTTGTTCAGTGTTCATAATTCTAACAGTTTTGACACGTACTAGTCAAATTAATTGATCTGGCAGGTAAGGAACAACTCTCATTATATGGATATACCTTTACCTTATATGGTCTGAAAGTAACATACTGGCCGTTCACAATTCTTTCACTATAGAGGAAATATTGAAATAAAAACTTTACTTCTCATTTGTCATTCATCATTTTATCGAATAAATATTCTATGTTTTACACCCTAACTTTTTATTTAATATCCAAGGTTATGGATTTAAAAACAAACATTCAATACTGTTTTTATTGTTTGAATATATGGGAATCAGTACTGCCAACATGGCGGGTACTGTGTTTATTTTTCCACAAACCATGTGTTGTGCGCTCAGTTCTTGGAAGTGTAGACTAGTCTCTAATAAATGACGTCATGGAATGGAACTGTTTCGTTTAATAAGTCTTTGCAAGCATACGTAAATCGTTCGGTACTGTTTTCACTAGATCGTGAAATGTAAGAAAAATGACTGGAAATAAGAAAAATGACTGGAAAAAATTTCTGGTGACTAATTTTTATATTGGTATATTAGGGGATGGGCTATAATTTGATTAGGAATGGCTTTGGTTAACGACTGACGCTTATATAAAGCACAATCGAATGAAACCTTCTATAGTGAAAGAATTGTGAACGGCCAGTAGTTATGTTTTTATGTTAAGAATATTTCTATGCCATAGGTTGATTCTATTTCCCCTATCAGATGATGGCACCACCCGCTAATATCTACAGTTTGTTCAATAGTGTTTAATCATAGGGCTGTACAACAGATATGGCTGTTGCCAGTGTACACTCACCTATCTAGTTCTAAAAATGTCTCATCTGGCTCATGTTATTGTAGAAGCATCAACACACACTATATTATGTCAAAAGGTGGCCATAATACTTGGGTTCCATTGAAAATTCATGTTAGAAAGAACTATATTGCAAGGCGGTCTGTCACAATATCAACAGTTTCAACAGCTCCAAGATATCTAAAAACCATTATCTTATCCCCATTGCTCTCTAGCACTAGCCTTCTTAGTGTACATCAAGAGGAGAGGAAAAGAGATATCAATGCAATTAATATCCTTTGGCTCCTACAAGGGTGGTGGACCTCCTGCTGGCATCATGTATTTTCTCTCTCCAGGTGTCTGTCCACAGCCATGGCCATGTTTATATGGCAGACTGCAGATTTCCTCCTATGTTATCCAACCTGTTCCTTCTGTGATGATCTCGACCTCTCCTAACTACAATTGATTCACATTGGTTTGTCTGAGACTTGATTCGATTGGTATGTTCTGATCGGCGCAGTCTGTGATATCTAATGTCCCTTAGTCCAGTCTATCACAATCATAGCAATGCTGTATTGATTTCACCTTCCATCTTTACACTGCCACTTTGCCATTGCCTTGCCATTGATTTCTATGTGAACATGACGTTCACTGCTTTGTACCCAGTATTCAGATTCATACAGCAACACATTGCATACACAGGTAACACAAATGCGACCATGTGTCTGGAGGGAAATGTCCCTGTTGTTTAGGACGGTGACTGGGGACTAGCTCACTGAAGGGCATTACCCTGCCGTGCTGATAGTGTCTCTGAAAGTGTTCAGTCTTGCTGTAGTGCATTGGCTGTCACAAGCTTGGCAGGATGTCTATCATTTGGCCTGAATATATTTTGGCATCAGAGGATTTGTATTCAGTGTCATCCACTTGTGTAACAAAATGGCATAAGGTTGTGTAGGTCACAAGTGCACAACCACACAGCTGTGTTTGCAGAGGCTAAAGTAGACTTAAGTAAGTTGCACTTGGGTATGTGATTCTCCTCAGTTTCACACTGTTTGTAGGGCCTAGTCTTCATTTACTATGGCCACTATAGGATTAGAGAGCCAGTTTTCTTGTATTGGTTTTGAAAGAGCACAGCTTCTGTTAGATGTTGGTCGGACACCATGTAGGGTTGGTAAACTATTTGCTGGAGGGAAGAGGATAGGTCCTCTTTACTGGTTTTACCAAGGTGAGCGGATGGCAAACCTCCCTCACGTACGTATACCACGATTCAGTGGGTAGGGCAGCACCTCCAAAGCACTGTGTGTCATGACTGGTCCAAAGTCCTCCCACA
This sequence comes from Streblospio benedicti, assembly GCA_019095985.1. Classification (NCBI taxonomy): domain Eukaryota; kingdom Metazoa; phylum Annelida; class Polychaeta; order Spionida; family Spionidae; genus Streblospio; species Streblospio benedicti. Next base: position 27,965,859 of record CM032666.1, on the reverse strand, counting down.
TGGACGCCTCTCGTGAAACCCAGGGTGTACAGTGCTTCACACAAACCAAAGAACACCACCTCTGGGCCTAGGCTGGCGGCTATTCTCAGTTAACAGCAGAACGCAATGAGGAGCAAGTCAGGTGCTGGACAGTCTGGGGTCTGCCAGGGTAGTTGACAGCATGGTCTTGGAACCCTCTTCACAAGCCTTGGGAAGGTCGCTGATTGCAGCTGACTGATGAAGGCAGAAGCTACAAAGGCCCAATTCCCAAGCAGAGAATGAGTGGCATTTGCTGTGTCAAAGTCATTTGTCCAATTATCAAAACATCTGGGGTTTGGCATTTATTCTCGCCCACAATGAACTTGTCTTTATCTCCATAATACACGTAATGAGTGCCGGGCTATAGAAGATAGTGACCCACATGTTGAAGCCCCAGTAGTGATATATTGTCATGCATTGTGGGCAGTTTATTGTATGGGTTCATTTAACTCTTTGCCGGTCGCCGTATTTTGGGCGTGTGACGTACATTCACATCACACAATGTCATTGATTTTCAGATTTTGTTGTCGTAGATACTGCGAGTTCTGCAGGTTTACTGAAGAGCCTAAATATTATCATACTTATCCAGGACATGTGGAATGCGATGCAGATTCTTATTTTCACACTTAGAGCTCATAATATTTTGCATTTTGTAAGACATGTCCGTCGACGCCATTGCATGTTTTATCCCTCTATTCAAAACGTCATTTGACAGCCCGAGGTGATCCTATGTTATGGTATGAATGCAAGGTGTTTTGTGACGTATAACCTACCATTCTCCGCAGAATGGCATACAACATAATGTGAAATTGTTAATATTAATATCTGACATACGTTTCATTCACAATATAAGAGATTACAGTCCTGTTGCTTTTGCCGGCTTGTCCATTTTTGAGTGATTGTGCACTTGCTGCCAAATCTCCCGCTATTGCGACATGTAGACTAATAGCACATTCCTGACACTTTCCTTGTGTATTCTATATGGTGTCCGCCAAACACTGGTAGATATTATAAATGGTTCCATTTCATCATTATCGTTGAAATCTACATTTTACAGAGAAATATTTTTAGTCCACGCTTACCTCCATGTTAGCTGTCAATTTCGTCATCGGAAACGCTTGTGATTGGCTGAAACAGTAGCCTTGTCCCAGCATGCGTGTTTTGCAATGCTGCTACGCTTGTTAAACGCTGTTGGCAGAGGCTACAGCCTCAGAAATGGGTGTAAACACAGGAAATATAATGAAGGAATAAATTATTTTTGTGAGGTCAGGGTTCACCGCATACTAATGAGTTGTTTACAAATAGATAGCAAAATGCACGCCCAATCTTTTGACACTAAAGCCGATGGGGTTTTATGACGACAAATAATTAGATTTAGTGGTCAAAGTTGAATACCGAAAACTGGTGTTTCATCTCTAAGTATGTCTTCTTTGAAAAAAAAATATTATTTACTATAAAAAGTGGTTTATAGCGAAATAAGGTGATGACTAATGAATGGAGTAAGCGATTTTGAGCCACCACGTGGTCTTGTACGATGCATGTTGCAGACGGTTTGGTAGGTACGAGGGTTTGAAGAACCTATGTTTAAGACCGATTTTAAGGCTTGCATTAAGGCATAAATGCCTTTCCGACTGGCAAAGGGTTAATTGATCAACCATAGCTTCCAGGGGAAATTTTGTGGGTTCCACACCATGCGCGTTTTTTTCTCTCTCTGTTTTGTTACATTAGAATCTTTTTTTTTCTTAACAGATAAATAAGATAGACTCTGCCATGATGTTGAACAATTTGTCAAGTTCTAAGTTCACACCTGCTGACCGGAAGAAATTCTATTTGCAAGAGTAACACATAGTATATCTTATTTCAGGTGGGCAATCGGCCATTACAAACATCTATTATATCCTGGAAGGATCTCATTCCTGAACTACCAGGCAGACTTCCTCAACACATTTAAAACCATTGTACTTGCATTGATCATGAACCACAGGAAAATGGGCTTGAGAACAACTCTAGTTGGTTGGAAATATGATAACAATAAATCTCAAACTGTGACCAGTGATTATCTTTATCTCTTCACCACCATTACGATTAATTCACTCCTCAGCGTCAAAACATCCATATTGTACAAGTGGTACAAACCACAAAACATCCTGTACTCTATGAGACCATGCTCTGTGTCGAATACTGGACTGGTCATTCTATGTTTCACGTATCTTCAAGATATCAGTATCCCATTGGGAAAGCTCCAGGGAGTCACAATCATCTGCCGTTAGATTGGAAAGGACGATATTGCACTACAAATCTGTTTGAAGGGCGTGTATGCTAATGCTCTATATATGAAGCAAATAATTATTGCCCTCATCAAATGCCATCCTGAATTCCTGAACACTATTTGAAAACATCTATTTTAATCACTCCGGTCGAGAGCCACCAAACTAGTGCCTGGACTGCAACAGGTACCCTAAGGAGAAACTGTTAGGATATTAAAAGTTAACTAGCTAAAGATAAGGCAGAGCTTATGGTGACGTTATAGCAGTACATTTGTACATACACCCATGACAATTTATAAGGTTATAAAGAACCACTACAGTCATATGACATAAGATTAAATTAAACAAACAACCATGCCAAGTAGGTGTAGCATTTTTATCAATAGAATAGCAGTCACTTAAAATAAACTCTGGAAGTAGTCAATGATCCCATTCAGTCATAGGAGCTGGGTTAAGCCATACTTTCTTGCTTTGCCATGACAAAACATTATTGGGTGGCAGATACATAATTTTGGCTATGATATACTATAAACTGTCATAACACATGTGGTGTAAAGTGGTAAACAGGTAAAATACTTGAAAATGTCAGAAGCCTTCTTTTTTTATGCTGTCTTGAAATCTTGGAGCCACTTGTTTGTGGGTGTGCAAACGAGAGCTTATGCCACAGCACTTAACTGGTCATTGCATCTTGACATATATTTTGTAATAGCATATTGTGCATAAACCTTAAGAAGGGGAGTCCATTTATACATAAGATTATGTATTATAGACTGTATAGATTTTCATGATAAGTCTACTTTTGTTGGTCAAAACAGCAGTGGGTGTTTATAATGCGCTCTCGGGCAATTCTTAGTGGCTCTCTTAGAACATAATTTACTCATGTTATGCTGTATATCTCACATTTCTATCATGCAAAAATCTGAGAGTCCAACGCCTGATACAGTATGTAACATCTTTGCTTTCTTGATTTGGTATTATCATCTTATGTGGTTCATAAATATAAATAATCGATCTCTATCCATATGAAATCGTGTTCATTTCTTTGGACCGTGGTCCTATCTTTAATTAGGATATTTTCCTGATTGTGGTCGTCACACAGCTTTATGACAGACATTTTCAAATTGCTGAAAAGTGGAACTTTAGTGTGATATACAATAAATCACCAAACAGTTTGTTTCTTTATCATTATATGAACTAATTTAAAAATATATGGTGGTAACCTTGCTGCATTTTTCATAGCTGTAGTCATATAATAGTGTTCATTTTATTGGTTATTAAGACCATAGTGAATTCCATAGTACAGACAATTGAAATCATTCACAATAAAGAATACCATTTTTCCTTTAAAATGGTATATAATAGAATTCATTGAGTTGTATAATAAGCACAAACTAGAGTAAAAACTTTCACGGTAACAACTGTATTACCAGTCAACACTTAAATCAACACCAAGCAGCAAATCATAGTGGTTATCTTTGAGTGGATTTTATTCATGTTAAGCTGTGAGTCCCGCAATGCTATTATGCACCATTGGAAAGCTGAGATTCCGAGCTTTCCGATGGTATATAAAATCTTTGGTGCCCTCTGATGGTACCAAATCTAAAAAATCCGGCCGTTGGCCCATGCACTAATAGAGAGCATCTCCTACCCGAGGTCGGCAGAACAAGAGTATTGCTCTCCTCGTCGACCTTCGGCAGGGGACTAATGCCTACTTTGTCTACCCTATTCAAGATCCCAACTCCAACTGATCTTGTTAACGTCAGACCAAACTCATAATCGGGCAGAACACCTGCCAAAGTCTTTTCTAGCCAACCAAATCTAATAAAAAAGCTAATCAGCTAATATTATTTCTGCCAATCAGAATGTCCCTTTACAAACCAATCATGAATTTTCGACGTATGCCACAAATGAAACAGTTCTAAGACGTCAAAAAATAGATTGAACTCAAATCGGAGATCAGAGTCACACCAAAGAGCATTACCAAGAGGTGTAACGTCCTATGTTTCCTATAGTGGACGTGAAGTACTGAACAGGTGCCCGCAGGTGCAACCTTGGGGATAGTATACATCTGAAATGACTGCAGTATATTTGTAGGTTTATTACGGCGGACTCGCAACGCCAAGCAAATAAATTTCGGCGACAGTGTCAGTGCCGTGTCGATGTTTGCAGGCTATTAGAACAATAACTATTTAATATTTTTGTCCCGTGTGTTGAAAATAAGAAACTACATACATTTCATGTCAGAATGCCATACTTTTGTAGGAATTGATGCAATAATCAATGCACAGCTTTCAAAAGAGCATCTCTTATTTCGTGGGTCCGTTTTACAGGGGAATGTCTACAATAGACTAGCACAGAAAACTAGCAAGTATAATGTTGCATCGAAATTATATCCTTTAGAAGTATTTGAGATATGCGATTGATTTGACACCAAGAAATATGAAATCAAACAATAATAAGTTTGTCAAATATAAGTTGAAAGTCGAAAGATGTTTGAAATGTTGACACTTGTCGTTTTATCAGAGAGCATTTCACTAGCAGTAGCAGTTGACAATAACAAAAACATGTACGATCAGACGATTGTCGTATTAATATATAATTTTGATGGAAAATAATCTGCAGTAATATGCAATTCCATTCATATACATAAATCTATGTATTTTTTACCTATATAGTTTTTTTGAGCATCAATCATTGCATGGACAAATAGATGACTGTTGCCATTCGGCGGGAATATCCACGACATTGGGTAAACAACATGGTTTGTAAATGTTCTGGTAAAGTTTTTTTTCGGGGACGTCACCGCCAAGAAATAGTCTATATGTTGTAGATCATAGTATAGGGAATGACTTCTCATTCATAGCTATTTATATTTCTAATCATAAAATGCAAATATATCACGTCAAAACCAGCCAATTTTCTATTCATTTGTACACAACGGCGTTTGTTGACCATCCTCTCCCGGGCACCTGTGCGCACCTGCTGGGAACGCAGATATGAGCGTGTTGCATATCTCGCTAAACTATCTCCGGTCACACGTCGGCAGGTGACGTCTGACGTTTGTCCTACACGTTCATTGAGACTGCCATTTTGGAATTGAAATTAGTATTTGGTTGCTATATAAAGCTGAAGAGAGGGTATTGCTCATGGTTAGTGACAATACTTGATAACTAAATGATGAACTACTTAACTGCACTTCTAGCGCTCCAATATAATATTGTCAAAAAATAGAAACTATGAATCATGTTGCTGGAAAAGATTTCAAGCAAATGGCCTAGAATATAATTATGTCAATTTTATATTTCACGTAAGTAGTAATACGTGCGTTTTGATAACATAAACCAGCAGTGCTGGTGCTGCAGTTTATTGATCTTTATTATGAGTAACTGTTAACGCTGAATTTATTTCCATACTGTATTTATTGAATTTCATTTTAGGTAATCATGCAATGTTCCTTCTGAATGGCATGAAATATACACCTAAATACATGACACATCCACTCACTCAATTCGGGTTGGGAAGAGCTATAGATTCACGACCAGGAAGCTGGACAGTAGTAAGTTGCTTTTATAGTTTTGATTTCAGGTGCTTTGTATAGTTTCTGTCCAGGTGTCCCTGTTGTATATGTGTAGTGATATTGGTTGGTCCATGCAAAAATGTTCTATGGTAACAGTCAAAAAACAGCGAATGACACTAGTTTTTTTTCACACTAGCCAAATTGGCTAGTGAGTTGAAAGTTGCACTAGCCAAAACTAATTAACACTAGCCAAATTTGGCTTGTGAATTTTTCAGCACACTAGCCGAATTAGTCTGCTGTTTTTTATTTGCGCTAGCCAATTGTAAGTTGTTTATTGCCTTTATTAATTTAATATTCTGTTATGAATGGAAATGTTATGAATGAAAATTAAAAATGTTATTCAATGAAAAAAAGATAAGAAAAGACATTTATTCACTTCATTACATATTGTTCATTTTACATGATCAATCATTATTAGAAAGATTTTTTACGATGTTGCTTAACCAGGTGTTTACAATCACTTCACTCATTTCATTGTCATCATCACTTTACATATCCTTCGTCATCTGAGTCATTTTCACAATTTTGACCTTGCTGTCCCTCATGCTGTTCTTCTGGTCCTTGCTCTTTTTCTTGTTCTTTTTCTTGTTCTTGCTGTTCTTGTACTGTTACTTCTTACGTGCCTTCTTCCTGTTCCTCAACCTCTTCTACAGCTCTCTTTTTAAAAGGTGGGGGATGATCTGAATTTTCCCTCCTTTCCATATAGTATGGTCTTCTTGTTGCTGCATCAAGCCATCTATCAATTGCAGTTTGGGGGTCGAAGTCTTTGATGGGCTTGGACAATAATCTTATTCGCATGCACATGTTCACTGTTTCAATACTCATCCGGTTCCTGGCATCTGTCTTGGTGATATTCATGGCTGAAAAACCTCTCTCAGCTTCTGAGCTAGTCGCAGGAAGGCTGAGCAGAAGGTCAGTGATCTTAACAACTGCTGGAAATTCTTGGATTTCTGAAAATATATCAGTCCAGGTTTCCTGTTGACGCTCAGCCTTGTACCTAGAAATAGATATAGATATTTCATTATTATCAAAAGTACTATTATACAATATTTCCTGAAGATTTTGTTATTGATAAAACTTACAAACTAAAATATGAAAAAGAGTATATATCTTAGGGCCGATCAATCCACCTTGAGTACAGGAAACTGTGAAAAGATTGCCATTGTGACGTCAAATCATCTGCTTGTGGGAAAATGTTAGCAAAGTGATTCCCAAGGGTCTGAACTTCCTCATCTCCAAATACTGGGAAATAAACACATTCTGTAAGATCATCAGATTGATGTAGGTAAATAGATATGACATAACAGTAATATGTTCAACATTCAAGGTACACACAAGAAAGGACACAATAATCATAAACATATTCATGTAACCTTTGATGGCGTCTTTATCTTTAAATTTGGGGTATTGACGTAGATCGCTAATTTTCTTCACAAAATCTTCGCTGTTCTTGATGGAGTGCTTAGTTTTACCTTTCAAAGGGTTAAGTATGCTAGACAAGAATTTAGCTGCTGGATATGTGATGCTCCCTATCCCTGATAAAATAGGTCCATCAAGAACAGCGAAGATTTTGTGAAGAAAATTAGCGATCTGGAAATTCCACCTCCTAGAGTCCTAGTATCATACAATGTCTCCGCGTTGTTCACCAGCATGCCCATAGAAGAAGCCATCTCGGTTATCAGGAGAAGATTGATTGAAGATGAGTCTTTCTTGTGGATTTTGGGTAACCCATAGAACTTGGGATCTGCTCAGAAGTGGGATATATTCTACAGTATAACTGAGGTGAGATCTTGTTGGCTGTGTTCCAAGATCTAAGAATATTCACAAAGCTTTTCTTGTACTTACTGGTAGGATCCTTTGTAAGAATTTCGAATACCTTTAGGTCGTCCAGTAATTTGTGTAGCTTTTCCTGGTATGTATTCTTGTCCATCACAACAGTAGCTCTTCCTTTATCCGCTGGTACGATCATAATTTCATCATCACTTTTCAGTTCGTCTAGGGCAGCCTTTTCCTCTTTGGTAATATTCGGTTTCGGGGGTTCAGCCCTCTTCAATACTTGGACGATGTCACCTCTTAGACTAGCTGCTTTCTCTTCATCGAGTTGAGCACAAGCCTCCTCGGTAGCAACAATGAAGTCCTCTATTGGGAACTATTACTTTTAGTAATAGTCTACATAAAGATGCCTTATATGTGCTTATTCTTTACGACTCCGACATATAGCAACTACTTCGTTGCAGGTGTCATGGTGAACGATAGCTGGACTGATTTCTAAACATATTTGGTCATTATCCCTGCATTTCGGAATATGTTCGTGTTTTTCAATGATTATGTCGAGTGTATTGCAATTTACACTAGACTATTGGTTGGATATTTTTACAATGGCCAAACAGACGAGCATGTTTTAATCAACACTCGCCGAGCTTCTATTATCACTGTCGGTGTTTTGTGTTTTTGTGTCATTCATTCGCTGTCTATCTACTCAAAGATTTGAAGTATTGTCCAGCATAAACTAGTAATGAAATGAAATGTTTGTGGATTTTACAGTTATGTGGTTACTGATTTTGAGTTGATCAAGGCCAGAAAAATGTTCAGATTTTCTTCAATCTTTCTTCAAATTCCCAATTTTGAGGCCAAAACAATTGATTCGACTAGAGGCTGATCCACACTGCTACGAGAGAATGCGACGTCTCGTCGAGCTCAGTTGCATTGATGTGGGCACCCTTACAACTACGATTCAATCAATGTCAGTCGCGTTGGAGCTTGTCGTGATTGACCATGTTCGCCGCATATAGTTGTTACTAGTTGTGTTGGTGTGGACACTCCTATGACGCGACGGGCCATCTTTTCATTAAAAAGGGTATATTACATCATATGTACGATTTTTTAAGTATGATTTGCGTATTTTGATACTGAATGTTCAGAGTACAGTACAACCTCATTTATTCGAACACGTTGGGAAGGTGGAATGACATTCGGAAAATCGATATATCCGGATGATTGAGGGGTAGGGGTGGGTGAATGTAAGAAACCTTTTATCATCGTATGTATACGACCACAAGTCACTATGGACGATAATAGAAGATTTTCACGAAACGCCTTGTAAAACGACTATATTTTGTGATAATATTAGTGAAAACATGCTTCCGTTCGTTGTGTAATACTGGCGTGGTTATTGTGGTTAATAACACTACATTAGCACGCATCAAATGCTGCGTGATTGTCCTCCGTCGTACACTAATACTTTCTGCGTGTATAATGATGATTCAATTGAACATTATTTAATATTTTTTGTGCAAATTACTAAGCTACATTTTCAGAGATGTGAACTTACGAGAAATACCCGTAATTTTACGTTTTTTGAGGTCTGAAAAATCATTACGTCCGGGCTGCAGATTTATTACGGGATTCCAATAGTTTTGTACAAAATATACACTTTTCCTTGAAATATCGAGTCCGTGGCCGATTTGACAGACATTGACCCAGTTTTACCGTTCAATGTGACCTCGATTTCACAAAAACGAAGGTAGCTTTGGCTGGATCACGCCGGTAATTAATGGTGCGCATGGAAAACGTGTTTTCAAGCTGTTATTTTTGCGTTGTGATAAATACGTGTATAGTTGGGCGCCGATCACTGCATTTTCAAAAATGGCAACTGGTTTCACAGTTTAGCTAATCTTTACTTACATTATTTCATTTTACAAGATAAACAGCGATTATCAGCAGTCATAAAATGTATTTGTACCACGGACGTGTGATTTATAATACTTGATAGCAGTTATGGCCCAACTGTGTCAGTCTCAAAGTCTTCTGCTCTTCACAAGAAGATATTGAATCAGAACTTAGTGTACAGACTACAGTGCCAGTGGGATGGGTTTGGGGTTGTTACATGGTGTACATGTAAGTATAGACGTGTATGGATGTTACAGTGGCAGAATAATTAAGCCTTGTAAAATGAGAGGAGTGTCAAGACGACCATCATATGGACATATGCTAGATATATGGGGTAAGGCCACGGTAACTTGATTCTATGGATGACGAAAAAATTGTCCGTAAAATTTTCCACGAGGTGGGTAAGAATAATAAAAATAAAGCGCATTGTCAATAGCGGACAGGAAGGGGGAAAAATAAAAATAAATGAATATCCGAAGGAAAGTTTGGGATTGGGGAATAAAAAAATATTCAGTAGTCACTGTACCAATGGTCATTTTGGTCTTTATTTAGTAGGTATGGGTCAATGTGTATTTCCATGAAATGAAGACACCAGTCAATTCCGTGCACACTCTCAGCCCATTAAGGCCTATGGGGTCCATCACCAGGTCATAGCCAAGCATCAAGAATACTATCAGACCACTGTATAATCCATCTATGGTCCTACCATTTGCCTGGTGCTGAGCCATCTTAGGGTGGCCTTGAGGCTTGACTCGCCCATTTGGACTCTCAAAGGCTTTACCCAAGAGCCACTCATGCTTCTAGGGGAGTGCTACATGTGGCTGGCACACAGCATCATTTGTGTGGAGAGGACATCAGGTACGCAGGTGACTAACCCTAGCCCTACATGTGCAGCTGATTTAATACCCTGTATACCTAGAAAGAGACACCTAGGAACGAATGTACGCTGTACATGTATATACGGCTACCCTAGCCCTCGTAGGTAGTGAAGTAATTCCTTGTCCGATAGATGTATGAGTCCCGGGTTAAGGGCTGAAATAGCCTTACCCCAACCAGTCAAAGTATGATGATGGGTCTTATCATATCGTATGTCAATATTTACATCTAGGAATATCTGGAAAGCTCAAATTCTGTCACACAACAAAGGAAACTCACTCATGTGTTAAAATCGGCATTTATTATCGCTCAGCCATCTACATTTTTGTCTTGGTTTTACTATGATTCCAGTTGTCAAATCAATTGAACATTACATTTGTCACCTGCCGTTCTCAACTAAACAAATGTGTAAGCCATTAGTAATGTTTTTCATCACATCTATTACGAATGCTTGCCAGAAAATAGAAAAATAAAACTTACTAATTTTAAGAGGAAACATATACACTTCCGTGTGAGTGCGCATGCGCAATATCCCGCGCTCCTGCTGCGAATGCATATGGCGTCCTTGGTAGCGTGACGTCACTAGCAAATTTGGCGTAATCGGGCGACCAATATAATAAAAACATGGATTTTTTAGCTGAATCGTCAGCAAATATAAAAGCACACGCCATTTGAAAGATTATCTATCGGGGGTTATTTCAATGCATCGGCGCTCTCGTCATCCATAGAATAAGTCACCGTGGCCTAAGTATAAAACCATCAAATACTTCGTAATTTTAATACCCACTATACAAATAGTATTTAAATTAATATTTTCTTATATTTTTATTGTTATTTTAAGTATGTACTGAACTGTTAAACATTAAGATTTTATTAAGATTTTTCTCATTTTTTACTAAAATCTTTGCTGGAAAATTAAGATTTTTCAAGGTTCGGATTAAGATTTTATGCGGTGATGGGGACTGTAAGTTCAAGCAATAAAAATATTAAAATTTGTTCATATTTTACAAATTTTACTTGACCTCAACGATTTTTCTTGTTTACATAACGTCCTGCGCCTCACCATGACGTCTATGCAAACTAACATAATGCCCTTCATCGCCGCGTGACTGTATCTTTACAAACTAAAGTATGAGAGATAATGCCTGGATCTATCCTCTACCAAGTTTACCAATAGAAATAAATAATGTACCACGCATTTATATGGCAAATACGTTACCAAATAATAGTTCATAATGAAAACAGGGCAAACAATTGAATAAGTGGAAAATTATAAGAAATGTACCGTATCCACTCAAAGAACTTCTTTTACATGATGATGTTTTATTTTAGGTAGACTTTGGTACAACCTTTTATGTCAAAGCTTTAATATACAAGGGAAATCATGTGTATTTCATATCTTCTTATCGGCTGTGGTATGTGAATGATGTCTCCGTTTACATGGAAAGTAATTGGGTCCCCGTTCAAGAGAATGGACAAATCAAGGTACGTATTTTTGAGCCGTATCAATGAGAATCTTTCGCTGTGGGTAAATTCTAGCAGACTAATAGTTCTTAAAACTAGAATTTCTTTTCATGCTCAGCAGCTGAACAAGAATGCATTGAATGAAGGACTATGATGTGTTTTGTGCGTTCTGAAAATTCTTTTAACTTAACAGTGCAAAGATAATAACTAGGCCAATATAAACATTGCTAAGATAATAACTAGACCAATTTAAACAGAATTTTTATGGCTTAACAGAATTTGTTGCAGGTCCATCTGGCCTGCTTTTCTAAAAAGTTGGATCTAAACGGCAGTTTTGAGATTATCATGAATAAAAAGCACAAAATTATTTTCTGTTTCCTTAGTTTCAGTTATGTTATTATATATCTCTAAGGGTATCTAATTAGTCCATCAGCTGGCCGTAGGAAAATTCAAGGCTGCCAACTCGTACGACTTAGCCCGTATTCATACGAAATTCATACACAGAATACGAGCATACGACTCCAGCATTTGATAGTACGTTTTTCAAGCTTTCTGGCGGATATATTTTTCATAAATGATTTTTCCGTACTTTAGAGATATTCGTGAAAAATCGATGAAAAGACTTGATAATTTTTCCTTCGTCGCCATCTTTTTTATTTGCCCGTACAATACGCATGCGCTGATAACTATTGCAACGTCAGAAAAGCAGCAGTTTATTAGTAATTTGACGTCGATGTGCGTAAAAAATCGCATGTGTTTTAAAATTTAGTAGGCAATTCTTGTTTGTCTGGTAATAATATTGGAGCAACGTCTAGTGGCGAAACATACTTTTTGTCCAAAACATGACAGATCTACCCACCGGAATACTTGATAATACAATATATTGAAGAACCATCAGAACCACAGCTCTTATATGTGGTTCTGATGGTTCTTCATCATATATTGTATTATAAAGTGTCCCCGTATGAAGTAAACTAAGTAATCAATAAAGAAGTAGATCTATACAGTACAACTACGTAAATACAAGATCAATAATCCAACACCATGGATCTACGGAACAAACTAGATATCAGAATAGATATCCTAGCATTTGTTAATGAATAAAAGGTAGATTTATAAAAACTTTAGTAGCTGCAGAATTTTACGTGTAATAATGGTACATGTACTATGATTTGTTTAAAAAAATCTGAACCTGTGTTTTTTAAATATTTTTTTTTTTAATATTTTGTATTAAAATGTGTTTGTTTGATCACCATGAATTTAGACCAAATTTGCCCTAAAAGCTAGGAAATGGCTTTATTTTTTACACTTTATTTTGAAAATTTTCCGGGGGGGGCATGCCCTCGGATCGCCCTAGAGAGGCTTCGCGCCATTGGCGTTCGCATCTACGGCAAAAAGTATGAGTTGAGGTTCCAAAATCTGAGTTAGGCCACCAAAAAGTACAACTTGTCTCCAGATGGGGTTGGCAGGCCTGAAAATTTGACTTTGTAGCATCGGAGTCTGTACCAATATTGGTTGGTACCAAATTAAAGCTAAGAATGTCTACCTTAGATTTCTGAACGCTGCAAATTGCAAAAGTGGTATGCAACTTTTTTATGAAGTGATATATTAAGCAAGTCAAACATCAAAAATCGTCAGATGTAGTAATAAACTGTAAAGACTGATTTGAAAATACTGATCACTAGCACTTAATTTCTTTTTTAACATTATATCTTTCATATCAAATTGACTTACAAATCTTAACTTTCATGTATATAACTTAAATATAACGAACTAGTGATTTGTAGTACATTACAGATATTCTTACAATCTAACCAAAGATGATGAAATATATGAATATAAAATGAGCATATCATTAAAAGATGTATTGAAATGTATTAAGACTGGTGCATTAGGCATGCCACCCGAGGTTTGGCGCCTCAAGGCATTTGGTTATTTGAGCACATTGAATGATTAGATAGGTATTTTTGTACCAAAATCAGATTCAACAACTTAAGACCAGAAAAAAAATGGTGTGTATGTTATTTAAGGGGACTGCTCTTTTCTTAGGCTTCAATTCTTACAAATTACACCTCATTTTGTAGATAAATCTAAAAGGCGGCAGTTGGGATGACAAACCCCGCCCGTGCTGCCTAATAGATGAATTTTCAATAGCAATGTTTTTATAGCCGGCGCCGACCATTTAACACAGTAGCTGTTTTTATTTCCTAGTCCGGGATTCCCCAACTGTAGTACTGCTGACGAGTTTAAATCTGCAGCACACAGCAGCAGGGCTATTTATAGAGCAGCAAAGCCACAGCTAGCTGCAGCTAATAATAGACTCTACCAATGATACTAACTTTTCATTCATGTTAGTTAGACTATTTGTGGCAATTGTGTTATTTAATTGATGTATCCACTAATTAATGGTTGCTTTTTGAAAGGTCATTTATATTTAATTGATATATCCACTAATTAATGTTTTCTTTTTGAAAGGTCATTTAAATAGGAATGATAAGCCTTAGGAGAACAATTGATACAAACAATGAAGCTAAATCCCTTATAAACAAACTAGTCAGAAGGGCTTATCCAACCAAACCATATAAAGCTAAACCATTATAATTTATTTATGCACATGTATGCTCCAAAACCTATGTCAGAATATATAGATGTGTATATCCAACCAGTAACCATTTAAAAGTATTGTTGGAATTTTATTTCAGTATTTATAAATATGTAAAATCAAAAACTTTTTTGATAACCCTCCTTTCTGCAAAAAATATATTTTTTATTTTTGCCCCTTCCGTCAGTGAAGTGAAATATTTGGTTTATGTGGTGGATATTTTATTTCAATTTTTTCGTAAAATATAAATACAAAATATGTTTTGAATTGTATATTGATGAACTTTTTTTTTAAAAGGTTAAAAAAATTTTTTTATTTTTGCCCCATATAACTGATAGTTGAACATCAACATGATCGAAACTATTCAGTTACAAAATTTTATATTTATTTAGAAAACCTTGCCTCAAATTTTTTATTTTTTTCCTATTTTTCATTTTGCATGCATTTTAAGTTTTAAAACCACTTATTTTCAATTTTCAAATCAATTCAAAAACGTTCATAATTCATCAATGAAATAAAAAAATCAAAATCCCTAGTAAGGTTTTCTTCAGAATGCATATATCATCAAATATATACAAGTTTGTGAAAATTTGATTTCACGGTTAGAGAGAAATATAAAAAGAAAAATTAATCCACTATGCAAACTTAGTTTTGAGAAAATGGGCTTTAAACATGGCCAATCAATATACTTTGAATGTAGTTGCTGCCTATAAAATGTATCATATAAGAAAAACTATTGATGATAAAAGGTTAATTTTAAAAACATGTTCTTTATCATTTATAGCATACAAAACATTGAAAATGTAAAAATTGAATTTTTAGCCCATATAACCTTATAAGCCTGCAAAGAATGAGTCATTGTTTTTCTCTCCCGGTTGGTCTTCACGAAATGGGTTGTAATGGGAAAACTATTGAAGATAAAAGGTTCATTTCAAAACATGTTCTTCTTCACACTTTACAGTATAATAAATATTAAAAAGCTGAAAATAGAATATTTTTCCCTTAAAGAGTTCACAGTCCCCTTAAGACACTAATTAATTCACATTAATTAACATTTTAATTAACAATTTGAGCACAAACACATTTTTCATATGAGTGGATTGCTGATGGTCCAATGAATACAAAATAACTTCTTAAGACTAAAAATATTGGTGCATGGGCTATTTAAGACCCTAATTAAAATTCGAGGTCAATAATTAGGACAAATGAAGTATCATCTTGTCCAGATAGGCATTTATTTAACAATTTGAGCACAAACACATTTTTCATATAAATGGATTGCTGATGGGCTAATAAATACAAAATATCTTCTTAAGACGAAAAATATTGGTGCATGGGCTATAAATGCCTCTGAGGCGCCAAACCTCGGAGGGGGGCGCCGGTGCCTAATGCACCAGTTGCGCACCTTAAGACCGGCCTTTTATAACACCCTGGGCTTGTCCTACACACCGCATACATGAAACCTTTTGTGCTCAAACTGTTAAATAAATGTGAGCTAGCTCCTGGAGTATATACTTAATGTAAAAACATTCAACGAAACTCGTAGTACGCAAGTTAACCCTTCTTCCCTCAAACCGGCCGAAACTGGCCCCAGGCCCTTTCCTTCAAATCGCCCTAAACCGGCCTGGTAATTTCACGTTTTTGGCTGTCAAAAGCTTTGTCATACAAGTGATTCATTTGGGATATAACAGTAGTGTTATTGTGATCAAATCTAGATAACTATATGTAAAACGGTATAACGAATCATCGTGTACAAATTATTTTATTGTTACGTTTTTGTTTTAAGAGATTATAAAGAAGTTTCATTTGACAACATTATTTTGCACGCACGGCGGCCATGTTTATGCGCATATCACACTAAGTGGAAAAACCTCAATGTTTGATTGCCTTGTAGACATACTTATAGTAGTTTGATTTTGATGAGAAATACCTATTCAGGTTTCCAACAAATTCAGCTTTATCATGATATATAAATCATTTCGCAAAACACCCGATAAATATTTTTAATCATTTTCTAATTTCTGTGGTGCATTTACTCCGACACTGTCGCTGCAAATGACCCCATTCCCGGCAAACCGAACATGGCTTCTTTTTACCATTGGCAATGTGATACTTTGTTTCAAAACATTTGTGAAAATGGGTCTCAACCACCTACTCATCAGGCTACCTCACAGAGATCTTATACCATATTTTTATATTCCGCCATCCACAGCCAAAGGCCAATTCCAATGGATTCCATACACTAGGTCAAAGTGACCTAAGTGATAACAGATGGTGGCACGGACAAGTCCATTGCTTAATGGATCTAATGGATTCCATACACTAGAAAAGTGACAAGTGATAACTCTCAGGAGCAGGAATCAATAAGACCACTGCAGGATGCATGAGCTACAAATCTATGTCTACCATCGCAGATTGCAGTGGAAGATCATCAACTCTGTTTCATCATATTGAATGCATTTCTGTACGGGTTTGTGACCACAGTCCTGGGTCTGGGTATTATCGTGGACAATATCTTCTCTGCAGATACTTATGCATCCTTGCAGATCTGGAGCTACAAGTAAGCTCATAAGGTTGAGAAAAGGGGTTTCGCAATTGATCAAATATGGTCTGATCAATAAATAAGCAAGTAGTAACACTTCAGCTGACTGTATACAGCTTTGTTTCTTGGAAAGCACAACACACAGAGCATATAAAATTGCCCACGGAGGATGATTAGCACTGCGGGCAGATCCAATTAATCATCAAACCAGATGTACTTGGTACAGGAGGATGGGGACAAGTTCTCAGTACCCGCACATGTGCATGGTCTCAGCTGTTTGAGATACTGCATGATCACAGCACCATCACACTGGATGGTGATGACAACATAGGA
Organism: Streblospio benedicti; assembly: GCA_019095985.1. NCBI lineage: Eukaryota > Metazoa > Annelida > Polychaeta > Spionida > Spionidae > Streblospio > Streblospio benedicti. Next base: position 27,948,511 of record CM032666.1, on the reverse strand, counting down.
GCCAAAAAATGATGGGTGTACTGTGTACTGTGTACAGTGTCGGGCACTTTTGGAGTAATCTTTGAAGATGTGAACTGCCAGACATTCATGTTTGCACGCACAACCCCAGGGAAGACCACTGAGTATACAGTGACGAATACTTTAAAGTGATCATGATAAAAAGTATGAACACCCCAGCAGGAGCCAAATGTAGCATTAGAGGACTCAATGACTGAGGACTTCAATCAGAAGTTCCTCCTCGGGCATGTCGACGCAAAGCCTGTGCAATTGCCCTTTTGACAACTGAGACGTTTCCCAGACTCATAAGCCCTACATCTCAGACTTGCAGTAGTTGATATTGTAGTTGCAGTGTCAACAAAATTGTCTATAAAGCCACTCCCTCAGCCAGGAAGGCAGAGCCATGCCTCGGGCTAGCAACGAGTGTAATTCATGCTGCTTCAACCCCAGTGGATCATAGTGGTTTACTAACTGACCGCTCCTCATTGTGTATCATTTCTAACATGTGCACCACTAGTTTGAGTACAGGTTACCTGTATGACCTTATGGTGGTAACATTCCTTGGGTTCACGAGGGGATCCCAAGCATGGGGGATTTTGTACCAGTGCTAACATGGTTTGTATGTGTGTCTCCTACACACGACCACGCGAGAGTAGGTCCACCGTGAGGGAGGAAAGCCATCAACTAAATCTTGGAGAGACAGTAATATTTAAAAGGACCTACTCCCACTGGGAATAGGTTGCCAAACTTATGAGTTGTCTATCCAGGTTCTAACAGTAAATTGTAGCTATTCTGCCCAGACCCTGTATAGTACCAGAGAGTACTGGTGCTAAAGTGGCCATATATGTGCAAAGTAAAGGGAACGTGGCTGTCGAGGTGTTCATAAGTATGGATCTTATACCTAGGCCAGTGCAACTTTTAGAGGTTGTTTTGTACCCTGGGGTCATGTTCCAATGAACCTGGGCACAGGAAGCCCTACAACACACTTTCGTCACAGTAGCCATTTGGATCAACTAAGTCTTATTATTGGATCCAAAGATGCACATGGGCATGTAGCCGGAATGGTCCCACAAACAGGCATTAGGGAAAAAGTTGTGAAACAAATATTCTTTGCATTATTTCAAAAATTGACAAGCATGCTATAATCATTATTTTTCATGAATATTTTTAAAATAAAACTTACCATGCTGTTTAGATAATCAAGCAATATTTGCACTATGTTCATATAGTTGCCAATAATTGACTAACTTTTTTACAACCCACTCAAACCCAAATAAATGCCAATTTTGTTACCTTTGATGCTGTATGATAGCCATTAACCTCATATTTTGATAAAAACATTCACCATCTACCAAATTGAGTTATTGCACATGATGAAAAGAATATATGAAATAACCTTTTATGAGAAAAAGTCTGTATATATGCATTTTTAGTACATTTGGGTCAAAATCGCAATTTAGGGGTAGGGGTAAACAATTTGTCATAAAATCAATACTAGAGGGCCTATGGTAGTGAGGTGTATGTCATTTTGTTTCTAAATGAGTATACTTTTCAATAAACACCATTTTAATGGCTATATCAGCATACAGGCTTTTCAATAGATATGTTAATATACTAGCCCAAAATCAATGCAAGTGACCTCACTCCAGCACTGTATGTATATATTCCAACAGAAAATACATTTCATAGAAAGGCCAATCAATTAGCTTTAAAATGACACCATATATAAACCTGTGTACACACCTTAGTTTTCATATAAGAGCTAATTAAATCAGTGGAAGGGTGTTTCAGTTTTTCTGATTTTTTTTCTCCAACCCTTCAATACTAAAATATCCATAACTTTTTATTGTCAAGGTTGTATAACATCCAACATGTCAAAAATTAAAGCTAAGATATCAGGCTTTAATAATAAATGGGTCTCCAAAAATCCCACAGGGAGGGGGGGGGGGTGGGTGGCCCGCGGTCTAATTCTACTAATCGCCGTATAGACCATTTAACTGATAACCAAGTAGTATACTGTTACGTAACTGACTACTTAAAGCGTTTAAATGATGAACCATTTACAGACACCCCTTTCATTTCCACCGAGAGAACAATGTGACACTTGTAATGATTATATACTGTTTCCTTGAACTACTAACTTGATAAACTGATAATTGTGTAGTATACTCTTATGTAACTTTGGCCAACAGACACCCCTTTCATTTCCACCGCCAGAGAACAATGTGACACTTGTAATGTACTAACAATGACAGCAGCCAACACTTGAATGACCAGCCCTTGAACTGGTCCTTTTGACCAATAAACTTAATATATAAACAGATAATGGTACACTGAACTTGCTACCTTGAGAGTTTAATGACCTAATTATATGGTCCTGCCGGGTTTATAACAAACAATCAATGGTAATACAAAAAAGCAAAATCCCTATTTATATAATCCTGTTTTACTAAGTAATCTCATAAAATGGTGAATCCTGTTTTTAATTCATTCTCTTGACTAACTTTTAACACTCTGTCAATATGCCAATTACTTGTGTATGTTTGGTAGCATTCACAATGATAGAAGCCCTTTGGTCCAAAATCCCAGTGTCCTTTCAGTCACTCATAAATGTGAGCCCATTTGTGATGGGCTCACATTTATGACTTATTGAAAACCACCTTTGGAATATGCACAATGATTTGCCCATGTTTCATTGTGATTGGCTGTATAGTTTAGTCTATAAAGATCATACAAACTGACATTGCTTTTTATATATATATAGATGACACCGCTGTTATACCCCAAACGAATGCCTTATATGGGGAAGTTTTTGAAAGACAAAAACGTGAAATGATACAGCCGGTTTAGGCTGTTATGAAGAGGACAGCTCTACGATTCTGTATTGATATAATTACTGTTGTTATTTATGGAATTTTCTTGTATGATTAATGTATGCAAAAACATATAAACACCCATATCACCCATATTTGCTACCTACATTTTGAGGTAGGTAGTCCGGACATGCTAGCTACGATTTGGAATTACTGTGTTCTCTGTGCATTGATGAATATGATATATAGCTTGTTGAGGCAAGATGAGACTGTCCATGTCTGACTTCTTTCAAGGAATCTGCCATACTTATTGATTCGTATTCACCCCATTGTAGATTTATCAGGGAACGCTCAATATATTATGCGGGCGCTAAGGGCCATTATCCATACTTGAGAAGTAGCGGCAGCAGTAAGCTAGGGACTGCTGCTACTGCTGTTCATAATCCATTCACTTCTTACAGCCGCAAAGCCGAGCCAAATCTGATGTTAAGCTCCTCGTTTTTTACATTGATTTCTATAGTACTATCGTAGAACCGCACTGTTAATGGATTATGATCCATTTAAAACAACGTAAAGTGGTTCAGGCGGTGCCGCCTCGACCTAGGGGCAGGCAGGCGGAATCCCTTCCCGAAACGGTTCGCCAAACAAGCCGCCCAGCGTCTGGCGCTGCGCCGCCGCACCGCTGCTACTACAGCCTGTATGAATTTTACCTTATTGAAATAGTATAGAATTGATTCGGCAGCGATTTCTTGCCGCTGCCACCAGCATTTATGGATAATGGCCCTAACTGGTCTGAGAAACATGGTTGGCGTGGATTCGCGAGATGATTTTCCATTTAGGATAACTTCATATCTGTAATGTGACAACTCAAATATTCTTTAGAGTACTAACGACCAAGATTTAACCCATCATCAGAAACATCTTTAATTTTATTCTGATAAACATTGAACCCCCATTCCCTAAAAATGTGACTGAAATCAAACGACTTTTTATTACCCAGACCATCAAATGGCTCAGATGACCACTAGATTAACCCACTCTTTGAAACGATGATAATCTTATTGAGGCTGTTTATTTATGAGCTTATTTGGAGTTTCTTATTAATGTCACTTAAACTTTCTTTCTATGCAGAGAGCAAGGTATTTCTTTAGACTTTGTACACTATGTAACCTAAAGGCAGTAGAAAGTGAAACCCATTAATTATTTATATATATTTTTTTATACTTCTCTCTCTCTCACACACGTCTTTTTAGCAAGCATATTTCTACCAACGATACATATAGCTGAAGACAGGTTTTACAACCCTAAGCTTCCATTTAACTATATCAAGTGGCCCTGGCCGGGACTCGAACTCACAACCCCAAGGTTGTGAGACCAGAATGATACCATCATCCCAAGCAGGGAGCTGTTTTATAACAGTGTGTGAGAGAGAGAAGTATAAAAAAAATATATATATATATATATATATATCCGCAAGCATTGGGAAACACATATATATCATTAATTATTTGAATACTGTTATGATAATTTTTAGAAAGTATTTGCATTTAACACCCAAACTTTAAGGAGCTGTCATGAACAGTAGGTTCGAAAAGAGGTCTATTTTTGCATCAAATGCCTTATTTTCGATACAACCAAAATATGATCTGGTTATTTATTGGTTAAAAAGCTCAAATTGATTACTTTTTACATCATATCCTATCTTGACACCTAACTTGTTTGATCTATTGTGTTTCTTAAATTTTAGACATTCAAAGGTGCCGGGAACGCAGGGGGCAATACATACTGAATAAATTCAACCCACCAATTCTAGCCAAAAAATTTGCAATGGAATTCATTGGATGTGCCCAAGGGCTTAGATGTGTTATGCGATGGGAGCTGTGGGGTGAACCAGGTTGGTGAGATAATTTCTTAACTTTTACATTACATTTCACATCAAGCATAATATTATAGGCCAGTCACATATGGGTGATATGACCCCTACCCCCCTACACACACACATCAAAATATGACTGAAATATGTGAAATATGAATTTCCGACTCCTATGTATTTATGACAGAATGCGCCCACTCTACACATGGGTAGTATCAGGAATAAATGAGAGGAATAAGCTAGTGCCCAGAGTGACATTTTCAGCATTCTGCCAACTTTGAAAAATCACATATTTTCAACCATTTACTCCTCATGTAAAATGAAACCAGATTATTAATGCCAATTCAATTGGTGATCACACTCCATAATAACTTTTCATGTAGTTAATATACTTTTGATACAAAATTAGATAAAGTAAGAACACCCCTCTTTAATTACTCCATTTTTGCTGGCTGTGTCTGAAACCCGGGTATTCTTGCATAAATTAACCTTGTTGAGCTAAGCCCCGCCTGCTAGTGTGACACTGTGTGAGTGTAAACATAGCTGGAATTTCACCTTGAGAAGCATCATCTTTTCACCTATTAATCAGCCATGACTAATTTTCCCTGTTTCTTTGCTTCTAATTTGCATGTGCTTTTTCTGTAGTGTTTAAGTGTTTTTACAAATTATGAAAGAATACACCATCTCAAGATCTGAAAAAGACGGGGATATTGCATTTTACCCAGACAGAAAGAAGATTTGGGATTTTCTAATACAACACAACTGTTTTGATGATATAATTGTGTTCAATCCATTACAAAATACAGTTATTTTCTTAAGATTTGATGAAACTACCACTTACAAACTTAGTCTGTGTAAAAAGTAAGTGGTAGTGTCATCAAATCTCAACCAAATGGATATTCCTACTACTAAAAACAGTCTTCATAAAAAATACAGTTACTCATTTAAAGGGATTTGCTCATGGTAAAATGATTACAAATGGTAACTCTCATGTACATATGATAATTAGAACAATCGCCAAATATATTGTGTACGGTATAAAAAGTGATATAGAAGAAAACAATCCCAAAAATAGTAACAAGTAAACAGTCTCCCATGATGCTGGGGCCAATGCAATAAGGTTACAGTTTAAAATACAATCTTTTAAAACTGCTTTCTACATAGCCAAGTTGCAAAAAAGATCCGCTCAAACTATCTTCTAAGTGTGAATATTAAGTGAATAACATATGTGCACCTGTAGATCTAAGCTTTTGTATATTGAATCAGAAACTGACAAGAGCTGGGTTTCTGATAGAATATATATAGAATCACTAAAAAACATCCAATTGCAAAAATAAATATATACAAATGTTCGGGATGAAAAGTTTTACAACTTAACAATAATTATTTAAGTCCTATGATTACTTTGAGCAACAAAAAACTATATTTTTGTCACAGTCACACAGTTCACACTTTCAACTAATGACCTAACCCCGGGGGTAATGGAGTTTTAATGATTGTCTCGGAGTGAGGGGAAAGCAGTGAGAAACCACTGCCCTTATCATGTTTATACTCAAACTTTCATTGATCGTTGGTGATACAGATACATTGTAGGATAGAAATTAGAATCAGAACATGAGATGTAGTTGATTTCAGAACATTGTGATCACTTGTTTATTTTCTAATTTCTCATATATGACATGTTATTCACAATTTTTACATGTGCCTATTCCTCTACTTTTTTCTTATCATTATTTGCCATTTTGCAAGACCCCAACACCTCAAAATATAAAATTAAATTAACAATAAATAAACCAAATAATTAACTAATTGATAAATTATCAAACAAGTGTCAAATTCGGGGAAAAAAGTATAGAAAAGTAAGATTGACACATAGTTGAGAAAACCTAACATGGAAAAAACAGAACAAACTTCAAAAGACATTGACAGGACAAAATTACCATACACACCGGTACGTGGGCACAAGGACACAACTATGTACACATTGACCACCAGACATTCCACACACATCAAAACACAGCCATGTGGTGATTGCTCATTAATATCACTGAATATGCAAGAAGCGCCATCTAGTGACCAATATTAAAACTGAATGGCCACGCTTCACATAGGGATGTGCTAGATTTGACTGTGGGTGTTATTATTAAAAGGTCAATTAAGAATTAACCCATTGAATCTTTTGTTATATGGTTATTGATAATCACAGAAAGCATATTTTTCTTTGATATTCAACTGTCAGAAACGAATTTTGCCCAATATGTTCATTTTTATAGGTCAGCGAAGTCAAATTTGTCAACAAAATCACTCAACTCACTCTGGACACTAGTTCATTCCTCTCATAAATTCCTGGTAGTATTAATGTATGTGGTATAGTGTTGTACACCATAGGAATATACCAGAGCCCTGTGCGGGGTTCTGCAGCCCACGGGAGCCGCATCTGGCCCCTGCAAATTTGGGGGCTGCAGGCTAAATAGTCACTCTTACTGCTGGTGTGGGTGCAGGTTTGAAATTCTTATGAGGATGCGGGTTTCAATCCTCAAAATATTTTGCATCGCAGGCACTTTGCGAGCAAAAAATTATTAACAGGTAAGGCCTCAATAGTTACTTGTCCTGACAAGTTGTCAAACTTGTTTTGGCTCAGCAGCTCCTCGTATGCAGGACGAGTGAATTTAATTTAGCACTAGTCCTCCCCAATATCTACTAGTCCTAGACGAGCAGAGTAATGACTAAATGGCAGACTGCTTACATTAATTATGGGTGGAGTTCATGCATGTAAAAGTCAAAATGTCTATTTTTGCATCAAATGCATGATGCCGGTCGTATTCAAATATGGTCTGTTTATTTATGGGGTAAGTACTGTATCCCCGTGCATTAAAGTGCCACCCTTATAACCGAAAAAACGATGTTTTGAGGCCTTTTAATAGTTAAATTTGTTCTTGACATCAAGCGCATGCTCTTAAATTCGAAAACCAAGGTACACCTAAGTTTGAACCCACTGGCTAGCCGGTCTATCAAGTAAACCAAAGTCTAAGAGAGACATCCTTCTTCTTCCCCCACTATCACTCGCTTGTTCCTCAAAGCCATCGAATGTCATGATAGCTATCATTTGAGGTGGATTTTCAACAGCACATCATTTCTTTTATTTTGACTTTATTTATGCCATTCATATTAAGAAAGGTAGAGATCCTTGGAGCCTGTAAAGTGAAAATATTACATTTCATTCGTCTGTTGTTGGTGAAGAAATATGGTGGATCAACGGCCAGCAAATTTACATATAAAAAAAAATCCCGTGACAGAGTTGCCAAGTATTCCGAAATTTCCGAATCATTCCGAAATATGAAGTCGATTCCGATCATTCCGATCGTAATGGAGAAATTCCGAAATTCACGGGAAATGACCAAATATTTTAAAAACTTGTACTTTTTTCCTTAAAATACTGATATTTTTGCTCGCATATGGGTGCGACCATTATCGAATGTACTCGATTGAACCACGCATCGTGTATGCTCTTTTCATCACTTTCAAGACAGTGTACTATGTAACATAGTTAAACAGGGTTCGCACGCCCCGGGAAAACCCGGGAATTTGATTTTCAGCAAATATGACCCGGGAATTCCCCTGGAATTTGACCAAGTCCCGGGAAAGTCTTTGAAAACGCGTAAATTGAATAAAAAATTATCTAATCCCGTGTCATTTCCTGTGTTTGTGTAACGAACTCGATTTGCCAACGTCATTTGTATGCACCGCTTTTGTTTTCTACTGTAAGTTTACCTTTGTCAACGTAGTATTCTTGGCTCGAATTGCCGTGAAACACATTAGATTTAGGCTACCATGCAACAAGCCCCAATACCATTTGGTCCTTTATGAATGTGACATAACGCTGCGCGCTTGATAGAGGCTGAACCATGTTTTTGACCAATCAACGAGCACCGACCTAGTTTTCTGCACTCGGTAAGCCACTGTCATGGCGCTGGCAAGCTTGTTATATTTTTGTTAGAAAATCTTAATATTATTCGTCTCCCGTGCCTCATCTGCTTATATCTTATAATCCGGATGACAAGAAAGGCGATTGGCAAACTACTGATCAAGTGTGGACGTCGTAGAAGTAATATGTCTTCCGAAACGATTCACATTCCAATCGGACTTTGCAAAGATAATTGGCTGACATTATATATCGTGATGTTTGCAGGCGTTTAGAGCAAAATATTGTACGTCAACATGTGTCATTAAAAGGATATAATGATTTATGTTGTGTTTGGTTAGTAGCCGAAATCAAATGTTGCTACGATTAGTATAAGCTGTGATACCAAGCAGTTTAAAATCTGATGCCGGCCTGTCAAATTCGAATCAGCCATTGCTTACAATGTTAGTTTAGATAATTTTTTTGACATAAAGATCAAGTGAAATGACCACCTAATGGTGAAAATCTGAAACTAAATGGGATTTTATGCACGTACCCAAATTGACATGTTGAAATTCCTATTATTTTAGACTCAGCAATAATTCTTGAAAACCACGAAATCCGGTCAAAACAGTCAACATTGAAGATGTATTTTTACGCGAAATATTTCCCCAGTCGTGGCACGGAGAGGGGTATGCACGTTTACGTCTGGAAACAATAAAAAGGTTAAGAAAATATAGTGTATATGTGTTGACTAGGTGTATGTGTATGAAATTTTCATAGTTGTCGCCGGATGATCACAAAATCAAACACATTGACCGGATGTCATTTAAATATTCAATGTTGAAATATTGGCAAAGTATGCAGTCAGTGTCAACAAATAAACTTTGCATACGCATGTCGATGTAGAGTCTAGAGATCCTCTTTACATAGATTTCTCTAAATTTCATCTGTGCAGGAAGGATTATAAGGTTTTTATTCATATAAAAATAGGAAGTTGGGAGTGTGCTAACCCTGTTAAAATAAAATGGTTCAAATTAAAATGTATCACTATATTTGTCATTGATTTTTCTTTACTTTGAATGTTTTTTCGCGAAAAGTAGGACGACCATCGTCCAAACCTTTGTATTTATTTTTAATCAAATATGTTGAAACCAAGTTAATTACACTTTTATGTGCATTTTTACTGTCCATTGACCCTTCTAAACACAGAACAGTGTTATAAAAGAGTCTTATTTTAATATAAGTTAAAAATACTTATTAAACGTCAGATTCAGAAATTTCGACCCAAATTCAGAAATTTTGGCCTTGGGATTCAGAAATTTCAAAATTTGAGGTTGGCAACTCTGCCGTGATATGAAAAGCATTTATTGAACATAGATCGAGTCCATCATGACAAACTACACTGTTTGCGTTATGAAAAGCTCCTAAAAATGTGGCGCAACGAAATAAAACGACGATTTAGTATGTAGAATACCTGTGCCTAGTATTCACTTCCACCATTAACAAATGACTTTCTAAATTTGAGAAATTTTCCTCTTTTGTTGAAAATTTGGTTTGTTCTCAGAGATGAGCGCATGAGCTTATTATCAATATAAACGCGCATCCTAAATACAAGCTCAGTGAGCTTTAATGCACGTGGATACGGTACATGCATTTCAAGTGACCATTTTTTGTCTATTTTCAATATTTTCTACAAAAGCTTTCCTAATGCTTGAAAGAAAACATTCAAACTTCAGACAAACCTTATATACCAAGTGAACATCACCCATGTCCAATTTTGGCACTTTGCCAATTAAAGCTTACCGTCTTGAGATCCATTTTAAGTAAATATGTTTTTATTCCTCCATTATAGTTCGAATACCGTTTGAATCATGCATTAACCCTCCTGCGCCGGCTTACGGGAAATGAAATTGCACAATAAAACCATTGATGAACGATGGCATTTTGACAATTTTACGTCCAAGACAAACCCTTATCTGGAGCTTTCACAAATGGTTATTTCTTCGTATAAATTGTACATGTGTATTCAGAAATGTTTTTCTTTTTTTACAACCTAAAGTTGTCTTGGTTCTGAAATCATAGGATTGCTCTGTATCATCATGAAGGGTACAAATGAGTAATAGTGTGACTTGAGTCAATTCTAGCAATGCTGTGCTCTCTGAGGGTTATTGATCTAGTTATATAGTAGTTATAGTAAACCGATATTTAGTGAACAAATATTTCATAGTACTTAAATTTGTACAAACAATAGTTATGGTGCATTCGGAACAACTCGTGAACTGGTACTTTCGAGTTGACAAGTCGTAACTACGAGCTGTGGCTATTCAATTCTACATAACAACTGGGAAATATATCTGTTTAAAACATTGCATGCAGAGTACACAAACACAGACTTAAACGAATTGCTTAATATTTATCTATCAATCTCATTAATTTGGGAGACTTTTAGCCTGTTGTTATGAATATATTTTGTGAAACTGTCTGCGATAATAGAAGTTATCGGCACCGCCATTTTGTCAGTCAGTGCGCATGCGCACGACCATCTCATAGTGATCCCTTCAGCTCCGAGTTCACCAGTGGTAAACACCAGATAAACCTGTATCGAACGGTTTTCACCACTCGTGAACTCGTGTTTACCAAAATACGAGTTCGTTCAGAACGCTACATTATTCAAACAATTACAAGGACAATGTAAAACTTTTCTTTTTACCACTGCTTTCAGGAGTTAATGTGAAGTTATTACTATTTTTATTTCTATTTTTTCTTCTTGCACAGCGCACTTAAATTCCTGTTTGAGAAGTAGTAGTGCTATATAAATGTTGTATTGTATTGTATTGTAATGCTTAATTTATATTAACATAATTAATTCATTGATACCTTATTTTTATCTCAAAAGTATCATTACTAACAATGAAGTTAATTAACATTACTATAATAAACCTTTTGATGGAAATTCATTTATCCTGGATATTACATATATAAGTATCACATATATAAGTATCACATATATAAGTATCACCTCGGGAGGTCCCAGTGACGACGAATGACGTCAACCACTGTGATCAAGATGGCGGATGCCATTGAAAGCTTAGTGTGTGAACTGTGTGTTATCCTTGATTAAAAACTATTGTGATACTTATATATGTAATATCCAGGATAAATGAATTTCCATCAAAAGATACGATGTGAATATGGCGAGAATTCGTTGAAACTAGTATGGGATTACGAGAAAACGGTGTTGAAACATGACACGTTCAAAAACCACCTACGGTTCAACTTAAGATGCAAACATAAGGATGTTATACCAGTGAGTCTGAGACTAAAGACCAATGTAACAGGCAAACAGGCACGGAATATCATCCAAAAAGCAGAGAAATCTCTACTGAGGATCAGAATCGGACAAACAGTGAATAAGATTGACAATTTGGAATATGAGGTGAAAAATCTAAAGGTCAAGGTCGTAAAGGAATTTCCATGTTTACATAGTGAAATCGAGGCTAAAGTGGGGGCTGCGCGTGCGCAAAAACATGCGGAAACGAAAGAAAGACAACAACAGAAGTTTCAAAGATTGTCAGCAAAGAAAACACATGGTGTAGTGGATATGGTAACATCGGGAGTGAATAAAACCTCGGAAGCAAATGAATGCATTTCAAGGTGGGTTAAGAACTGTTCGGACCGCATCTTATCTGACCCTGAGCTCTCGATGATACGGAAAGGCCTCAATTTTGCAGTGACACCTAGTAAGTTACCTGTCGATGAACTAGTAACAGCTACAGAGTCGGCGTGCAGAAGCTTGACACAAGGGGATGCCAGTGAACTAAGGAGTCGTGTGCTGGATATAATCCGGAAGAATAAGAAAGTAAAACAACACAACATAACCAGAGATGAAAGATTGGCCATAACCTCGCTGAAATCAGATGAGAACATTGTGATTTTGCCGGCTGACAAGGGCCGTGTGACAGTTGTAATGAACAAAGTGGACTATACTCGAAAGTGCCGTGATCTATTGGTGGATGAACGCACATACAAGAAGTTGAATAGAGATCCAACCAGTAATTACAAGAAACAATTCGCAGATGCTCTACGGGATTTGAAAGAACGAGGTTCATTAGATGTGGCACTCCATCGGAAATTGTATCCAACCACAGATCAACCACCCAGATTCTACGGCTTACCGAAAGTTCACAAGACCAACATGCCCATGAGACCCATTGTTAGCTCTATAGGTACGATATCCTATGAATGTGCACGTTACCTGAGCACAGTACTTTCGCCATTGGTAGGGCAGAGTGTACATCATGTAAAGAACTCGAAAGAGTTTTCTGAAGAGATCAGGTCATATTCGTTGGATGAAGATGAAGAACTCAGATCATTTGATGTGAGTGCTCTTTTCACAAGTGTACCAGTGGAGAAAGCCTTAGAGGTAGTGAAGGAGAGATTAACATCTGATATCTCCTTGCCCAACCGCACCACCCTCAACCCCGACGAGATAACAAGATTACTAGGTTTGTGTCTAAGGTGCACTTACTTCACCTTCCAAGGAGAATTTTATCTCCAGATCCATGGTGCAGCGATTGGCTCCCCGTGTCTCCTATCATATGTAACCTATATATGGAGGAGTTTGAAAGGAAGACTCTAGCATCGGCCCTCCATCCACCACGATTGTGGAAGAGATATGTGGACGACACGGCTGTGATCCAGAAGAGACAACATGCGACAGAGTTTCAACAACACCTGAACTCAGTGGATAAGTATATCCAATGGACCACGGAGGGGGAGAGCATGGTGAATGCTGAGAGATCCCTTCCATTTCTTGACACTTTGATCCTAGTGAACAGTGATGGATCTCTTCGCACACGCATCTACAGAAAGGATACACATACAGACCAATATCTGAATTTCTGTAGCAACCACCCAATGGAACATAAAGCTGGAGTAGTCCGGACTTTAAACCACAGGGCCGAGAGTGTGGTTAGTGATGCGAGTGAGAAAGAATCTGAGAAGAAACACCTGGAGAAAGTGTTAGGGTTCAATGGATACCCCAAAAGTGTGATGATAAAGAGCAAGCCGAAGGGAAGACAGACTGCACAAGATACAGTGGTACAAGTGGATCGCCCCAAGAGACCTCCGGTAGTGATACCATACATTCAAGGAGTGTCTGAACACATCAGAAGGGTGATGCACCAATACAGTGTGCAGGTGTTCTTTAAACCTGTGAACACTCTCAGACAGCTACTGGTGAGATCCAAGGACCCCCTGGAGAAAGAACGTGTAATTGGACCTGTCTACCAGATTAAGTGCCAGGATTGTGAGGCCTCATACGTGGGAGAGACTGAACGCGCATTAAAAGCGAGGTTCCTAGAACACCGCAGACCCAGTTCAGCTGGATCAGAGGTGTCTCGCCACCTGCACACAGACAGTAAAGGACACAGTGTCTCGCTTGAAGGGACCAACATTTTATGTGTAGAACCTAAATATTTTGAACGTGGCGTGAAGGAGGCCATCAATATCAGGAAACTCAAGCCCTCACTAAATAGAGATGGGGGCAGGTACCAGCTTCCTTCCATCTGGAACAATGTCCTCACCCGAGAGGGGGAGGGGGGCGCGCAACCCGGGAATCTCCCGAGGTCCCAGTGACGACGAATGACGTCAACCACTGTGATCAAGATGGCGGATGCCATTGAAAGCTTAGTGTGTGAACTGTGTGTTATCCTTGATTAAAAACTATTGTGATACTTATATATAATAAACCTATGCATGTCGCGAAATACTCAAAATAGTTTAGTTCAAAATCTGCATATTTTGATTTTTTATTTATTTTTCATTTTTTGAAAACTGAAGTTACCAGTCAAAGGATTTTTTTATTTATGTACATGTATATCACATATTAGGCCTTTATTTATTGATGTTATGGTTTACAGACACACAGGATGATCAACTGTCGTCGTCGGAGGAAATAAAAAAAAAAAAGAAAAAAAAGAAATATAAAACTTTTTCACAACACACCCGAATAATACCGGCGGCGCTGCGTATTTGCCTAAGGCCACGGTAACTTGATTCTATGGATGACGAAATAACCCCCGATAGATAAATAATCTTTCAAATGGCGTGTGCTTTTATATTCGCCGACGACGCAGCTAAAAAATCCATGTTTTTATTATATTGTCGCCCGATAGCGCCATATTTGCTAGTGACGTCACGCTACCAAGGACGCCAATGCATTCGGTTTCGGTTTTAAAGCAGGTGCGCGGAATTTTGCGCATGCGCACTCACACGGAAGTGTATATGTTTCCTCTTAAAATTAGTAAGTTTTATTTTTCTATTTTCTGGCAAGCATTCGTAATAGATGTGATGAAAAACAATACTAATGGCTTACACATTTGTTTAGTTGAGAACGGCAGGGGACAAATGTAATGTTCAATTGATTTGACAACCGGCGTCATAGTAGAACTAAGAAAAAATTGTAGATGGCTGAGCGATAATAAATGCCGATTTTAATACATGAGTGAATTTCCTTTGTTGTGTGACAGAAGTTGAGCTTTCCAGATATTCCTAGATGTAAATATTGACATACCCTATGATAAGAGCCATCATCATACTTTGACTGGTTGGGGTAAGGCTATTTCAGCCCTTAACCCGGGACTCACCTATCAGACAAGGAATTACTTCACTACCTACGAGGGCTAAGGTAGCCGTATATACATGTACAGCGTACATTCATTCCTAGGTGTCTCTTTCTAGGTATACAGGGTATTAAATCAGCTGCACATGTAGGGCTAGGGTTAGGCACCTGCGTACCTGATGTCCTCTCCACACAAATGATGCTGTGTGCCAGCCACATGTAGCACTCCCCTAGAAGCATGAGTGGCTCTTGGGTAAAGT
Organism: Streblospio benedicti; assembly: GCA_019095985.1. NCBI lineage: Eukaryota > Metazoa > Annelida > Polychaeta > Spionida > Spionidae > Streblospio > Streblospio benedicti. Next base: position 27,933,042 of record CM032666.1, on the reverse strand, counting down.
CTTTGAGAGTCTAAATGGGCGAGTCAAGCCTCAAGGCCACCCTAAGATGGGTCAGCACCAGGCAAATGGTAGGACCATAGATGGATTATACAGTGGTCTGATAGTAATACTTGATGCTTGGCTATGACGTGGTGATCTACCCCATAGGTCTTAACGGGCTGGGAGAGAGTGTGCACGGAATTGACTAGTGTCTTCACCTTTCATGGAAATACACATTGACCCATACCTACTAAATAAAGACCAAAATGACCATTGGTACAGTGACTACTGAATATTTTTTTATTCCCCCATCCCAAACTTTCCTTCGGATATTCATTTATTTTTATTTTCCCCCCTTCCTGTCCGCTATTGACCATGCGCTTTATTTTTATTATTCTTACCCACCTCGTGGAAAATTTTACGGCCAATTTTTTCGTCATCCATAGAATCAAGTTACCGTGGCCTAACTCAACAGCGAGTAATTTGAAATATGTTCGTACTTCTTTAAATATCCACCACATGGACATATACATGCAATATAATGGATAACAGTTCATTTATTACATACTAGGACACGTTATTGTTATAGTATGATGTTTATCGGAAACGATTACAATGAGTATTTTAAGTCGGAACAGGCCATTTGATTCAACGTCTCGAATTATCGCCCGTTCTTTTTCAGCGGCGGGATTAAAAAGATACAATTTTTTCAATTTTATTTTTATTCCTAAATTCTGTTTTTTTTCAGCGGCGGGTCTGTAAACCGAAAAATAAAAAAATAAAGGCCTCACATTAGCAAAAATTACCCAAAGAAACCCCAATACATGATATCTTATATATCAATCCTGATTAATCAATCATTATATACCAGGTGAACGCAGATTCCTGTACATTGGAGATTCAAAACACATATACAGGTTGTGCAAGGAGCTATTCGTTTGACATTGTTAAGAGATTGCCTATTACTGTAAACTTGAGTGCATATTTTTTTATTGTTTACATTACAGCACCTTCTGTTGAAGACCCACCACTGATTGATGGAAAGTTGGGCTTTGCTAGATATTGGGTAGAAGACTATCAGCTTACAGCCAGCAGTTTCTCATTAGATAACATCCCTGCAAAGTCTCGCTTGAATGGTCCAGGCATATGGATTGCTGCAGACAATGATACCAACCAATGGCTTCAGGTATAATTCTGTGATGATCTGATATCATAAAATAATATATTCATCTAAAGCACAAGCATTTGAGGTTGTTTGCTTTGTATGTAAGGGTATGCAGGCATATGTGTGTATGTCTTTGGACTACCAAGTATTAACAGATAAACAAATTTTGTGGAACCACTACACATATTTAAGAAAAGGTACGAGACGACAGCAAGGCAAGGTGTCAAGTTACCTCTTTTTCTATTGTTAGAGTAATACTTTTCTATTTAACCATACTATCGTCGTCCAGTATTGACATCCCCCTATTCATAGTTCCGATGCTCCGCCCCTTTCTCTTTTCTTACCACGTGGTCCCACAAATATTCTTATCGCCTGTAGTAAATACAGAGAAATTGCCGACTTTCCACCCAAGAGTGTTGTATTAAAAGTGTGCTAATCTCAGGATTCCCACACTCCCGGGAATTCCGGGAATAGGCATGAATTTGAAAAATGTCCGGGAGGGCCTTGAATTCGGCGGGAATATGGCAATCGTACGGGAGAAGGCATGAAAATTATTAAAAATTTAATTTCTAAATATTCGTCGGATGAAATTACTAGTAGTATCGCTTGTTTACATTCAGAGCGCCACCACCCGCTGGCTCACGCAGGTAGCGGGGAACGGGTTCGCGCCGCTGCTTGTTTGCGTTGTGATAAATGCATGATGCGTCGGGCACTAGTATGTCAAATTTATTCAAATTATGAAAAAAAGACCAAGAAATATAGTAATACATGTCACTAAACTTTATCCATTCTTGTCTGATATTGGTGATATTTCTTAAAATTGAGTCCCGTGATATCTAGATTTTTTTCCCATAATTTTTTTTTCACCACAGTATTTTACAATACATGGGGGTGGGGGGGGGTATATAATTGCCCTTACTATTGCTTATCATAAGTAGAAAAATGCTCTTAGAAGGTGAATGGACCCATAGGGCTCCCCCTCCAATGCAAAGCTAGATTCTAGTTAGATTCTGAACACATGCGTTGATGTGGACAGCTCTGATTGGTTGGATGGTACTGACATGGCCTCACAGCCAGAATGATGGAAGACATTTTAATAAATTCATTTTTTCATTTTGAAAAACTGTATCGCGCTTGGTCAGGACATTCTGATAATCCACAGGACTGGTAGATTTTCAAACCAGCCAGTCTTGATTACCGGTATCTTTGTCATACTTAAGTCTATGTCTATCCCTGCACTCCCCCCCCCCCCACACACACACACACGCGCGGCTTAAATTATGACTCAGCCCTTAAATTTCAACAAGCTGATTGAAAGCTGTATCTTCCTTGCTGGACCATTTTAAAGATTTTATATGATTTTTCATTTTGAGCTATTTCTGTTTACAACAATCACTGGTACATCATATGAAAAGACAAGCATCAATATTTAAAGCATCGATAATAAACAATGAATAAAAAAGATCATCAGGGAAAACCTGGAAAAATCCTGGAAAAAGGCTTGATTTTTATCAGGCAGAAAGAGTGGGAACCCTGTAATCTTCTTACTTTTAACTTGGGATGAATTCTGTAACCTCTGTTCTACAACATACCAGCAGTATTCTCAGAAATCATTGATAATAAAGATTTGCTGGGACATTTAGTTTTCCATCTTTTTGCATCCACTACCAAATGAACAGTCCCGAAAGCGAACACTTAAAGTTCCACGTCAACACGGAAGCAACAACAAATACTGAATAGCATGTGGTTGCAATCATGTGTTTTTTATCCTAAATTTTGAATTAACTTTCACTTAAAATAATTTTCGATTGAGATGATATTACTACAGCATGCAAAGAGACATACCTTACCTGAGAAAAGTAATAAATACAGTTGTCAGCGCACTAATGTAGAAATATTTATAGGTGATTGGTAAATGTATAGATCTAGACTAACATGGCCTCACTCGCTTCACATGAGCGTGTGGCAACTGCAACGTCATCAAAAAGTCTATGCTACGTCAAAATTATGTTCATTATCCACAACAAAATAAAGGGATACTACATAGGCGGTGGATCCTTACGACCTAGTATCTTTATTATTTCCCACAGGTTCCCTGGGGGAAATGATTGTTTTTGACTGGATATGCGCTGTGTGAGGGTGCTCTTCTGACACACCTCTTAATGTCCAATTCTTATTGCGTCGCTTCAGTAGCTGAAGCGAAAAGCCTTGTGATCACTTCGTTTCTATGTATCTATGTATGTATGTATGTCTCCGGACAAGCTAGAGCTTTTACCGTTACACTGATTTCGTTTAAACTTTACACAGCTATGAGGTATGAGGCAACATCGAAGTGATTTGATTTTGGGTGCACTGCCAATTAAATTTTGTTTTCTAGAAGCGCTTTTATGACATTTTTAATGATGTTCAATGCACTTAGAAAACGTTTGGAGAGCGTAAGACGTTTACATTGTACTGACGTTACAAACGTCATCAGCTACGGCTAACGTAATTATATTGAAGTTTGACGTCATACGGCACGATGTAAACAAAGACCTGTAAATATTGTAGTTAAGTTAAAAACAACTGATATTTATGTATTTAAATAATATTTATATTTTCGTGTGTTTTGAAAATGGATGAGTCCTATTGGAACAAAAGTAAGTTCTTATCCTTTTAGCCATTATTACATCTGTATATTTTATTATATTATATTTTGTAAGTGTGTGTTCACACATACGTGATATCGCTTGAGCGAAGGAGCGACGAAGCGACAGGCGATATTTTCGGTGTATGATATTTGCTTTGAGCCGTTCACACATGCGCGACGAAGCGACGAGGCGATATCGCTTGAGCGATTTTTTCGCTTCATGAGCGATAAAATCGCCTCATCGCTAGGCGATTTCCCTAAACACGATCGTTATCTCATGTAGTCTAGCATTTTTTTAATTGATTTTTTATATAATTATTGACCAGCAATGTTTAATTGATTTTATCTGACACTTAGTACACCAGACAGTACACCACACAGTATTGGAATCGTTATTTTTTGAAAATTTGTTTGAGAAAACCAAGAAATAAGATATAATTAAAGTGCAATGGCATCATGTATCTCTAGTTCCTCTTGCAGAGCATGTATACGTCTTGCTCAGCCATGTTTAGCATCGACAGTACCTTAAATGATTCAGTATCGGCCAATATATAAACTATCTGAAAAAAATAATCAATTGGAGATAAAGATTTTTTATACATTCAAGGAAAATCGCAAGTGAAAATTGCTTGCAAAATCGCGCGTGTGTGAACACTAAATCGCCCATCGCTATGTCGCTTCGTCACTCAAGCAATATCGTGTATGTGTGAACGTACGTTAAAGCGATAACTATTATCAGGCAAGCCACATCGTAAGTTTCACGGGTTTACAATGCACTTAGCCAGCAAGAAAAAAAATCAATATTTCAACCAAGCACCAAAATTGATTATTGGATTTGAAACTGATATTGATTATCATCTTGTTATCCAGTACTATTGACGTATCAACGGACGAACAACATGGCAACACAAAAAGCTTTATGCTGGATATATTGATTCTGATTCATTCTGATGTTTTCTCCTCAAATTCATAGATTTCTTGATTGTAAAGTATACATTTTTTCAGTATATTATCTTATGTCGTTCTAGCGACGCAGTGTTCTTTGAACACTTTTGATCTAGTTGGTTCAGCCCGTTCTTGAGACCAATGTCAAACCCAAGTCTTTTTTCATGATTTTTTGTTAAGCACCGCCCTCGGCTTTAAAATACTCTGTAAACGGTCAAAGTCGCATGATCGAGAGTGCTAATGAAGCCGTCTATTGGTTAGATTATGACACACCCACCAGTCCTCCACGCTAAGTGGCCGAGACGGATTTCTTGCATAACAATTTCAAGGTGACCTGTGCATAGCCAATCAGAGCAGCGTAGAAAATTATGGTAGTTTAAAGTTGGCAATGCAGCTCCGACAAATGGAAAGATTTTATACGCGCTACGCTGCAAATATCTGCGAGGATACAAGGGCTGTCATGTAATAAAATGTGAGGGGTAATTGGGTTAAGTCAGACCCCTGCATACTTGCCAGAGTGCTCAAACTGCAGAGCAGTGAGCAAATCACAAGGCATTGGCAAAGTAGCACCTCAATACAGTATAGGTCCGAATATCCGGATCCCGATTATCTGTAAATCCGCTTTATCCGGACATGAAATCTTGGTCCCATTTTTTACGAACTCAGACATCATATTAAAATAATTTCACCGAAAAAAATGGTGAATAGGGGGAAAAATCGCGAATAGGCAAGTGAAGCAAATAGCGTTAGCCTCGTCACCCGGTTTCTATTGATAATCTAAGGTACGTTACAGGTCCTTTATGTGGTGATAAAGACTAAATCGTGTCACAGATCTAGATCTTTAACAAGAAATAGGTTTGAATTGGGCTGATATGTTACCGGTTGTTTTCCAGATAATGGATTGTTTTGATTGTAGAATAAATATCATATTTGTAATCTAGACCTTTTGCTAGTTAAATGCATGTATTTAACTTCAAAATCCGATGAAAAATAAGCAAGATATTAATTAATTTAAGAACGTTATGGCAAAAAAGTTCGCGGTCAATGCATGTTTAGAAGCACGTGGTCGTTATGTTATGCTATTGTAAAATAATAAACCGATAGTGAAACTTAAAAAATATTGTTTCTAGAGGTCAATACGTGTTGATTATCATAATAATCTTGATAAATGTACAATGGATATTGATTATAAACGGAAGGTAAGGTTACTTGTCACTTATAAGTCCAGAAATATGCCAAAAACGTTCGATACTTGTTGATTCTCGTACTATCGCCCATGTTTTGGTCTATCAGAATAGTTATGGGTCACCACCATGATATCCGGACGCCCGCTAATTCGGACATCTCATCAAGGTCCCGAGGGGTCCGGATAAGCGGACCTGTACTGTAGAGTGCTCAACCGAACACGAAGTAAGGGAGCGTAATACTCAAATCTGCAGACAGTACTGTTTCGTCCTATTAGGACTCATCAGTGCAGCTCGGAGTAATGAGGTTGGGACTGGTAGCAACAAAGAGTGTAAGCTCTTGAAGCATATTTTAGCCAGACCCCTGCATATTTGCCAGAGTGCTCAAACTGCAGAGCAGTGAGCAAAGCACGAGGCATTGACAAAAAAAGTAGCACCTCAATAGTATCAGTATATCTATATATATAAAGGAAGAGGCGGTTTTTTGCGTCACAAAGGGCTTTTTAACCACAAGACGTACACTCTTAAAAGTATGTATGTAAATTCAGGACAACTTGGTGGTCGTTATAATGTCACATTTCAAACCAAATAAGTTGGTTTTAATGATAAAACAGGAAAAAAAGAATCTTTAAGAAATGTTTGTCATGCTGCTTACAGCGCCATGTTTTTTAAACGTACGTAATACGTTAAACGTTTGTGTAAGTCAAACGTACGTTGCACGTCACACGTACTGTTACCTACATTGTGGACGGGTGCAGAAAGGCTGTGTGTGTTCATGTTGGGCTGAAGTGGTGGTTGTTTGGGGGGGGGGGGGTATTGTTGGTTGTGAGGAAGTGAGGTGAAGGGGGGAGCATTTAATCTGCTCCAGATCTAATCGGTTGCAACCCGAGCAGTAGCTGGGGGGAGGGGAGGTGTATTTAATCTGTCACAGACCTGTATACTGACGGGAGCTGTTGTGAGGGATGTGGGACAGAGAGATGTCTGTTCCAGCCCAGATTTGTTTAGGGGCGGTGGCAGATGATATGTTGGTGAATAAGGGAGGGGAAGGGAGGAGCACTTAATCTGTTCCAGATTTCATGTTTCAACCCGAGCAGTAGGAAGAGGGTGATGGAGATGCATTGAGACTGATCTGGACCTGTTTATATGGGGGTGGTGTAGAGAGGTTTGGGGAGAGAAGGGGGGGGGGGCGAATGAAGGGTAGAGGAGGGTGGAACATTTAATCTGTTCCACACGTGTTTACCAGGGGTAGCAGAAGCTGGTGGCAGGGATATTAGAGGGATCAATAATTGTAATATATATGTAGTGTGTACATGGCTATGACATATGCCGATGGGAGGAAGGTGATGGAGGTGTATTCTATCCGTCACGGGCCTGTATTCTGAAGTGAGCTGGTGTGAGGGAATGGGTACAGAGGGAAGGATGGGGGTGGGGGAGGACTTAATGTGTTCCAAATCTCTTCTGTTTCAACCCGAGCAGCGCCGGGTGTACAGCTAGTATATAATATTTTACAATCCGGAAGATTATGTAGTTTAGTTACAGCGCAAGTACGAGGAATGTTCTGGTGAGCATGTCTCAACAAAAACAATTATGAAGTAAACTTGATGTTCAGTAGCTCATTTTGGATGACCAACCTCGCACGCATACAAGGGCCAACAAAAGTAAAAAATACAAAGGATCTTTAAATAGTTGTTCAACTGTTGATCAATGGCAAATAAAATATTTATTAAACCATAACTAATATAAATTGTGTGTTGATATATTTGCTATAGGGCTTATAAAGGATTAGTAGTAGTAGTCTGATAAATATGAAATTCTAAACAGTGTTGCCATAAATAAGTATCACACTAGTTTTTAATCAAGGATAACGCACAGTTCACACACTAAGCTTTCAATGGCATCAGCCATCTTGATCACAGTGGTTGACGTCATTCGTCGTCACTGGGACCTCGGGAGATTCCCGGGTTGCGCGCCCCCCTCCCCCTCTCGGGTGAGGACATTGTTCCAGATGGAAGGAAGCTGGTACCTGCCCCCATCTCTATTTAGTGAGGGCTTGAGTTTCCTGATATTAATGGCCTCCTTCACGCCAATGCTTCAAAATATTTAGGTTCTACACATAAAATGTTGGTCCCTTCGAGCGAGACACTGTGTCCTTTACTGTCTGTGTGCAGGTGGCGAGACACCTCTGATCCAGCTGAACTGGGTCTGCGGTGTTCTAGGAACCTCGCTTTTAATGCCCGTTCAGTCTCTCCCACGTATGAGGCCTCACAATCCTGGCACTTAATCTGGTAGACAGGTCCAATTACACGTTCTTTCTCCAGGGGGTCCTTGGGTCTCACCAGTAGCTGTCTTAGCGTATTCACAGGTTTAAAGAACACCTGCACATTGTATTGGTGCATCACCCTTCTCATGTGTTCAGACACTCCTTGAATATATGGTATCACTACCGGAGGTCTCTTGGGGCGATCCACCTGTACCACTGTGTCTTGTGCAGTCTGTCTTCCTTTCGGCTTGCTCTTTGTCATCACACTTTTGGGGTATCCATTGAACCCTAACACTTTCTCCAGGTGTTTCTTTTCTGATTCTTTCTCACTGGCATCACTAACCACACTCTCGGCCCTGTGATTTAAAGTCCGGACTACTCCAGCTTTATGTTCCATTGGGTGGTTGCTACAGAAATTCAAATATTGGTCTGTATGTGTATCCTTTCTGTAGATGCGTGTGCGAAGAGATCCATCACTGTTCACTAGGATCAAAGTGTCAAGAAATGGAAGGGATCTCTCAGCATTCACCATGCTCTCCCCCTCCGTGGTCCATTGGATACACTTATCCACTGAGTTCAGGTGTTGTTGAAACTCTGTCGCATGTTCTCTCTTCTGGAAAAAAAGTGTTGCCATAAGTTTACATGTAGCTTTCTTGTTTGCTAAAACTTGAGGTCATCTACGGTTACATAATTGGATGATTTTTGGTGAAATTTAGTGTACGTTTCTCACCTATATGTGTGATAGTCGTCTAGTTTGCCTATTTAAGCCTAATCAATGGAAAGAATTTTTCTAATGCACAAAAACTCATTATATTTCTTATATCAAAACATATTATTTGAGTCGTTGAGTATAACCTTAAAGTTCTGTTTGAATCTGTCATGTTTTTAGGTGGACTTTCAAGATGTTTTTTACATCACTGGCATAACTACATGTGGCAGTGTGGACGAATGGGTAACTGAATATAAAATAACATATTCCATAGATGGAAGTGATACATTCTCTACATATACTGAGGAAGGACATGATAAGGTAATTTTGATTTTTTTTTGTGATAATGGATAGAGATCTTTATTAATTTGCAAACAAGGGTGTGTAGTTTATTAACAAACATTTGAGTCTGAAAAAATAGCCCACGCATTGTGCTGTCACTGTTTGAAACCAGCTGTCCCTGGCTGAAATCAGCGGGCACATGGCCATTGGGGAGGCCTTTAATTCTTACCTTGGTCTTACCATTACATGTGTGGAAGTAATTTTTACCTCTTTTCCAAAAAATATACGACACATTTTATCCATACAGGATATGGGAATTTGTTTTCAATGATCATAATTGGCCGAACGAAACTTTGGTTTTCCTCTAATACTCCATGATACAGTCACTACTTTAATCACACCTGTAGACTACAATGAATTACAAATTTAATGATTAAAGCTAATTATGTGTTTTAGTGTATATTTTTACGTGTTTTACCGTATAGAGGCATGCCCAGTAGTACGGATGTAGCCGTATTCGTACCGATTTGATGGTATTCACACCATATGGTGTGAATACCGGAGTACAAATTTGTACACTTTAGACTACGGATTTCAGTGGTTATGACGATAAATAAGTAAATAAAAATTATTTTTGTCCGAATGAATTTACTTACATTATAGCTCATGTAATTCATAAACGGCGCATTTGACTTAGACAGCATATCCATATACAAAATCTAGAGGTATAACTGTTCTGCCTTTATATTAAAGGCCTGTCTGAAGCAATTGCTTACCATATACACTCGGCTGTTAATTAGCAGCAACTGTCAGATGCAAAACTGCATGGAGCAAATTTTGTGAGCTCCTGCAATTCCTAACTGACAGGCACATTCCTTTATCTTCGAGAGCTACAGTGTATACCACCTGTGTACGCAGTGCTATGCTTGATGGGTCTGAGCCATTGGCAGCACCCTCCTCTACTGTAAATCGCCTGAGAAGAAATGACAGAGCAATGATCTGCTGCATATGTGGTGTGAAGCCAAACAATGATACCAGTACTGGAGAAATTGCATATCACAGATATTGACAGTGTGCTGCGTAAAGGGAGACTGAGATGGCTAGCTTATGTTCACGCAGCTCTGGCTATATTAGCAAAGTACGAAAACTTGAAATAGAAGGAAGGAAAGGAAAAGAAAGACCAAAACAGACTTGGGATTTTCTGTTTCTGTTTGATACTGATGTATAGAAAGATTGGGCATGTGCCTGACAGATCGTGGTGACCGAAAGCCTTGACAGTTGAGATATAGATTGGACCGCCAGGACACACCCTCTGAATGAGGGATAATTTGGACCTACTCAAATAAACTTAGGATTTGATATTTTGAAGATTAGAGATTGGTCATCCAGGTTAACTTATATATATACACACACACACACACACACACACACACACACACACACACACACACACACACACACACACACACACACACACACACACACACACACACACACACACACACACACACACACACACACACACACACACACACACACACACAACACACACACACACACACACTATACAACACACATACATACAAGAAACAAATGTTTCAAATGGCATGCGCCATATTTCTTCATAGTGACGTATGACATAGTGATGTAACCCCATGATGAGCTTGGTTACTTGGTTGCTGCCAATTTATCATCATATTCAGCAGCACCAAGGACATTCATTCTGCATGGAAACAACAGACATCCTGGACAGAGAACTAAGGTGGCTCGAGCGGAGCATAAGAGAGGCAATCCATGAGAAACTTCATCAACCTTTCTTAAACATAAGAGGGGGACTTAGAGTGCAACTCTCTTCAGTGTGGCACCTAGCCCTGTCAGAGCAGCGCCCAAATAACCTCGCCAATCTTGGTGTTGCGTCATTACGTCATACGCTAGACTGAAGAAATATGGCAGATGCCATATGAAACGCCTGTTTCTTGTACATATATCCAATTGTATAGTGTAAATATTGTATACATGAACTTAGAAGTTGATTGATTGATTGAGGATGTGGAAACAAGATGGACTGTATATTACACAATGACATAAGACCTATGACGATTCGATTAACCAACCATTGATTTTGTAAACCACTATTTCGTATTTATACCGGACAGCATTTCGTAGGTGATTTAACAGCCACCACCACGTTACGCAATAAGATGCATATACTATGGATGCAAACTTTGCTTTCGTTTTTGCAGAGCAGGTTGGACATTTGAACTACTGAGCATGTGCATTGGCACGGAAACTTGCTTGTGTATATTTTTTCACCTCAAAATAAGTAAATTATTTCTATTTTCTGGCAAGCATTCGTAATAGATTGGTTGAATAACGTTACTAATGAAATATACTTTGCTGTATTTGAGAATGGCAATTAAAAAATGCGATGTTCAAACAAACGTTCATGACTTACCGATGATGAAAGCAGATCTTACACGTTACTGAACTTTCTTTCATAATAAACCGTATGTAATGACATATACGCGCGGTAAAGTTACTTTCGGTGAAATTACCGTGCCAAAATAAAGTTAGGTGTGATGATGGAAAAACAAATTCAGTTCAGTTAAAGGCCCATGGGCCCATATCCGAACCTTAAGCCCATGTTCAATGGTAGGCCGTGAATAGAGAGTATTATGTATGTATTGCTGTAAGTGTTTACCTAGTTCAGGTCTTTAGATCAGCTCTTTCGATAGAGCGCTCTACAAATGCATTTCTTTGTTTATTTATTGGTTTGCTTGAATATATTTCAGGTTTTCGATGGCAATCAGAATAAGGATTGTGCTTCAAATTATTTTAGAACAGCTATAGTAGCCAGGAAGGTTAGAGTTCATCCTGTGTCTTGGAATGATGTAATAACTATGAAATGGGAAATATTTGGTGGATGTGAGTTACTAAATTGTAAATTTCTCTTTCTTTTAATCAAATCTCTGTTTGTCTTAAAGAGTTATCATTAGGATTTTTTGCTTCAGATGTGTGTAAGTACTGTTGTATACAATAGATCGAGGAATCAAAGTGTAGGAGGCGCAGTTTTGATGTGTTTTTTTGCAATTTCTCCAAGATTTATGATGTAGAAAACTCATAAAATCCCCTTGTTCCACTACCTTTTACGCAGAGTTTGTTTTAATGCACAATTCAATCACGAAATTCGGAAGCGCACTGTGTGTGGAGAGTGCTTCGTATGAATAACGTGTTTTACACCCTAGTGCCAAGACGAGAAATGAATAGATAAATATAACACTGGCAAAAAATGTCAAAGTGAAAATTTCACATCTCCGACAATAATTATACCATGGCTTATAAAATTGAATATTTCTTGATAGAAGTTACCGTACTTATGTAACAGTGACTGCCTTAGCTGATGATATTTACCATTAGGGTATCATATTTTTACTTTTTCTGGCTGTAAAATTCTTTCAAACAACATATCAAAGCAATTGCTGATTCATTTGTCAGTTCCAGGGACCGATTTAAAATGTTGTAATATTACTAGTACATGTATATTCATTGGTAGTAAAGTCTCATCATAGAAACTCACGAAACATAATATAAATCACACATTTATTATGATAAAACCATTTTTACTTACAATATGATTTTCAAAACATGTTCAAACTTTGATTTGTTTGTAAGCGTGGAGTTGACAGCATCAGCTAAAGTGATCACGATTATGTCAATTGTTTTTGTAAGATATACAAGTTATCCTTGATTCACGTTACTCAGTGGTCAAAACCCGATTGATTCAAAGAAAACAGATGCGAGCATGCTTGATCATCGCGCCGCAATGTAGCAGATGCATGATAATGTTACTCACAATAACGAGTTTAGCATTTCAACTAATACGATGTCCATGAGACTAAATTATTACTATATGGGACAAATAGGCCGTGAGGAGTCTAGTGCATATTTTTTTACTGAGTCTCATTGCAAAGATGGCGACCAGACGAATCCAACGTAGCATTATATGCCATGGTTTATCGCAAGCAGATATAAGTATTTGAGGCCCCACATTTGAAGCAGAGAATGCATGTTTGGTATGTAATTGAAATATCATTAGGCATATATCCTTAATTAAATACATCATAACAAAATACATGGAAATGTAGAGTTTAAGTGTTCATTGGTGACACACTAGAAAGTGAAACGAAATGTACTAGTATTTACATACAAATTAAAAAAAAAATCAATCTATTTTTTTTTGTGAAATATTAATCGTCACTTGGTTTTCATGAAACGTAGTATTTGGAATAGGCCCTATTAACTGTCTGTTTCAGCACTACGAAACAATGCTCTATATGGAGCAAATACTTATCAAAGCTCTACATTTGAATATAATGCGCCTGATAATGCTGTGGACGGTGTAAGGTGAGCTTTAAGCAGTACAAATATTTTAACTTTTTCTTATTTTACTGTCTCTTCTTTGTCTACATTAGATCATATCAGAACACGATACAACCTTTTTTATTAAGGGGACTGTGAACTCAATGTTAGTCTTTCACAAAAATGAGATTTTCTCTGTACTTATGGCACCAATTTTTACAATTTACCCCTTGTTTTGTAGGTACTAATCTTATCTATTGATATAATATGGTTTAAAAAAGAAATAATATCCCAAAATTAATTTATGAAGCATTAATTGAAAATTTCACGATTTTGGCTTTATGCGATATTATTCAGAATGATAAAGTGCAATCATTGAAAACACTATGTACCAATACACTTCATATAATAATCTAGAAAACCTTGCCTCAAAATTTTGATATCTGTTAAATTGTTCTTTTACTACACATTTCAATTTTCGAAAACGGCTAAATCTCATAATTTTCGAACAATTAATACAAAAAACCTAATAATTATTTAACAAAATATTTTTTTGAAAATCCCTAGTAAGGTTTCCTTCGAAACGCATTCATCTTCAAATAAAACCAAAAAATTGGTGATTCTTTTTCATTGTTAAAGAGTAAATTGGTTTGAAAGATTCATGGATAACACAAATTTAGTTTTGAGATATTGGCCTTTGAACATTGAACATCCCTATATATTATTACTAGTTGGTGTCCATAAAATGTATCATAATAGGAAAACTATTAATGATAACAGATTCATTTCAAAAGTATGTTGTTGTTCTTTGTTTATAGTATAATAAATATAAAAAGTTTGAAAATTGATTATTCATCCCATATCACCTCTTAGTGCAGCAAAGATTGAGTCCTTATATAATCTTCACGATGGTGTACACAAAATGTGTTATAGAAGGAAAACCATTGATGATAAGCTTCATTTTAGAATATGTTCTTATTCATTGTTTATAGTAAAATAAACATTAAAAAGCTGAAAATACATTATTTTTCCCTAAATTGAGTTCACAGTCCCCTTAAAACACATTGGAATGGTGGATGGAATAGCTGTTATACACTATTCACAGGCAGAATAGGGATTGAAACTAGTTTTAAGAAGAATACAGTTATTCAATATTTGGATTGTTTTAACAAGTATTGCATGGTACGGGTGTTGTGTTTGGCCTTTTTTATAGGCTTTTCGATTGGTACATGGGCTCTTGCATCCACACCCAGGTGGAAGATAACCCTTGGTGGCTTGTGGACCTTGATGTAGTGGTAAAGGTCTCTAGTGTCACCATCCATAACAGAGAGGAAGGCAAACTAGGTGAGTAGAGTTGAACCTCACAGATTATGATACATAATCTTATGCACTTGCTCAAAGTCTTTGACTTATGACCAATGATAAACAACTTCCTGTTGTACAAACAACTTTCTGTTGTATTTACTGACAAAATCAGTAATGGATATTTTGTGAAAATATTTAAATTGTGCTTGCATAGAATTAGGACTGTGTCAGCTAATTTCAATTATGTGAAGTTCGCAGAATAGACAGTTTTTATTCCAAGTAATTTTTTTCTTTCAGCCTGGCGCCTCCATGACGTGAGTGTTTATGTGTTGACAAGTTACACCGCCAGCGTAGGCCGACCGGATGTGAGCAGCAGTCAGCAGCTGTGTGGTAAACTCTCCGGCAGGGTGAAAGGAAAAGTGGCGACCGTGCGCTGCCGTCCTCCAATAGAAGGGCAGTTTGTTGTTTTAATGATCATTGGATCAGCGCAGGTGCTCACTTTCTGTGAAGTGGAAGTAAATGGATTAGAAGAGGGTAATTTGCTTAGAATTTTCTTGTTCACCTGAAAAGCGTTACCATCTTATATTGATCTTTGACTTAGTGGACTTGTGCGTCAGTCTTAACTGCTATGCGATTTGGTGCCATGTGATCATGGGTTGGAATCCCACCAGAGTCTACACAATATAGTCCATACCTGACTTGAAATCATAAGCCTTACGAAGAACGAATTATGATGATATGTTCAAAAGTTAAAAAAGAAAATATCAACATTATTTCAAAACATTGTTTACGTCATGTTTGTTCTCAATGGTTTCGACTGAAATAGGAGCCAAGTAAGAATATTGTAGTGTAATACTAGAGGAAGTAAGGTCGCAAAAATGGCCTGGAACTTCATTTCATAGTACAAGCATTTTCTTTGGCACAAATGTACATTAGGGTCCAAAGTTAAGATTTATCCAAAGACACAAGTGAGATCACCCCTCTCATCCAAGATGGCCGCCTTTTTCCAAAATGATTGCCAGTAAATGGAAATATTAGCTTATGTACATTATAATGGCTATAATAAATAAAATGTTAACGATGAATGAATGCTTTCTGTAGAAAATGATACTTAGATGCCTTGAGCATATTATGAAACAATAAAATGTGGATTTAATTAGATCTGTATATGAAAGACAATGTATTTTATGTCAAAAAGATTATGAATTTTTAATGATATTAAATGTAGGAATTGACCACGAGATTGGCGTGTCAATCGCAAAATTGAGCATGCTGACGTCTGATTTACCCGAACGTTCAGGGTAAATCAGACATCAGCATTTTCAATTTTGCGATTGACACGACAATCGAGTGGTCAATCACCATTCTATCATGACTAAAATCCATTTTATTTTAAACTAAATCATATTATAACATTCTCATTGCAAGTCAATTTTTGTTAAAAAAGAGCGGCTGAGACCACTACTATGGCGCTAGTCTAAACTTTTGCTCTCCACTACACAGGACACGCCTTGCGGCGTCAGCGGCTGTATTGATAATGTGACGAAGTTTAGACTAGCGCCATAGTAGTGGTCTCCGCTACGCTCTGAGCCGCTTCATTCCAACGCATAATTTAGCACGCTGTGATTGCACTGATTGACCAATCAGCGTGGGTTTTTTGGCGGTGATTTTTGCACGGAATGATAGAATGGCAAGTTGATTGTTTTAAAATTTGAAAGCCGATATTGACAATTTGAAGGTCTAAAGACACCAGCCTATTGATAAACCAACTAAAGAACACAGAAAAGTCATTTGTTGGTATTATATTGCTATTATATTGTCTTAATATATGGTCAAAATACTGTGGTAATTACAAGCTAACAATAAGAAATTTATGTTTTTCGTCATTTTAGTCTATCATTCACGCATATCACATAGAGCATGTTGGAAACTATTTTTCTAAACCAATATTTACTTGTGAGAAAAATTCTTTTATTTTCAAATTAAATATATTTTATGCACAAAGGCATTGAAAAAGTCCTATGCCACCGCACTAATCATTAGTACTACAATCTAAGGTAGCTGTGTAACGTAGCTGTGTAACGTAACCTAATATATCAGTGACATAACCTTACGTCGTAATATTGTCCTACATAGTACTTTACACTGTACTTGATATAGATCTATGAACATAAAAAGAGGAACAGCAAAAACGGTCAATATATATTATAAATCAACATGTTAGGTTATTGAAAAATGAGATTTACGTGGTTTTCAGGTGATCATGACGCATACAGTAAAAGCTCGTTATGAGGACATGTATGCCTGACAATAATTAGGGAGGCTGTTATTATATAATCACTTTTTATCGTTTTGTAAATCAGTTGTTTTTTCTGTAAATTTCACTGAAAATGGGTCGTTGATGATATAACCTTACTAATAGGAACACTTTCCTATGCCCACCAATGTCCCCAATACTAGTAATGCATACATGTTAATGATCAAACTATATAATAGCCCCATGGATGGAAACATTTTTGAAGCATGCCAGAAAGGTAACAGACCTATGTAGACTACAATCTCATATGCACATTGCAATAAGCCATTTCGTAAAAGCAAAGTCACGTGACGGGTCAAAGGTCAACGGTAATAACATTGTAAACAAACACGCGGTTTGCACTCATTTTGTATTGTGAAGTCGTGGTGGAAAGTGTGCTTTTACAAAAGATTTACGCTACAATTACAACATATGCGGATAAAATGGATAAGAATAGTGATGAACAATTAATACTACCAATAGTAGAGACGTTGTCTCTTAATACATTGTAGAGTTTGTTAAAAACAAACGAGGCCTTAATGTGACGGGAACAAAGAAAGTTCTTGCTGCCAGAGCCTATCTAGCTATGTTGCTTGGGAGCTACAGTTGCCTCTTTTGCCAACTCCCATTGAGGTGATTCGGCAGAAGAAGGATCATATGGGAAAGCTGCTGCAAACACCAGATGGTTCAATCCCTCACACAGATGATTTGGCAACTGATTGGCTAGACGAAGAGCAAAGCATGGCTATATGGCCACCAACCATGATTCGGGATATTGCAGTGTATTTGGACTCACATTCCCCATCATGGACTTGGTTTACAAAACGACTATAGTCGGACTACAAAGAACAGAAAGCTTTTAGCTATTTTGCAAGTAACTTCATTTTAGAGTTGCAGTATAATGAAATTACTAAAGAAGTTTCATGTTTATATTGTAGATCTAATCTAGATCTATAAGCTGCAGTGACATTAGACTGTTACAGCATCTTAAATCATAACATCAAATTACCAATAACATATACTGAGCATCAAATATATCACAGAAACAACCCAGCACTTTATAAACAACCATATGCTATAGTTAGTAAACCTGCGAGAGCTTTGGCAGTTTTGGTAACATAGACTTTTCGAAGCGTGATATGCAGTACTCTGCCATTGTTTACATTTTCACAGCGGATTTCACGCAAGCTTTTCAAGTGGTATTTAATGCCAATTTAATCTCTTCTTTCAGCTGTGCATTCTTACACCTTTCCTACAAGAGGTGACTAAAATTCATAACTAACGGATCATGATAAGCAGAGTTTTTACCTTATTTTTGTCGCCGAGTTTTACTATATACTGTGTAGGAAAATCATGCGTAATACACGTCTTTATTACCATTGACCTCTGACCTCGTGACGTCACGTTCAATTTACGAAATCACTTATTAATTTAATTATGAACAAAAAAAAATGCTTTTGTGAAAACTGTTGATATTTTAATCCTTAATCATTAATGTGCATCATGGATTGGCAGTTGTGTTGTTTTTGCCAAAGTAAAGACAGCAACGAAAAGCTACTCAATCCATCAGAGTCTGTTAAGCTTAAAAACAGTCATGATAAGCTTTGTGAATGCTACAGGCAAGTAATAAATAATATAAGTGAGCTAAAAAAACTAGATCAACTTCCATCACACATAAAGTTTTACGAATTTTTGAGAGAGGGATTTCTAGATGTAATGCTGGAAAATACGGTTTTGTGGCACAAAGCATGCAAAAATGCAGTAGATAATCAAAATGTAGAAAGAGCCAGAGAATGAAATTGTACCAGCGATGACACAAACCCTGTAAAAACACGAAGCACTAACAGCGGCTCTCGATCTGTTACCTGTCCATCTGTTACCTGTCCATCCCCGTCAACAACCTTCTCACGTACAGAACAGGCATGTCTATTTTGCGATGAAATGCACTCCTCAGACATGAGACAAATGTGTACATTGGAACTAGATAAAAGAGTAAAAGAGTGTGCCAATATTATTAGAGATAAAAGTCTTTTGTCTAAACTAGCGGGAACAGATATGATAGCTAATG
>CM032666.1:27895924-27913761 GCA_019095985.1 Streblospio benedicti | reverse complement strand
CCAATTTGAACATTCTTTTTAGCATTGAATCTTCATGGATCAATAATTCAATTGGCAGCAAAAAGTCACTTGCTGGGTTTTTGTTATTTGTGCTGCCTAGCAAATTAATATTTAGTATGTAATATAGACATTGGCACTTGTGGATATTAATTTTACATCAGTCTTATGCATGTATTTTCAGTCGATGCTCGACCTCCATAGAACTGCAGCATAAAAAATATGTTGTATCAGGACTGTCCATATACAGTTCAGTATATGGTTGGTGTCAACCGGACTACACTTACTTCAAAATATTTTCAATAATCTTTTACCTGCTACTTCTGGAAAACATCAAAATCAATGAACATCAAAGAGAGATCGCACAGTACAGCGTCTTTGTGGCAATCCTCGACTGGGCGTAATTGTAGTGCAGAAGTCAACCATTGGCGTCTATATGTCTGAGAGAGAGTGACTGCGCCGTGTTTTGTTATGATTATACAGCGTATTCCTACATTATTAATGCATTTTGTAATCTACTATTAATAAATTATCTTGTTAAATGTGTTGAAAATATGCCAGTTTATTTAAAAACAGTATTTAGTAGAGAAGTAAGGTCACAAAATGGCCTTCAACTCATAATAAAATGTTAAAGATGAATGAATGCTTTCTGTAGGAAATGATACTTAGATGCCTTGAGCATATTATGAAACAATAAAATGTGGATTTAATTAGATCTGTATATGAAAGACAATGCATTTTATGTCAAAAAGATTATGATTTTTTAAAGAAATTAAATGGCAAGTTGATTTTTTTTAAATTTGAAAGCCAATATTGACAATTTGAAGGTCGAAAGACACCAACTTGTTGATAAACCAACCAAAGAACATAGAAAAGTCATTTGTTGGTATTATATTGGTATTATAATGTCATATAATATGGTCAAAATACCGCGGTAATTACAAGCTAACAATAACAAATTTATGTTTTTCGTTGTTTTAGTCTATCATTCACGCATATCACATAGAGCATGTTGGAAACTTTTTTTTCTAAACCAATGTTTACTTGTTTTGAGAAAAAATTCTTTTATTTTCAAATTATATATATTTTATGCACAAAGGCATTGAAAAAGTCCTATATGCCACCGCACTAATCATTAGTACTACAATCTAACGTACCTGTGTAACGTAACCTAATAAATCAGTGACGTAACCTTACGTCGTAATATTGTCCTACATAGTACTTTACACTGTACTTGATATAGATCTATGAACATAAAAAGAGGAACAGAAAAAAAACGGTCAATATATATTATAAATCAACACATTAGGTTATTAAAAAATCAATGAAGATTTACGCGGTTTTCAGGTGATCATGACGCATACAGTAAAAGCTCGTTATGAGGACATTTATGCCTGGCAATAATTAGGGAGGCTGTTATTATATAATAACTTTTTATCGTTTTGTAAATCAGTTGTTTATTCTGTAAAACCCACTGAAAATGAGTCGTTGATGATAAGACCTTACTAACAGGAACACTTTCCTAAGCACACCAATGTCCCCAATACTAGTAATGTATACATGTTAATGACCAAACTATATAATAGCCCCATGGCTGGAAACATTTTTGAAGCATGCCAAAAAGGGAACAGGCCTATGTACAATCTCATATGCACATTGCAATTAATTTAATTATGAACAAAAAATGCTTTTGTGAAAACTGTTGATATTTTAATCCTTAATTATTAATGTGCATCATGGATTGGCAGTTGTGTTGTATTTGCCAAAATAAAGACAGCAACGAAAAGCTACTCAATCCATCAGAGTCTGTTAAGCTTAAAAACAGTCATGAAAAGCGTTGTGAATGCTACAGGCAAGTAATAAATAATATAAGTGAGCTAAAAAAACTAGGTCAACTTCCATCACACATAAAGTTTTACGAATTTTTGAGAGAGGGATTTCTAGATGTAATGCTGGAGAATACGGTTTTGTGGCACAAAGCGTGCAGAAATGCAGTAGATAATCAAAAAGTAGAAAGAGCCAGAGAACGAAATTGTACCAGTGATGACACAAACCCTGTAAAAACACGACGCACTAACAGCGGCTCTCGATCTGTTACCTGTCCATCCCCGTCAACAACCTCCTCACGTACAGAACAGGCATGCCTATTTTGCGATGAAATGCACTCCTCAGACATGAGACAAACGTGTACATTGGAACTAGATAAAAGAGTAAAAGAGTGTGCCAATATTATTGGAGATAAAAATCTTTTGTCTAAACTAGCGGGAACAGATATGATAGCAATTGACGCTGTATACCATCTATCCTGCTTAGCCAAACTTTACCGAACTGCCGAGAGAAAAAAAACCTATGATAAAAACAGAAACTGATGAAAGTCTTGTAATGAAACACTGTGTTATGAATGAAATATTTGATTTTATAGAAGCATCTAGAGATTCTGGTGAGTCAATTACAATGGCTAAACTGACAAACCTATATGATAGTCGCATGGCTGAATTAGGAGTGAAAGCAAACACTACAAGACTTCGATCTGATATTGAGGCTCAATTTCCAGATATCAAGTTTATCAAAGTTCCTGGTAATAGGGGCTACTCTATTTTCTTTGATGATGCTGTTGGTAAAGCAGTTCTGCAAATGACAGACACAGCCTCTGAAGTCAGGACTTTGTATAATGCGGCAAAAATACTGAGGAAAGAATTTCTATCTGCAGATAATGATTTGAGAGACTCTGTATCCACCTTAACTGAAGAAAATGTTGTCCCCACACTGCTTAAGTCCTTCCTTCACATGCTTCTGAAAGGATCAGAACTAGAAGATTCTGCTTCTAGCAAAGACACTACCAAAATCATATCATCTATTGGCCAGCAAATTATGTTTAATTCTACAAAAACAAAAAGATCAAAAAGTGATCCTAATAATAAGAGGCATAACAAAGAGAAAGAAACGCCAGCATCAATGTACATGGCAATGAAACTACACTTGTTGACTGGCAGCAAATCATTGGTTGACACCATGAACAAAAGAGGCTTGTGTGTCTCTTATTACCGATTGAGACGGCTCAGCACCGATTTAGCTAATTCCATCATAAGCTATTGGGAAAAGATTGGTGTTGTAGTTCCACCACAAGCAATCAAGGGTGTTTTCACCACTGGAGGCTATGACAATATAGATCATAATCCTAGCTCATCACTAGCCAAGGGCTCACTTCATGGCTCATGCATAAGCATTGTCCAGCATTTCAATCCGAACACAGTGAATACTGCAAATGAATGTACCATAATTGATCCAGATGAAAGTGGCCAATTAACAACAAAATCTTTACCAGAAAAGTACACTCAAATGGATATGGAAATAGCACTTCGAAGCGGTGAAGTAAGTTATGTGCCAAATTTAAATGACATCAATAGCCACCCACAACCAATTTCGAGATCAACAGATGAAATAATAAAAGATGGATACCAGTGGCTTGATATTGTATGGAGAAACACTTTACTACAAGAAGGGTGTGCAACAGATAAGTGGATTTCATGGGCAGCTTATTATGCCAACATTACACTACCTTTAGAATCTCCACCCACCAAGTCATACATGTTGCCTCTGTTCATGGAATCCTCAACAAGTCCTGCTATGGTATGGCATGCAATGAATGTACTCAAAGATGCTATTAATCATCTCAACCCTGGTCAAACGCCAGTTATGGTTGCTGACCAACCTTTATATACGTTAGCAAAAAAGCTGCAGTGGAAATACCCTGAATCAAATATTGGTGAAAACTCATTTTTAGTTATGCTAGGCGCTATGCATACAGAGAAGATGCTCTGGAGTATGTCAGGAAACTGGTTAGATGGAAGTGGATGGACGACAGTACTTGGAAACAGTTCGGTAGGAATCAGTGGTTCAGGTCAATCATATGTTGGTGTCCATCACATATGTCGCACACGGTACATTCATCAACTAACTGTTTCAGCACTTTATGTACTGCTAAAAAAATCTTTTAAACATTACACTGAAATCTCTGATGCACCGACATTATCATTTGATGCGTGGAAAGAACAGTTACGTGAAGCTCAGCCACAGGCAGAATTTTGGATGAAAACCATGGAACTGGACTTGCTTATACTTCAGGTAAGAGCCGTATAAGACTGTTGAATCACCTTTCTCTCATTTATCCAATACATATGAGAATTAGTATTATATTAGTATACTCCAGGCTTATTCAATGTGATAATAAAATACTTTCAGTTTGTGAAATCATGCCGTTCTGGAGATTTTGCTCTCTATATGGAGACGCTTGATACCTTGATGCCATGGGTTTTTGCTCTAGATCACACTCATTATGCTCGTAATCTACCCGTGCATCTCCGTGATATGGCCACTTTAGAGGAGAGACACCCTGCTTTGTTTATGGAATTCCACAACGGTAAATTTGTTGGCCAAAAATCCACAAGATCTTTTTCAATGATAGCCTTGGATCAGATGCATGAGCAGCTGATTGACTGGTTAAAGAATCATGGTGGTGTTTTGGAAAATCTTGATGATCCGGCAACAGTTCGACGTGAGCAGGTTGTGCGTCCAGAAATGGCACGTCTAATTAAAGAATTTGAGGGTGTAAACGAATCTGACGAGAGATTACACCATGAGCAATATAAGCAATTTCAAGATGATTTCAAGGTAATGTGCAACTTTTGTGTATACTAGTATCTGTATCATGAACACACACTCTGACACAAAATTATTAAATATTCCATAGCCATTGTCATTTTGTTCAAGCACACGCAACCATTTATAACATATACACAGACTTGATCTATCTTATAAAATATCTGAAATATCTTTTGATTATATATTCATAGGCTGATGTACTAGCTATGGTGGATTCATTTGAAGCATTAGGCAATCCTTTCAGTGAAGATAGTGGCTTACTTATTGATCTAAATGAATCTTTAGTCATGCCCCCAGATGTTGTTGAAAATGTAAAAAAAATTGTGAACATTGGCAGTGAGAAGTACACAGCCTATATTGAAAACAGAATTCGCTCACAACATGAAGCATTCACAGCTCCCATACAGGTGAACCGGTTAAAGCTCTTCAAGTCCTCTGCTGCACAATCGTATGCAAAAACAGAAGTTGCTGTAATAAAGGACCAGCAGGCGAAGGTCACACAGCTTTTGCTTGCTGTAAATGCAGGTCGTAAGGTAACAGAGGAATTGTTTTCCCATGAATGTTCTTCTTTTCCTCCATCACTTACTAGCAAAGGTTCAATGCACCATGGCACCAAAAGTGAAATCCTAGAGTGTTTTCTTCCAAAAGATCTTCCGAGTGAAAAACCAATAACTACAGCTGTTGTTCTGGATGGTGCTGCTGTGGTGCAGATGTTACGTCCTGGTGGCTCTCTTACCATTCAGCAATATTTTGAGGAAGTTTTTGCACCATATATTCGTAGGTGGTTTGATACAAACATTCGAGTTGATGTAGTCTTCGATAGGTATTCACATAAGAGCCTTAAACATTCAACAAGAGAGCAGCGAGGAACTGGAGCAAGGCGCCGTGTTACACTCAATACTAAAGTGCCAGGAAATTGGGCATCATTTTTGAGAGTTGATCAGAATAAAGAAGAACTTTTCAGTGTTATTGCAAAATGTTTGCAAAACATGAACATCCCACAGGTAAAATAGCAATGATCAAATAAATATTCCATAACTACACAAATGATTGATTTACATATAAATCCTTTGTACATGTACACCAGCTGATGCACTATCATACATTTTAGGGTAAAACACTTGTCAGTACGATAATGGAAGATTGTGTTTCTTCACGGGAAATAGAGAAAGATACATTGGCGCCATGTACACAAGAGGAGGCTGATACGCGTATCTTTCTTCACGTATCAGACATTGCTCAAGCTGGTCATGACAAAATACTTGTTAGGAGTAGCGACAGTGATGTTGTTGTTTTGGGTATTGCGGCTTTTGTAGCTCTGCAGCATTGTATCAAAGAACTTTGGATAGCATATGGAGCAAAACGCCACTTCAAGTAAATTTTCTTAATTGTATTGTACTCTTAAAAATTACAATTCACATGCATATATATGCATGCATTAACTAAACTTTGCTGTTACATTTAATAGGTATGTTCCAATTCATGATATTGTTGGGATTTTGGGTGTTTCCAAAGCAATGGCCCTCCCTGCATTCCATGCACTGACTGGAAGCGACAACACATCTGCATTTTTTGGAAAAGGGAAGAAGTCGGCTTGGTCAGTGTGGCAGTCGATGCCTGAACTGACATTTTCTTTACAGCAATTGGGTGCTTCAAGTCCGACACATGAGGTGGTCAAAAATAATGCACTCACATTTCAACTCTTTGTTGTAAAACTGTATGGGTTGACTGGGAATGACGATATTGCATCTGTAGATGCTGCACGGCAATATCTATTCTTCCATAGAGGACGAGATTTTAGCCACCTTCCTCCTAGCAGTGACGCACTTCATCAGCATCTCCTTCGAGTTGCATATCAGGTATTTGAAAGGCATTTGCCTATCAATTTGAAATGTATAAAAAGTATTCATAATTCATTTAACTGTCATAAATTCTATCAATTTATTCCAGAGTGGTCATATTTGGGGCAATATGCTTTGTAAAGACCATGCTCCTCCTTTACCATCGGAATGGGGATGGGAACAGAAATCTCCAGAGCTGTCTCCCATACCACTATATACAACAAAAAACTGATTTCTCAAGATTTACCAGAATTAGTTGTTTGTAAATGCAGAACAACATGTAAACCACCATGCAAATGTTTTATGACTAAACAGCCATGCATGTCACTATGTGCTTGTCAAGGAAAGTGTCCACATAGTGAAGTCTGTCGTGAATAAATAGGTGTTCCTAAATGACATTGTATTCATGAATGACATTCATTTCTAGTCATATTCATTTTAAAAAAAACCAATATTTAGTTTCTTTGTGCTCTTTTAACATTCTGGAAACAGAAATGTATAACTTGTTAACTCTGTTTTTATTTGTTCTGATACTATGAATCATGAATATGAATCATGTATATTGCTGTTCATGATTTTCATCGGCCATTTTGAAAAATGGCAGCCATTTTGGATATGAGGGGAGATTTACCTTTTGTCTTTGTACAAATCTTTAGTTTGAACCTTAGGGGTACTTGTGTGCCAAAATAAATGATTGCGCTCTGAAAAATATTTGTATATTGATAAACTTGATCATTATATGTTTACCATTGAAGGTTTACCTAACATTGTGATTTCTTGAAGACACTGTGGAAAACGTCAAATATATTGGATGTATTTGGTAATCTAAATTGTATCTTAATATGAATGTTTGGATTGAAATATGCTATTTAACATTCTGTACCTGTAAATATATTTGAGTTAATATAGGTTTGCTTATTTTGACATAAAGACAAAAGAAATTGTGAAATTTTCATATATTTCTAAAAATATTTGTTTTAAATTGATATAATTTCTAAAATATTAGTTTATATCAATATATATATGGATATTCAAATTCCTTGACCTCAAAAACATATGTTTATATACTAATTCTATAATTATATCTATAATAATAAGAAAGATATGCGAAAGTATAATTTCAGGCCGCCATTTTGGAAAATGGCGGCCATCTTGGATTTGAGGGGTGATCTCACTTGTGTCTTTGGATAAAACTTAATGCTTGACCCTAAGGTACTATTGTGCCAAAGGAAATGCTTGTACTATGAAATGAAGTTTTGAGGAACTGGTTGAGGGCAGCAGTTACCGGGTGGAGGACTATCAGCTTAGTGCCAGTAGCAGTAGTAGTGATAATGTCCCATCTATGTGTAGGCTGCACCTATCAGCATGGGCTGCATTGGTTAATGATCTCCATCAGTGGTTACAGGTAAGTCGTCTAAGTTGATTTTTGAAAATCAATTTTATTATTAATGGAAACTCTGTACGTTGAAGAAGTATCCCGTGTTTAGTAGTGGTATATCTGGTCACTGCCCGAATTTGTGAAAATTCCTCGAGTTAAATTTGGGAGGGGAATATTTCACAAATAAGTATTGTATTGTATTGTATTGTATTGCATTGGTTTATAGTCTCAATGAACAGCTCATGCCGTTTTCTGGCGACTTTACATCTACACCAGGTCAGTGGCACCATTTTCACACTACATATATCTTTCTCAACTCCCTGGGGAGCATACAACACTGGCTGCATGCGGCAAATAAGGGTAGTGAATTACCACTACTAAGCATGGTATATATTATCATTCTATCACTCCATGCATAAATCACAGTCATTAACCCACTCTGATTGGTCGAGCAGCGTGGTCAATTGTACGATTTACTGCACGCGCGGAGACAATAGTGTAAACAAGAGTAGTTACGTCACATTATTCAATACAGTCGTTGACTGGCATTGAGACTGTTATGATATGATTTATTGTGTATATAGAAAAATATACTCAATCTGTTTTTGGCTCTAAACCAATCGGAGTAATGTAGGGGTGTGAGAAATTAGAGTGGTATAATGGTTTTTAGTCTTATATTAATATTAAAGCCAACAAAGTGGTATATTCAGTTAATACAACACCATTGTGCATTATATTAACCCATTCATATCGGCATACGGAAAACGTAAACACATAATGTAAACACTAGCGAACAGTGCCATTTGACAGCTTTACGTCCAAGACAATAACTTTTCTGGGGCCTCCATATATGCTTTTTTTTTTTACATAAATTGTGCACGTGTACTCAGAATCGCATAGAGTTTCTTATTTTTATGACACAGTAATAGGAATATGGCTATATTTGTCTTGAATATTTTCCAAACGTGAGACTGTTGCCGGGCTGGATTAAAAATGACAGGTTTGAGATACACTTTAGAAAGACGAATTATAGAACAATGCCTATGATTTGAGAAATATCCTTTCGTCCATGACTTCATAATCGGTTTATAATTGATCCGACACGTGAATTTGTGATGGGTATGTTAATGTGACGATGAAAATCCATTCGTTTCAAAAATTATTTTACCTCCAAGCAATTTAACTAAGTCGCCATATTCAATAGGAAAATTAGCCTTTATCACACGCCGTCATATCTCAACACCGACCATAGCGTGATGCGTTTAAGAGTAGCGGCTCCATTAGCCGTTATCAAAGCAGAGAAAATGCGGGGTTATGGTGACAACGCACGATGTGCTCGAGGCTGAGTATTAATATCCTTATTTGGAAGCAGGAATATTAAGTAGGTATTTCCTAGTGACGTCATTGAAAACAAGAATCGCCTCAGTCTAAACTGAAGAGAACGGCGTTTCCCCTTTACGATGATATACGACACGTAGTGTAAATCACGTGTTTCTTGCACAGATATATATTCTTACAAATGATGCATTAATATTATCAAAACCCTGTTTAACCTCCACAAAATTTACATCGAAATGTCAAAGTAAGGCGATTTTGTTATCACTAGTCTAAAACTCGGGAGCATGACATCACTGTTTATATGTAAAAAATGGCAATATTCCGAGGGACTTTTCTGTGCAAAATTGGACGTAAAATTGTCCCTCAAGGGACATCCCGATACGAATGGGTTAAAGTCATATAAGTGAGTTCTGTAAGCCATACTTCGCGCCTGTATTTCAACATAGTCATCCTTCTCACATGATTTTATATTTTTGTCCACAGTTACTATATCAAATCAATTGTTTTATTGTTTGACAAATAAGTATTTCATTTCTATGATTTTATAAATGTGTTGACAGATCTGGAAAGCTAAGCCGTTTGAGATTATCAATTGTCGATGACATACATTTTTCAAAAAATTTGTGTTATTTTTTTATTAGGTTGACTTTGGAGTCACACATTATATAATGGGTGTGGCAACTAAAGGCAGAGATGCAGCTGATGAATGGGTGACCAGCTACATTATCACATATTCGATTGGTGCAAATTTTTCTACTTACTGGCAGAAAGGACAACTGAAAGAAAAAGAAATGTTTTCTGCTTACAATGAAAGCGATGTCGTAAAGGTTAGATCCATGGCCTTCTAACCGCAGGGGCTTAGCCTGCCAAATATGTATGAGTTCTATCTACTAATGAGGATTTCAGACCCAATATACCTGAATACAAGTTGTATCTTCAAAATAAAGATTGTACCACTTTCAGTGCTATTTTTACTATTGATTTTTTCGTCAAATATTAGCTCAGAGATACACGTAATATTCAAAATTGCTGGTATTTAGATCCCCTTTTTAGGTTTCTCTGTCCTTCACATACAATTCTGTGAATATTTCATTTAAATGGGTCACAAACTACACATTGTTATGATTGTGTATTTTCGAGAAAGCTTATAAAGCTTTGGATGGCTGTGGATTCCAACTTTCATGACTAGGAATTCAATACAATAATTTTTTCCAGACTTTCAATGGCAACAATGATGAGTCCACTTTGGTGAAACACAATTTGAAAAAAGGAATATTTGCCATAAAAGTGAGAGTGCATCCTCAGACTTGGCATAACCATATATCATTGAGATTGGAATTATATGGCCAGCCAGGTACAACACCATATTTTCTGTGCTTTATTTATATGTCCATTTCACATTTGCAGGGCTGCCAAAAAATACAGATTTGTCTGTATTAACACAGATTTCAGACCCAAAATACCTTCAAAATACAGATTTCAACACTTTGTGTCATTTTCATCAATAATCACTTTTTATGAAGTATAAGCACCGAAAGTGCATCCCTACAATGATATGTGTTCAAAAGAACACAGGATACGGTTGAAAAATTGTAGGAAACATTGTTGTTGTACGGCTAGTGATTGGTGTTAAAAGCCCTGAATATTGGTTAAAGTACACCAGAAATACATTAATAGCAGTTCTACAATGATGGATTTTTTATTACACTCAGTAGTTGTAAAGACCTATTGCTGTTCCGCCACGGAATACAGATCGCATTTGTCCAGTCTCTGGGCTCTTTCTTGGGAAGCCCCAGCTACTCAATTCGATACACATTCCAATATATATAGTATGTAGATTTTGGTTTCCATGGCACCCTCCCTATAGCTTCTTCTTCTGTTACATGTTTTCAGGTAAATGAAATAATGTAAATGTGGTACTTTATAGACACGATTCAAGGCCTGTTCTCATGATCAAGTCATGGGCACACTTATCAATCAATTGATCAATTCTTACATACTTGCACCTGCAGCACATTCAGCGCACAATCCTAATCACACATACCACTCGCACAATCTTTCAGCACAATGGCCTGTACCTAAAATGAACTTGTAGGTGCAACTGCGCAGTGTGCAAATATGTTCAACCCCACCATCAGACCTGATCGGGAATCGAACCCATGACCTTCTGGTCACGAGTCCAACTCCCCTCCCCATTCACTCAGTCATAGAAACACAGTAGCACACATATTGCATTATTGCTAGTTCTCAAGGCTGTGCTGTAAGAAACATGTTTTATCAGTCTCTAAGCTTAAGTCTGTAGTTTTGGCTCTGACTTTCACTTCTTGAGGTAAAGTATCAACAGATTGGTAATGGGAAACATGTAACAAAGCCAAAGTGTAACATTGTGTAGGTCTCCAATGCAGTCTAAGCTCTTCAGGGTACAAATAAGAGTACAATAGATTGCAATGGACTGTTACTCACACCTTGACAGGGTGTTGTTATATTTCTTATGGCCTCGGTAGCATTAGGGAGTCAGTGATGTATTGTGCAATTTTTTATTAACTTGTTCACGAATATGAAAACAGTAATCAATTTGACCTACTGTATATTGCTCAGTAGCGATAGTAAAGTCTTTGATTTTATTCTGTAATAATTGTCTTCTATTGGTATCTATCATTTTTTAGACCTACGTCAAACAGTAAAATGTGTGTAAAATCGGTCAACACATACCGAGTGTAGTTATGGCGTTATCATGCACTGATATAGATAATACTATTTGTGCTATGCAATGGTTCAATATATGTCATGATACGCGGATAACTGTGACCAAAATTATTAGGAAGACAAAACCATATTGTTGTCGATACCAGGGCTGCCAAGTAGCAGGGCTGTCAACTTTTGACATTTCAAATGAGTGAGACTTTGTTAGAACCTATAAAAGCACTGACGCCGAAGGCGCAGCGCCTACTAGGGGGGTAAACAGCTTTCACCGGTTTTACAAACATCATATCGAATCGAGTTACGCACGCAGCGCCTCTAGCTGACATGTGGCAAACTATATAAATGAGCGATAATGTAATTAAGGGTTATCATATTGGGTTGGGTGTGATATGAGAAATATCATATCTGTAGAGAATCACGAGTGAGCGCAAGCGAACGAGTGATTCTCTACAGATATGATATTTCTCATATCACACCCAACCCAATATGATAACCCTTTTCTCACACTCCACCCTCGAAATCATATCAGAAACATGTTTATTTTATTCTTTAAACTCAAACTATGCATTTCAATGTCCAAGTGCGATATATGCAAATCAGCTTGCAACATAAAAATGTACTCAATTCAGGAGATGGTTAAAAGGTCACAAACACGGTCTATGCATATAAGTAAACATAGTCATTTTACCCACCCGCTACATCTGAGAGGGGTAGGTTGTATCTTTAAATACATATTCTACTTCTGAAACTTTAAAAACTTTTTTAAAACTTTAAAAAACAGATATTTTACTGCTAGTGAAATAGAATAAAGTTGTGCTGTAAAACAGAATTAAATAATGCTTGCACCAAAAAATTGAAAATAAATGTTTTAGCTAAAGTCCAGCAACATGGCCCCCCTCTCAGATAATAAACTTGTCCAGCCATCTGAGAGGGGTAGGTAGTTTTTGAGAATGAATATTTTACTTCTGAATATTTTCAAAATAAACATTTTACTGCTAGTGAAGCACAATAAAGTTATGATATAAAACGACAGAAAATAATATTTGTTCCACAAAGTTGAAAATAACTAGTTTTGCCAAAGAAAAAGGACCTAGCCCCCCTCAGACTTTAAACTCGTCCTGTGATGAGGAATCATCACACCACTTCTTTTGACCAATCGTCGCGCTTTATAGCACGATTTGTAAATATTGTAGTAAAAGTGGACGGAGTCTAATTACTACGATGACCATATTTGGGGGATGTGATATGAGGTATATCAGCACTGCTCTTCATTGATAAATACAGCTTGGAGTGTGAGAATTAAAGGTACCACGGCCTCGACTGTTTGCAGGTAGAAATGAATAACAACTAAGTATATATGCGGGTTCTAAAACCACAGTATAATTGTTTATAATGAAAGTTTTAGATATTACTTAAGATATGACTCCCTGGGCAGTGTACTAGATTCAGTCATCAGCATCTCGACATGTGTCAGCAGATCGTGTCACTAAAATGTACGTATGAAGACCTGCTATGTTGAGGTGCTGCTGCCATCTACCTTCAATAGCAATGGGAATATTCATCATGCTGACCCATCTATAAAGTCTATATATATGACAGAGATTAACATTTGTACCTCTATCTCTAGCCTTACACATACACGACTCCATGAAGTAATATATTGCTTCAATTTCTATTTGCACCAGCGTGAAATAGAGGTATTACACACTAAGTATGTTCTCTCAGCTTTTTGGGAGCTAAATGACCCCGGTTTCACACCCTACCCCATTGGGGTACTTTAATGAAGTTGAACTATACTCCACGGTGTTCAATTAATCTCCAGTTTTGGTGAGTTATAAGCAGTTTTGTGAGGAAAATGTTTACTTTTGAAATCAGCGGTTTGGATTTTCCCACTGTATACGGTCTAAAAACCATTTCTGAGCACAATTTTTTGCCGTCCATGCACTATAAGAATACTTCTGGCACATACTGATGCGATTTATTTCCACTCACATGGCTGGTTTCTGCTGCTAAGTCTGCAATAGTTGAAGACCCTCGTTCTACATGGCTGTCCACTATTCGAAAATGAGTGATATTTTGCCTTATATTGCTTTGGTAAGCCCTAAGTTGGGTCACGCATGTAGCTTATACTTGACTGAAAACTACCTGATGCATTGCATCTATATTATTAACTTCTATATTGTGTAAAGTCTCCAAATCTACAGAAATGTACAATCAACAGTTTGCGCGAGGAGTTGAAAATCATTTTGTAATTTTGGCCAGTTATGTGGTTTTAAAAAAGCATGGGATTAGAGTAATCTATTTTGTATCAAGTTTGAGATACATTCTCATTCATATTTTGCCTGAATTACGTCTTTACAGCCACTATATTCGTCGTTTTCTATCAGATGACCTCAATTTTGAAGGTGGGTGGTCATGTATTGCAGACTTAGCAGCAGAAACCAGCCCATGTGAGTTGAAATAAATTGCATTAGTATGTACCAGAAGTATTCTTATAGTGCATGGACGACAAAAATTGTTCTCAGAAATGATTTTTAGCCCGTTTACAGTGGAAAAAATCCAAACCGCCGATTTCAAAAATAAACATTTTCCTCACCAAAACTCTTTTGATTTCCTCACAAAAACTGCTTATAACTCACCAAAACTGGACATTGATTGAACACCGTGATACTCTATACATTAAAATTAATCAAGTCAGTGTTTTTAGTATATATTTTACCTTATTTCCTGCTATAAAAAGATAAATAATGAATTTTCCCCTAGGAATACTAATTTGGACCCTAAAATACTAATTTGGGACATCGGAGTACAGAAATCCACGGCGGGAGTTGGCAGCCCTGCGATACTGTAATATATCCATTGGATGTTAAAACTGCCAATCCATACTAATTGATTACAGCACTACTTTTTCTTTATACGATTTTTAGAGAGAAAAAAGCTTTCTGCTTTCTGCTAGACACTGGTCAGATAGCACATATGTAGGATTGGCAACCTCTTAAACTTGTTCTATTTGGGCTTTACCATTGTGTAGTGTCCCTCACCATGGTTGTTTACAGTGGAGGGAGACAGTGTGATAGGGAGCCTGATGCCAAATTCTCCACATAGTAGGCTTGTTAGCAAGACTTTTTGACTGATGTCTCATCCATCCTTGAAGGGCCAAATGAAAATCTTTTGTTGGTAATGAAATGAACCCTGACACCGACCTGCCCCCCATCTACTTATCTCTGCTATGACATGATTGCCACCATGTCGGTGGTCATGTGACCATTGGAGGATTTCGTTTTGCCCAATGAATTTTATGAGATATCAACAAAAGTCCCGTCAGCAATGTAGGGTAACATGTTCCAATAGGTATGGGTTAAATATTCTTCTCATAAAAAACCTGATTGTATTACAGACAAATGAATCTGTGGTAATTTGGTGAAAATTTTCAATTTGTAATTGCATAGACTGTGTCACCTTATTTCAATAATGTGAAGTCATAAAGTATAAGTATATACTAGAGCATAAATCCAGCCCAAATAGGATGGCCTGGCCCCTCGTGTTTGTGCTGTTAGTAACCCTTACATGTTATATCACAGTAGTATACATACCCCTTCCCCTTCGTGATGGGGGCTCATGGTCAGGACTGCATCCTTGATCAATTCCAGTAGGATGTTTACATGATTAGATCAGTGTACAAGTATATAGCTGCTAATTCAATTTCCAGTATGCTGGTTTGATAAGAAACATGACCACTCTGAGTTACTTTGCTGCAAATTGTACCTCTGTCTTCAACTACAACCTCAGATACTTCTCCGACACAAACTGTCTCAAGAATGTATCAGAAAATACTTTTAGGGTAAGTTTTAGTTGCCTTTCTTTTCACATTTCCTCTTAGTTGCCTTTTTATTACATTTCATGTTTGTTGTACGTGATAGTTTCCCAGATAACTGATAAAGGTTACTAGTCTGCAGGACCGTATGGCCAAAAACTTACCTTGTACTGTTGGTTGAATATCAGTGTGGTACAAGCAGATGAATACTGATCTGGAACTCTGTGTAATCTGAATATTTTATTGTACTATATGTGGAAATGGAAAATTCTGACAAGGCAGACTGCACTGGCTAGTTGATGTGCAGCTCTAGTTGGATCAGTAACGCAAAAAGGATTGAGATACAAGGAGAAAAATGCAAGGGAAGACAAACTGACATTGAATGCATTCGTGAAGAAACAACTTGTACACCTAAAGGGTTATCAGCTTGTTTATTCTCAAGAAAACCCCACATCAAACGTCAAGTGATTACACACACACAGGGTGACAACATTGACACCTTACCATATAAATGTACGGGGAAAGTGGCCAGTTCAGACATATAGTAATAAAAATAAATGATAATAAAATACATCACAAATATAGTAAATCATTCCACCTTTTGTATAATGCAGAAGAGAGAATGAAAAAATTACTATTAATTTTTTTTAATTAGACAATTATTTACAATCGATAATCTTTTCTTAAAACCATTGATATTTTTTCTCATTAAAATGTTAAAACTATCAATCTATTATTAACAAACGAATGTTAAACACTATCACCTAGTTGTACATGAAATAATTACCGATAAATGTTATTGAAAGCAACTTTATACTGTTTAAAAACATTTTTGCTTAAAATTACACCATTAAGTCGAACCATAGGAATTATAACAAATAAGTTACATTTGACGGCATCTGTACACTTGCTGAATTTTCTTATGAGCCAATTGCCTCTGACATAGAGTGCTTTTTACTTGTCTATCTATGTCGCATTCGTCTGCATAATCATTTTGAATTATTATACCAAGATATTTATTACTTGAAACAATCTTAATCAGCTGTTCATTAAAACAAATGGACAGTACAGAAAGTTTTGATAAATGTTTTGCTTTTACAACAGAGTAATTTGGACTTTTTTCCATTATACACCACGACAATTTTTTTCGGTTCTTGCATTTTTCTCTTTATTGCTTACCGCAAACAACATTCTTTTTTTTTTCACAATCTTGACCGGCATGTTGGTCTTTTTCACAACGCACCTGACGCATACCGGGCGTGTTAGGCTTGTTAGGGCGTGTTAGGGGGAAAAAGCAGAATTTGATTAATTTAATCTGTGTAAACAGTGGGGTGTGCTTAATGGGACAGGTGCGCTTACAAGAACGAATACTGTATATTATATTATATACAAGACTACCATTATTAAATAAATTGTACCAAAGGCAGAAGAATATATCGGTTTATACTACACATTCTCAGCTAATAATGAAGAATTAATGTACACTATAGTACAAGTACAAAAGATGTTATGTGAAAAGTACATGATAATCATATTGTAGGTTAATCCTTTAATATAAAGGTCTATAAGGGCCATATTAAGTGGTCAATTAAATGACAACAACTTAATTATCTACCATTATTATTATGAAGTTCTACTATTTGTACTTTCAATGTAAAACACACATTTCTTTTACTGTGTTTGTCCTTGAAGCCAAATTGATTATCTGAGGTTTCAATAAAGGGCTTTATGTATTCCAATAAAACAATTTCAAAATTTATTGATATAACATCAGTTATGGCTATAGGTGATAATTATCTTTGTCAGTGATCATACCTCTATTATCTTTAATAATCGGAATCAATACAGTTTTCATAAGGGACTGTGGAAGATATCCATGGCTGAGGGAGCTGTTAGTTGTGAATTAAAAATTCATTGCATATGTATAACATAGTGGACAGTCTTTAGAGCAGAGGCTGCTAATAAAAGATTCCTGGGGCTTTAAAATTGTCGACATTAATATAGCAAATACTGCTACTTTGCCAAACAATCACAATGCACACGTGAAACGCTGTATAACAAACGCTGCTTTTTCCTTTGTTAAGAAAGACGCTACCAGACGTTT
>CM032666.1:27876391-27895824 GCA_019095985.1 Streblospio benedicti | reverse complement strand
ATCTCATCAACAGAGTACGACTTTCAACCACCTTGGCCTTCGGTGATTCCTAACTCACTCTTCCTGAGATCCGCTGCCCTTTGGCCACTCAATTCTGTACCTGGTTCCTATAGCGTGCATACTCGCCGCGTGGACGGTATGTGCTATACTTGCAGGCAGGGGAGAATTCCACCCCCCTTTGAAGACTGGTTGACGTGCTGCTCCAGGCGACCTTCTGCCAAAACATTGGCTGGAAGATCGATGATTTGGCCACTTTCAGGCCCTTCTTTATCTCTTGATAATTTGTTCCCTGGTTTTCATCTTCGCGAACGATCTCTAGAGAGGGTATTGCATACAGTTGATCGCCCAGAGTAACGACCCCTTCTATCAGGACTTCATGTCCCACCCTCGCGAGATCGCGAACATGGCAAGACACGCGCTGCACCCCACGGGGGCGTATTCGCACGGTTTTGTCCATGCTCACCAGGTCTTTACTTCCCACCGCCAGTATTTGATGTCCGAACTGCATTTCATGCAGCCCGATTCGTATCTTCTTGATCTGCAATCCAATTCCACTCCGTATGTGCAAAGCCAGTCCAGTTTCCCCATCGACCACGAGATTAACTTTGCAGACTCCTTCTACGTCCAGCGATTCTCCCCCAGCCCCTTGCAGGGACAAAGTTGGGGGTGCCAGCGCTGGCAATTGGTCTTGCATGCTTCGATACACCCTGCTGGACAGCAAACTGAAGGTGGCACCCGTGTCCAGGCACGCCGCGAGTCGAACTCCATTGAGATCAACTCTGCACCTGCACACGAATGCGGCTTCTGACAAAGCCATGGCATTTCTCATGCCTCTGAGGTCATTGTCTGTGGGTTGGCATTGATACATCACCCCGCGCCTTATCTCCTGTAAGCTGTTTACGGAGGGGTCACGGGATGTTCGACAAGCTTGCTCTTCTACTTCTATGTTATGGTCCAGATGGTTTTCTTGCGTTAGTCGATCCATGGGATCCTCACCTTCGTCACCAGGGTCTCTATGGACTACCTGCGCTTCAGCAAGAATCGCCTCGCTCCCCGAAGATGCCACCCTAACGGGCCCCACGGGGTTCGCTTTTGTATCTGTGTCTGGAGCATTTCTGCCCGGGCTACCAGACCGCAAATTAGGTTTCATTGTGTTGTTGATGCAACTTTCCTGTACTTCACCATTCTTGCATCCCGGAAGCTGTGCTACTTCCGGTCCTGGATACATTTTCTCAGGAGCTGTGTGAAAAGATCGGGCACCGCACGTTTTACCGCTCATTGTTATCCCCATCTTCGTCGCTAACACTGGGGACCACTCCGTCGATTTCCTTGGCGGTGGAAGCCTCTCGGTCGCCACCACGGGCACCTGTTGCGCCTCCGTGATGGTTGGACTTGACCCTGTTCCCGGATACATTTTCTCGGGTAACACCCGTTCGCGGAGGTTCTGTTCTGGGTTCACGACGACAAGGCGGTCGGCCGTGTCCCATCCCGGAAGTCCACTTGGTGAGAGTAACACGCCCTCACCCGCCGAATCACAATTTCGTTTTTCAACACAGCCAATGATTCCCCCACCTTCAGAAATAGAAGGGTACTTGTCGCTCATATCTTCTCCAGCAAGGACCACTCGCGACGCAGTGACCTTGCCGTTCAGTTTCCCGGGCCCGTGCTAGCAGTCTTCCCTTTGGCGGCCGCTGCCGCTTGGCGCTGCTCTTTCAGGACCTTTGAAACCTCCAACCATTCCACTTTTTTTTCTGCTTCAGTCGCCTCTGGACATTTCATGCGACTGTGTCCTAATTTCCCACACTTCCAGCACTCCCATGTCGCTGGAAAGGGGCGTCTTTTTCTACTTCTGGGGGGTCCATTACCCGGACGTCCTCCGGTGCCACCTCCTGACTTTTGCGACGCACTATCGCTAGCCTTGGAGTTGTCACCCTTGGTATTTCCACCGCCAGTTGCTCCACCAGTCCCCTGAGAACCATTGCCCCCTTGGCCCATGGCTACATGCACCGCCAACATCTGTTTGGCGAGTGCCTCAGCAGACGTAAGCTGCGGTTTCTTGGCGTTCCCGTTCCCCTTCTCCTGAACTACGTTGGCACTGTACTGAGCCGGATCATCCCGACTCTCTCTTCTCACCAACTCCTGGATCAGCACTGCCAGGCTCACGCCTGGATACAGGGTCACCTCATCATACGTTCTACGAAGCGACGCCGAATTGAGCCCGAGCTCAAGTCGTTTCTTGATGGCCGCCTCTCTTCGTTCTTGATCTCGGTGATACGCCTTCCTCGCGAGCAACTGCAACGCCGCGATGAAATCCCTAACGGACTCTTTGCCGCCTTGCTTCCGGTTAATAAGCTCCTCTTCTGCTACCCTCTGCTCATGATCAACATGAAAGTGTGCATTGAGAGTAGACACGAGCTCTCCCCAGTCATTCCGCTGCTGAAACGTCAAGT
The DNA here is from genome assembly GCA_019095985.1 of Streblospio benedicti. Classification (NCBI taxonomy): domain Eukaryota; kingdom Metazoa; phylum Annelida; class Polychaeta; order Spionida; family Spionidae; genus Streblospio; species Streblospio benedicti. Next base: position 27,893,374 of record CM032666.1, on the reverse strand, counting down.
TCAACAACGCTCCCTGAGCCTTGCCACTTAGCCTATCCACCAGCCACCCAGCCCACTCCTCTGATGGAGTGCGATAGCTGCGCAGGAGTTCCACCAATTGCTGAATAAAATCCGGCCAGGTTTGGTTTCTGTCAGGTTGACTGAACTTGTGAAAATTCTTAATTCGGTCTTTGAAGGCTACACTGGTGGGCACAGCTGTTGCGAAATCATCATCCGAGGATGATGTATCACAACTGTCCCCTCGGCGTCGGCGCTTATGAGCGTCGAGCCTCTCTTCTGGACGTCCTTCAATGCATGATGGTGTCCACGAGCCTCCTTCCACTGCGCTTCTTCCTGACGATACTCCTTCAATGCATCCACGAATGGTGTCTGACGGAAACGGCGCACCAACGGGTTCTCGTTCTCGGGTGTTGTTGCAGAGAGCAGAGTCCCATCAGTCTGAAGAAGTTCCCAGGGCCCCGTCCATGCCCACTGACAATTGTGGACCAGGACCCTCCCTTCTGCCGTCGCCTTTCGCCCCGACCTCAGGGTTCATATATCCCATGATGGCCGGAGTTGAAGTGTGGTTCACACCGGGGAGACTACTTCTAGTCCCACCCGCCGTGCTTGTAGGCTCCTCATTTCTGCTTCGTTGCTGCACCACAACTAAGGGTCAACAGCATACATTTCTTCTGCCGAGTCTTCTTCAACCAATCTCCTTCATTACTCAGGCAGTGCTCCATAGTCCCGTCTTACCACTGTGCAGAAGTCTGGTCAATAATATTGACACAAGACCCTTTCCGTAGGGGGGACTACACCCATAGGTCAAATGGGTGGACATGACAATGTCCTTGTCCGACCCTACTTTGTTGTCCATCTGTTGTCCATCTGGTGCCTTGCGAGACTCCTGGTCACCCTTGTGTTCTCCATATTTTCGCACTTGGCCTCACGGCTGGATTGCCCACATTGCGGCATTGTAACCTTTGCTTTTTCATGTTTGTGTAGTTACACAACTGTTCCGGGTTTTTTTCCTTAACCTCCCCACTCGCACTGCTAGCTAGCAGTGTAATGGGGGTGTACCGCCATCGCCGTCAGCTGCCACTCCCTCAGTGGAATGGGGGTGTCGCACCGTCGCTGCCTGCTACCATTCTCGCGGATTAAGGCCCGCACTTCCCGGCAGCGTCGCTGATTGCGTCAGCTCGCGGTTACTACGTCTGTGTTCTCCGAGACTTGTGACAGCTCGCGTCTGTGTTTTCATGATACTTCAGGCTGCTTTCCCGCATGTTTCTGGCACCATATCATGGCCCCTCTTCGACCCCTGACGCTCCCACTCGCGCTGGAAGGTCGCAGTGTTGTGGGAAAGTCGCACCATCGCCGTCAGCTGCCACTCCCGCGGGTGAAGTCCCGCGTTTTGTGGTGGCGTCGCGGGTTGCACTAGCTCGCGGTGGACACGTCTTCTGGCCTTGTGGGTTATGTCAGCTCGCTTCTGTATTTTCATGAAACTTCAGGCTGCTTTCTCGCATGTTTCTGGAACCCTATCATGGTCGCCGTATGGCCCCTGACCTCCCCACTCGCGCTGCAAAGTCGCGGTGTTGTGGGAAAGTCTCGCCATCGCCGCCAACTTCTACTCTCGCGGGTGCAGTCCCGCCTTTCCCGGCGGCGTCGCTGGTTTCATTAGCCTGCTGTTTACCCGTCTGTTACCTCATGGTTTGTATCAGCTCGCTTCTATGGCTTCATACTGCTTCCCTGTGGACATAGTCACACCCAGGTCGCGTTGCCGCGAGCCTAATGTAGTGGACACTTCCCGCAAGCGGCCCTACTTTCCTTACTGCCGCCCCGCGGATTTGCCAAACTGCGCCCTCTCGTTTCCAGGCAGTGTAGCCCTGCCTAAGCCGCGTTCCCGCGACCCAGACGAGACTGGCACTTCCAACAAGTTGTTGTTCCCAACAAGGAGACTCCTATGCCCCCCTGGGACGACTGGGGATCTTCCGCGAGTATACTTTGCGTTCCATACACATCCCACGGGCGATCTGTACATAATTGGTGATGTTACATCCACCGTTTTAACAAAATGGCTGCTGCGCGACGTGTGCCGTTTTGGCCGACGTATACCCTATCAACATGATGCTAAGTTATGCCCGCAATGTCGCCTGCTTGTTTCTATTCATTTTCACGGACTTTCACTTCTTCGCTGGTTCCCTGGTGGCAATAGCATAGCCACCACAGGAGATTGATGAACTGGCAGCCTAGTAGAGAGCAATAAACATGGTATACTGCGCTCTGTCTATGGCTTTTCACCACGACCATGGAATGCATCCTGTGTTGCATCCCGTCGCGAATAGCCTCGTTGCCGCCGTCTTTCTCTTCATGTGCCCGGCCGCGGGACTGCCTGTCCGCGGTGGGCCCATTCCCGGCTGCATTCATTGATCTAGTCAGTCTCTCCGTGACTCACTCTCCCGCCTGTGCGACGGTTAAGGAGCCAGAAACTGTTTACATTGCCGTTTGTCATCATAAGGTGGGGTTTTTCGCCCCCGTTGCTTGGTGGGCCGGGTTTATAGGGTCCCGGCTCCCTCTTTTCTCTTTTCTGACCTCTGGGCGGCATGGTGGTGCCGTCCATTGGCTGCTGCTTGACCTCGCAGTGTCACGTCGCAGCTCCCGTCGGGCTGAAGTCTGCCACGTCTGCGAGGTATCGCCACGTCAGTCGAATGACGCTTTCCGCGTCGCCTCCAACTCGCGGCAGCCCGTCAGTGGCTTGACTGGGACTGCTTTCTCGAGTCCACCTTCCCATTGTGCTCACCATGGCCCCCGGTTCGTGTGATCTGATATGAGCGCTCATCCTCACTTCTCTTCCCGCTCCCATCCTTGGATTCTTCCATAATCGTCTCAAAGTCAGAGACGTGCATTTGGTCGCGCCCCCCCTAGTTTGGGAGGGTCAACCACCTTTTTCTCGCTGTCCTTGTCATGCATCGCCCACGCATCTTTCGGTATGACATTCCGCATAGTCTCTCTCGCGCCGCATTCTCCGCAGCCTTTTTCAAGCACTCGCACGTCCCTTTTCTCCGTTGGGCCCACAAACGAGAGGAGGACGCTTGAGCGTGGCCATGCGTCATCAAGCGGTGCGATTGCTCGCCCATGAGAGACTGCTTAAGTTGTGGAGCCATCATCGGCCCCTGCGGGTTGCTGTCGTGAGCCCTCGGCTCGGTTTTCTTCTTAGTCTCTGTTGCGATGCTGTAGCCTAGACACCCAATCCCCGCCTGCAGAGATGGAGTGTTGCAGCTGTGAGTCGGTGAACAGACACACCCGAGGGCTTAGTCTCATTCATCGACACTGACGGCTTTTCTACAATCCAGGAGGACTTCCTGAGCTGAAGATAATGGTCCGCAACTGGCTTACACCAGCGGCGCGGATGTTCCCACATGCTCAAAATCAGACGTTGTGGCAGGATCCCCGAGACACACGCGTGCGTGTACTCTCGCGAGATCCTGGTCACGGCACCAAACTGTAAACAAATTAAGTCTTCTGGGACGGCGCCCCCGGTTGGGGACGGCTGCCCGTGCCGGACTGCGGCCACCCGGTAAACCAGAATGGACCGGAGCCCGAACGACTGGGGACTGTTACCAACCCTCTCGCACTTCTCGTTGTGTTCTTGAGTTCTAAGCTTCCGTGTCGTCATCAGGTCTCACGAGAGGCCCCCCTGGCTGGGGAGGACTTCGCACTGATGCTGACACGCACTCCTTTTCATGGATGACCTCGTGGATCATACCCCTTGACCACGCCATGGTGAGGAAGACTAACCACAGGTTAGCCTTGTGCGGAAGATGTTCATTGAGGGCCTATTCCCCTACAAGGAGAATAGGTTGCCAGCCCTACTGCCCGACCAGTTTCTAAGGTAGAACTGAGACATAATGTCTCTCACCCAGTACTAAAGTGTACTGGTTCCTAATCCTACAGTGGCCATAGTAAAGAGATGACAAGTCCTTACAAGGTGTGTGTAACGAAGGGGAACTAAACCTAGTCCAGTGCAACTTATGTATAGCCTACTTTATACTTACAGGAATGCTACAATTCCTGTACACTGGATGACTTACTATATGTAGTTTTTGAGAATGAATATTTTACTTCTGAATATTTTCAAAATAAACATTTTACTGCTAGTGAAGCACAATAAAGTTATGATATAAAACGACAGAAAATAAATATTTGTTCCACAAAGTTGAAAATAACTAGTTTTGCCAAAGAAAAAGGACCTAGCCCCCTCAGACTTTAACTCGTCCTGTGATGAGGAATCATAGAGCGTTTTTGGTTATTCCCTCGAGCATGCGCGAGTACTCTGTTGTCAAATCGAACGTGCAGAGGATTTACTCGAGCAACGGGCCGTGTGCAAAATGCTCTGCTCTCGGCACTCGGCAAATTTGTAGGAGCATCGACATTAGTCACGTGATTCATCATGGCTGACGAAATCAGAATGTAAGAAATATTTTGTTTAAATCATCCAATATCTAGCTAAACTGACGTTTTTAAGTAAATATCATGAGATGCTTAGATTTCCACCAAATCTATGTATATTTTGATGATTATTTTATTACACGTCACAAAACTTACAGTAAAAAGACGGGTTGGGCGAACGAATTTTACAATTTAAAAGACCTTCACCTTGCTATAATGCTCTTCACGTTCGATCTCTCCACTCGAGCAAGATGTGAAACCCCGAACTGCGCATGCGTGACTAATTTGCTCGAGCAACCAGAGGACAAAAATCGAAAACGCTCATAGTAAACATCACACCACTTCTTTTGACCAATCGGCGCGCTTTATAGGACGATTTGTAAATATTGTAGTAAAAGTGGGCGGAGTCTAATTACTACGATGACCATATTTGGGGGATGTGATATGAGATATATCAGCACTGCTCTTCATTGATAAATACAGCTTGGAGTGTGAGAATGTAATATATCCATCGGATGTTAAAAACTGGCAATCCATACTAATTGATTACAGCACTACTTTTCTTGCACGATTTTTAGAGAGAAAAGCTTTCTGCTTTCTGATAGACACTGGTCAGATAGCACATATGTAGGATTGGCAACCTCTTAAACTTGTTCTACTTGAGCTTTACCATTAGCTAGTGTCCCTCACCATGGTTGTTTACAGTGGAGGGAGACAGTGTGATAGGGAGTCTGATGCCAAATTCTCCACATAGTAGGCTTGTTAGCAAGACTTTGACTGATGTCTCATCCACTTCTGAAGGGCCAAATGAAAATCTTTCGTTGGTAATGAAATGAACCGTGACACCGACCTGCCCCCCATCTACTTATCTCTGCTATGACATGATTGCCACCACGTCGGTGGTCATGTGACCATCGGAGGATTTCGTTTGGCCCAATGAAGTTTATGAGATATCAACAAAAGTCCCGTCAACAATGTAGGTAACACGTTCCAATAGGTATGGTTAAATATTCTTCTCATAAAACCTGATTGTATTACAGACAAATGAATCTGTGGTAATTTGGTGAAAATTTTCAATTTGTAATTGCATAGGACTGTGTCACCTTATTTCAATAATGTGAAGTCATAAAGTATAAGTATATACTAGAGCATAAATCCAGCCCAAATAGGATGGCCTGGCTCCCCTCGTGTTTGTGCTGTTAGTTACCCTTACATGTTATATCACAGTAGTATACATACCCCTTCCCCTTCTCGTGATGCTGGGGCTCATGGTCAGGACTGCATCCTTGATCAATTCCAGTAGGATGTTTACATGATTAGATCAGTGTACAAGTATATAGCTGCTAATTCGATTTCCAGTATGCTGGTTTGATAAGAAACATGACCACTCTGAGTTACTTGCTGCAAATTGTACCTCTCTGTCTTCAACTACAACCTCAGATACTTCTCCGACACAAACTGTCTCGCAATGTATCAGAAATACTTTTAGGGTAAGTTTTAGTTGCCTTTCTTTCACATTTCTCTTAGTTCCCTTTTTATTACATTTCATGTTTGTTGTATGTGATAGTACCCCAGATAACTGATAAAGGTTACTAGTCTACAGGACCGGTATGGCCAAAAAACTTACCTTGTACTGTTGGTTGAATATCAGTGTGGTACAAGCAGATGAATACTGATCTGGAACCCTGTGTAATCTGAATATTTTATTGTACTATATGTGGAAATGGAAAATTCTGACAAGGCAGACTGCACTGGCTAGTTGATGTGCAGCTCTAGTTGGATCAGTAACGCAAAAAGGATTGAGATACAAGGAGAAAAATGCAAGGGAAGACAAACTGACATTGAATGCATTCGTGAAGAAAATGACTTGTACACCTAGAGGGTTATCAGCTTGTTTATTCTCAAGAAAACCCCACATCAAACGTCAAGTGATTACACACACACAGGGTGACAACATTGACACCTTACCATATAAATGTACGGGGAAAGTGGCCAGTTCAGACATATAGTAATAAAAATAAATGATAATAAAATACATCACAAATATAGTAAATCATTCCACCTTTTGTATAATGCAGAAGAGAGAATGAAAAAATTACTATTAATTTTTTTTAATTAGACAATTATTTACAATCGATAATCTTTTCTTAAAACCATTGATATTTTTTCTCATTAAAATGTTAAAACTATCAATCTATTATTAACAAACGAATGTTAAACACTATCACTAAGTTGTACATGAAACAATTACAGATAAATGTTATTGAAAGCAACTTTATACTGTTTAAATACATTTTGCTTAAAATTACACCATTAAGGCGAACCATAGGAAATATAACAAATAAGTTACATTTGACGGCATCTGTACACTTGCTGAATTTTCTTATGAGCAAATTGCCTCTGACATAGAGTGCTTTTACTTGTCTATCTATGTCGCATTCGTCTGCATAATCATTTTGAATTATTATACCAAGATATTTATTACTTGAAACAATCTTAATCAGCTGTTCATTAAAACAAATGGATGGTACAGAAATTTTTGATAAATGTTTTGCTTTACAACAGAGTAAATTGGACTTTTTTTCCATTATACACTATACAATTATATATTGCATACACACCGCATATTTGTATTAGTTTCTGAAGAACAACAGGTGATGGAGCCATAAGAAAGGTATCATCTGCATATATGAAATGGTTCATCTTCAAGAGATTCATTTCATATCCCATACTCACGCTATTTAAGAGAACACTTAAGTCATCTATGTACAAGTTAAAAAGAAAAATGGTAGTATGCCACCTTGTCTAACTTTATTTTATATATTAAAATTCTTTGAGAGATCATTACCCCATCTTACACAAAACAGCTGATTGAGATACCAGTACAATAAAAGTCTAACTAAAAATAAGTCTACATTTCTATTTGAGAGTTTAGAGAAGAAAAAGTAAAAATTTATTCTGTCAAAAGATTTGGACACATCCAAGAAGCAAATACCGTATTTGTTCTTTTAAGCGCACAATGCGCTTACAAAAAACAAATTTCAACCAAAAACAAATGTCTAATATTAGTAATAAGCGCACCACGACAATTTTTCGCGGTTCTTGCATTTTTCCTCTTATTGCTTACCGCAAAGATTCTTTCACAACGTGACCGGCGTGTTTTTCACAACGCTAGCGGCATGTTGGTCTTTTTCACAACGCGCCTGGCGCATACCGGCGTGTTAGGCTTGTTAGGCGTGTTAGGGGAAAAAAGCAGAATTTGATTAATTTAATCTGTGTAAACAGTGGGGTGTGCTTAATGGGACAGGTGCGCTTACAAGAACGAATACTGTATATTATATTATATACAAGACTACCATTATTAAATAAATTGTACCAAAGGCAGAAGAATATATCGGGTTTATACTACACATTCTCAGCTAATAATGAAGAATTAATGTACACTATAGTACAAGTACAAAGATGTTATGTGAAAAGTACATGATAATCATATTGTAGGTTAATCCTTTAATATAAAGGTCTATAAGGGCCATATTAAGTGGTCAATTAAATGACAACAACTTAATTATCTACCATTATTATTATGAAGTTCTACTATTTGTACTTTCAATGTAAAAACACACATTTCTTTACTGTGTTTGTCCTTGAAGCCAAATTGAATATCTGAGGTTTCAATAAACGGCTTTATGTATTCCAATATATAATAAAACAATTTCAAAATTTATTGATATAACATCAGTTATGGCTATAGGTCGATAATTATCTTTGTCAGTGATCATACCTCTATTATCTTTAATAATCGGAATCAATACAGTTTTCATAAGGGACTGTGGAAGATATCCATGGCTGAGGGACGCTGTTAGTTGTGAATTAAAATTCATTGCATATGTATAACATAGTGGACAGTCTTTAGAGCAGAGGCTGCTAATAAAAGATTCCTGGGGCTTTAAAATTGTCGACATTAACTCTTTGACGGTCGCCGTATTTTGGACGTGTGACGTACATTCACATCACACAATGTCATTGATTTTCAGATTTTGTTGTCGTAGATACTGCGAGTTTTGCAGGTTTACTGAAGAGCCTAAATATTATCATACTTATCCAGGACATGTGGAATGCGATGCAGATTCTTATTTTCACACTTAGAGCTCACAATATTTTGAATTTTTAAAGAAATGGCCATAGAAGCCACCCGAAGTTTCATCTCTCGATTCAAAACATTGACATTTGGCAGGCCGAGGTAATCTCATGTTATGGTATGACAGCAAGGTGTTTTGTGACATGTAACCTACCATTCTCTGCAGAAGAGCATTCTACATGCGATGAAATTGTTAATATCAATATTGGACATACGTTTCATTCACAAAATGAGAGATTACAGTCCAGTTGCTTTTGCCGGGTGTCCATTGTTGAGTGATCGCGCACTTGGTGCCAAATCTCCCGCTATTGCGACATGTAGACTAATAGTACATTCCTGACACTTTCCTTGTGTATTCTATATCGTATCCGCCAAACACTGGTGGATATTATAGATGCCTCCATTTCATCATTATCGTTGAAATCTACATTTTACAGAGAAATATTTTCAGTCTATTCTTACCGCCATGTTACCTGTCAATTTTGTCAGCGGAAATGCTTGTGATTGGCTGAAACAGTAGCCTTGCCCCAGCATGCGTGTTTTGCAATGCTGCTATGCTTGTTAAACGCTGTTGGCAGAGGCTAAAGCCTCGGAAATGGGCGTAACACAGGAATTATAATGAAGGAATAAATTATTTTTGTGAGGTCAGGGTTCACCGCATACTAATAAGTTGTTTACAAATAGATAGCAAAATGGACGCCGAGTCTTTTGACACTAAAGCCGATGGGGTTTTGTGACGACAAATAATTAGATTTAGTGGTCAAAGTTGAGTACCGAAAACTGGTGTTTCATCTCTAAGTATGTCTTCTTTGAAAAAAATATATTATTTACTATAAAATGTGGTTTATAGCGAAATAAGGTGATGACTAATGAATGGAGTAAGCGATTTTGAGTCACCACATGGCCTTGTATGGTGCATGTGACAAACGCTTTGATAGTTACGAGAGTTAGAATAAGCTATGTTTTAGGCTCATTTTTCGGCATGCATTAAGGCATAAATGCCTTTCCGACCGGCAAAGGGTTAATATAGCAAATACTGCTACTTTGCCAAACAATCACAATGCACACGTGAAACGCTGTATAACAAACGCTGCTTTTCCTTTGTTAAGAAACCAGACGTTCTCTTGTTTACGTCAATACGGCACACGTGCGTGTGTTCTCACTGCATAGACAAGAAACGGAAGGGAGGGTTTTCTTGAGAATTGCAGTAGTCTTTTGTTAATGTGAGTTAAAGATGGTACTTCCTTCACGTCAGACAAATGCGATAATTTATAATGTTGTCAAAAATACATTTTTTTGTATTTTAATTATTACATACTTAACAGGAAAATGGGAATGCTTTCAACTGGAATAGTGGACAATGTAACATAATGCAATGTGACAATATTCCTGACCTAGAGCTTGAATCTGTTGATGATGGCTGGAATATTTATGCTCTAAAGTGTCCACAAGGTAAACTATGATATTCAATATCAAATTTTTTGTACTACATATATAGCGAAAATGCACCTCCTGGTTGATACTAGAAATTTTTATTGAAGAGTTTGGCAGCCATATCACCCGACGATGCACGAGGGGGATGCAGGCTGACAAACAAGTTCAATAAAAATTTCTAGTATCAACATGGAGGTGCATTTTATATTTATCCCATATCATTCCAGAATGGTCATTAAACAAGTTTTAGTCCCGTTCATGCCTTTGTTTTTGTTAAATAGATTTTTAATAATGTTGATATTTTCCTACACAGGTGAATGGCCATGTGCATCTAAACCACAATATAAACAATCAAATATCAAGCTTCAAAGTAGATTTTGTGACAGATAAGTTATCTGTCCCAAAACCTACTTTAAAGCTTGATATTCGATTGTTTATATAGCAAATCATTCGACCAAGACTGATCGCGGTTAGTGTGGTTTGTTAAGATGGCGCCAACAAAATTGTGATAGTGCATTGAAAAATACTATATAGCATAACATTGAATATTGCTTTCTGGCTTGCTTTTAAAAATGGTGTTTACTGCCATTCTTACATTTGCAAATAGCACATCAATGAAGAAAATAAAAATGTTTTTCAAAACGTTGTGCGCACGTTAGACGTACATTATTCCATTGTCATTGGCGTTAAAAATGAACGTTAAGTAGCCTGGCAATACACCACAGTGTGGTGTACAGATATTTTTATTCACCAGTAGGAGATATGGGATTTGCATGCGATAATCCAAACAGTATCTACCTGATGTGGGATAAGCTGTTGTATATCTTTTATTCTATCATTCCGTGCAAAAATCACCGCCAATCACCCACGCTGATTGGTCGACCAGCGTGCTCAATTATACGATTGACTGCACGCGCGGAGACCACTACTACAGCATTAGTCTAAACTAGACTAGTACGTCACATTCTCTAATCAGCAGCTGACGTTGCATGGTCAAAATGGCAATGAGACCGTTATGATATGATTTATTTTAAAATAAAAACGAATCAGACACTCATTTAGTGTGGATTTTAGTCATGATAGAATGGTATTTGACCACTCAATTGTCGTGTCAATCGGTAAATTGAGCATGCTGACGTCTGATTTACCCTCACTTTGTTCAGGTAAATCAGACGTCAGCACGACAATTTTGTTGTCAAATCCTACAATGCTTTGTCCCCAAAAATATATGAAATTTGTCTTCAGAATCAAATCGAAGCAAATCAACCCATGCAATTCATTTACAAGTACTTTTGACACCAAGCGATATTTTCGAAAACTTACTGAGACTTGAATCATAACATTCAAAGGTATTTAGAAATATCAGTGAATTATCAGGGAGTTTCACAAAACATGCTTTTTATAAATTATTTCATTTAAATTACATCTTACTTCTACTACTTCTACTTCTGAAGGTTTACTTGACAACTGCTGCGCATGTCCATGTTTCTGAGGTTTGCTGCAGGCAGCTGTGTCTCACGCCAGCTCTCCAAGCATCTATCTAGCGTGCCTCTACTAATATAGGGAGGTTAGAGTCCATCAGGTCTGACTCTAGACACATTCTAGCCAAGTGTTCTGTGATCTACTATGTCCCTGACAAATAGGAATCTCCATGGCCAAGACAGCAGTGATGCAAGAGGAGGATCATTCCACATGTCTGTAACAGACGTCAAGAGCACATTTCTGAATACGCCTCCATGAGCTCTAACATTTTGTTAGCGTCAAAGTGCATGCAAACTCTAATTTTGATGCCTCTTTATTCCCGTCGGTGCATCCTTTATTGCTTTAATAACTTTCATCAGCACCAGCATGACATCAACCATGACACAACACATTTGTATGTAGAAAAGCTTTGACTTCAGAAGAAGATTTTTACTAAGAAATCCTCATTGTTGTTATCTCATACATGGGTGTAACAATTACAATGCTCAGAAATCCATTTATCCCATATCGGGTAGATACTGTTTGGGTTATCACACGCAAGTGTGGAACAGATTAAAATTAATGAACAAATTAAATAACCCTCCTCTATCCTTTCTTCGGCCGCCGACCCCCTTCCCCCCCCAACCCTCTATGCTATCCCCATATAAACAGGTCGAGATCAGTCTAAATCCATCACCTGCTTCTTACTGCACGGGTTGAAACATGAAATTTGGAACAAATTAAATGCTCCTCCCTTCCCCTCCCTTTCTCACCAACATATCATCCGCCACCACCCCTCAACAAATCCGGGCTGGATCAGACATCTCTCTGTCCCCCATCCCTCACAACAGCTCCCGTCAGTATACAGGTCTGGGACAGATTAAATACACTTATATCACCTTCCTTCCATCGATCATATGTGACAGCCATACACACACCAGCATGTATATGGCAATGATTGATCCGCTTCTAATACATCTCCCCCAGCTACTGCTCGGGTTGAAACCGATTAGATCCGGAGCATATTTTAAATGCTCCACTCTTCACCTCATTTCCTCACAACCAACCAAGCCCCCCACCACCTCAGCCCAACATGAAACACACAGCCTTTCTGCACCACTTCCACAATATAGGTGACTGTACTGTACTGTGAGGTGCAACGTAGTTTGACATACACAAACCCTTAACTTATTACAACCGTTTAAAAACGTGGTGCTGTAAGCAGCATGCCGAACATTTCTAAGAAAATCTTTTTCTTGTTTTTTTATCATTAAAATCAATTTATTTGGTTTGAAATGTAGACGTTATAATTGACTTTACACCAACGCTCCTGATTGTACATGTTTAAAAACATGGCGCCGCTTCAGTAGCTGAAGCGAAAAGCCTTGTGAAAACTTTTTTTCTATGTATGTATGTCTCCTCGACAAGCTGTTTGGTTTCACCTCCCACAGATTCCACCACAAACTTTTACAGGACTATGAGGTATGAGTGATTCGCTGAAGTCAATCTTCCATTTAAATGATACAAAAGGGCGCCTGACATTTTTTAATGACCCCAATGTTTTAGTGCAGAAGTAACAAGGCTTTAAAACAATTGTTTAATGAGGTCTCTGTATTTTTGCACCGAAGTATGGTCAATTTTCAATTCATCACAGAAATGCATTATGATGTTATAATAAACCTGATGAAACATAATTGTTTATGAGGTATAATTTCATAAACCTGTATATAAACATGTGATTATATGAATAACTGTATACATTTTTTTCCCAAGTTTTGCTTGTGAATTCAATTCTACTCTCACTGTTCTGCCAAGCAAGCTCCTACCACTGTATTGACATAGCTGAAGAGAAATCTTCCATTTTACTATATCAAGTGGCCCTGACGGGACTCGAACTCACGACCCCAAGGTTGTGAGACCAGAATGATACCATCATCCCAAGCAGCGGGCTGTTAAAGGTTACTCGGACGAACCGATGTCTCTGTAACCCCCAGCCTACATACTTGGTCAATTATCATCTCAACCCAGAGGTCCGGGTTCGAATCCCACCTGAGGACGGAAATTTTTGGGAGGTCTAATGTTCCAGCCTGTTAAGGTCTGTGATTATATGAATAACTGTATACATTTTTTCCCAAGTTTTGCTTGTGAATTCAATTCTACTCTCACTGTTCTGCCAAAGCAAGCTCCTACCACTGTATTGACATAGCTGAAGAGAAATCTTCCATTTTTTTACTATATCAAGTGGCCCAATTATGGGACTCGAACGAACTCACGATATATAGGTTGTGAGACCAGAATGATACCATCATCCCAAGCAGCGGGCTGTTAAAAGGTTACTCGGACGAACCGCTGTCTCTGTAACCCCAGCCTATACTTGGTCAATTATCATCTCAACCCAGAGGTCCGGGGTTGAATCCCACCTGAGGACGGAAATTTTGGGGAGGTCTAATGTTCCAGCCTGTTAAGGTCTGTGATTATATGAATATTCAATTTTTCCTAATCTTCACATTGACATAGCTGAAGAAAATTCCATTTTACTAATCTTGGCATTATCGCCAATTGTTGTTGGTGTCCAGTTGTGAGACCAGAAATTATCATCCCAAAGCGGGCTGTTAAAATTCCATTCGAATTATGATTGAGGAACATTAGCTTTTTTGTGACGTCATCAAGTGTTCACCTAGATGTTCGGGGTTCAACAACATTATGAATGATTTTATGGTAAGTTCATTGGCATTTATGTTTATGTTTGAAAAATGTTTGACTTATCACACACACTCTCATAAACGCATGCTCCTTTCTGCCACTTGTATTCCAAAATCTCAAGTAAATTTAGAAACGGCTTGCCCGTGACCGCTGTTACCCAGGTCTTAAAGCTTTGCCATTGGGACCCCCAGGTCTAGAAGTAGTGTGAAATATTTGCCATATACTGAAATTCACTTAAGAAGTATATTTTTCCTTCTTTCATAATGATGCAGCTCCCCAGGTCGCAAGATGGTTCTTTAAAAGTGAAGAGTGTGATAACGGTCATGCATATCTATCTGTGTCCAATTCCATCCCATTCTTTTGATTTTGATGCTGCTTTCAAATACTCGGTGAATATGAAAGACCGACAAAGCTTCAAGTCCATTTGTAAAAGAATCTCTAATTAGACGTCTGGAGCTATATTGTTTCTGCATCTGCATCCTCTGCATCTGCATTTAGAAATTGTGACAAACAGCCTGAAACAATTGATCATGATTATGTGTATTATTCAATGTAGAAGATGTTTGTAGAAGTTTTCCAATTTAATCAATGCATCTGGTAAAAAAGCAAAATTTGTATGATCTGTTTGGAATAAAGTTAGAAAATTGAATATTGAATATTGTGTCAAATTTCTTTTATTCAATGCATCACAATGTCCAATTCAAACAAATGAAAACAATAACAATATTAACAGCAATACATATGTATCTGCCTACACATATTGCCTTATTTACCTGTAAAAACAAAATAATCATTCAGATTTTGTTTAATTAGCATATTTAGCCAAATTGGCTAAACAAAATAACATTTGGCTAGACAAAAAAAAAGAGTTAGCCAAATTGGCATGTTTGACACTGAGTGTGCCCCCAGTCTGGGTGACGTAAACAAACCAAATTTGAAATGGATAATCCGATTTCTTGACCACAAAATTAAAATTTCTCATATTAAATGAAAGTATTCCTTGATTCTTGTAAACCCTCCAGATAGTGTGCTTCCATATGATAGACTATTTTATAGTTAATTATTTTCACATAATCCATTGATAGTGAGGCTAACTCCAATTTTGTTCAAATTTACATGTTTTTCTTACTCTCTACATAACGCGCTTTCGGGGTTAACGCGGTTACCGAATTCTGGACCCCAACGTCCGCGTAATATCGAGGTTTTGGTGTATATATATGTATATTAGTATATTTGAATCAATTTTTATACTTCAAATGTTTGCCTCTTATAGCAATCTTGATATTTCTAGTCAGGATTATAACTTTGTTTCAATGTCATCACCATCTTTTATTGTAGAAAGATTCTTTCCACGGTCAATTGGATTTGACATAAACGAAAATTTTGCCTCGACGGGATATAGTCATGCATCATATGGAACTAGAATCTTCAAAGAAACATTTCCAGATGAGTCTTTTGTTTGGAAAATTGACTTCTTAGCATATCCACGAGACAACCCTACTCTCTACTTTACCATATATGAGGAAGTAAGGCGAGGTAAGTAAAGAATAAGTATGAAGGTTTAAGATTCATTTATTGGTGGATCATCTGCCTACTGTGCTCCTACCAGTATGATCCTAATAGCCTATTAAAGTTTACTGTGCCAACACTATGATCATAAAAGTTAGGATCATACTGGTGCCGTTGTGGATATTTTACAGATGGTTACATATTGTATGATTTATACTTTTTACTTGGCAATTGCAAGTAATCTTTACCTATAATACCAAAGGAAAAAAATATAGTGATAAGTTATTCTTTCTTAGAGTGAAAGCCGAAAATACTCATTTCATATAAACCAGTGATGACCGTAATAGTGCAGATGTCAAATAGGAAAATGAGCGAAACAGCATTAAATGAGGATCGTAATAACTTTGTAACTGATAATGTAGATCTGTTGTGTGTGTGTTTTTCTGGTTTAGGACACTTTATTTCATACACAACTTTGGCCATACCATTTCTATCAATACTGCAGCCATCACCACTACTAACTGCATATTTTGTATCAATCGGAATGATTTCACATCCATGGTCTCAGACCTCGAGCAGCATACCGGTTACTTCCCGTCACAATTACCTTTGAACGGAGACTTTTCCAACAAGCTTCGGTATGCTGTTATATAATACTGCAACTTTCAAAGAGATCTAGGTTTTCATATACATTATCAGTGAATATTTTTAAACATTTGTATTACTTTGGCAGTAAAAATGTAGAATTGGTTTGAATCCTGACACATATCTCTGTCCTGTACCATTAATTGAGAGCCACAACACACCTCAGATCATCATTGCATTTGCGAAGAGAATGCACACATGAATTATGGTTGATTATTTTCGTTTGTAAGTAACTTATTAACGCAATTAATCTGCTAGATTTCCAATAATCTTGAATCTTTTGCGTTATTAAAGCTAATGCCCTTTTCTTTTTAGTGATCATCTGTCTTAACTGTTTGACATCATTACTTAATATGGCAATTACATGTACACTTACTAATAAAGAAGTCAATGCAGCTATAAGGAGGGCAAAACTAAAGAAAGCAGTTGGCTGTGATAAATTACCTAATGAAATATTAAAAAATGAATCATCAGCTTAAACTGCTACATAGGCTGTTTAACTTTTGCTTTAAACAGAAAGTCATCCTGACACTTTGGCAGAAATGTTACATTAAACCAATTCCAAAAAGTTCACAATTAGATAAAAGAATCTCAAGTAACTACAGGGGAATAAGTCTTCTTTCAAACGTTTACAAGTTGTATGCTTCGGTTCTTAATGCAAGGCTTAG
>CM032666.1:27841242-27876291 GCA_019095985.1 Streblospio benedicti | reverse complement strand
CAAAAATTTTTTAAAAAAAAAAATAGGAAGCGGAAGGGGGTTTGAAAAAAAGGTTGGGAAAAGGTTCTGAACCGGGGAAATTTTTTAAAAATTTTTCCCAAATTTCAAAAAACCAAATTTTGGTTAAATTTTTGGGAATTTTTTTTGGGGGGAAAAAAGCTGTAACAACCAAAGGGGGTTTTTTATCCAAACAAAAAAAATTTTAAAAGAACCCCCCAAACCAAAAAGGAACCCCGCCCCCGTTTTTTTTTTTATGCATAATAAATTTTTTTACATGTAAGACACATATAATCTATTTTATATAAAAGTTTTCATATTCAAATGCTGATGATTAAGTTGATTGTGTTGTTCTGTGACCAATAGATGTTAAGAATTAAGTTAAAAATTGATTTAATTCTTTAGTGACCTTGAATGACCTTGAAACGTCCTTGAAACAAGATTTTTCTAACTGTAACAGTTTAAAAGTACACACAAGGACATGATTATATGAGATGCAATTTGTATATATATGTTTCTGTACACTTGATTAAATATTTGATAATTATGAATACCATTTGATAAATAGATGAATATTGCTTGACCTTGAAATGCTGCTTTTTGGACATTGATAACAATATTGAACAATAGATGTGTTCATTTTTGTGTATCTATTCAAAACGAAAGACAAACAATGTGTAACAAAAACAGTATAATCTCAGATATTGGGCTTAATAAATTACATGCCAAATGTTTATACACCATGATGAAGGGTGCATATGGTCATATAACGTAATTACGAAGATATATATTCAAGGTCAACCATCGAACAATTAGGTCTGTACTCAAATTTAAAGTATGTACAAAAGCAATCAAAATCAGCAACACTTCTATTATGTGATGAAAATTGTTTCATCTTACCATTTAGGAGAAAATATGGCATCAAACAATGTCATTGTCATCATTATTTTCACCAGTCTCGATGATAATGGGCTTTGTGTTAAGACAATTTTCACCTGGACAATCACCACATGCTGCAACACACTTTAAACCATTTTTACGGCAAGAACATTGATTTGTCTTACATGGGTTTTTTACACCTGACAAAGTTTAACAAACTATCAGGTGCAGCACTTTGATCAGTCATTTTAGGGGACATGGACCCATTGACCGAAGCAGATGGTTCCCACCCCCACTCCATTGGACTTAAACAATTATTATCTAGGTTCTTCCAAATTGATGTTTGAAGAAATACTCTTCTGCTATGATATTTTGCAGCTGTTTCTGTTGGAGGAAGTTTTTGTGGCTCAAGTGCAGTTTGGCTTGAGATCATTTCCATGAATTTGAGAAATCGAAGCTTATTCAATGAAACATTAACCTTGCCACCACACAATAAAACATACAAGTTGTTTCCGGCTTTTTCTATTTCGTCTGCTGTAGAGATGTTACTCTGAAATATGGCAGATATTTCTTGATTGTGTTCAGACGTTGGTATTTTCCTTAGCAAGACAGTTTTACCATGACCATAAGTCACACTCAAGGAGAGAGTTGTTCCAGAGATTTTATTTGATCATTTCTTTTTATAGATGCTGAGGCAACAATTTTGTCATCAAGGTGCTTATGTATGAGGCTTCTCATTTCTTCAGTTTTGTCACAACTAATCCTATCACCTTCTGATGCAGTTAGACCTGATGACAATGACTTCAGTCTTTTTTCATTACCATCAAATGTTTCATGAGCATCAAATCATTCCCGTAAAGAGGAGAAGACCTTGTTATCGCGCTCACTTCCTGCACCACCAATTTCTGTGTGCTGTTCTGATGTATTACTCTTGAGACCAGTTAAAGTGGTCATTGCATCATGGACACCAGCACATTCATGCATACTATATGTCCCAAGTGTACGCACACTTTCAGTGATACCTCTTCCCCTAGTCAAGCCACCCTTACTCTAAATTGATCTCATCAAAACTTGCTCAATGGCTAGATCAGTTCAGATGCCATCCCATAATCTGTTACTCCTTTTAACTGTGTGAAGACTACCAACAAAACAATCATACAGTCATGGATGTTTTTGAGGGAGGTCAAGCATATTTTGTAAATATATACCAACACTTTTGGCATAATTTATATGCCCAGTTGCTGCAAATAGATTCCAGTGTTCCATCTAGCTTTGCATTGGAGGGGGCCCTACGGGCCCATTGACCTTCAAATAGACGGCCATTTTAAAAATGAGGGGGCCCAAGTGAAAAAAAACAACCCCAAAAGTACATAGGATGCTTACTGCATCATGACATGGGTGTGTGGGGGTAATACCGAAATCTGACAAGAATTGATTAAGTTATTACTGTGACAGTTTTCATCCTCCGAGGTTTCATCATCAAATAACTCCGTCAAATGGTATTTAGAAGCAGTGTCATCGGGATTGAAAATAGATAACTTTATGTAAAACCTCAATAGGAATGATCGTACATAATTCATTTTAATGCTACTTTAATATCTTAATCATATAACAAGAAATTTCAACACATTGACATCTGTTTCCTTATCATGTTATGGTAGCCATTTTAATACTAGTACCCGCCGCAAGATGCATTCATTACAACGCAAATACAGCAGAGCGCAGACACGTTTTTCCATGCTACCGGCGTGAACTAGTTGAAATTATTTCAGTGGATTGCCGGTAGGTGGCGCTCTGAATGTAAACAAATATGGCCGCGCCCATGAAATAAATGCAGACGTGACGGGAAACTCGTTTTCTTTGGCGAATATCTTATTAAAAATGTTACAAAAATTTGGCAAAATATTTATAGTGCGCCCGACGGGCCCATGGTACGATTGGGATTGCGCCATTTGGTATGTTAAGCGGCCAAAGGCGCAATGGCGCAGCCTAGATTGAACACTGAGATTCAGCATTTTGGTAATTGCAATAAGATGTGCATTTCAATCAGTAAGTTTTGCAGTTCTGGATTTTTCTGAAAGTGTTTCCTTATACTTGGACAATATACTATGCAGCTTGGTGCCCTCATTTCATTTTTCTTCTAACTGCAGTGATTTTTTCCTCTAATATTAGTATACAATTGATGAAGGGATTCAATATCAACTTTTTGAAGAATTTCCCCACTGTTTATTCCTTCCATTTCATCAATTATTCCTTCCGTATCTTCAACTTCAGCTGATTCAACCTGTTGTGGAAAGAGAGGAAATAAAAGCTTATGTACAAGAGCGGCTTGAGCAAAAAAAATGTCCACGTATGGCCCTTGAGACAGCTTTGCCACTAAACATGTGTACAATGATATTAGCTTCATAAATGGTTTCCAATGCCTGCTCTAAACCAGACCCTTTCATCATGTTTCCTATGCTGCCTAGGAAGCTCATCATGGTATGAAAACCACCTAGCCGGCACACGATATTTATCTGTGACCAATATAGACTGGATGTCTGTGTCTAGTTAGAGGTAGATCTATCTAAGATTTTGTATCAACATCAAGCAGGTATGCCAAAATGCACTCATGGTGCTAAATAAGTATCAAGCAGATCGGGGTGAAGGGTGTGTGTGTGTGGGGGGGGGGCAGGGTTCATGCCCCTCACCCCTTTCCATCGAAATACTAAATTTTCATAGGGGTTTTGGCATGTTGGCTATCGATCATGCATACGAATCCCATGAGATCTCTTAAGTATGCCCCCTCCCCCCGACCTTTCTTAAAACTGAAAACTTGAATCTGCCTGTGAGAATGTCACTTCCAATTATGGTTTCAATGATGATTAAATGTTATGTTATTATACTAGTAAGGATACCAAGTGATGCCCTGTATATTAAATCTCCCCGGACGAAATCCGAAGGGAGATTTCTAGCTTTAGTGCCGTCCGTCCGTCAGTCCGCGTCCACATGCTTAAAAGCTTATAACTTGAACACCATGAGAGCTATTGCTTTGAAACTTAAATATGTTTAGTTTGAGGACAATCGTATGTCTCACAAATTTTTTTGTACTTTGGCCTACTTTTGACGAACTCATGACCTTAGGTACAAATATCTTGTTACCGCACTTTAGGGAGAAGTATTTGGCCGATTGTCGCCAAACTTCATATGTAGCTTCGATGTACTACTCTCCAGACATGATTAGATTTGATGTACTTTGGCCTACTTTTGATGAAGTTACGATGTGTTTTTAAAAACAAATTATTACGTAATTGTGTTTATCTGTCTTCTGGGAACAGTTTATGACTTATCATCACCAAACTTGACATTTGGTATGTCAATATCACTCTCCTCACGTGATCTGATATTGGTGTACTTTGGCCTACTTTTGAACTTACGAGCGTTACATAATAAACCTTGTTACCACTCTTCAGGGATAAGTATTTGACCTATGGTCACCAAACTTCATAGCTAGCTTCGTTGTACCACTCTCCAGAGCTGATTAGATTTTGGTGTACTTTGGCCTACTTTTGATGAAATTACGATGTGTTTTTTTTAAAACAAATTATTACGAATTCGTGTTTATCTGTCTCCTGGGAAGACTTTATTACCTATCATCACCAAAACTTGACATTTTGTATGACTATGTCACTCTCCTCACGTGATTTGATATTTGAGTACTTTGGCCTACTTTTGAAAAATGGCCTGATCGGGGAAATGACCTGATCGGGGAAGGGGAGATTTATGGCGTTCCCGACGACTACTAGTTAATATTGTTTAACAGTCTTATAAGTCCCAAAATTAACTAAAGTAAAAGCTGTATGAAAAAATGTCATCTAAAACGAAAAATAATATTTTGAAGGTTATTCAAGGTCATTCAAGGTCACAATATTTTTATGGATAAGTTGCTTGATATTGAGAATGATTATCTTATTGATAACACAATTAAACACACTTATTTATCTTTAGAACACGATTCAACCTCATCAGTGTGTGTACAATAGCTGTTTTGAGCATTTGTGTCCAATTCAAAAGTAAGCAATTTCATTCAAGCGTGAAAAGTTTTCCCGGAGGCGGATTCTGGTGGGGTTTTATCTGGATACTCTACAGAGGCGCAGCTTTCAAACGATGCCAAATTTGCTTTGATCAGAATTTATTCCGGGTTCACCTAGATTTGTCCATCCTCCTACCGGACTATTGTAGACAATGCCAGGGCTGCCAAGTAGTACGGATGTGGCCGTATTCGTACAAATTTTAGGGTCAGAATACGGGAGTATGGATCAGTAAACTGTAGCGTACTGATTTAAGTGGTTATGAGGATAAGTAAATAAAAATGCAATGTTTTTTTTCATTCGAATTTACCTAAAAGGTGAATAGCGCACTTGCCAATGTATAACACAAGGCCTCTAATACGTATGCACATTTCTTGACGTCGCATGTGCATATAGAACTAGAAACGAATGACATCACTCACTTATTATAGGATATCACTTATTATACACATATGTACGTCATGATGGCCCATTGACAAAAAGCAATATTGATTTTTACAGAATAACGTTA
Organism: Streblospio benedicti; assembly: GCA_019095985.1. Taxonomy (NCBI): domain Eukaryota; kingdom Metazoa; phylum Annelida; class Polychaeta; order Spionida; family Spionidae; genus Streblospio; species Streblospio benedicti. The sequence continues at coordinate 27,870,834 of CM032666.1, read as the reverse complement.
ATTATCCCCTGTTATATTGGTGGTTAAATGACGGAATCTTAATGCTGTTGAGGAGGAAAAAGCCGAGGGAAGGGCGCATTAGTATTATTGTACATGCCAGAATTTCTGAGGTAATGTGCACATTCCGGGTGCATTTTGGACATTCCGGATGCTCTTCCAAATCTCTATATCTGGAGATATGATTTTGGGTGTCATTAGATTTGGCAAAGGCGAGTATGCGGTGCCACAGACGGCAAGGGGGGGGGGGCGGGGGGGGGGGAGGCACTTTCCAACTACAGTAGGCCACCCCAGCTACGGACACATACTGGCTGCACAGGCCAGGTGGCCGCATGAGACAGGACAAGTGGTATGGTTTTTAGAAGCCACCTTAGCATTATAATATACCTAGTGGCCGTCCAATACAGGTAAATGATAAAGGAAATTAGCTGATGCACGGTGAAACTTGCCGGATAAAGCAGGTGGCTGCTTATTGGAGGGGCTGCACTAGTCAGGGACCACTGTATCTTGCGCATAATTCACGGCAAAATTGGGAAACTAATTGGTTTCATGTTAGTATTACTAGATTAATGTATGACTACACTACACTACTACTTACTATTTACAACATGTACTGACGTTGCGGCGACCATCGCGGTGCCTTCAACCGAGTGACTGTTTTGGTACGATGACGTCACAATGGCGCGAACTGGGTTTCCGCCAGGTGGAGTTCCTGGTGGAAAGCAGATGGAGGAGGTTCGGGGGGATGCTCCTGCCTTGGTTGAGGTTGAGCTTCGGGCGGTGCGTGTGGATTTTGATGGCTTCCAAGATCTTACGTCGGAAGGGCTGATCTTCTCTGCCTATGACTCTGGCTGACTCACTACTGAATAGATGTCCAGTATTCTCTGTGTGGATCTGTATGGCAGACTGGGTACTATGCGGGTCCAGGTGTTCCTTCAGTCTCGTTTGCAGATTCCTGCCAGTTTCCCCAATGTCATGGCATGAAGGGCATGAGATGTCATACAACACTCCACACATTTTCTTTGGGTCGTCTTTGTCCTTGGGTCTAACTAGCAGGCTCCTAAGCGTGTTGAAAGGCTTATGGAAAGACGGGACACCATGTTTCATAAGGATCCTCTGCATAGTTTCAGATGTGCCTTTCACATACGGAATTCTCACAGGGAACTTCTTAGCCGTATTGTCACTTGTTTCAGACGGTTCTTCTGTTCGCTTTTTGGAAGGAACTTTGAACGCCCAGGGCTTGTATCCATTGACTTTCAGCACTTGTTTCACATGTTTCACCTCTTTCACACGGTCTTCCTCCTCGGTTACCAGATGTTCGGCTCTCCTTAGGAGTGTGCGGACTACCGAGCGTTTGTGTTCAAGATGATGGTTGGAGTCCCAGTTCAAGTACTGATCAGTGTGTGTGAGCTTCCTATAAACACTAGTCTTCAAGGATCCGTCTTGTTTCCTCTCAATGTGAGTGACTAGGAAGGCAAGTTTCTGATCAATCTCACCTTCAATGGTGAATTGAATACTCTGGCTAAGGGAATTCAAGTAAGCTGAAAACTCCTCAATCTGATTCTGTGGTAGGACCGTGAAGGTGTCATCCACATAACGGAACCACACCGATGGATTCACTGGGGGGTTCTTAAGTACTCTCTGTTCAAAATCTTCCATCACTAGGTCTGCGACAGCCATTGTGACGTCATCGTTCCAAAACGGTCACTCGGTTGAAGGCACCGCGATGGTCGCCACAACGTCAGTACATGTTGTAAATAGTAAGTAGTAGTGTAGTGTAGTCATAAATTAATCTAGATGAATAGTCCTACTACTAGTAATAGTCTACATAAAGTTAGTATTACTAGTTGGTACTAGTTTGTCGAATCCAATGTGACTTAAATGAAGTTGAATTACACTTTATACATTGAAATTAATGAAGTCAAAGTTTTCCATCTTATGCTGTACCTTATATCCTGCTATAATAAGTAAGACAAGGGCAAATAAAGGATTTTGCCCCGGAATACCGATTTGGACCTCTAAAATACTATGTGGGACAACGGGAGTACAGAAATCCACGACAGGGTGTTGGCAGCCCGCAACACCCTAGGCGTGTGCGAAGTTATGTCTGACATATCTGTCACCTGCTCTTGTTGCTAGGATTGGGAAAGTGCACGACTAATCGCCGTTGAGTCTCTGCGTTGTAGACAACCATCTGAAAGACAAAACGTCTTTACATTTTTTTTTTATCAAACTGCTTAAAACCGTTTCGTCGGATGAAGTTTTTTGATGAAGTTTTTGGCGTTGTAGACAAGGCTTAAGGATCGTAGTTCTATGTCAACAATGAAAAACTCTGAATATGAACAGCGATAATGTTAGAATCCAGCTGTGGCATTCAGCTGCAACACAGTAACTTTTGCTGTGGCTCCAAGAGGGTTAATGAAAACTTTGGAAATTATTTAGATTACTTTTGATGAACAATTTGGAAATGATAAGCATATTTAAAAAGTAAATACCTACAACCATCAGGTAAGAGTATTGAGTCACCTATCAAATAGAACAAGGGATGTAACCCTAGTTTTACTGAGTAGATATGCATACCTGTGATTTTCAGTCCATTATCTTGTAGTTTGTGCCCCCTGCTAATGACCCCATGATTGTGGGTCCTGGCAAACATCTGGGATTCAGTTGGACTAATGGCTTCGTCATTCGATATTATCCTCATGGACTTGGAGCGGAATTCTGGCTGAAACCAAATAAAGAGCAGCTTCTTACTGTTGGTCAGACTGCAGAACTTATTTTTGCTCCAAGCATAAAGTATGCCATCAATGTGTTTTATACAACAGGTAAGTTTTCAAGTTTTTAAACAAAACATTATATATAATTTTTATGTATTCAAAAGGAAATTGTAGGGTTTAGAAATTCAATAAAAGTAGCAAATATGTACGTTTAGAGTGATGATTCTAGACCGTGTGTCCTGGCTGTGTCCAGCCTAGAATCAGGCGACGGTTTGCCGATTTTTCACTTAGTCGAACATCTAATCTGCCGATATTAGAATACACGACAATAACAGACCTGGACAAACGTGATCATTATAGTTTTAAACATGATGATACAAGCAATTTTTTACGCTAAGCTTTCAACAGTCTCTTTTGTTTTGTTCACAGTGATGACGTCATTCGTCGTCACTGGCATCGCGGGAAATCACTGGGTTGTGTGCCAGTCCCCCTCTTCTCTTTACAGATATGGTAGCATATGTCGCTGTATCAGTGTACTAACACTGTTTGCAAAATATAAAGCATATATGTAAGTCTCCTCTCACTGGTCTTTTTCATCAGACATTTTAGATTTTCTAACTGCTACATTGACTTACCTATTAGTTTTGGCTTTAAAACTAAAAGGCTGTCTATTTTCAGTTGAAAATCTGACATTTGAAAGTTATTTGGTTTATGAATCGATTTCGATTGCTTCTAGAACTTTCCTGACACATTTCTTAAATGAAGCTGTAGGAACATGTGTTTTATTCCAAGGGTAACCATTTCATCTGTGATGGTTTTTGCCAAAGTCTCTGTCTTTTTATTTGCATTGTCTATACGTAAGGCTTTGTACCGTTGCAGTACAGCACGAATATATGGAAGTTGAGTAGCAAGAAATGTATTAAGTGAGGAACCAATAGCACTGTCCCAAACACTTGCAAGTTCACCAGTACTTTTAAACGGTCTTCCAGAATGTTCGGTCTCAGAATCCCTGTCTTCAATTTTTTATTTAGGATGTCTGTCCAGACATAACTTAAAGAAATATTAATTTATGAAAGTGAGGAAGTGGTTGTGAGGAAGAAGTACAGAGACAGTGTATGATATAGTACTGATGAGAGTGGACAGGGCACGCGGGAAAAGTCACCAAGAAAGTCAATAATGAAATCTGATGCTTGGCTTTTATCTTTCCAAACCATAGTTTGAGCATTAACAACATTTGAGAGATAATTTGTTATTCAAATACTAAAAATTAAGGTTTATTGCGTCGCTTCAGCAGCTGAAGCGAAAGCCTTGTGATCACTTTGTTTCTATGTATGTATCTGTGTATGTACCGGTATGTCTCCGGACAAAGCTAGAGCTTTTAATGATGCACCGATTTCATTCAAACTTTACACAACTATGAGGTATGAGGCGACACCGAAGTGATTCAATTTTGGGCACTCTGCCAATTAAATTGTGCTTTCTGGAAGGCCATTTATGACATTTTTACTGAAATTAAATGCACTTAGGCCAGCAAGAAAAAAATCAATATTCAACTGAACACTACATAGCAGCAAACAGCAAACCTCAACAAGTAGACTTTTGCTGTTGCAATTAGCTTAAGTCTTCTTGGTGAAGTTTGCAGTTTGCTGCTATGTAATGTTGGGTTGAATTTTGATTTTTTCTTACTTAACATTGTTAACAGTTACTGCTCATTTTTATTTGATTTACTAAAACAAGAAATCTTTATGAAGACTGTTATTAGTAGTAGGAATATCCATTTGGTTGACATTTGATGACACTATCACTGCGAAGATCATCGGCAGAGAGGATAATATACACCGAAGGAAGATCTTAGAAGCAATATAGATTTACAAGCACCAACCGCAGCTAAACCTCAACCAAGGCAAGAGCATCCCCCCGACCCTCCTCCATCTGCTGTCTGACGGGAATTCCACCTGTCAGACGAAGCGTCATGTGACGTGATCAAGAATGACCAGAAGAAGTCACTTCTGTTGAAGGTCCCGTGATGGTGACTGCAACATTAAGTCTATGTAAAAAATTAGTGGTAGTGTCATCAAATCTCAACCAAATAAAACAAGAAATTTGTAGTGTCCGCACCAAAATATATTGTATTCATAAAGTGACAGTACATCAGTAAAAATTCTTGTATGTTAAAATTCCTTTGTATATTCCAGTTGACATAGATTTCTTGTATTGTAATATGTGAATAGTTTGTATTAGCTGTGATAAAAATCGAAATTTTTACTTGAAGCTGGTTACACTAATATATACCATAACCTTGAACATGATCAATTTTGAAAAAAAAAATGAATCTCTAAGCTTTAGTGATGTACTATTCTCTGCTCATGAAATCCATTTTGCACTAAACTAACTAAATTGACAACTAAGAATGATATAAGTATTAATATATTAGCTATTTTGAAATGTAACATTGCACATTGTAAGACTATAACACCCCGGTATTATTCTGATTTTTTTTTTTTTTTTTTTTGCTGAAATTTGTTTTTGTAAGCCCACTGTGCTCTAATGAGAACGAATACGGTATATGCACTGCTTCCAAGAGTTCCCCTGTTTTATGCAAAAAGTGAAATACTTTCAAAGCTATAAGACGTAACTCAAAGAGTTTTTATATTTAGGTACTTGAGACATGGTAGTCTCAAAATCTTACAATGAATAGGGCAGGGAAATAAGTTCATATTTTCATGAAAATATATTACACTCAGGGCACATATATTGTGAAACAGCTGTCTACTTTTTACTTTATTATTGGCCAAGCATAATCTTTGAACTACCCATAATGTTTTAATTCCTAATGTCTTTGAAGGTATATTTACATCGGATGATGGCCAGTTTCCTAGAGAGGAAAAACTTTTGTATGGTAAGAAATACCGTATTTCGGAGAGCCAGATATCTGCCAGCAGCAATAACCCATCTGCTTCATATGCACAATTGCATGGCAAACTCAATCCTTGGAGTATTGGAGCCTGGAAAGGAACAGCTGGTAAAGGATGGATAAGTGTAAGTATCGCATATGTATTTATGAAGGAAACTAGTTTTCAAGTCTTCATAATCAATTCATAATCCAAATGTGTAAATTCTGGAATGAGTTAAAGATAATGCTCAGTCAAATAATGTTTGTTCTGTTAAGTTCAGCATCAATGAACAACACCTTTTCCATTGCAAATCTAAGAAAAATAATATTTATGTTCCCCGCATTTGATATTTATCACATCTTTAAAATTACCATGCCCTCTTGCTAAATAAAACACAAGGTCACGTGATGTTGCATAATCGAATGATTTTCGCCAGACGTATCGTGGATTTCCCATGCCAGACATCACATTTAACATGGTAGAGATAGGCGAATTTCTACGTGCACCGTGCAAGTTACGTCTGACGAAAATCATTCGGTTGACATTTGTTACGTTCACGTGTTTTGATGGGGTTATATTGGCTCTTATTGTGTAGTATTTGAATTGCTCTAAATACTTTAATCGGCTGTTTAAAAGAATAAAACTTTCAGAATACACAGAACATAGCATATTGCATCTATACAAGCATATTTGTTTGGCCAATGAGCATAACCTTTAATTGTGTTGAAATCTCAAACTTTTGGAAGCTGAGTAGGGACAACATATTTTGTACCCCATTACTAAGATGGAAAACAATATAGAGAAATAAAGCACTCACAAACAATACCTTTAGTCGAGTAGCCATCCAGGGTTCACATGTGGTACCTATGCTGACATCCAACCCAAAGAAACTATTGTACATTTTAAAGACAATTATATGGCACTAGCTTTCCCTGACGTTTGCACTATTACGCTTGACATTTAACCCATTTCCTGCATAATTATAGTACTTTCAATACTGACAGTGCATTGAGTATTGTGTGTCTTCTTTGTTAATATTGGCAAAGCCCTGTGTGTCAGGCAAATCCGCCTAATGGTGCAATGGTGCAATGCTAGGCCTTTTTACTTGATAAAACATAGTCACGTGTCGCATGAACATTATTTACACTGTACATATTTAAAAAAGGCAGTTTGTGAAGCCCCGACTTGAACTCCTCAATTGAGGGTGATTCAGGTATTTCAGCTTTTAGGTACGTATTCCATAGGGTCACAGCAAAAAGAAACGGTACCACCCTAAGCCAGGGGGGTAGCCAGACCTTTTAAAAAGGTACGCACAAATTGCACTGTGAGGAACAATGCGCGGGCAGCGCGGCATTCGCGACATATGTCGCGATGTGCGTCGCGTTGAGTCCCGTTTATATGACATCTATATCATTAATTTCCCTCTCATCATTATTAAATTGTTGATAGAAGTGTCTTAAAACAATAACTCACCTTACCTCAACACTGAATTACTAACATATTACTTAGATGTAATTGTTGCAAAAACATTGGTTAACCTGTAGAGCAACTTCAAGGCGGCCACCTTCTTTAGCTAACCCCCCCATTCTATTGATGTCGCCGGCATGGGACACCGCGCTTGTTTTTTGCCATACCGCGCTTGTTTTTCGCCATACCGTGCTTTTTGAAAGTGGGTTTTCCAACCTGGCGGGGGTCATACCGTGCTGATGTCGCCCACTGTGTATTTGAAGTCGCCAACGGACCCCTCCCACGGTTCTTTGAAGCCGCCGACAAACAGTGCATTTAGGCCGCCGGCGATGCTTTGAACCCCGCCTACGGTGTTAGGCCACCAGCCATGTCTTTAGGTGGGCCGCCGGCGATGTCAGTGAGACCCCGCCTACAGTGTTTAAGGCCGCCGGCGGTGTTTAGAGGTGGGCCGTCGGCGATGTCCAGCGGTGTCAATGAGACCCTGCCTACAGTGCATTTATGCCGTCAGCGATGTATAGCGGTGTCAGTGAGACCCCGCCTACGGTGCATTTAGGCCGTCGGCGATGTATAGCGATGTCGGTGAGATCAAAGGAAATCAATAGAACCCCCAACCTCGCAGACGGTGTGGGCCTCGATGAAATCCTGCGACTTCTTAGGAGAAGTCGCAGGATACCATTGCTTTTTGGTGCCAACGATATACTGCGGTGTCCCCTTTGTACCGGAGGCCCCAGGGCGGCATTAGTGGAATGACTTCTTCGTGCCAGTCTTGCTCGTTGGCGGTGTTAAACAAAAATTCTGGAATATAACCCACCAAAATCCCCAAAATGCTATTTTTAGTAACAAAATATTTACAAAACACGCCGGTACGAAATGAGACGCGGCATCAAAGGAATGGGCGGGGGGGGGGGGGTGAGATAATTACTTATTAGAACTTCAACTGTTCCAAGTGTGAGAACATTTTAAGGAGCAGCATAGTAACCCATAACTTACAGCTTACTTACAGAGAGACTGGTAAAAAAATTGGTTTGACTATCTTCAAAGCAATTTCAAAGCAACCTATTGACCAGACTGAGGTAATTATCTATAAGGCCAGCCTTAACCAGTCAAGTGTTAGCTTGCCCCTGGGTTACACAATTATTACACAATGGGGGTAAATAGCTTTAATTGTTTGAAGTAACACACCATTTATACACAAAGGACGATTGGATTAACTTTTTTTCCAATTTGAAAAAAAAATAACCTACTGCCAGAAAAAGGTAGGTCCAAAAAAATTCTGGTGGTTTTTCAAAAAGGTACGCACGTGCGTACAGTGCGTATACTTATGCTACCTCCCTGCCCTAATCAATTACATATGAACGTTATAGGACCACAATATACAATACTATTAAATGGAAAATATTAGCCAAAGGCAGACCGTACTCAACAGCAACAAAATCATGCAACCTGTGTCTTAAGGAGAAATTCATAATCATATGCAAACCACATTGGGCAAGAAATGAATTGGTGACTGAATGTAAACATAGGAAGAAGTACCTATTATGGAACACTTAACCCTCATGAGTTAACAGGTACTATACCACAATGCACAACCAATTGCGTACTATAATTGCACCTGTGTGTCATTCCTGTATGTATCCTCTATTTCTCCATGTAGCGTTTCATTCTGAAGATTGTGTATGTGCAATGTGCATATGCATGAAGCAAGCTGTAAATAAAATGTTACACCTATAACTTGTTGTAAAATCTCTATAAATTGCTCTTATTTTGTCGAGCACTATACCAACTGTTGGTGTCACGCAACTAGTCTCTATATGTAGATAGATAAATTGAAAAGTATTCACATAGAATCCCTTAATTTGTCAACAATGTCAAGCAACCAGTTCCAAGACATCGGCCCACTTCGTAATATGCGATATTATATGTAATCACTGTGAAGTGATACGTATCATGGCTGTTTATGATATGATATATTGATTTCCCGGTTTATCATTGCACCCTTACTCAATATAATGCAGAGTTTAAATTCTCAGTAAATGCTCTTAGACAGCTGCACAACAACTCTAGAACTTCTATCGCCAAATAACTGTTTGATATTTTCTTATATTTGGACATATTATTTTAATATCTCAATGTGACAAACGTAATTGCTAGAATATCTGTTTTAATATTTATAAACCATAAATGGTGTGGTGAAGTTGAAGGTGTTTTCGAGCCTGATCCTGGCTGCATATGTCAATTATTTTCATTCATATTAATATGCTTCTTACATATTTACACATTTGAATTATATAGTGTACCAAAATACTTTAATTGTTAACTACTAAGTACTATAGTACTTACCAATATTTTAAATCAATAAATGTACATAGGTCTATACGTTTGACATATACTTGCACATCCAAAAATAGCAAAATAATTTATGACTGTGAAGTTGTGCATGTGTTAAAATTTTTATAGTGGCCATCTTGAATTTTGCAAAAATCAAATTTTTACAGTGGGAAACATATTATATGTGTTAGTTCTTGTTGAAATATATGCTTTACACAAAGTTATTTTATGGTCAGTGTTTTTTTTACTAAACTTAATTTTAGCATGGCCGCCATCTTGTCGACCATTTTGAATCTTTAAGCTACTCATCTGAGCTTGCTATCATGGCCTATCTTAATGCATATGAAGAGACCTTCAAAATGATGACGAACAACCTTGGTCCCTTTGAGTGGTACCGACCGACCTCTGTACCTGATGGACTAAATGGTGTTGGGGCACTACTGGTCCAATCGATGGCAAGCCAATCTGGGATGCCCCGGTGGGTGAACACGGGTTGGTGGTTGTGATGGAGTTTTGTATCTTAGGTGACATGTTCAGTGGTAGAGGCTGTGGCTATTAAATGTAGATGCAAAACTGCATGAGGCAAATTTCGTGGGCTCCTACCAGCCCTAACAAACAGGTACATCCCTCTATCTTCAAGAGGTAGAATGTATTCCACCTGTGTATGCAGTGTTATGCTTCATGGGTCTGAGATGTCGGCAGCATCCTCCAGTACTGCAAATCACGTGAGAAGAGATAACAAAACTATGGTCTGCTGGGTGTGTGGTGTGGAGTCTAACGATGGTGCCAGTACAGAGAGCCTTCTGGAGGGGATGTTTGTCACAGATGTTGCTAATGTGCTTTTTGGGGGAGGCTGGATTGGCTGGGTTGTATTGGGCATGGCTCTGGCTAAATTGGCGAATTGGAAAGGCTTGAAATGGAGGGAGGGGGATTGAGGATTGATCCTAGTGACTGAGAGTCTTGGAGAGGACAGTTGAGATATAGACTGGGCAGCCAGGCCACACCCTCTGAATGAGGAATAATTAGGGCCTGCTCAAATAAACTTAGAATAAAAAGGGGGAGGATGTGACGTGACTAGCATAATATTGGGTGTCATGTTGTTTTAAATGTTTTGTTGCGTTGTTCGACAGTCTTGTATAGCTGAGTAATAAAGTACCTGTACCAATTGTAGTCTTATCCTTTATTGATGGCCTCTTACTTATTAACAAGAACAGGAAACAATATCCATCACTGTTGGCACATTTTTCATTTATAATACATTCTTCCAGAGAGCCATTTAATGTCCATGTGACGTTTGGTAATAACACTATAACAAGAATAATAATAATAAGCTATTATCAATTATCCCATGTAATGTAACTATATGCTAACCAACATAGAGAAACCATTCATTATTTTTGTCTTCTTTACAACCACAATGATTTAGCTTGTTAACTTTGTTTTCCAAACTAGGTGAATCTTGAGACTCAGTTTTACATCACAGCCATTGCCACACAGGGAAGCCCAGCTTATGCTTGGTTTGTGAGAAGTTACCAAATATGGTATAAACCTCACAAGTGGAGTGAAATGGTCTACCCATACGTTGTTGATGGAAAGACGAAGGTAAATTAGTTTTAAAGTAGTGGTTGGATGGTTACAGACTTTTGAACCCGGGTACCCGGCGGTCTGTACGCGACACCTATCCGCAGGGGTCAACTTAAGTCTGAATTTTCAGTCGGGCCAGCTGACATTGAATGCAGCTGGCCCGACCTAACATTTATTGGCCCGAATATAAAAACGTTTAATATTAAAAATTAATTCAATTTTAAACTCAAATTTTATGCTTTTATTCAACATTTTGACAAACCGGCAATCTGACGATGAAGCATACCATTACATTCCTATGTACATTGCTTCAGTTCACTCTAAACTAAACAAGCTTATTAATGAAGAATAAGCTTGTTTTTCCAAACTAATCATAGAACTGGCTGTAATGCTGATTTCATGGTCTTGACAGTCCTACCTGTGACTTTTTGGACACCAATATTCCTGTTTTTTCAACTGGCCAAACGGGCCAGTTCAAGACAGTCAACTGGCCCAAGCCCATTTTAACTGGCCACGGGCAGGCGGACTAGTAGCTAAATCGACCCCAATATGTCACTTGGATGTGAGATTGTACCTATTGTAGAAAAAGTTAAGTATCTTGGAGTGATTATTAGTTCACAACTAGATAGAAACGATGATATAGCACGTCACACAAAATGTATCTATACACAAGGCAATATTTTAATTAGTAAATTTAGATATTGTTCTGAAAGTGTTAAATATGTCTTTTTAAGACTTTTATTAGTACTATGTATGGTAGTCAAATTTGGACTGTATTTAATGATAATGCCTTTAACAACGCTTATGTAGCATATAATAATGTTTTTAGACATCTCCTTGCTATTCCTAAGGGTGTTAGCTTGTCCCAGTTTTATATGTTTAATGGTGTAGACCACTTTAAAGTACTATATAGAAAAGCTATTGGAAACTTTAGATGTAGAATACTTAGTTGTGACAATTTTATTACACGTCATATAGTTCAAAGTGTATATTTTAAGTTTTATTCTTGTCACTCTGTAAATTGGCAAAAATATCTATTTTAAAATATGCTTTACAACTAATTTTTAACTAAACTTTGATAAGAACTGTGATATTTTACTATGCATTTTATGCAAAATAAACTGATGCAATACAATATTCAACAGCTGCACACAACATACAAGACCACATCTGTCTATCGTAATGTAGACTATAGATCTATACAGTCTAGCGCCGTCGGAGCATTGGTTAGAGTAAAAGTGTCCTTGGAATCTGCTTCATAAACCAGCCCAATACCTCTGCTAGAATTGTTTCATCATTATATGTGTAATCTACACAAGTATGCGTGTCCAACCATACCAATTCGTAAACAGTTGTAAGAGATTTTTTTATCAAACTTTGATCATCAAAATGTGGATATTCTTGATGATCAATATTTGATGGATCCTCAAAATTAACTATTCAGTTAAAACAATTACCTAGACTTATATATATGAATGGAATCGCATATTACCGTAGATTATTTTCATCACAGTTATATACTAATACGACAACTTATAACAGAGACATGATACAATATCTGTGTGGCCCTTTTTTTTGGGAACTGCTACTTTGAACATGCTGTCAAACTCCTCATTGTTGAGTCGTGAAGACAAATCCCACCTTCAATAGACTTTCCTTGTGCAATCTATACTACATCAGCCTAACACGGGTGGATTTTTATAAATGCTTTTATTTCAACTTAATCCATAAAGTATGACATTTCCCCAACAAATTTCTTCTCATACGTACTTTCCATTGTACACAAACAGAGAACTGTCCCGTTCGTGACGTCACGTTTGGTGATTCCCTTGTTAGGCATCAATAGCAAATTTTACTACTACACGATCGATTAAAAGCATCCTTTAACCGCCCTTAAAGGAAGCTATTTGTATTAGAACATTGAAACGCTCTCTCAATAGAGATGATGGACGATATAACCTCCTTATTGTGTGGAACAACCTTCTCTCTTCGCATGCAACCAGCAGAAGTGGGGGGGGGGGGTGCCAAACAACAGCTTGTTAATCCTGTAGTATTGTTAAGACTTTTATGTTTGTAATATTGATAGTCTGAGGAAGCCTAAAGTATGGGTGAACGCTTACAAGGTTTTTCTTGTATATATGCATTGGTTTAACGTAATAAACTGTATATTTACAATCAAGAGATTGTAGGATTGTAGGGATTGTATTGTGAACTTGTCAGGGTGTTTTGTGATATAATTTTGATGCTTATTACGGACTCTGTATGCTCTTGTTTCAAATTTATCTTCACTTTGCAGATCTTTCAAGGTAACTGGAACCAATACTCAGTTAAAAAGAATAGATTCGAACCTCGTATTCTGGCAACGGAACTTACTCTTTACGTTTGGTCATGGCGTTTGCTTGCTTCACTCAGATGGGAGCTTTATGGATACCCAAGTAAGAAAAGAATTATTCTTTATCCATGTAATTTTGATTGACAGCAGCAGTTAGTATGCAGCTCAGAAAATTTTATATTCAGACATTGGCATTTTGTAAATATAACTCCTCTCTGACATCTGAATATTTACACACACTTTCAAGTTATTTGCTCATGAATTTGCTCCTGTGTTCTTAAAATAAAATGTTGTTTACCCTCTTAGTACCGCGGGCAACTATAGTCGCCCTCTTTGTCACCCACTAAAACCACTCCCTTTAGTGCCACGGTTCAGCACAAAACAGTTCAATTTTGGGACAGAAATGCCTATGTAAATACTAGTACTTTTCATTTCACTCTCTGGGGTGTCACTAAGCTATACATTTCAATGTTGTTTTTTTAAGGAAATATACAGCATAATGATGACATTTTAATTCTATTTGTACGAACGAATATCCATGCATCAAACTTGCATTATAATCTGCATTAAACTTGCAGATAAGTTTTAAATGAGTGATAGTTGTAAATGAGAATGGAGACAGATCTAGCCACCCACATCTGCATAATCTGTAGAGTCTATATGGCAGAGATCACTATTTCTACGTCTATCTCTAGCACAGACCCAAGGCAGAAGTTGATATTATATATTTTATATTATACTATAAATATATTATTATTTGTATATCATATGACATGGGTAGATCTAGTTTTATGCTGTCATCAAGTCGTATACAGGGACAGTGTTGATTCTAGGACGGGTAATTGCGGAATCACGCAAGTTTTTTCTTACCTGGCCCCATTTTTCATGGCTCGTGCGTAGTGCTGGCCCCTAATAAATTAGACTGGCCCCATTTTCATCTATCAATGCGCACGGCATACAATATTTTGAGAAATATTTATATTTGTTTACGTCTATTTCCGCCATCCTAGCTGTAAGAAATCACCTCTTTGCCGGCTATAACGCAGTCAGCAAACGAGTACAAAAACCAAATATGCCGAAATGTGCGACGCATTACTTTGGTAACAGCAGAAGCCACAGCGGTTTAGTAATTCGAATTCGCCATGCGGCTGTTGTGGGCTGATTCCGTGATTGACAGGTTAGGCAATATGGCGGATGTGAAACAATTTGATGGGTTTTCTTGCTGATTTTCATTAATTACGTCATTATTTATAGGTGTCAGTGTCTTATTATTAGTGATAAATCCTCTTTGCGCGGGAGTGGGGCATTAGTACTGTTGCACATGCTAGACTTTTGGAGGTAAAGCACATTTTCTACATGTCAAGTGCTCTTCCAAATATATAGACTTGCAATATAATTATGAGTGTCAATCGACTCGGCAAAGCCGAGTATGCGGTGCCGACAGGCGTAGCGGGTGGAGGGTGGGAGAGGGGGGATACACACCTCTTGCAAAAGGAGTTCTGGGGGGATTTCCCCCCCCAATTTTTTGAAAATGTGATGCATTTTTTCTGCAATCTAGTGTATAATTTACTCCAAAATTGGGTACTTGATGGATTTGAAATAGATCCTTTAACTAACCAAATACATATACATTGAGCAATAATATGGGGGTCGGGGTCGGATATTTATACAGACTGTAACAAAGACGCATAACTGTTGTTTGTTGAAACAAAAATATTACACTTATGTACATTTTTACTATCCATTGACCATTCTAAACACAGAACAGTGTTATAGAATAGTCTTATTTAAATATAAGTTAAAAATACATATTAAACCAGAAGATAATGAAATTTTGGCCCGTGTGTTCCATATGGTATGTTCTAATTACTCAGAATTTTCTCCCCCCAAATCTTGATTGGCAAACAAAAACTGGCCCCATTTTTCATCCTCCATGGGGGAGTTGGCCCCATTGAGAAAAATCCTAGAATCAACACTGCAGGGAACTTTTTTCCCGGCGCCCATTGTTCCGCCAATATCACCACTGCGGGCTCCATGTTGGACCCCAATGGGACACTTAAATGAAGTTGATTACACTTTGAAATTAAAATTAATCAAGCTATGGTTTTGTAGCTTACGCTTAACTTAACTTTATTTCCTGCTATGATAACAGAAATAAGGGTAAAATAATTAATTTTGTTCTTGGAACACTGATTCGGGACATCAGGAGTACAAAAATCCACGAGAGGGAGTTGGCAGCCCTGAAACCATCGCTTGTCATGCATAGTTGGAACCGTCTTATATATGAAAATACACTACTCAAAGGTCATATAACCCCTTCTAAATTCAGTTCGTGAATGTAGTATTATTAGGTCCAATTGCCGCAAAACTATTTAACAAATGCCAAAACCGCATCATCAAGAGCACATTTATGAATCTGCCACAACTCGGCTCGCTGTGCAAGACTGCTATTAATGGGCACTTGCTGGTTTTTGCATACAGGATATGGCATCAGAATGTTCATAACTTTTGAGGGGGGAAATTTAGCACATATAAATGCATTCCCGCGCTGTTGTTTGTGCGTTGTGATAAATGCATTTCGCGTCGGGTGCTAGCATTGCCACAATAAGAATGGGTTCTGCTCCACCCGTTTTTAGTTATTATTTAATCAATTTTACAAAGTAATAGATTAGTAACAAATCAACATTAACCCATTCGTATCGGGATGTCCCTTGAGGGACATTTTTACACACGATTTTGCACTGAAAAGTCCCCCGGATTATAGCCATTTTTCAAATATAAACAGAGGGGTCATGATGCCGGGATTTAGACTAGTGACAACATAAACGGCTTACCATTACATTTCGATGTAAATTTTGTGGAAGTGAAGCACGGTTTTCATAATATTAACGCATCATTTGTAAGAATATATATCTGCACAAGAAACACGTGATTTACACTGAGAAATTCAAGCTAAAAATACTCTAATTTCGACAAAAATTACCCCAACAAGTTCTATACCATCTTGAAGGGGAATTTCTTTTCTTTTCATTGAAAATGAGGCTGATATATTTTTCTATGACGTCATTAGGAAAAAGCCACTTAATATTCATTACTCCAAATAAGGGTATTAATACTCAGCCTCGAGCACACCGTGCGCTGTCACCATAAACCCGCATTTTCTCTGCATTGATAACGGCTAATGAAGCCGCTACTCTTGATCGCATCGTGCTGTGATCAGTGTAGAGATATGACGGCGTGTGATAAAGGCTAATTTTTCTATTGAAAAAGGCGCCATGGTTAAGTTGGTTGAAGGTAAGATATTTTTTGAAACAAATGGATTATCATCCTCACAGTAACATACCCATCACAAATTCACGTGTCGGATCAATTATAAACCGCTTATGAAGTCATGGACGAAAGGATATTTCTCAAATACCATGTATTGTTTTATAATTCGTCTTTCTAAAGTGTATCTCGAACCTGTCATTTTTAATCGAGGCCGGCAACAGCCTCATGTTTGGAAAATATTCTAGACAAATATAGCCATATTCCTATTACTGGGTCGTAAAAATAAGATACGCTATGCAATTCTGAATACACTTGTACAATTAATGTAAAAAAAATAAGCATATGTGTAGGCCCAGAGAAGTTATTGTTTTTGACGTAAAACTGTCAAATGGCACTGTTCGCTAGTGTTTACATTACGTGTTGACGTTTTGCGTATGCCGATACGAATGGGTTAAGTTTTAACGGCCAAATAGAATTCAGCTGTCATCACTGAGAAAGTGATGCTGAAATCTGCATTCAAGTGGGTTACACCAGTAACACCATACATGGTACAGTAATCATTTTACCCCTGCGTCCCGCGTCTGAGACGCATATTTTTTTTTCTAGGGACGCATAAAAATGTTTACAGTGCGTTTCACGGACGCACTCTTATTTTAAATAATTTTATTGCGTTTTCCTCCCAGCACGGGCGTCGCCATATTGTAAACATTGTGAATATCAAATGCGCCTTGTGATTGGCGTATTTATTCCATCACCACGCAACTTCTGACGCCTCTGATTAGCTGCTGATATAGACTGTTACACTGGCCCCTTTTTCTGCGCGCCGCACGCTTGCTAAATGTTGCAGCGGAGCAGTGCGAAATACAGGCAGTGTAACAGTCTACTGCTGATAAGCATACACTACTGTCACCGTATAAGGACCACAGTTATTTCGTAAAAGTTTTACCGTATTTTACGTTTCTGGAAATACACAAAATATGCGTATTACTGAAATTTCTTATTGCATGTACAGAATTCTCCGTATTTACGGACACCCCATCGTATTTTCCATGTTTTCCGGACACTTTTCACGGTTTATCACAGTTATTTCAAATTGATTATGTTTCAGTATTTTCGCATTTGAATATTTCATAATCATTGGGGACATTATATCTTTATATGTCATTTTATTATTATGTGTGCAGTCATGATATGTATTCTAAAGTCTTCTAACGTATTGATCAAGTAATCATGAATATATATTAACTGTCAAACACAATAGCATGCCTGTAATCCATATTCTTTAGTATATAAACAGGCATGTCTAGTTATATTATTTTATCCATCATATTTGTATATATTGGAATGTGTCCGTTAATAAAGGTTCTTACATAATGCAAGATCTGTGTATTCTTCATGGCGCAGTCAGCAGGATAAAAGAAAATGAAGTGCATTCAAGGACATGACATTATTGATGGGAGCACGTGCTCAGAAGGTCATCCACGTGAAGAACTCAATGCACCAGCCACAGCAGCTGTAGAAAGTATCACCATAACTTCACAGGCACTGAAAGAATTGGTACAGAGTGCTATACAAGGTGCATTATCTGCTAAAACGAATGAAACCCCTCAGCAACATCGTCCTAGAACAAAGAGGCCTGATCCAATACGCCCTACCATTGATTTAGAATGCAGTGAAAGTGATTGGGACTTCTTCATTGAGGAATGGGAACGTTACAAGCGGCAAGTAGCCCTCCAGTCCTTACTGATGAAATATTATCAACATGCAGTACACAACTTCGAAGGAGCTTTGACTTCGTGAGTATCCCAGTTATTAGAACACTAAATGGAGAGTCACTACTAGCCAAAATAAAATCATTAGCAGTTAAGGGTAAAAACAAAGCAGTGCACCGCAAGGAATTTTACTCTATGGTACAAGCACCTGGAGAACCCATTCAAACGTTTGTCTCACATCTCTATCTAGGTCTTCCTTTACTCTTTTCTTCCAGTCTTCCAGTGATGAGGAACTGGTATAGGACAGTGGAAGGCTTTAGGTACGGAGTCAGATTTAAAATGAATCTCTAGTGGCTTTGAAGACATTTGGTTTGCAACAGTTCAGGACCACTAGCGCATGTCTGAGCTCCAGTGTCTATAAGACAGGTCACTGGTGTATCATTGTTTAATTTATGGATATCAGCTGACGATATACCCTTTTTTTGAACTTATTGTGGGCCTGATGGATAAGTGTAATACTTGCTTGTAACGTAGGAAGGGGGGTTCGGCTAGCATGGTTCAAAATTTTTCTCCACCCATTCCATGTGAGGTACCATGACTTTGTTTTTCATAGGCTCTGACATTATTTGTTGATTGCCATGATGTGCCAGAAAAAACGAGCTAAATGTGGAATTCTGGGAGCCGTTACTATTTTTCTTTTGCTTGCTTCTGCAGACATCAGAAAACGTGGCCCTTTTTTCTCACAGAATTCGCAATATTTGTCTCTAGCTGGACAGTGGGTATTTCTGGGGAATTTTGTACCTTTACCGTGTTGGTCACTTCCACATCCCTGACAGATTGGATTGGTATGCTGATTGGTATGCTGATTGGTATGCTGATACTCAATCTTTTTATTCTTCTTGTACTTTGATGAAGCAATTGTGGATGCTGGATGTTCATAGTGGAGTTGAGATTTTGCAGTTTTTCCTTCCTCTCTGGATAGAATTAGGTTGAACTTTCCTTGATGGTCTAATTCTGCATCTCTTGCTAATAGTTCTTCTTTTATATCTGTGTCATTACATCCAACTATCATTTGGTCGGATACCATAGACTCTGCATAACAGTTGATTTGATTGTTGCACGAGGGACTGGTACATTTGAATGTGAACGAGCAATGGGCAGCTTTGCTTTTTAGTTTACCAACAGTTGAAGACTCACTAAAAATACGACCTGAGTGGCATTTAGTAGCAGAAGAAAGAGAATGAGCTCTATCTAAAAAACACATCCTCAATGCAGAGAGTTTCAACGAACACACTAAACTACTTCTTCCCCTTGAAATCAGAGATACTGTCATGGTACAAAATCAGAGTGGCCCACACCCCAAATGATGGGACAAAACAGGAGTAATTGTTGAAGTTGGTGACAATAGACAATATACAATTCAAATGGATGGGTCAGGACGTTGCACACTGAGGAACAAAAAATTCATCAGAAAAATAAATCCTGTATGTGCGAATAGACATGCTATCCAGTATCCAGCAAATGTTCAACTGATTCATATTCATAATACATTAGAAAGTCATAAACCTCACATCACAGAGGCTAATATTACTGCTCCCAACATTACGGCAACTAATCATCAAGCACCTAGTGCACAAAATTGCGAACCAAATCCATAAGAGGGCACAAGTGTTACTGATAATTGTGAAGAATCATATGAGTCTATAACACTACCATCAGAACCTAAGCCGCCAAACATCGGTACAGTGGATCAACCAGCAGAAGTTATGGCCGTGGGTCCACGTAGGAGTAGCAGACTTCGTCGTAAAGCAGAATACTTGTCACTCTGTCCAAATGGTAAACATCATGAGTACAAGGAGCGCCCTTCACTCCCTAAGAGCAGACTGAAGGACGAAGGGGAGGGGGGAGATGTAGAATATTTGACATAATCATTGGGGACATTATATCTTTATATGTCATTTTATTATTATGTGTGCACAGTCATGATATGTATTCTAAAGTCTTCTAACGTATTGATCAAGTAATCATGAATATATATTAACTGTCAAACACAATAGCATGCCTGTAATCCATATTCTTTAGTATATAAACAGGCATGTCTAGTTATATTATTTTATCCATCATATTTGTATATATTGGAATGTGTCCGTTAATAAAGGTTCTTACATAATGCAAGATCTGTGTATTCTTCAATAGCGTAATCTATATCATTACGCAAATTTCGCGTTTTCTCGAATTTCACGTATTGATTATTTCATATCTAATATCTGCAGCAACTTTTGACTTCATTGTATCAATTAATCATTAAGGTTGATAAACAAAACTATTATAATTATGACTGATGTATATACTAAAGTTGAACTATCTGAAATGGCGGGTGATGCAACCTATGTTATGCCTTTATTAGCTTGGTAAGTTCGAAAAAAACGTAAAGAAATTCTCGAAATTAAAGACTAGGTAATTTCTGTGACTTCAGGTTTTTTTCCGTATTTTCTGCATATAAACAAGTTGCCACTACAGTATTTGATGAATAACATGTAAACCCCACTTAAAAATGAAATTCCAGTGTTTTCCAGTGTTTTCTGTAATTTCTGTAATTTCGCACGTGTTACGCTATTTACAGGTATTTCGTTATTTAGAATAACAGTAATTTCGCGAAATTACGCGTATTTCTGCGAAAATGGTGAAGTGCAATCGACATTTCTCTAATTACTGTGGTCTTTATACGGTGACAGTAGTGTAGGTAAAACACAGTGTGTTCAGCCATGTTATAAATCAATGAGAGCGCTATTCTTTGCAACGGTGTGGTTTTGTCAATTTGGCACTGCCCATGTGATAAATATATTTGTACACTATTTTTTATTGTTTCAAGTATATTCTTCACACTTTGATGTAAAATTATAGCGCAAAACAGTTACAATGCAGCCTCCCTTGAAAAATGAAAGTTGCGTCTGGGAGGATTATTATGCAGGAATCACGTAATTGCTGCACACCAGATTGAACTCTCCTGCTAGTAGTTCATCACTATAGCAAGACTGTATTTAAAGAATACGATCTTCATTAGAATGAAAAATACATGGTGATGTCTCATTGTTCTTTTCCGTCTGTAAATTTATGTTACTGTCTTACACTTGTGTGAATTGATTTTGTAGCCTGATCCACATAATCTAGTATGTGAATTGAGCTATGAACTATTTGTGAAATCCAGTGTTTGATTTAAGTGAAAATTCCATGGATACAGTATACATGAATAAATAATAAGTACAGTATTTGAAAGTGTTCATTTGTATTATTTTCGTATGTAAATTCATATGTTATTTCGTATGTAAATTGTTCTTCTTATATCGTACATTGGGACTCACAAAATCCATGGTGGGACTCACATTTTTCATTAGAGCGCATCCCAGGGACTGATGGGTTTTGAAAGGTAAAATGATCACTGATGGTATAGACCATGGGAAGTTTGAATGGAAAATGAACAATGAAAATGAATTAACAGAACTTTGGAAAATGAACTGTAAATCAATTAGGAGTTTCTTTTTAACTCTGACCGTCGCCGTATTTTGAACGTATGACGTACTTTCACATCACACAAAGTCATTGATTTTCAGATTCCAAATAGTATTATACTTACACAGGAGACATGAAATGCGATGCAGATTCTTATTTTCACACTTACAACTCACATTTTTATACGTTTTGAAAGAAATGTTAATCATAATTATCCGAGATTTCGCTTTTCGATTCAAAACATTGTCATTTGACAGACGGAGGTGATCCAATGCTATGGTATGAAAGCAAGGTGTTTTGTGACATATAACCTACCGTTCTCTGCAGATTGGCATTCTACATAGTGTGAAATCATTAATATTGATATCGGACATACGTTTCATTCACAAAATGAGAGATTACAGTCCTGTTGCTTTGCCGGAATGTCCATTGTCCATTGACATGTGATGGTGCACTTGCTGCCAAATCTTTCGCTATTGCGACATGTAGATTAATCGCACATTGCAGAAACTTTCCCGGTGTATTCTATATCGTATCTGCCAAACACTGGTGGACTTTATAAATGCTTCCATTTCATCATTATCGTTGAAATCTACATTTTACAGAGAAATATTTTCAGTCTGTGTTTCTTCTACGCTTACCTACATGTTAGTGCTGTCACGCTTGTGATTGGCTGAAACAGTAGCCTTGCCCCATCATTCGTGTTTTGCAATGCTACTATGCTTGATGAATGCTGTTGGCAAAGGATACAGCCTCGGAAATGACCGTAAACACACGAAATATAATGAAGAAATAAATTATTTTTGTGAGGTCAGGGTTCACCACATGTTAATGAGATGTTTATAAACAGATAGGAAAATGAACGCCCAATTTTTTTACACCAAAGCTGATGGGGGTTTCTGACGACAAATAATTAGATTTAGTGGTCAAAGTTGAGTACCAAAAACTAGTATTTCATCTCTAAGTATGTCTTCTTTAAAAAAAACATATTATTTACTATAAAAAGTGGTTTATATCAAAATAATGTGATGGCTAATGAATGGAGTAGGCGATTTTGATTCACCATGTGGTCTTGTACAATGGATGTTGCAAACACTTTGATAGATACGAGGGTTTGAAGAACGTATGTTTTAGGCTTATTTTAAGGCATGCATTAAGGCGTAAATGCCTTAGCGACCGTCAAAGGATTAATAACAATTAATATCACATAGTAATACATACTACTAATAACGCCAAGCAATTTTCTATTTTGTAGAGTCCCTTGAGACACATCATAAAGCCCTCGTTCTAGGCAAAAAGACATTCCAAAGCTCAATTGAACAAGCTGACAAAGTCGAGGCATCCATGGCTGAACAATTAGTAGATGGATACACGTGAGTAATTCTTTGTTCAAATGATGCCATTGGTGGGTTCACTTTAATATAAAAAATAGTTAGCTATTAAACAGCAAGATAGTTTGGCGGCAATCTACTTATACTAAAATGACCTCCAATAGAAAATCCTAATTTGACTTTGATATGACAGGTAGTTTGTAGAAGTATGATAATAGGTAGATGCGGGTGCCACCACATCGACATGCGTCAACAGATCGTTACATCACCAAAATGTACGTGTGACGACATGCTAATGTATGTGGAGATGGTAGCGTGCACATCTATTCCTGTATTACCTCCTTTAAACACAAACATTGTGGTTTGCTGTTATAGACTCATCTATCTTCAAAGAATGCTTTTAACTCTTTCACTGCCAGACTCCTATCAACTATAATTTGCCAACACAATTTTGCTCCTTACTAGTAATTGCCAACAAAAATTAGATGCAGCTTGAAACGTTTTACGTGTTCAAAGTTTTCATTCTTGAACTTCACAGCTATTGCTTCAAACTGTAGTAAAATCCCTTAGAATTACACTATTTGAACAATTAAAAACTTATGGCCAAATATTAACACTGTTGAAGAGGGAAAAAGCGATATGTGTTGTGCATGCGGGATACAGCCCATTATAAAGCTAGATCAACACTGTCAAAATTTACTGACAAAATACTAGTACTAGTACTAATGCTGGGTCAATACTCGCCAAGATAGTATGGTTTTGAATGATTTCCCAGGCAACACTGCATAAAATAAACCAAGTACTATACTATGGTGGCGATCTCGCCTGGGTGAGTTTTTTAAAATTTTAATATCAGTTATAAATTTACTAGCTTATACATACATTGTAACTTATTTCCTGCCATACTAAGCAAAATAATGAATTTTGCACTCGGAATACTAATTTGGACCCCTAAGATACTAATTTGGGACATTGGGAGTACAAAAATCCACGAAAAGGGGTTGGCAACCTTGTGATATGAACAAGGCTATGTCTCCAGGGCATGAAATCAGGATTTGAGTGAAAGGTATTTGGCTCCCAAATCTGAGTGTTTGGGACCAATTCTGAATACAGCAAAAACAGGTGCGACCACTATTATTTTAAGGATTACACCACTAATCTTTGAGTGTTGTATTTGCAGCACATGTATAAGCAAGGGTGCACTATGCAGTGATGGCACCATAATTATGTGACGTGAATTATGTTAATAGGGACTGGAGAAAATCAACTTAATCTATAATATAAGTACTCAGGGATGCATGGATCAGTTTTGTGTATTTCTTTGCAATTGCTAGGTCTTTTAGTGGTATAAGAAGGAAAAATCAAAAGGGTGATGAATCAGGAAATGGATGGTTGATATGTGCCCTTCTATTACTATTCTTGAATACCGAATTGTCATTTTTAGGTGGGGAGATCCTTGGTCATGCCCTCGATCTCTCCATTTGGAGCACTCTTGGTGGAGTGTGGACCTAGGAGGAACAAAGAGGTTACAAAGCATCACCTTATATTCCAAGATTGCAGATTTAGAAAAGTTTGGTCCAAGTAATTCCATTTCATTTCTATAGAACTATGATAAATACTCATTGAATCCTTTACCCCTCAAAACAGCCTAAACCGGCCTTGGGCCTTCTCCCTCACATCGCCCTAAACCGGCCGGGTGATTTCACGTGTTTTGGTGTCAAAAGCTTCGTCATATAAGTCATTTGTTTGAGGTATAATAGTGGTGCCATCGTGATTAAAACTAGATAACTATATGTAAAACGTATAAGGAATCGTTGTGCACAATTTATTTTAATGTTTAGCTGTTATTTTAAGAGAATATAAATTAGTTTCATTTGACAGCATTAATTTGCACTTACAAATGGCACCATGTTTGCCATATTGCACCAAATGCAAAAATACCAATGTTTGATGGCGTTGTAGACACACTTATAATGGTTCAATCTTGATGAGAAATACATATTCGTGTTATATAAATCAGTTACAAAAACACCTGATAAATATTTTTAATTATTTTCTTAATTACTGTGACCCATTTACTCAGACGCTACGCTGCAAAATACCACAGTCCGAACTGATCCGAGCAGGACTTCCTTTTACCATTAAAAATGTGATGCTTTGTTTCAAAAAATTTGTGAAATTGGGAATGGGGTAAGCCAAAATGGTTGCTTTATATTTTGATCAAGAGATGATAAAAATACGAGCATTTTTATGAAAATTATTGCAGTTTAAAGTTGGCAACGCACCTCCCACAAATGGAAAGATTTTATATGCACTACGCTGCAAATATTTGCGAGGATACAAGGCCTGTCATGTAATAAAATGTGAGGGGTAAAGGGTTAAATCAAAGAAGCTAGCGTTTATTGTAGAAATCTATTCATAGCATTTGATGATGATGTCACAAGTCTAACATGAGTACCAGATTTATTGAGAGTAGAGTCACCAGAATCTGGAAAATGTCAAGAAATTTTGACACTGATTCTTAGAATATTGTCAGAATCAGTGTTATCTCGATAGTGTCTTATACGGGCCGGCAGGCACGGCCTTTAATGTAGAGTTCACTCCCGCAAAGTCCCGGAAATATTTTCAGAAAAGAGCGTTATTATTTCATGATGCCACGCCCACTTCCACCAAAGTAACTATAAGAGAATGTGGCTCACGGACTAGTCCCTTTTGTACATAGTCTCGATCAACCAGACTCTGTAATGCATTTCATGCAATAGAGAGTCTGGTTGAACGAGGCTATTTTGTACGTGACGTGTGATTGACAGCTTGATGTTGACAACAGACTGCCGATTCGATTCTTTCCTTCCTAATAACGTCAATTGGGTTCCATATCTAGGTATTATAAATGATCCCATGATATTTTGATTACAATATATTTTATTCGACACATTGTATACGTACTAACAATACACGTATATACTAAAATGCCCGAAATTCAGATCACCAATAAAATATCTAGCTTGTTTACAATAATGTTAATGGCGGCATGTTTACGAGAATACAGAGCGACTAGCGTAAAACGTGCAGCGTTCAAGTAGGAAACAGTGCGTTCAACGTGTTCCTTAAAACGTCAACCCTCCAAACAACAACGTGCCCTGCATATCTCTGAACGTCTTACATAAACTGGCAGCCATCTCGGATTACAAACCAAATCTGAATGTGTCAACTGGACCAGGCTCTCTATGCAATACAGAGTCTGGTTAACCCTCATCAGTACATTAACCAAAACACCTTAATCAGTACAATAGGGGTCCATGTGGACCCCAATTATTTGTTGTGATTTTCTCTTCAATTCATGATCTTTCTGTGATACAAATACATTCATATGTTAATTATGACTGTGTCAGATAAAAAAGTAAGAGTTATGTTTTTATAATATAGATATTTTAATAGGTCAAATTATCTAACAGCTTTTTGTTTTCTGTACCCATCGTGTCTGGGGTCCATACGGACCCCAATAAAATTGCTTTTGTATTGGTCCTTATGTATAACCAAAGAAAATAATTTCCATTCTTGATAATGGGAATATATGAGCTGACAACTTCATTAAAGGCCTTCAATAAAAAAATCTATTGTACCCTGCATTTTCTGTTCTCAACGGTGTGTGGGGTCCATGCGGACCCCAAGCATTTTTTTATGTAGGTCCTAATATTTAACTAAATCAAATAATCTTCGGAACAGATAAAGACAAGATATAGGGTGACAACTACTTAAAATGAAAAGAAGAAATACCAAGCGAATAAAGATGTATCACAAAAAGTATACCCCTGGGGTCCGAATGGACCCCTAATGTACTGATTAGGGTTAAACGAGGCTATGAATCAACGTAAACATCGCCGTTTTCTTTTCCATTGCATTGGAGTTCAAATTCACTCCCACGCAGTTCAGACTAACTTCTTAAAACCAGCAACATTGTATTTGCACGTTTCATAGGACGTATTCTAAATTTAGAATATCCAGGGTCGCCAAACCCACAAACAACTGTGACTACCGATGATAGTCACTCTTATGTACAAAATAATCGACAGCCATAAGAGAATGATAACTGTATATGTTGCATTAAAGTTTATCTGGAAATATTATTTTTCTTTTGAATATTGAATCACTATGCGCTCAACATGTCAGGTTTTTTAAGTTTACATTTTTATGACTATGTCTAAATATATTATACAAATGAGAGAAGTAATGTTTAGCAACCTGCTGGCCCGTGCTATGACTTGTCATTATTATATTATGTATATAAAGATAGATTGGGGGGTTAACGGACAAACATGATGGTGTAGAAATAGAAATGGAGACACATTTTCTTTCATGTGTTCAAAAACATTTCAATCCTTATAAATGAGATTTTATATGACAAGAATATTTATATTTGTTCTTCCATAATGCTCTAAGTTGTTGAAATCCCCTCCCGCCCCCCTCCCCCCAGTCGTCACAATCTTTTTATCTTATTTTGCAGGTAACATTCTCCTAGAGGCAGGTTTTGAGGGCACTAACAGTCCTTTTGTTAACGGTGGAGCGTGTTCTGTATGCTTTACTTGGTCGAATATGGAAAACAGTGAACTAAATTACCATGATCCTGGTACCGGCCCCGCGTCGCCACAGTCTGGCTTTGGCTATATGTACATTGATTCGAGTGCTCCCCGTGAGATTAATAATTATGCAACGTGAGTTGACAGCTTAGGCATTAATTTTATTCAAAAGCTCACAGGGGACAAGCAACGTTATTTTAGGCTTTTTAGCCCTTTATTTTTTTATATTATGGTTTACGGACACCCAGAAAACTCAACTGTCGTAGGAGGAGGAAATAAAAATAAAAATGAAAGTTGAAAAATATATATATTTTTTTTATATGGTTTGCAGACAGCCAGGATGCTCAACCGCCGTACGATGGGGCTGAAAATATGCTGTACTACAAATGTACCATCTATTCACATATAAGGGCTGAGTCATTATTTAAGGGGTGTGTGTGGGGGGGCGGTGTCGGAAAAAATTAGGTTGGGTGGGTCATATGTTTAAATTTGAAAGTTGTGGGGGGTCAGAAGTTCATAATGCTGCTGTCTAAGAAACTTCTGACCCCCACAAAAAATGACTCAGCCCTAAAAGCCCCTGGGCCTAACATTGAACATGGATATGGGCCCTTGGGCCTTTACCCGAACTGAATTTCTTATTCCACCAACAAAGCTGACTTTAGTTAGGCACAGTAATTTCACTGAAAGTTGATGAGTGCTCCGACCTCATTCCAACACCATAGCTTGAGATAGTTTACATCTCTTTTTTCTGTCAGACCAGATAGGGGTCCTTCGAAAATCAATTCACATGTTTCCTTGAAGTTTTCATAAGATTCATCAATATCTGTACATGACCAGACAATAGTAGATGTTGAATTCCTTGGAGACTCATCATTGTCGGCTACTTTATTTCATTTGGTGGAGCCATTTAATATAGAGTTGAATGCTTTTCCAATCTTATTATTTTCACTGAGTTCTTTGTTATCCTCTGACACCATGTAATATTTTATGGCTACAGGGTGGACATATACATTGTTTCAAGAATAACTTTATTACAAACTACCACTTCCAACATTGCTATCACAATATATACATTAAAACATAGAATACAGTACACAGTATGAAGGATGATATTAGCAGTGAAATATAAAAGTCCAATTTATAGTTTCAATTTTGAGTTTGCAAATATGCAGACTATAACAATGGTGTAACCTATATTAAAGAAACAAGAACAAAGAATATAATAATAATTATTCTTCCTACCAGTGTACTTTAAGTTGATGCATATTTTTTATTAAACAATCACATTTAAAAATATTTTTCTGGCTAAAAGAAATCTTGTAGAGTGTTTTAGAAATGATCCTCCAATTGTGTATATGGTGTATACAATATTTTACCAATACGCTGCTTGACTGAGCTTACTCACTTAATGTATTTTTTGCATCGCTTCAGTAGCTGAAGCGAAAGCCTTGTGATCACTATCTATGTATCTATGTATGTATGTCTCCCGGACAAGCTAGAGCTTTTACCGTTCCACAGATTTCTTTCAAACTTTACGACTGTGAGGTATGAGGCGACACCGAAGTGATTCGATTTTTGGGCGCTCTGCCAATTAAATTTTGTTTTCTAGAAGCGCTTTTATGACATTTTTAATGATATTCAATGCACTTAGCATGTTTACAACGTGCGGTAATGCGTCATACCCATGTGCGTATAACGTATGGCGTAAGTCTACTAGTAACGTTGAGCGTAGTACTCAAGCGGTCTTAATTAAACTACAATAAATCACAGAATTATTGCATCAAAAATCATATTAACAAAGCTGTTTCATTTGTCCATTTGCATCTTATTCAGCGAGCAAGAAGAAAAAATCAATATTTCAACCAAGCACCAA
>CM032666.1:27793807-27841142 GCA_019095985.1 Streblospio benedicti | reverse complement strand
TAAATAACTATTTTGTTGCAACAATAATGGCTGCTGAAAATGTGCTGTCCGGATATAAAGGCCCTACCTGGGATACATCTGGACTTATATATCAGTGGCGCCGTCTAGCGGTGAAATGTGAAACCAATATTTTTTTGAATGCGGTGTCACGTGACTTCATTAGCCAATAGGAGACCATAGGAGATGTTGACGTCATACTTTTAAATTCAAATATGTAAACATTGGGCCATGTGATTTCGATTAAAATTGTGTGTGGTCTTTTTTTTCAATGGACGGACAATGGACGGACAATGGACGGGGGACTTGTTGAGCTAGGCCAGATTATTGATTTTTTGGGGGTTTTGGACGATTTCTGACGTTTTAAGCGCATGTCCTTGTTGCATTACTCCACATGGCAAAAAGAGTTCACAAGGTCGTTCTCTACTGATATATAAGTCCAGATGTATCCCAGGTAAAAAACGGACGGATGGACGGACGGAATTAATGGGCATTAAGCCAGTGTATAAAAACACTGGAAAATACATGAGAATTATTTTAAACCCATTTTTTTCTTTGAAGTCCTAGAAAACGATTTGTAGAGGGGTAATCTAAAACATGTAAATTAATTAATGGCTAAACCAGTTTTCCAAATTGTTAAACAAAATGAATTCTGTAATTTGATTAGAATTTTATTATATTTATAATTTGACGTTTAAAAACATAAAATGAAAAAGCGCCTCGTGAGGGCAAACCAGTGTTTAAAACACTGGAAAAGCACTGGAATGCCACTGTCTATATATTGTCAAAAAATCAATATTCATATTTCAGCAGCTAACAGCACCAGGCTAGACTAATGTTGCTGCCTTATGATATTGATTTTTCCATATGCTGGCTAAAGCATATTGAATACTAGTAAAATGGACCTAATAATGGGCCCAAATGGGCCCAAATATGGACCATTTGGGCCCATGTGAAATAGGGTTCTTGTGGTCACCATTTCCAACCGACATGCCAAATCTGAGCATCTAGCTCAAGCGATGCGACCTGTAGAGGGTAACCCGGGCGGGGACGGATGGATGGGCGGATGGACGGATGGACAGATGGACGGACGGGCGCAATTAATTGGTACAAGCCAGTGTTTAAAACACTGGATAGAATACAGTACACAGTATGAGGATAGCAGTGAAATATAAAAGTCAATTTATGGTTTCAATTTTGAGTTTGCAAATATGCAGACTATAACAATGGTGTAACCTATATTAAAGAAACAAGAACAAAAAGAATATAATAATCATTATTCTTCCTACCAGTGTACTTTTTAAGTTGATGCATATTTTTATTAAACAATCACATTTAAAAATATTTTTCTGGCTAAAAGAAATCTTGTAGAGTGTTTTAGAAATGATCCTCCAATTGTGTATATGGTGTATACAATATTTTACCAATACGCTGCTTGACTGAGCTTACTCACTTAATGTATTTTTTGCATCGCTTCAGTAGCTGAAGCGAAAGCCTTGTGATCACTATGTATCTATGTATCTATGTATGTATGTCTCCGGACAAGCTAGAGCTTTTACCGTTCCACAGATTTCTTTCAAACTTTACACGACTGTGAGGTATGAGGCGACACCGAAGTGATTCGATTTTGGGCGCTCTGCCAATTAAATTTTGTTTTCTAGAAGCGCTTTTATGACATTTTTAATGATATTCAATGCACTTAGCATGTTTACAACGTGCGTGTACGTCATACCCATGTGCGTATAACGTATGACGTAAGTCTACTAGTAACGTTGAACGTAGTACTCAAGCGGTCTTAATTAAACTACAATAAATCACAGAATTATTGCATCAAAAAATCATATTAACAAAGCTGTTTCATTTGTCCATTTGCATCTTATTCAGCGAGCAAGAAAAAATCAATATTTCAACCAAGCACCAAAATTGATTATTGGATTTGAAACTGATATTGATTATCATCTTGTTATCCAGTACTATTGTATGGCAACACAAATAGGCTTTATGCTGGATATATTGATTCTGATTCATTCTGATGTTTTCTCTTCAAATTCATAGATTTCTTGATTGTAAAAGTATACATTTTTTCAATATATTATCTTAATTGTCCATAAGTCAACGTCGTTCTAGCGACGCAGTGTTCTTTGAACACTTTTGATCTAGTTTGTTTTTTTGTTTTTTTTCAGAATATCGTCTCCTAAAATATATTATACTGGCAAAGTTTGTATCACGTTCTACTACTCTATGTATGGTAAGGGTATTGGACGGCTGGAGGTGCATCAAAGTTCAGTTGGGCTGCTATTTTGGAGACATGGCCAACAAGTGTTAAATCCAGGAACATGGCGAAAGGCTAAGATTAATACAAAATGGGAGCGTGCCAATTATGTGCGTTATACATGTAATTTATATTGTTATTGCTCTCATTTCTCTGAACTGTCTCTGAGATTGTCAATAGTTTATTGTTTTCTTTTATGGCTGTATTCTTAATAAGATGAAAAGGTTTCGTTCTAAAGTTTAATTTTGATCTCCATTTTATTCATAAACGTTTTCGAACTCCTAAAGGCTCCTTTTCAAATCAAAACACCAAAAGAAATGAAGTACAGGTAAAATTTACAGTGTAAGATCATCAGTTTAACAATATACATGCAGTACCTAATTAACAGATTAAGACAAATTCTTATAACAGATTATGATACACAATACAACATGTATATGGAGATTTGACAATATTAAGCTTAAGTACCAGGTAATTGATTAGTAAATATTATTATATTGAAGGCTGATTGATAATGGTCAAGTTTCAAATTAAGCGTTATGTCACAGTTCCAGAGATGTGAACATACGGGAAAAACCTGTAATATTACGTTTTTTGAGTTCTGTAAAATCATTACGTTCGGGATGTAGGTTTATTACGGGATTCCGATAGTTTCATAAAAAGTATGTACTTTTCCATGCAATATCGTTTCCGTGGCCACTGACAGCCATTGACCCAATTTTGCCGTTCAATGCGACCTCGATTTTATAAAACGAAAGTGCTTTTGGCTGGATCACACCATCAATTATATTAGATGTAGTGCATTGAAAATGCGTTCTCACGCTATCCATTGTGCGTTGCAATAAATATAAGTAGAGTCGGGTGCCAACCACTGCACATGCGCAAAGCGAACATGGCGTCTGCTTTAAAGTTTTTTAAACTTAAATTATTTCATTTTACAACAAAATCGGGTATTACCAGCAATTATGAAAGGAATCTGCACCACGGACAAGTGATTTATAATACTTGATGACAGTTGCGACCAATTCAATTTTGTCACATTGTATACCAGACTTCAAATGTGTTATTACTGTTTATGGAGTGAACGGAGTCACCAGGCAGCTGTTAATAGAGGCAAACTGTTAACACATTTTTTACTTAAATTATTTCATTTTACAAGATTAAACAGGATTAATAGCAGTCATGAAATGCAGTTGTACCACGGACATGTGATTTACATGTATAATACGCGATGACAGTTACGACCCAACTGTGTCAGCGTCAAAGTCTTCACAAAAAGATGCTGTCGTTGTTGAATCAGAACTTATTGACATTGACATTATACAGTGGCAGATCTGGGTGTGGGGTGGGGTTGAAGGTTGCTACAATGTGAAGGTATTGACGAGTATAGATGTCGCAGTAGCAGAATAATTAATCCTTGTAAAATGAGAGCATACAGACAGTTGCTACTGGTAAGTATAAAACCAACAAATGCTATGTAATTTTAGGACCCACTATACAAATAGTAATTACCGGTAGATTAATATTTTCATATATTTTTACTGTCGTTTTAAGTATGTATTAATCTGTAAAACATTAAGATTTTATTAAGATTTTTGCTAGAAAATTAAGATTTCTCAAGGGTCTGATTAAGATTTTATGCGGGGAAAGGTTCACATCCCTGCAGTTCACTACTCCTTCTGATATTTGTCGTTCTAGTGGAGATTTGTAGCTGTTGATCACTTCTATCTTGAATTCTGGGCTCTGTTGAGGGTGGTTGTCGACCATGTGTCGTGCAAAGGCATTATGCTGGTGCTTTGTCGGACACTGGCCCGAGGGGGCTACATGTATGTGATAAGAGCTGCCAATCCTACCAATCAGCCATGTGTAGAGTTCAAGACAAACAATGCTAACTGTAGCCTAGAAAACGTGATTTCAAAGCCTACCCCTAATACAGTAAAATTGCAATCTGTGTCTATGGATTGTGAATTTACTGATAATATTAGCATGAACTCATAAAGTATACCGTAAAATGCTGTTTAATTGATCTGTGTGATTGTTTAGTTGCCTTGTGGGCGCTTATTTGGAGACCTCTGTAAAAGTCTCACCAGAAACATTGATATCATCACTTGGTAACTATGTGACTGGCAGACAATTTTGTTATCACGATGCAGATAAGACACATCAGTTTTAATTTCAGTGATGTAGTTGTTTTGACATCAGAGATAGAGACGTCAGAATTGACATTTTATGTAGGCAAATGTAGACGCTTTGAAAACAGGGATTTCTCCATGAAATCAGCTTGTTGGTGATTATTCAAATATGAGCATTTATTCAGCATTTAATGATAGTTTATTTTTAGCATGGTACTACCTCACAACCACTTTCTGTCTCCAGTTGATCTTGATATCCCTCTGGTTAGCAACAAGTTGTTAACCATGTCAGAATAATTATATCAGTAGATTTGTAATGGTATGAAATATTTTCATGTTTTGTCTCGTTCATGCTAACTATGTTTTAATAAGGTCAAGTACAATAAGAAAAAAATTGAAAATGCTAGTGAAAAAATACATTGTTCCTGCTTATGTTTTAGATTTATTTTCGTGCATTTGTTGGCGAGCCAATTGGTTTAGGAGATATTGCAGTTGACAGTGTAACTATTATGAAAAGAAGCTGTGACGGTATTTAGAACATTTTATTCCATTAATAATTGTTGTTTACACATTTAATATGTAGTACATACAAAAATTACAAAAGGGATGGAGAGGGTGAGTTAAAAACATTTTTCGTTACTACGACACTGTAACGTTCGGCATTAACAAAATATAATTTAGTAAACTTGGATAGCTTTGCAATGCAATAAATTAAACTACATTATGCCACTAATGTGAAACACCTCTCAATAGCGCAGGGAAGTTCTTCAGCGAGACGTTATTTAAATGGGTACTTAACGCGAACGTAGCCATCACTGGATCATGCTAACCAACACGTTTTTGTCAGATCAGAAAATGGCGTGAGTCTAGTCAGTCGATTCGGAGTAAACAGAACAATAATCCTTTAGTAGCTCATATGATTTTCATCCGAACGTTTTCATATTAACAGTACACATTCTGAATACTGACTCGTTTCTTATTTTCATCATAATGAATAATAAAATATATGGCAACGAGTCCGATTTGGACAAAATCGAGTAATAGGCAATACATTTGACAGCAAACGCCGAAGCTGTGCGTTAGACGTGGCGATGGATGTGATTAATGGTCAAATTAAACTATTTAGTTAAAACAATTACATAGACTTATATATATGAATGGAATCGCATCTTACTGCAGATGATTTCCATCAAAATTATATATTAATACGACAATGTATAAGAGAGATATGATCCAATATATGTGTGAGGTGTTTTTACCTGTCGTCGCCTGCTGATATTGTCAGTAGACTTTTTATGATCATGCAAAGATTTCACTGTTTCAACTTAATTAAATATACTAAATGTGATGGTTTATAGTATGTTTTACTATCGAACGAAAGGAAAATATATTATCTGTGATGTATGTAAGTGAGATTGCTGAAGTCTTAAGTTTTATTGAGCTATGTAAGTGTTAAAAATGTTTTGCCATCAAAATAAATAACATTGGGACAGCTTGTATCAAAATGCTCACCCATAATCCAGTTGAGTTTAGTCTGGTTGGTAACGGTATTTCCTGTTCTCGATTTTCCTTCCATTTGTTTGTGGTAGTACTACCGAGGTGATGTTTTGTTATTTATATAGCCTACCAAAGAGGTTTGTGCGACTCCTTGGGGGACTTATCATATTTGTGGCAATATTTTTAATTGTCATCGGTAATTTATTCTAGCATCTATTAACTCATTTATTCGATATGTAAAATTAAATTTAGCTTTCATTATATTTGTCATTTATCTAAACAATTACAAACAATTGGGTTTACTGCCTTTGTTCATTAGTACGCAACAACGTTTACTGAATATTAAAATGGTGGTCTGCTGAAGAAATAAAATAATAATATTGCTTTATTTGACGTCATGAAAAGTGCTAATTTTTGCAAAATGTATTTAATAGAGTGGAATTATTCACAATAGAACGTCACTTGGATAAAGAAGTGCTTTAACGGTATGTATTAGTGTAAAAGTGTGGACAAAACAGATTTGCTACATTATCGCCCATCCTGGCCACTGGCAATGGTAATGGCTAGACCCGATTATAAGTCTACATCTATGATTTAGAATGTTTTTTTGGGTGTAAAAAACTCGACTTATACTCGTATTTCTACGGTAAGTGAGATTGCTGAAGTCTTAAGTTTTATTGAGCTATGTGCGTTCAAAATGTATTGCGCAATTTCTCCCATAAGCATAACATTGGGACAGCTTGTATCATCGCTCACTCCATAATCCAGTTGAGTTTTGTCTGGTTGGTAACGGTAGTTCCTGTTCTCGTAACTGAGACCCCAAATTTTGGATATCGGTACCATCTTTAGGGGCAAGTGCTATCATATATCATTTTGTAGCTATGAATCTCAGCTTCAATTTAAGCTATGATACATGTGTCAAAGTGGTAGCTTTAATCACATAATTAGCATATTACCATGGCAACCAACTTATTAAGGAAATGGAGAGCTGCAGATGTTCTCATTGAAATCTACATTAATAATGTATCAAATACTCTATAATTTTGAATTAATATTGTATTGTACATCAACTTTCTATCTGTATGGAAAAAAATCAAGATGGCCACTAAAATTCAAAATGGCCGCCATTCAACTTGTTAAAGGATGAATTTGTAATGATTTTGTTTAAGTGTATGTATTTGCATTATCAAACTTATCATGGCGCAGGTTAGCATTTATAATGTTGTGTTTATGCATATCAGATATATTCTAATATATAATAGAAATGCCTCATTGATATTTATAGCCAACTATTTAGCAAAATAAGCAGTTGCAGTTTGGATAAAAAAAAACTGCTCTAACGATGTTTAACACTCCTATGTGTAAATGATGTTTGTAATTCAGAATTAGTATCAATATGAGTGGTTCATTTTACTTTTGATAATAGAAGATGGTCAGCAAGGTTGTAATTCAACTCTGATTTTATGATTTTGCGTCAAGAGGACAAATAAAACCTGCCAAGCACCTCATCATGCAATATGCCATCAAGTCCACAACAGGCTCCGTTGAAATGATCAGAATGATCAATCGCCTTGGGGATGATGTTTCATATACTCCACTTGAAGAGCTGGAGACATCCTTATGCATTCAGAAGCTGCAGATTCAAAAGGATGAGCATATAGCATTACTTGAGCACATCCATCCACATGTTCCTACTACATTGGCCTTCGATAATATTTACCGAATTGAAGAGACCCTGAGTGGAGCTGGCACATCACACCGTGTCAATGGCATTGCTGTGCAAGCAAGAGTTTATGGTGACCATCAGCCAATTCGCGGCAGAACCAAAAATGAAGAACTTTGTTCGGATTTTGACTAGACTGTGTTTGGCACATGTTGCAGGATGGCCTGGGTTTAATATAACCACACATAACATCCAAATTTCTTCTGACACCTTGCCATATCCCACCATCAATGCACCAGCAACTGAAATATCCACCCTCCATGAGATACTTGTTTGTTCACAGAAGATTAAGGAAAATCTTGAACTGAATAGTATTGTGGATATGGTGAGAGTATCATGAGAAGGTAATTGGGAGCTACATTTAGCATTCATTCAGTTCATGATCCCGTGGTGCTTAAGCTACGATAATGTCATTTATGCCAGATATCTGTCCCACTACTATTCTGAAATGTCCAATCTATCCACAGATCACCCACATATTCATGGTTACCTCAGCACAGGGGGATTCTCAGTTCAACATAGTGATTATAATACCTTTGGGAGAGTACCAGTAGACCAGACACTTGACAAAACAGTAAACAGAGACACAAACTGCTGGTGGCACTCAAGGTGTCAGTTTAAAGGCGGCCGCACTGAACCGGTGTTACTTGACTGCAGAATATCGTAGCTCATATCTGAGGACACTGAAAGCATCTCTAGACATGGATCAAGTCAATAGTATTCACAAAGACCTCCAGAAAACTAGAATCAAAAGAGATGAAGACAACATCAGTAGCATCATGATGGATATTCATGTAGACACGCTGAATTAACCCATTTAGTTGTGAAAGGGTGATCTTGTCTACCTATCAAGTGGACTTGCTGCTACCAAAAACATAGCAAAAGATCTTATGGAAGCTAACAGACTAAGAGAGAAGATCTACTAAACCTTCGGAGTGGAAAGATTAGAGAGTGACTCCCACTGAATAAATGCCATGACCCACTTACCAGAATGAATTTGCAAACATTCACTAGAAAACACTGTCATAGTACAGGAGTGAAACCATCCTAGGCTCTACAAAAGATTGTCAGGAAAAGAAGTGTATGTTAGTTGTGGAGAAGACTGCTATCTAATGAATGATCTTGGATCAGAGGTTGTACATGAACTTAAATCTACACAAGAAGAGGCAGATACAAGGCACCTATTTCATGCTGCATCAAATCGGTATAAAGCAATAAAAGTTGTATCAGATGACACAGATCTTCTGGTCCTCTTTGTCGCAGTCAGAAATGAAATTCGCAGTCGCATCTATATATCACATTTATATAAAAAAAGCTACCCAAAACAGAAGTCCAAAATTTAGTAAATCTGTTTTGGCCAGATAACACAAAAAGCACTGATTGAAATGCATGCAATAACTGGTTGCGACTCAGTAAGTACATTTTCAAGGAAAGGAAAAGTTTGTGCTTTGAAACTTATGAAAAGTAACCAAAAGCACAAGTAGGCTTTTAAAAGGTTGGGAGTCGACTGGGACCTGATTCCTGAGTACTTTCACGATTTAGAATCTTTTATTTGCCAACTACATATATAGTTGGCAAAGTTCAGCTAGTGTAAATCTAATGCGGTACCAGCTATTTTGTTTAAAAAAGTTGAATCATTTCAGCTTCCTCCATGTACCACAACATTGTACTGACATTGTCTATGAGTAAATTATCAAGCGAGGATTTGGAAGCTGTCGTTGCAAGGAAGTCAGCCTGTTCCTTCTCATGCAGGAAAGAGATGGTTGATGGAGAGCGCAGATGATAATGAGCAACTTTTAATTGGTTGGTCAGATGTGGCAACTGCTCCAGATGCCATCCTACAATTTCTGGCATCCAAGTGCAGTCGATTTTGTAATGAGCAAACATGTCCATGTATTCCAAACGGATTATGTTGTACAGAAATTTGTAAACTTCAAACATGTGACAAAAGAGCATAAGACGATCTCTACTGAAATTGTCAGACGATACCACAAGTGATGATGAAGCGAAGGAGCATTGGGCATAAGCATGTAACGAAAACAGATATTGTACACAAACAAAGTAATCAAGTTCTTGGTTATTGAAATATTACATTGTAACATGTCTTTAATTGCATGATCAAATTATGCTATTAAATGTACAATTATACAGTAATGATATCTCTGCAAAGTTGTATCATTCTATTCAATTGTTTATATTTCTTAAAACTATTATTGCAATGTTCTCTAAAAAACAATTTGAGAATATGTATTCTTGATTTGAGGAAGTCATTTCCACTTACCTTATATGACCCAGCATAACAGCGAGTCCACACTCTCAAATTGAGGATTAATCCATGCCTTTATATTCTTATTTAATGCATAGATAATAATTCAAGATGATTCATCTAAGAGCAATTTGTAAATTTCGTGTGGGCATATTTAATATTTCCTAACATTGCTATTTTTCATGTCGTTTGTTTCTAGGAATAAACCCTTAATAGTATATGTTGCAAGTTCCTTCATATAAATTAAATCTAAGATATAGATTTATATCATCATTTATGCTAATATACAACAAAATATATTTTATCATATAACTATTTATATAGTTTATTAACATTATGTTGTAGTTTATCTGTTACCAAGTTTTTGGCGGCCATCTTGGCTTTTGGTCGCCATCTTGAATTTGCTTCATATGTGATGAAAGCTGATGTGCAATGGAACATTAATCCAAAATGATAGAATATTTGATATATCATTTAGTGTAGATTCCATCCTCTGTCAGGTATTTTGGATAGTGTCAGGGTACTTCTAGATTCTGTGGGGGCCATTATGAAAATTGCTGATTTTTCATGAAAAGCTACTCATCTGCGATGTGTATCGTATTTGGTTTTTCATTGGACCACATAAGGTATTGAAATATGCCAATAAGAATTTGCCCCTAAAAATGGTACCAACATCTGCCCCAGCTCATGGCCTAAATCTCTTGGCAACATATTCATATCATATGACATACA
This sequence comes from Streblospio benedicti, assembly GCA_019095985.1. Lineage (NCBI taxonomy): Eukaryota > Metazoa > Annelida > Polychaeta > Spionida > Spionidae > Streblospio > Streblospio benedicti. Next base: position 27,830,523 of record CM032666.1, on the reverse strand, counting down.
GAGGTTCAACTTATTAATTCTTGATTATAGGAGATGCAGAACTTGTACCAATTCATTTACTGGGTGAGGATCAGCCGCCAGAGACTGGAAAAGAGCTGCCCAAACTTGACAGTACCAACCTCTTTGCTTGGGCAAAGTTAGGACAGGTGCTTGCGTAAAAGCCTTCAACACGTTTTATAATTTTCATATAACCTTTTCTTGAAAATTAGTGATTGAGTACGCTATTACTTTGATATTTTGAAATTCTGGCAGTCACATGTTCTGTTTCATTGTCAATAGTAGAGTGTAAATTATCTTTTTTTTTCCCTTTTTATGTGCGCATTCATTTTTGTCCTATTTCACAGGCAAATTATTGTTTTCCTATTTTTCTGATACAATAGGAAAAACTGACTGAGTTTGCAGCGAGAAGTATCAAAGTTCTAGATCTTTTTCAAATAACAATACCCCTGGAACTCTACATATGCCAAATCATTATGTTGAAAAATATCTTATACCTGGCTACCAAAATTAAAAAGAACCCACCTTTTGTGCGATATCTTTTTTTAAGCTCAGCAGATTTTCATGATAATCATCTTGTTTAGTTCAGAATTAGAATTAAAAGGGGTATGTTGAAATTACTACCGTAATAGTCTAGAATAAAGTTTAATCATAAACCAAGTAATCTTGCTTATACTGTTTATTTTGGTCTGTATTTATTTTGACTTTCGGATGGATTTCTCCCAGGCTTGGTTTAAGTATAGACCCAACCACTCATCAGTCAAATTTTGCAGTGAAGGAGTAATTTCTGTAGGAAAATATAATTGACTTTTGCTCATAGCCCGTAACCTTTGCATAACAATTAAATTTTACCTTTCCAATTTGTCTTTTTTGAAGTCCATCTAGCATTACACCAATTTTATTCTAATATTTTTTGGCTTGTAACAATTTCTTTCCCTTAACAGACACTCATTCAGTAAATTATTGGAAAAGATTCACACTAATGTTTCTATCATATAAGAAGTCATGTACCAGTGATGAAATTTTCGCCAAACACCGGCGGGGCTCCTGCGATCACCAGCCAGCGTTTGGGGCTGAACACCACATTGGTGGCAGCTAGGAAAAACCTTAACTTTGGAGTTAACATTCGACATGCTCTCATCCAGCTCCACCATCGCAGTGGCATCCTTACCACACCGTAAAATGCATTGGCCGAAATACGACCGACCATCAGCCGGGGACCGTTGCCCAACAACAAAATTCTTGAAACAAATGTTTAACTGATGAACTTAAGGCCATTGGACGGTTCACTGCCGATTTACTGTCGGCGATCTGCTGGTAGTCGGCTGGTGATTAGAGACCACAGCAGAGATCATCTATTACCTGTAAAGCATTGGTGGATGTTTGGCCAACCACCGGCCGGTAGTTGTTTGGACATCGGCCGAACAAAACTACTATTTTCGAACGGACACCATTTGGATATCACCCAGTGTTTGTTTTGTAGTCTGTTCACGTCAATGAGCTATACCGCCGATGAGGAAAACTCCATTGCAATAAAAAAAGCTACTGAGTTCCACCGATGTCAGACATCTGCCGGTCTTTGTGACTTGTGCATAGAATGCCGCACGCACATAACAATTTTTGTGTCTCGACAAAACTTAGAAGGATATAATATGCAAACTTACAGAAAATTTCAACATTTTCAGACTTTAATTTTGTAAAATAGCCATTTTGATAAGGGACATATGAACAATGATTGGAACAGCTGTTTTTTGAAACATTTAAATAATCCTTATATAAGGTCAAGATTTCATATCCAATGACTGCATAAACATCAATGGTGTAGAATAATCTATGCATTTGGATATTATTGACCAATAGAAGTTTTGTTTTTCTTAATAAGTGATTTATGTCTGCCAGTCCCAATTATAAAAATAAGTCTTTAATACATTTTGATTTGGTTTTACCTGGTCAATATGTATATATTTGCAAATTCAAAGTTTGAAAATGCTGAAATTTCTGTAAGTTTGCACATCTCTCTAGGTTACATAGAAGCATGACACTTTTTATGTAGAGGTGGCATTTTTACTTTCAATCATTTCTAATCATTTTTATTTAATTCTACTCACTGTTATGGGGGCTACAGAGACAACGGTTTGTCTGTGTAACTTTTTATCAGCCCTCTGCTTTGGAATGATGGTATCATTCTGGTCTAACAACCCTGGGGCCGTGAGTTCGAGTCCCGTCAAGACCACTTGATATAGTCAAATGGAGGCTACGTGTATGTCTTCAACTATGTCAATACAGTTGTTGGAGTTTGCTTGCCATAACAGTGAGAGTAGAATTGAATTCACAAGCAAACTTGGGGAAAATATATATATAAATTTGTTTATAGAATCATTTTTATAATAAGTGTCTTAGGAAAAAGTTCTTTTTATCTGGCAAAAAGTAGTGGAATGAAATAGGTGCCAGGACAATAGTGTTGAGGGTCCCGCGCAACAACTTTTTTCATGATGTGATTTTAGACTATTTTCAACTTGCAAATATTAAATCTGAAACATTGTAGCCCTGCATTGAAATGATATTTTGGGGCAAGCCTCTTTTTATATGAAAGTGACCCCATAATCATTAGTATCTCAATGTTTCCATCATCACCATTCTTTGAAAGCCAAATGCAACAATAGTATACAAATCTTTAAACTGACTAGATGTGTTGTTTCAGGCTTATACAGCTCATTGTGTGGAGAACTGTGTTGAGGTGCAAGACGGTAGATATGTGGTCCTCTTCCTAGATTTTGTTTGGGCAAAGCTACGTTTGTGTGAAGTAGAAGTTTTTGCTATAGGTAAAATATAATATGTAGACATTGTTCAAAAAATGTACAAGCGGATTTAAGGTTGTCATGCCTAATAATTTTATATGCTCTACTGTAATACATGTTTATATCTATATGGAAGACTTCTATCATCCATGTAATCCTGGCTGTGGTCTGTCTTCTGGCTGCCCTGTCTACCCCTCAACAGTCCCCTCCAAGCTTCTCGGTCATTTAGTCCTACCTAACCCATACCCATGTGTGCAAAGTCTTTTCTGATTAGGAAAAAATCTTAATGATAACATTCTGGTATTAAAGGTGTTAAATTGATATTTTCCATAAAATAGAAAGCATATACTCAATGATAGTCTATAGGTTGAGTTTTTTTACTCCTAAAATGTCCTTACATAGACTCTTACAAGTATCCATATTTGGTGAATAGCACTTGATCTCATATTATTGTTCTTATATTTCTTTTTAGTGCTATGTAATTCTCAAATTAAAGTAAAACTAATATATCTAAATGTAAGCTAAACTGAGAATTTAATTTTTTGATCAGCTTGCATTATTGAAAAAACGTATAGCAGTCACTTGTGTTAGAAGGAACACTCGTGTCTGTAAGAATATAAGTTTGTTTTGTTTTTGTTTTTTCTTCTTATAAAAAACAATTAGAAATGTGTAAAAAAACACATATATTTGTATTTTTACAGAATTTCCAAAAATGAGGTGTTTATTGCAGATTTGCCAGTGCCAAAATCTACAGTCTATAAAAAACCATATGATAGTCCACTTGGTACTGCAATAATTGATGTGTTCACATACACAGACAACTACTTCAGGAAAAGGTACAGTAATGCATTGAATTTTGCAAAATCCATTTAAGAATATAAGTTTGTTTTGTTTTTGTTTTTCTTCATAAAAACAATTAGAAGGTGAAAAAGAGGATTAAAAGATAAATTGTATTCCCTGTATAGTTACCCAAAGTCTTATAACTCGCTTACTTCTGTAAATAGCAATAAAATGCATTTCAGTGGACATATTATATGCTGTTTATACATCTCAAATTGGCTTTCTTTACAATAGCTCACACACTATCAGATTTGGCTATGATACATTCGTGCTTCAGATAGTGTAGTGGCTACCAAAAGTATTACGTTTTAAATGTAAACAAATTACCAACTGGATGTTAAGGGTTATGTTAATCAAACACATGACTAAATGCTTACTTCAAATTGAAATATCATTGTAACAAATATTAAGAAACCACCCACCGTATTTGGTTAATACGTATTTTAAAGCTGTTGTGTATGAGTGAGCAAATAGCCATGTAATTTTATGAAGTTTTGAAAGTGATTTGAAAAAGTTGATTTTTGTTCATTTATCATTGCTCAACTTGGCTCAATGTATCGCAAAGGTGGACCGGTAAACTAGCTTTATTTTACATCAAATCAATTGTGTGATACATTGGTGGTACTCACCAAACAAAAATGTTGGTAATTTGTGTTTATGTATATTTTTATACACAAAAGTATGCACACTATCGCATGGTGCAATACTTTTCTGACTATTTGAATTTAGTGTTATGTGTAAGATACTGATGTACACATATAATCAAGTGAAAGAAACCTTATAAACCACCTGTGAAATTTTTGTAAATGTGACGGACAAAATATATGGGTGAAGTTCTAGGTATGAAAAGGTACAGTTACAGTCTTTATAAAACAATAATTATATCAACAATCAGTCCAAATCTTTTTATACAAATATCTTTGAAATTCTATTTAGATATCCATGTATTTTGAAACTAAGTCATTCCCATGTCAAAATGAAATCGCATCACAACTTTTATACAAATAATATCAAGATATGACATGAGGGGCAGCTTAGATAATTATCCATAATTGAAGACTTTGTTTTTGAAATAAGTACTTTTTCTCTGTATTCACAATTTTACTACTAAAATACAATTACAGTTAGTTTCATAATTAAAAAGAACCCACCTTTTTTGTCGTGATTTTCTTAAATCTAATCTGACTCTCAGGAAAATTGTCTCGTTATGTGCCAAAGAATTTGTTGAAATGTATATCACAATAGTCCACAATTATTTTAATAACCTTAGAACCACATATTTTTGCTAATATTTGTGAAGTATTTTCAAAAATGCAGTATTATACATTCATTTTTTACTTGGATATATTTTGTGTGTTATGCACATCCTCAGCAAATAACAAATGTATACATGTAAAATGGAGTAGTACTAAATACTACTATGTACAAGTTTGGTCAGTTATTGGGAATAATGCTCCTGAAAACTTCTTATTTAAAGTTAAACAGTAAAAAATAATTATGAAACGGACTATGGAAATGTTTTCTAAGAAACCAAAGATTTGTTGAGTAGCTCAAATGCTTCATGTTTAGCTGCTGTATATTGTTTCATTGCAGCAAATATGGTGTGTCATTTGGTGATAAGTGTGTGCAGACTAAAAGGGAAACGAACCCCTGGTGGATGGGGGACATGGGCAGAAACAACACCTCTATCAGATATATAATGCTTGCAGATAGGAACGAAGGGTTTCGTATGGGTAGCCATAATTTGCTTTTTGCTTTTCATGTGTTCCAGTTACAATTCTTTCAATGGTCGGAAGTTTTTATGTTTGTTCTTCATACATGTTACTTTTGCATATGATCTCTGTGCTCTGACCGGGAAGTGGCATCTCATCCGCTTGATGCTAATGTGAAACAGCATTGGGGTTGATTTTGACCTTCGAACATTCTATGCAATTGATTGTATAATTTTATACAGCTTGCTGGTTAATAATGGAATAAGTATCAGTGTACGAGCCTACTACACGGGTCATAACACAGTAGTAACATGACCAACATAATTTATCGATCAATGGTATAGTGGGGAGTAAGAGGGTAGGGGGAAAAACGACGAAAACTTGGTCTCTTTATAGTGCAAAAGAAGAGTACAGGGAAGAAAATGAGTAAAATATAGTAGTAATGTAGTGAAGATTAACATTACTATATTAGAGAGTACATTCCCTAATCACTCAACTTTAGTCATAAAGTAGAACATAGTACTTAATTTTTAATTGGATAACCAATAATCATCACTAAAGCATACCTTATGAGTGAGACGACCTTATTTATGTTTTTTTTAGTATTTTATCAAGAAATTTAATTTATATTCTGTAGTTCATTTAATCAAATCTATTATATCAATTGATGTAGTTGTGCCTAATCCTTGTAAGTTTAGCCCTAAATGTCTGTTGCAGGTGACAAAATGAGTGACTTTATTGTGCATGTGCTGCCAACACGTGACAGCTTGACAGACCTAAGTAATGAGACACTTTGTCACCAATTCGCTGGGAGACCACATACTGAATATTTTGTGGAATGCTATGAACCCATGTCTGGGAGATACATATTGATTCAAAGGATTGGTGAGAACAAAGTCCTCTCACTATGCGCGCTTCATGTTTATGGTAATGTATTGTTTTAACAAGCTTTTGTTATTATTGTTATTTCTTTCCCACTTTTTGTATTTATTGTGTAAATATTCCTTTGATTTATTTGTTTTTGGTATCTGAGTACACTTTGTAGCAAGAATTAAGGTGAAATGACCACTTTATAGACAAGTAATCATGGTTTATTCTATTTTCGAAGCATGCGTTTTTGTGTATCGTTGTAGTACGAATAATATAGAATTGTGGTTGTATGTCGTAGTCCATTTATTTTTATAAGACCAATTGGAAATTTTCAAAGTTAAATGGAATTGATATGTACTTTGTATCATAAATACAGTGAAGTTGTATATATATGTAAGCTTTTTGGACTTGTACACGGCTCCTGGTACTGGTGGAGGCGCTCACATCGCCTGCGTTCTCGTTGTGTTTGTCCCAATGATACGTAGGCCCACACTACGGTCGTACAGGGGTCTCTTCCAAGACCAGATTGACAGCCCCACATGGGGGGACTTCGCACTGGTGCTGGTAGCGACGGCTTCAGACCGTGGCACACGCCAAGCTGAATGTGTATCAAAGAGGGTACTAGACACGTATGCATGAGGGTCTAGTAACCTTATTAATACGTGAGTTATAGTTTGAAAAGGCCCCAAATCTACGAGATTCGGGGGTGTTGGTTCCAACAATGTTGTCGCAACAACTTCTCAAGCTAAACTGACGGCTATTCCGTCTTGGTGATGGGAAGTTAACTAAATTGTCCCATCACCTAGCAACGGGACAGAACACCACTAAAAATGTCCTGTAACCAAGCAACTGGGACACATCGGGCGATGTAAAAACACGTCATAAACAACACGTACATCAAAATGACATACGTATGGAAAGTGCGAGCGTAGGACGTACGGGCGGGGTCAATTAGGGATTGACTAGCTGATGGAGACAATGCTACAATTGTCCCACCCCGCACCTCTAACTAGCGTTAGCTCACACATATATATATGGTATGTGCATGTTATTCCCAACATTCTGCCTGTTAAGATTGGTATACTAATGTCAGTCAGAAGTGAGGCTATCAGGCCAAGTTGTAATGTTCCATTTTTTCAAGGCAGATTAGACTGGGGGAAGTTTTAAAAGTCACTAAACGAAAATAAATGTTTCAATGGTGCAAAAATCATGACTTACATGTATGCAGACAGAATTGGTTTAAAATAGATCTCTCCAACTAAAAATGTTTGCCCAGTACTGTCTTCATTTATGATCATAGTTTTTACTTACTAATCTTTCTTTTTTATTGCAGGTGATAACATTGCACTTGGTAAAGATGCATTTATGAAAATTGTTACTGAAAGGGATTCTACTGACATGCCATACTTAGGTTTTGGTCCTGAGTTAGCTGTTGATGGAAATCTGTAAGTTGTACACATAATAGTAATTCTTATGAAATGATTTATGATTAAATGAACTTGGGTATATATTATTATATGCAATTAAGTCATTAGAATTATGACTCCAAGTCATGTTAGATCATTTCAATTCATTAGACAACATGTCAGGCCAAGACCACTCTATACCCCTGCAATGTTATTTTAAGATCGGGTTTTTGGCAGTATTTTACGTTAGTCGTTACACAGTTACCCCCGCAGCAGTGTGTGATCTCTTTGAAGTTCAGTCTATTCCTGGAAGTGGCAGGTGCGCTCGGCTTGTTATCTCTCGCAAAATGCACATTTTAGCCTAAGTTTGTTGCCAATATACGATGCTTGCTCACTCGAATCTTAATATTCTGAAATGTCATCCTACATGAAAAAACGTTTTTAAAGAGCTATTTTGTACTAACAAAATGTGTCCACGTCGATTAAGTTTGTTATTCATGCGACTAGTACCGGAAGTTATCTAGGTCAGATTTCTTACAATGTGTTTAAATGGGGAAAGCTGTTAGAAATAGCCAAAGTTATGAAATATACTTGCTTTTTTCGGACCATGCGCACCGACCAAAAAGATTAATATTTTGATATGTTGTAGACAAGAGGTTAAACTTACGATTAAGATGTGTCTCGATGGACGCATTTTTGCAATTTAACACCAAACGTTGAGAATGTTCGGGAGAGTGATTTTTAATGGTGTCTAAGTTCGCAGAATCATGAGTTGTTGGTACTTAAGAATAAACAATATTTGAAACCAGATTCTGAAAGTGCAAATGTTGACGTTTCCAACAGTATATAATATGTAGGGGCAGTATCAAAATGTATGAGTGTATTTTAAGAAACAACGGGACTGTATCAGTTTTTTGTGGCGTTTTTCTCGCATTGATATTTTGTTATTTTAGACTTATTGATTTTTCATAGAGTACTGTGTTTTTGCGGCTGTGGCCTTGAGTGATGTGTGTGAACACAAAAAGTCAATAATTCATGATAATATCAATAATACTAAGAAGACCAGTGTGGTTTCAGTATAACTCTCTGACAACTATCATTCGAGCCATGGTTTTTAACCTGGTTCCAGTGGCATTTTTATCAGGTCATTGGCACACTTATTGATCATCATTTGATCAGTTCTCGCATATTTGCATCTGGCAGCACATTCACCGCTCAAACAGGGTGGTTTTGGTGCCATATGGTCGTGGGTTCGAATCAAAAGTCCTAACCTGACTTGGAGTCATAAGTCTAATGACTTAATTGCATATAGTTATTCTTATGTTGTGTGCTATAATGTCAAGTATACAATCATAATATTGAACTTATTTCAAATTCTATTACAATATCAACTCATAGATATCCAGAGCAACCTATAACTTGATCACACTTGCAGCTTAAAGAGGAAGTCATGTTTGCCTCTTGTTTTATTAATTATGTTTTCTTCTTGTTTGATTAATTTTGCAGCAAATCCACACCCTTAAATGAGGATTAATTCCAGCCTGTATTGAATTAATGTATACTGAAGGGTTGTAGCAGAACTAAACCAAAACTAGAATAGGACAGAACTAGAAAAGATGGGAGATTGGGCATGGACGGGTGGCTTGTGAGAGTGGACCAACCTATGTGCATTTGTGCTGGGAATTGGGTTCGGGTAGGAGTCCAGATGATGACCTTGTCATCATAGCACACGCCATCAAGGAGTTAAAGGTTATGCTCAGTCGCCGAACAAGTATGCTTGTACAGAAGCATTATGATGTGTTCAGTGCCTTCTGAAAGTCTCTTTCATTCAAACAGCGCATTAAAGTATGTAGAGCAATCTAAATAAAACGCAATAAGAGGCTGGCATATACTCAACAAAACACGTGAATGCCAGAAAGGTCAACAGAATGATTTTCGTCACACGTAACTTAGACGGTGCACGTAAGAAGTCGCCTATCTCTGCCATGTAAAATGGGACATCTGCCGTTGGAAATCCACGGCACGTCTGGCGAAAATCATTCGATTATGCAACATCATGTGACCCTGTGTTCTAGTTGAAGAGACGGCATGGTTTTTTAAAGGTGAAATAAGTATTAAATGTGAAGAATATAAGTATTATTTTCATCACACTTGCATGGATAAGGCATCGTCTATTGATGCTGGGTTTTACAGAACAAATATGATTTTGACTGAGCAATATCTTTAACCAACGTGAACCAGTGCATGTAGGGCTGACGTGGAGCGCAAGCGTTTGAGAGTTACCATTGAGAGGAGAGGTTTTGTGTAGTGGTGAAGGTCTGAACATATTAGTTGACACTGGTATATTGCTATGCAGCGTTTGTGGGAAATAAGTGAGCTGGAGTTCTCTTTTCTGTCAGCCATGATTGCACTCAATATGAGGGGCTTATGGTGGAACCAGAGGTAAACTAGTGGATGCCCATCTATGCGGATGCCCTCCATGTCCAGGCATGTCCAAGCCCATTGATAGACGTCCTGGCCAGCATGTGACATTCAATAGAGGTCAGCTTGGGACCGTGTTCGTTTTTTTCTATCTTGGTGACACTGTCAACACATTCCCGTGGTGGCGAAGGTGCAGTGTCAGCGTGTATCTCTGTGTGCCTGTCCTAAGTGACCTTGGACCAGGACCACAACTTTGCAGTCGGTATCATTTTGCTCCAGTCACGTGGGTGCATTTATGCGGTGTGGGTCTGAGTGATCAGCACCTAGGGGTGAGAATCTCACAGCATGGCACGGAGTAGCAGGACAATGGTTAAGTGGATGTGTAGTGTAAACATTGTGGAGATTATGCCAGAATACACATCTCTGTATGATAGTCTAGTCATAAAGGACATTGGTATTATAGTATAGACTCATCCATTCAGGTATGTAATACACAAATATACAGTTTATTACTTTAAACCATTGGTGAAGACATTGGCGATGAGATATAACATACTGCAATGTGTAAGACATGTCCATTGAGGAGTTTCTTGGCTAAAATGATTCGAGTCAATCGTGTGGAGGGTACTGGAAGTGAAGGTTGTCGCAGAGAGCGTTGGAGGTTCACCAGATGCAAAGAGCTCCATATCCATGATATCTGGTGTCTAGCAATGGATGTGGCAGATGATAAACATCTGTAGACAGAAAGTACATGTACATGAAGCCAGCAGGTGGTCCATCACACTTTGAAAGTTAAACGCATTGTGATTGATGAGGATTGTATGGGAAACTATATAAAACATCTGTCCAAACTTTAATAAACTTTCATATTATATGTTAAGACAGGTTTCTAGACGTACACTTACAAAACTTCGTTCAATTACATTCACTACTTTGGAAGATTGTCCCTTAAGTCTGATTCGCTCCATTACCTGGACACAACAACATAAGATTTAAGATGGGGATATTATGTAGGCACTGTAAATGTTTACTGCCTATTCAATTTGGCGATTTTCTTGTGACCCTGTAAATTTCCAAATGTTTGTGAAATTATTGATAGTTTTTTGCAGTAAAAATCAATTATTTTCAGAACAACAATAGCAGACTTGTACTCAACTCTCAAAAACCCGTGGTGGATGGTGGATCTAAACTCAACTGTTTATGTGCACAGTGTTGTCATTCATGTGTATTATAAGGGTGAGTAAATCTTGATGTAATATACAATTATATTTATTTCATACGATTAAGTGTGTGTATACATGCAAAATAGGTTTTATTAGTAGACCAACAAAATACACTTAAGTCTAATGATTTCAAAATTAATTGCTGAGTATAAATCAACTTTTGTGAACTATAAACTTTATATGTGTAGCATGGTACTGCCAATGTTGATTGTTTACCCTCTTAGTGCCGGGGTATATATATCAGATTTTACGTCCCTTTTGTGCCGGGCGCATATATGCGCCTCAGTTTTCAGAAAAACAGTTTGAGTTTGTCTGCCATATTTACCCATAAACACTGTGGGTTCTAGTCTCAAATTTCGATGTGTCAACAACAACAACTTTACCTTGACATTTCGAAACATTTCTTGAAGTAAATAAGTAGTGTTAATATTTTAATTATATTAGTATGAAACCAGCTAACACATCGAGCTGCAATTTAAACCAATGTGAAACTAGACTCATCAACGTCATATTGTCGATATTTTGGAATCCTCGCCTATTCATCGAGACCTTAAACAAATGTGAAACTAGACTCATCAACGTCATATCCAGATATTGAGCTAATAGAAATTCCAATTCAAAACCGTTGACACTGCTAAGGAAACCCCAATTAGCCTTTATCAAGATTCTGTATCATTCTGACAGCGACGCCGCGGAAAGGCTGATTTTCAGGAAATACCAGTTTTTGGTAAGAGTGACAAAGTTGAAGAATTTGAAGAAGAATTATCATATTATTCGTCATCCATGCCCCATCTTATTGTATCTTGGGTACCGAATCACAAATAAACTGTTTGGCAAACTACCCAATAAGTGTGGACGTTGGAAATCTACTATTTCTATCAAAACGGATGATGTTTTTGTCGGGTGATCGAGTGGTGGCACTGGTGCCTGTCAAAACTTCACGGCAATGAAGAAATAAAAAGTTGAACACGTTTTTGGTCCGTAATATTGTAAGTAAAAATATATTATTATGAAATAGGGATGGTTTATGGTGTTTTTTGTGTCTATCCTGGATAAAAACTCGCTGCACTTAAAATTTCTACTGCTACTACGACATTTAAAATCAACCACGCAAGCTGTCAAATGAATGGACGATTACTCGAAATTGTCAAAATTTAACTTTATGCTGTATCTTTATCTATAATGGTAAAAATAAGAAACTAGACCGTCTCCTGAATGTGTACTGTAAATGTGAAAATGTTCTGATGAAAAAAGAGCTCCCTACATTAAGAGCTATAAAGGATCATATTTCAACTATGACAACTGAAGCCCCCCACTGTGAATAACACGTCACGAAAATGCGTATCTGGCACTGAGGGGGTATATAGTGAATTTACTTCCGGCTTCGAGAGGGTTAATGGATGGGTGGGTGGGTGGGTGGAGGGTGGGTGGGTGGATGGGTGGGTGGATGGGTGGGTGGATTGGTGGGTGGATGGATAGATAGATAGATAGATAGATTTTCTACAAGTCATAATCGTAACATTTTATTTACAAATTTGTTTCATGTGCATTGCACAATCATCAGAATGAAATGTTACATTATAGAACATACCCAATCTTCAGAGTATTACATTATAGTATGCATTATTTTCCAGGAATTATAAGATAAGATAACGTATGGCGTAAGTCGGCTCCAGAGACTATTCATAAATTAGCTAAGGGGCGGCATTATGCGTCAATGTTACATAATAGGTACTTCTTCCTATGTTTACGAATTGGTGACTGAATGTAAACATAGGAAGAAGTACCTGTGACCTGTAAACATTTATATATGATATATATGTCGCTATTGCATTTTGACAAAAAAATATGTGTATATAATATTCTCGTGGGTTCGAATCCCACCAGAGACTATGTGATATTGTCCTTACCTGACTTGAAGTCATAGGTCTAATGACTTAATTACATGTGATAATTATATAAACTCTATTGTATATTCTTGAATATTTAGGTTGTGCTGTTCGGCTTGAGGACCGCGTTGATTGTCTTTGGTACAATGATCATGCTGAATGCAGAGCAAGAGGCTGCTGTTATGATGCCCACACGAAATATTGCTATCACATGAAGATATATGGTAAAAACCTATTGTTTTGAAATATTTACATTGAGTTGGGTCCGTTTTCATCATATTCAATGGATTAGGAGGCCACCAATTGTGATTCATCATGGGCAGTGTTGAAAAAAGCCTTCATACCCCTGGATTGGACTGTTTGGTATGGATTAATTCTACTGCGCAACACTGGAAATTGAAGAATGGGAGAGAGATATTTGGCCCTTTAGATTTGGCCATTTTGATTGCTCATGATTGAAAGCTATTTCTATTGTAGAATTTGTTGACAAGAATGTGGCTTTAAATCCATTTGGTGTGTATGTGGTATCAGCACCACTCACTGTAAGCACATCCCAAGAAGTAGTAGCAGACCACCAATGTGGATACTTTGTTCTTTTGAACCACGGCAATGCTACATTTACATGTGGAAAAGTAGGTAGATATGTAGCAGTAATGAAGACATCTGAAGTACTTCAATTGGCTGAAGTGCAAGTTTTCTCAAAAGGTATGCCAAAATAGATATTGTATAGCTATGCTTTCAAATGGGAAGGTGTTTACTTACTATTCAAAAATGCATACTGTATTCTTGTCCATTAAAGCGCCGTGCTTATTAACGAAATAGACGATGTTTTGAGGCCTCTTATGATGGGTAAATTTGTTCTTGGCATCAAGTATATCCTCTTGAATAAAAAAAAATAACAGGGTGCACCTACTGAACCCCCCTAGATATTCTATCGAGTAAACCAAAGAAAGACACTCATCATTGCTCCCTGATTGCCCGTTAACATCAAATGTTGTGACAGTGGTTATTTGATGTAAACCTTTGACAGCACATCATTTCTTTTATTCTGACTTTATACATAACATTTATATCAAAATAGGTAGAGATCCTTGGAGCCTGTAAAAAGAAAATATATCGTTTCATTCGTCTGTTGTTGGTTAAGAAATGACGAACCAGCGGGTGGCAAATTTATAAATCGAGAAACATCAATTACATCATGCAATCATTTATAGAACATAATTGAAATTCATAACTTCAAACAACACTGTTTGCATTATGAAAAGCTCCTTGCATTATGAAAAGCTCCTTAAAATATGAAATAAAAACAATGCTTTAATAGTATATATGATGGCTGTACTGTGCGTATTTACAGAAAACTGTGCGTATTAGGCATTTCCACCTTAAACAAATGACTTTCTAAAGTTGGAAATTTTTCCTTTTGATTTGTTCTCAGGTATAAGCGCATCCTAAATACAAGCTCAGTGGCCGGGGATACGGCAAATTTTCAAAAATCATGTTTATGAAACTCACATTTAATTAAAAAATTATTCAGATGAATACGGATTTTTTGATAATAATTTTCATAATTGCAGTGGTAATTCCACCATAATTGTAAATTTAATGAATTTTAAGAAAAAAATTGCAAATATTTAGATTTATGCTTAAGTCACATAACTCGACCGATGAAGGGAACTTGGCAACAAAAAACCCACAGCGAGCTCCAGCGATGCCGGGTATCTACCGGGTTATGTGACTTGCAAATTAAGAAACGTGGCACAGTATTTCCTGTAACTACCATGGTTCATACTAAAAGATTCGCTTGAATAGTAGATATCTAAAGTATTTTGGCTTGCACTTTTTAAATGCATCTGCCTACGTGTCTTAGTAACTCTTTATTAGCCAATCAGCCCTGCTTCTATAGCGTATAGGTAATACCTGTTAATAAAATGCTGTGAAACTGTTATCTATGTTATATCATTTGATTTGAGTTGTTTAATAAAGGACCAATCATAAATAACAATACCGGGGGGGTCGTCCATTTTTCGGGGCTCAAAGAAAAAGTTAACCGACCCCCCCCATCAACATTTTAAAAAGTTGAGTGACCCCCACCCCCTAAAGAAAAAGTCCTTTTTATAGTCATTGTATTGCTAAAAGAAAATATTTGAAAAAATAAACTGTAGCGTGATAAAAAAGTTCAGCGACCCCCCCAAAGGAATCAGAAAAGTTGGACCCCCCCCCACCCTTTGTGGACGACCCCCCCCCCTGATTCATTATTTATGATCGTTCCCTTAATCGTTTTGTAGTCAATGAGATAAGATCATCTGAGCAGAGTTCTGTGCTTGAATATGGTACCAGTGGTGCTGCTGTAGATGGTTATAGGTAATAGATAGAGCTGTTTTTACTAACTATTCACCTTTTCAATTTTGGCGTGGTTCTTCATACATAATGCATTAATGACTTGTCATCATAAGGTATTGTGTTGGAGTCCTTGGGCGGGCATGTTTGAATAAGATCACAAACCATTTGCTCGTTTTTGCACACTTTCTAGGTTCGAGAATTGGTACATGGGCTCTTGCATCCACACCCAGGTGGAAGATAACCCTTGGTGGCTTGTGGACCTTGATGTAGTGGTAAAGGTCTCTAGGGTCACCATCCATAACAGAGATGAAGGCAAACTAGGTGAGTAGAGTTGAAAATAGACAATAGACTCATTGAATTTTATTACATGAATATAGTGACTGATTTTGTGATAATTCCACTTTAAACTTACTGTCTTGATAGTTTCCAACATTTTCCATGTCCATCGTCTTAGACTTCTGCCACTAGGTGATAACAAATGACAATACATGTAAATGAAGAGTGTATTGCATTGCTTCAGCAGCTGAAGCAAAGCCTCATGTTCATTTCATTTCTATCTAACTATCTTTGTTTGTATGTGTCTATGTATCTGTATGTATGCATAGATGTGAACTTACGGAAAAAACGTGAAATTATGTTTGTGTGGTCTGAAAAATCATTATGTCAAAAATATGCATTTTTTCATGAAATGGCACTTACCAAACTATTGACTCAGTTTTGCCATTCGCAATGCAACCTCCATTCTACGAAACAAAAATGCATTCAGCTGGATCGCGCCGGTAGACTAATGTATGGTATAGAAAATGCGTACCCGCGCTGTTATTTTTGCGTTGCGATAAATACATGTGGGGGGTCAAGCAGATATTGGGGGGGGGGGGGTCATACTTTCAAAATTGAAGACATAGGGGTGGTCATACTTTCAAATTGAAGACTTGGGGGGGGGGGGTCATACTTTTGGTTTTGAGGGAAAAAGAAAGAAGCGCAAGCATAGTCACATGAAACTTTCTTCACATTGAAAGATTATGTAGTCGCAAATATTGTTGATTGAATGATTGGTATTTTTGGCATATTTACAAAATAAAAGCTTTGACATTCTGTCACACAGAGAAATCAATTTATATAGCTTTGTCAGTACAAACATATAATTTGTTTCTTTCAGCCTGGCGCCTCCATGACGTGAGTGTTTATGTGTTGACAAGTTACACTGCCAGCGTAGGCCGACCGGATGTGAGCAGCAGTCAGCAGCTGTGTGGTAAACTCTCCGGCAGGGTGAAAGGAAAAGTGGCGACCGTGCGCTGCCGTCCTCCAATAGAAGGGCAGTTTGTTGTTTTAATGATCATTGGATCAGCGCAGGTGCTCACTTTCTGTGAAGTGGAAGTATTTGAAAGAACAGTGGAAGACCACGTTTTAAAAGGTACTGAATGCCTTTATGAATCTTGAATGAGAATGGAAGTGAATTGGATATTATTACAGTGATAGCATATAATTCTTAAAACAAAAACATAGCTGTACTTAGAACTGAAACTGTGCTTAGCTAAGTGTTCGCATAAAGATACAGTGATTATATACATTGCAGGTCCGAATATCAGGATCTGGATTATCCGAAAATCTGATTTATTCGAATGTCAAATATTGGCTCCATTTTTAGTTGCGGACTCGAACAAGTCACCCTTTTCCATCGTGTTAAAATAAATCACACGGTTCTCAAAGCGACCGTATAGGTGCAGCCTTGTCACCTGGTTTCTATTGATAATCTAAGTTATGTTACCGGTTCTTTCCCGGGTGATAGAGACTAGATCTTGACCTAAAATTTTGAATGGGTACGATAAATTACCAGTTTTTTTCCGGATAATGAAGTGTTTTGATCATAAAATAAATGTCATATTTGAAATTGAGACCATTTTCTCGTTAAAAACATGTTTTAAACTTCAAAATCCGATAAAAAATAAGCAAGATATTAATTAAACTTTAAACGTTATCCTAATCAGAATGATTGCTTCATAGATTTTTAGAAGCACGTGGTCGCTATAAGCCATTTCGTAAAAGCTAAATCACGTGACGGGTCAAAGGTCAACGGTAATAACATTGTAAACAAAGCGCGGTTTGCACTCATTTTGTGAAGTCGTGGTGGAAAGTGTGCTTTTACAAAGGATTTACACAACAATTACAACATATGCGGATAAAATGGATAAGAATAGGGAAGAACAATTAACACTACCAATAGTAGAGACGTAGTCTCTTAATGCATTGAAGGAATTTGTTAAAAAAAACGCGGCCTCAATGTGCCGGGAACAAAGAAAGCTCTTGCTGCCAGAGCCTATGTTGCTTGGGAGCTACAGTTGCCTATTTTGCCGACTCCCATTGAGGTGATTTGGCAGAAGAAGGATCATATGGAAAAGCTGCAAACACCAGACAGTTCAATCCCCTCCCAGATGATTTGGCAACTGATTGGCTAGACGAAGAGCAAAGCATGGCTATATGGCCACCAACCATGATTCAGGATATTGCAGTGTATTTGGACTCATATTCCTCATCAAGGACTGGGTTTACAAAACGACTATTGTTGGACTACAAAGAACAGAAAGCTTTTAGCTATTTTGCAAGTAACTTCATTTTAGAGTTAATCTATGGGATGTTTCATGTTTAGATCTGTAGATCTATTGTAGATCTAATCTATAAGTAAGCTGTAGTGACATTCGACAGTTACAGCATCTTAAATCATATTACATCAAATTACCAATAACATATTCTGATCATCAAATATATCACAGAAACAACCCAGCACTTTATAAACAACCATATGCTATAGTTAGTAAACCTGCGAGAGCTTTGGCAGTTTTGGTAACATAGACTTTTCGAAGCGTGTCATGCAGTACTCTGCCATTGTTTACATTTTCACAGCGGATTTCACACAAGCTTTTCAAGTGGTATTTAATGCCAATGTAATCTCTGCTTTCATCTGTGCATTCTTACACGTTTCCTACAAGAAGTGACTAAAATTCATAACTAACGGATTATGATAAGCAAAGTTTTTACCTTATTTTTGTAGCCGAGTTTTACTATATACTGTATAGGAAAATCATGTCCAATAAACGTCTTTATGCCCATTGACCTCTGACCTCGTGACGTCACGCGCAATTTACGAAATCACTTATTGTCGCCATTGAAAATAATAGAACCGATTGTGAAACTTAAAAGTATTGTTGCTAGAGCTCACTACGTGTCAATTATTGCAGCAATCTTAATAAATGTACAATAGTCATTGATTTTAGATAGAAGGTCTATTTTGCAAATGGCTACCTTGAGAAGCCGGTAGTTTGTGCAATATTTGAAAAATAATGGATTATCATTGCTATGACGAGTTATCCACCACAAATTCATGGAGCGGATACCATGCAAACCAAATTTAAAACGATCTACTGAAGGATAGTTCTGCAGCCTCATGTATCACCAGTGATGATTCTAGGACGCGTATTTGTGCAAATCACGCACTTTTCAAGCCATTGGCACAGAAAATAATATTTAGGGCGTCACATCAAATGGAAATACAAACAGACTGACGCATAACTAGACATCTGCTGCGTCAAAAAAATCTGAAATACAAGGAAATTCTTTGAAAACCTGTAATTCTCTCCACTTTCACTTACCAGAAATGCCATGACACTTGCACTGCGCACCCGCACAAAGAACT
The DNA here is from genome assembly GCA_019095985.1 of Streblospio benedicti. Lineage (NCBI taxonomy): Eukaryota > Metazoa > Annelida > Polychaeta > Spionida > Spionidae > Streblospio > Streblospio benedicti. Next base: position 27,811,336 of record CM032666.1, on the reverse strand, counting down.
TGCTATTTGTCATCAGCCGTGATAATAATGTATGCTACACAACGCGCTCCGTAAAAATTGGCAATCCAACACAGCAAAACTACACGTGGGTTGTGCGAATAGCTTGTTAAAACTGACATGGCAACCGGCGACGCATTTCTGAACAATATTTTTTGTCATTGAAATTTCTATGGAATTACCGATGCGTCAGTTTATCATAATGGTGAAGAATCAATGCTGTTAGACTAGGTTAGTTTTTGATAATAACTGTAGCCATGTAAATGTTGTTTTAACCTCAGATAAGTGATATTAGATGAGCGAAAATGTGAGTAGTTTTACGACCACCCATGGCATGACACCTGTTATCGAGGGCGGACCTGATGGTGGAGCGCCGAGGGGTTTCGAAAGGAGATGTGCATAGGTCTCCTTAGTCCAGTCCCACGGGTGCTTCCTCAGAAAAAAATAGTAGTAAAATTAAAAAGTGTAGTGATATGTGTCAACAAAATTTAAAATTCATTATTCTTCAATGCACTTCACTAGTTGATGCAATGTGGTCATCAGAAGAATTCTATTGCAATTGCTGAAGTTTTTAAAGCATAAACCATATAACAAATGCGAGTGTCATAAAGATCAGATATGTATGTAGAATATTTTCCAATATCAAGCCTAGCTTAGAGCTACTGATTTTCTGGTTCTTCATTCAATCAATCAATCAATCAAATTGTACATTTATTTAAGTAGGACCTAATTATTCCTAATTCAGAGGGTGTGACCTAGCTGCCCAGTCTACATTTTAACTGTCCCTTCCAAGCCTTTCGGTCAAATAGAATCTGTCAGACCCAAGCCTCAACGTGCACTAACTAATTTTCATTAAAATAAATGAAAATATATGATAGTGACTAAAACATCACATTTAAACCTCAAATATCATATCATTAATCTTGAGAGTTTACGATAAAAAAAGATGGCTCATTTTTTTGTGCTGTTGGCACACATTTTTTAGGACGATGAGCCATTTCGCCCCTTTTTAGAAAATCCTAGAATCAACACTGTATTAGTCAATATTCCATGCAATCATATACCATTGGAAAGCTTACAATCTCAGCTTTCCAACCATGTATGATGGCATTGCGTAACGAGTAGCTTTTTGTTACAAAAATGTGTTTGAAAAACACCCCTTCGAATTCGTTCGCGGCGAATTCTGCGTCATTCAACAGCACATGATTTTTTCTTGAGTGTTTGGGACCCCATATACAAGTTGTGTTTCATGATATATGATATGTGTATGATACCATTTAAAATGATAGATTGTCCTCTTTACAGTGATGCATATAGAATATTTCTAACCCCCCTGTCAGAGTGGACGAGTGGAGTCAACTCCGCGTCATTTTTAGGTCGAAAAAATGACAAAGTCCGTAAAAATGGTGAAAAATATGAAAAATTAACACTTTCATTGTCGAATCGACAACGCGATTGGCATGGCTCCGCAGCGGAGTCTGGCGGACTCTTGCGGACTTTTTTGGCCTCCGAAAGGGCTCCGCGCTACCTCCGCGCTATCTCCGCGTCCAAAAATGGCGCGGACTTTCTCCACTTCTCTGGAGAAGTGGAAATTTGAGTTCGCGTGACCACTCTGCGCGGGCGGGGATTATTGACTGAATTCCCTTTGATCTTTTTGAGTTCGCTGGTCTCCGCGCGAAGCCGTATTTGGCACCAACGGACTCCGTATGCCTCCGTACCACGTAAAATGAACACCGTTCACCTCCTCTGTACGGAGCAAGAGCTCTCCACATGGATTTCGTGTATGTGATTGATAGCCTACATGTCAAAAAACCCTATGGTATTATTGTGGGGTACAGGGGGCACCCCCTGAGATCCCCCTGGATCTGCCTATTCTATACCAATTGCAAGTACATGGGTATCTAAATTCAACTCCCCATCCCAGACCCTTCCAAGAACTTCACAAGTGTCCACTTCAAACAAGCTCGGATTCTCCTTCATTTGTTATGTCATTTATGTCCATTACGAAGATGTGTATATCCTGTACGCGTAAACAAGTCCATGAAGTGGGAATAGCCCACAGAACAGTATAAGCGGTTGAAGCAACAACAAGTAGGAACCAGCAACGCTATTATTGATATCACATCATATATTAAAGTGAATATGGCCTTGTGCACACCTGTCTATGGGTGTGTTACTCCTGGGAGGACACAACTCAGCTTATGCCGTGTTCTGAAAGCCATCACCACCAGCACCAGTGCGAGTTCCACCTGGGAGCCATCAATCTGGTACCTGGAGGACTCAGTGGAGGAGACCCCATAGTCTCAGGTACATATTAATGATGAAGATAATGCATTGAGAGTGTCTCAAACCTGAACGTTGGCTTACTCCTCTCTACTCTAACCGATGATATTGTGATCACCACAGAGTGAGAGACAAGACGTTCGTCAAATGCAAACCGCCAACAGACAGGAAACATTGGATTATAAACCAGTGAGATCTTTGTTAGAGATTGAGAGAACCCCTTGCCCGATGAGGTTAATGCAATGGCCCCGACCTATGATCGTAACATTTCAGCCAAACAGAGTTCACGTTACCTTTAGGCACCTTACGTCAGGGTTCTCACGGATAATGAGGAGCAGACCAAGAACATTGCCAAACATACGAGGAAAGATATCAGCTAAGAAACCCTATATGGGTTACCAACCAGTGGTGCCGAGACTGCCTTTATGCCGGGACGATTGAGAGATGATTTAAGGTGATTGACAGCCTGACACCCCTGAAGAAGTCAGATACTTTCTATTCCATCGTTCAGGGTTGAGGCACTCTTGATGCTTTATCATCGTTGTGAATATGTTCTTAAGACTGTGGTCTCTTCCAGGCACCAGTTGATGGCCTCCGGGTGGAACTCACACTGGTGCTGGTGATGATTCAACCACGGTACAAGCAGATTTGTGTCCTATCAAGAGTAACACACCTTTGGACACGAGTGCACAAGGTCATATTCACCTTAATATGATGTGGGAACAATAATAGTGGCCCCAAATCTATCAGATTTTGGGTTGCTGGTTCCTACTTATTGTTGCTTTAACCACTCAAACTGTTCAGTGGGCTATTCCAGCTTCCCGGATTTGTATATGTGTGCAGTATATATATACATCTTCGTAACAGACGTAAATGACGTTACAAATGTAGGAGCATCCATGTAGGACCCACCTAGCTTAAGCCAGGGGCAATTTAAGAGTTTAATTTCATCTAATTTTATTAGGGTGGATCCTTCAATCCACCCACCTGGGCTGACCTACTCTAGCTTTGCTCACACTAGAAAGAACATTTTTTACATTAATTTTTCTCATGTAAAGCTGCTTATTATGCAATGATTTTATATGCTGTTGTAAACGTGAGATTGTAATCGGTCCAGTGGTTTGTTGATAACTAGTTTCTTATTTTTGTGGTCCTCATGGAATGAAAATAAAGTTTCGGTTCTATTCAATGACGTTTACGTCACCATTTGCTTAGAATTTGAGTGGTTGAAAAGGATCCATTGATGTGTCTGTAAAGTCTTCAGATTGGTACACATAAATACATGTTAGGCACCGTTGCAGAGCTTAAAGAATAAGCATTTGTCTGGTATATAATAAATTGCCCAAATGGAAGATCTCAGTGTGTGGGATTAAATGTAAGCTAAAAATTAGAGAGTATTTTTTTCATTGTTTTCGAAATCACGAGTGGCTGTAAGACACATTTGTAAAATTAACGATTTCCCTATATTAATAAGTGCTAGAAATATTCTATATGCATCACTCTAAAGAGGACAATCTGACCTTCGTAATGGTATATTACACATTGCATATATCATCAAACACAACTTGTATATGGGGTCCCAAACACTCAAGAAAAATCATGCTCCGTTGAATGACACAGAATTGGCCCAATCGAATTCGAGGGGGTGTGTTTCAAACACATTTTTGTAACAAAAAGCTACTTGTTATGCAATGCCATCATACATGGCTGGATAGCTGAGATTTCAAGCTTTCCAATGGTATATGATGTTCTTTCCCGAATTGAGTGAGCCTATATTTGGCTCCGTCCCATGCACTACTAGGTAATAAACAGTGTTTGCTAACCAACGCTGCATCAGGAAGGTAGTAGAACTTAGAATAACACAGCTACAATTTGATCCATTTATGTTTCAGTGCATGTATCAGCCTTTATAGTTGGTAATTTGATCTGTTTGGGGAAAATTTCTTTTTCTTTTATAAATGAACCTGAATATCACATAAAAAGTCATTGAAAATAACCATTTCACTACTTGAATAAGCCTCGAAATTTTTTAAACCAAAGTGCTATATGTACTCTGAATTATTACGTGAATTCTATTTCAACATTATGAAGAAAGTGAAAATTTAGTTTGAGTTTAAGTTATAGAAATGTACTACCGCTGTATACCACCATCCAAACGTCCACCCCCATGGAACTGCTCACCCCCATCTTTTAGCAAATATTGTTAAGCGCCCCTCTTCCACAAAAACAAAGTCTGATTTCATAGTTTTGCCCCTTATTTTCGGACCCCTTTTTTTCTTTCTCTCGGTGAATGTAAACATGTTATGACTGACCTTATTTCAGTATAAATGCTACTAAATTGAATAACCAAATATGTTGATCTTTCTTTGACACACCATTTATACAACTACCAACTGCTATATTCATAATCAACTTCTTTTAGCACCAAATATTTTGAATGAATGTATCAGTCAAGTGAGGTTAAGTAGGTCATTGCGATACCTGAAAATAAGGCCTGACCAGACCATGGTCTCAAACCACCCAAAAAATCGAGTCAAATCCCAGTATGCGCCCATCTTCTCTTTCAAGAATATTTCAATTGACACGCCCTGGGCGCTTAGATGGTCCTATACAGTAATGTATTTTTGAAAATGAAAACAAAGTGTGCCTGCTTACATTGAAGGTATCACACCACTGTTCGAAGATGCACTGATGTTTGGAGGAAAGAAGGGGTATTATGATGGTTATTATTGGGTGATATTATTTCACCAATCCAGCACATTTTCAAGTTTTGATACTACCGTAAGGAATGCTAACCTTGAAGATACTGGAGCATGGTGTGCAGATGGCAGAATTCCTGATCAATGGATACAGGTAGACTGAAACTCTTTTGTTGAGGTTATAGCGTAGTAAACAAATTAGTAATTATTGCCATGATTGGTGGTGGCTTCAGGTGTTGGTACTAAAATGAAAGATCACTAATCTGAAAATAAATTTCAGGGATGCTAAATAATATAGATTTCAGACTCTAATGGCTTTTGGATAATAAGTTATCTTCTGTATTATAATTTTAAATTCAAAAATAAACTATTAATAATGTCTCATTTAACAATTTGCAAAATATTCACAAAAAATGTCATCAGTATGATCGTAATGCACATTACGATCATCGGTGTTGGCAGGGTGACATTGGCTGTTGAATCCTAACATGGGGATTTTGTGAACACCCTGAGAGAAACATATGGGAATGGCCATAAAGGGGTAGATATCATCAAGTGCAATGGTGCAATACAGTTCCTAAAATGCTTAAAAGTTCCATGATTTGTTATTCTATTATTAGTTACTTAGCTGTTTTGTTTCCTTTATGTATATAGGCTATCATGCTATGGTTGATGGTGTAATGGGGTCCACAAATATGAAATTACACATAGCATGTATTTCTCCCACTACGCCTCAAATATGATAAACCATTGATGTACAATTTTTGTTAAGGCATCAAATATATAGCCATTTTCAACCTTACATCTATCCAGCGAGAAGGTTGAAAATTTATTCACTGGGAAGCACATAAATATACACATATACTACTGTGACTTAAGTTAAATGCAACCATAATATAATAGCATACTATACTCTAGTGAGACTTATATTAAGCTTATTAATCAGGCAGACCTAATTGACCTTCACTTCATCATGGCCATTGCTACTCTTGGGAGCTCTACTGATGATCATTGGGTTACCAGCTATAAAGTATTATATGCTACGAAAATAACTTGGTCTGAGTATACCGAGAATGGAGTGGTCAAGGTAAGTTTTGAAAATCTTTGTAATAATGTCACATTAAACATCTTGATGCCGAGGTGACTATAGACACCTCAGTTTTTACTGTAACCCTAAAAAAATTGCCGACATGAGGGATGATTCGATAAAAAGCCGTGGGGGTATAATGGGGGTATCGTGCGTTTTTGGTGTCATTCGGCTTTTGTAAGTAGAAAATAATATTACCTTTGGTGTCAAAATAAAGTCCCTTGTAATTGCAAACTTATCATCGCATTATTTTAGAAGTGTTAAGCCTAAACAGGAACATATTTGAACTTTAACTGTCACACAAAATTGGCTTTGTCTTGTATCGTTGGTTACCTTATTAGCCCCTGTCTGACATCCAGTATCAACTTAGCCTAGTTCACAAGGCGACTTTCATTGTTCTCGCACGACCCTGGTATATAGGTCAACCAACAAAGACAGGTACTAGCATATAAGGTCACTGACTACTGTTGACCAATTAGTCAAACAAGAAGCCTGTAGTAGGGAAATTACGCAACTCCGTTAAGGTCAGTTTGCAGGCGATTTGCCGGCACGAAGCCTTGTAGGAGTTATCATATGTAAACAAAAAAATAGCCATGAGACAAGTCGCGAAAATAAATTGCCGCGAAATGGCCCTATGGGCTCATACGCGAAATATTGTAGTAGCTAATATTAATAGGATCACAGTATCTCCTTTTAGGGCTTTAAATGCTTTTATGATCGCGTGGTTACACTGGTTTGTGGTCTGTCGGCGGTCTATCGTGTTCCCGTTTTTATAAAAAAAAAATTGTTAATTAACCCCTTTAGTGCTGAGGGCTCCTGCGGGAGCCCAATTTCAGAAGTTTAAATATTTGAAGGAGAAATATCATTATTCATCCTCCATGCCTCATCTTATGGTATCTTGCATGCCGGATCCCAAATAAGGCGTTTGGCAACCTACGCAATAAATGTAGATGTCGGATATCTAGTATTTCTCTCTGCCGGATGAAAGAGTAATGCCTGTCAAAGTCCATGACGATGAAGAAATCAAAATTTTAACACGTTTTTGGCCAGTAATATTCTAAGTAAAAATATATTGGTACGAAATATAGATGATTCATGTTGTGTTTCTTGTGCATCTTTGATAAAACGTGGCTGCAATTAAAAATAATACTGATACTATGACATTTTAAATCACACGCTAAAGCTGTCAAATGAATCGGCGATTACTCGAAATAGCCAAAATATTGAGCTTGTTGCTGTATGTATCTTTATTTATAATGGTGAAAATAAGAAACTAGACTGTTTTATCAATGTGTAGCAGAAATGTGGAAAAGTACTGATGAGCAGCGCAAGACCTACTAAGGATCATATTTCAACTCTGACGATTGAAAACCCCACAACACATCATGTAAAATTGTGGTTGGTACTCACGGGCATCATAGTGAATTTTGCTAAATCATCAAGAAGGTTAAGTATGAGATATATATTAATGGCTTTGTCGCTAGCCCTGACACAGGCAAAATTCTATTTGGCCATATTTGTAAATCATATTGTGAAATAATCGGGGAGGCTATGTAAAGGTCTTTTGGAAGATCGTGGACTCGAACTCACGACCTCCCGTCTCAGATTCAGACCAGTCATATGTCATAGGCGGGCGTGCTACCGTTAACACTAATCCCCCGAGACACAGTTTACATACTTTGGTTTTCACCTATATTAATCTTGCGCAATGCACTTTCCCGCCTTGGATACTATTATTAGCCTATCCAACCTCGCAGCCTTAATCAATCATAACCTCCGACTATTACAAAGCAGTCATCTAGGCACACGGAGCCACGAACACCGTACTTACAGGCTCATCCGAGCGTAATATGGGCCACTTCTTTCACGGACTCCCCCAACTCCCAACTCTCCTCAACCACCAGGGGACGCATTGATCGTCACAAGTCACATAGGGCCCTAGTACCGACTGCTACATCTTGCACTATCCTGGCCATCTCTGGCTTTACTATGTACTGGCCCTATCGGGCATACTACATTCGGCATGAGAGAGAGAGAGGGAGGGAGTTCCACCCCTCGTGGCTCGATTAGCTACCCGCCGCCGAATCTAATCAGGAATTCTCCCTGACACAACGTTCCCATAGTCAGCTTTCGGTGACAGAGAGACCTGTAAGAATTGACTGAGAGACCAACAAACGTGCCTACACATACTAATCTGCTTCCCATTCTAAGTTTGAATTCCCGGGCGGTAGTCCCCTTCCCATACCCTAACGTGGCTTTTACTGGGGAATTTCTAACTAGGGATACTACCCGGTGGCTTCACCTGAAGCACCCGGGTCCTTGTCTTTCACCAAGTGTGAAATAATGGGGAAGGCTATGTAAAGGTGCTTTGGAAGATCATGGACTCGAACTCACGACCTCCCGTCTATGATTCAGACCAGTCATATGTCATAGGCGGGCGTGCTACTGTTAACACTAATCCCCCGAGACACAGGTTACATACATCGGTTTTCACCTATATCAATCTTGCGCAATGCACTTTCCCGCCTTGGATACTATTATTAGCCTATCCAACCTCGCAGCCTTAATCAATCATAGCCTGCTTTATACCTCCGACTATTACCAAGCAGTCATCTAGGCACACAGAGCCACGAACACCGTACTTACAGGCTCATCCAAGCGTAATATGGGCCACTTCTTTCACAGACTCCCCCAACTCCCAACTCTCCTCAACCACCAAGGGACGCATTGATCGTCACAAGTCACATAGGGCCCTAGTACCGACTGCTATATCTTGCACTATCCTGGCCATCTCTGGCTTTACTACGTACTGGCCCTATCGGGCATACTACATTCGGCATCGGAGAGAGAGAGGGAGGGAGTTCCACCCCTCATGGCTCGATTAGCTACCCGCCGCCGAATCTAATCTAATCGTTCCCATAGTCAGCTTTCGGTGACCGAGGGACCTGTAAGAATTGACTGAGAGACCAACGAACGTGCCTACACATACTAATCTGCTTCCCATTCTAAGTTCGAATTCCCGGGCGGTAGTCCCCTTCCCATACCCTAACGTGGCTTTTACTGGGGAATTTCTAACTAGGGATACTACCCGGTAGCTTCACCTGAAGCACCCGGGTCCTTGTCTTCCACCAAGTGTGAAATAATCGGGAAGGCTATGTAAAGGTGCTTTGGAAGATCGTGGACTCGAACTCACGACCTCCCGTCTATGATTCAGACCAGTCATATGTCATAGGCGGGCGTGCTACCGTTAACACTAATCCCCCGAGACACAGGTTACATACTTCGGTTTTCACCTATATCAATCTTGCGCAATGCACTTTCCCACCTTGGATACTATTATTAGCCTATCCAACCTCACAGCCTTAATCAATCATAGCCTGCTTTATACCTCCGACTACATAAATCTCCTCAACAACGGAACCCACTTTGCAGTCCAATTTTCTTCCATTGGAGAGGGTTTCCGCTGATTAGTGATCTGACCATAATATTCTCGTGTACATCGGCATCCATTATCGCTCAGTCACGAGCTTACTGATTGAATCCTGCTTGATACAACAAATGCATTCTCCGTTTGTTGATAGCAGTTCTCTGATACACGAATATTTATTGTGTTAGCATCTTCTAACAAAGATTTTCATTAGTATATTGTCCATAATTTTAGATTACTATTTAATTTTGCCTTTGTTTTTTTTCTCCGAAATGGACTTCCGGTATACACAGCGCATGTGCAAAATACAGGGTGTCATTTAAATAGACCGCGCAGCTGCTACAAGTGAGTCTCATATCGGAACATGCTGTGATTGGCCGGTTAGAGTGCTTACGTCTTAACGAAACCACGTGCGATAGCAGTAATAATTGGCTCGAACAAAGAAATACGATAACAAAGGAAGCAAAATAAGGATAATTTCGTTGTTTGTCACCCAAAATGCCTTCCGTTGTTCGTTGCTAAGGACATTCCGTTGATTACTCCAAGTTTTACTTATCTATATAAGGGAAAATGTTAATGCACAGCAATTCCTTAAGCTGCTAGTATTTTCCGTTGAACACTGCTCCGTTGTTGGAGACTTTTACTGTATTACGAAGCAGTCATCTAGGCACACGGAGCCACGAACACCGTACTTACAACTTACAAGCTCATCCGAGCGTAATCTGGGCCACTTCTTTCACAATATGCCTTGAAACCTGACTGCACAGACGCGATGGTCTCAGACGCGATGAACAATGACACCAACCAATACTATGTTGGTAGAATTTAAGAATAATCTATTTCAACCATTAACCACTATATATAGAGTGAAAACATTTAGATTAGCATTTATATACATTATACCGTAAACAACAGGCCCAGCAGAAACAGTATTGATCCTCATGAAGATGTTAATGTAATTAACTTGAACCCTAATGTGATTGAGTGACATTTGAGAAAATTTTATGTATAGATATAGGCTGTTATTTGGTGGACAATGTATGTTCATGAATATGACAAATCAAGTAAGTCTTTTGCCTGCTAGTATGAAAATACTTAAATACAAAGTAAATACGGTTTAAGCAAATATTTTTATTGCCTATGCGTCAATGTTATTTTAGTAAAGCTGTGCTCTCTGAGCACTTATGATCTAGGTGTACTAAGTTAACTGCTATGTTTGCATGCACAATAGACCTTTTAGATTTTCATTACAGATATTTGATGCTAATTTTGATAGAAACTCCATGGTGAAACATCGTTTCACAAAAGCTTTATTCGCAAGAAAAGTTAGAATTGTCCCGTTGTCCTACCACTGGCACATTTGCATGCGGTGGGAAGTATTTGGCTATCCAGGTTTGTGTTTTTTTCTTTTTGTATATGCTGTGAATATTGTTGATAGTACATCATAATGCATATTGAAGATCTCTTGAAAAGACGTGATTTCTGTTCATATTGGCATGCATATGAAGCATCATGCCATAACCCGGGGTCCAGTTAATACCGTGGGGTGCTGTGAACCATAATACGCAGTTTTACTTCCCCATTCTTTGGTTTCGGCATGATTCATGTCTAAAATCAATCAGGCTAGCAAACCCCTATTGTACTGGTGATTGGATGTTGAAATTTTTCTTTAGTTGCAAACCCATTTTTTTATTCTCATCACGGGCCGGGGTGGCACAGCAACCCGTATGGCTGGGTGGTGTGTCATATGGATATCACTAGTTATGCTTCTTGGTTAGGATGTCAGATTTTTTGGACTTTTTTTCTGATCTCCGTGCTAATTAAACCAAATTTCCTCTCAGGGGCCCACATCAACCAAAAAAAGTTTCAGTCTGATCTGTCAAAGTTTGGAACATACTAAAAATCAATATCTTGGTTCCTGTATTCATTCAAATGTAATTTGAAAAAAATCAATATCTTGGTTCCTGCTTCAAGGGCTAGGAAAAGTTATTTTTTTTATCTTAATTTTTTACACAAAAGAAATTTAGTACGGAAATTTAAGTTGATGAATTTTATTTCGCTGACATGGAACTTCGGGGAAAATCGAGCAAAATTTTTATCTTTTTACAACTTTGTTAAAATAGAAATGGATAATACATTAAATTTGAAGAGATATTAATAATAGTAGTCAATGAACTATTTCAGTATGCATTTATTTTTGTTCACACAATATTAAGAATTTCAGGCTGTCTACCAACTCAGTGTGGATTTTTGTGAGGTCAGGGTTCACCGCATACTAATGAGTTGTTTACAAATAGATAGCAAAATGAACGCCCAATCTTTTGACACTAAAGCCGATGGGGTTTTGTGACGACAAATAATTAGATTTAGTGGTCAAAGTTGTGTACCGAAAACTGGTGTTTCATCTCTAAGTATGTCTTCTTTGAAAAAAAAAATATTATTTAGTATAAAAGGTGGTTTATAGCGAAATAAGGTGATGACTAATGAATGGAGTAGGCGATTTTGAGTCACCACGTGGTCTTATACGATGCATGTTGCAGACGGTTTGGTAGGTACGAGGGTTTGAAGAACGTATGTTTTAGACCGATTTTAAGGCATGCATTATTAAAGGCATAAATGCCTTTCCGACCGGCAAAGGGTTAATATTCATTCACAAGACAGTATTGTCTTGGCTGCCGTCCAAGTTGTCAATGTCATCTTTTGGCTCAATCACTAATACTGATAGCTGCACTTTCAATTTCAATTTTACAAAGTGATTGGATATCGTTTTGGTGTAAGTTTTTATCAGTACACAAAGTACTGAAGTTTGACAGGTGAAAACACTTGCACATGGACGTAAGGAACACGTATGCTGAAGTTTATTGACTTTACACATTTATGCTAGACTACTTTGCTGTCCGACATGCAGACAACTTGCTGCTGCAGCAGAGCAATAAAAGCAGGGGCAGACGACACAAAAGGCTTGAGCAGTGAACGACTTTTTAATATAAAACTCTCCTTAACTCTTCCTATATATAGATCTATAACTTACCATTGACAACATGCTCTTTTGTGGGTGGTTTCTTAATAATCTCACAGAAGAGTTTATCACGTGCCAATCTCGGCATACAAGCACAAATGTAGTATCCTTGAATAAAAGTATTCACATTGAAAGATTATTGATCGAAAACAGATTTTGTCCATAGATATACTAGACCAAATTCTCAGTATTTCATCTAAAAGAAAATCGATAAAAGCCCGCTGACATTAAAGGGATTACAAGTCCCGTGTAGAGTCTATAGATCTACTCACTTTAGAAGCCTATCTTCCGTAAAAAATGTGAGTACATTTTATTGATCATAAATCAAACTTCGCTGCACTTTTTTTTAAATCAATAAAATGTTAAAACTTCTTTTGGGGGAAGCCTTTTGATTTTTAAAAAATTGTGGTCAATTAGGAAGAGATAAATCGATATAAAACATACCAAAGTTTAAGGAAATTATTTTATAATTGCCGGAACCAAGATATTGATTTTTAATTTATTTTAAACATGCCCTAATTATTCCTCATTCAGTCCAGCCAGAACTGCGCCCTCAACATGACCTAGCCATCTCAGTCTCCCTTCACGAAGCACACTATCAATATCTGTAATACTCAGTTTCTTCAAAAGGCTCTCTGAACTGGTATCATCATTAGGCTTCACACCACACATCCAGCGGATCATAGCTCTGTCATTTCTTCTCAGGCGGTTTATAGTACTAGAGGATGCTGCCCATGTCTAAGACCCATGAAGCATAGCACTTTGTACGCAGGTGGAATACACTCTACCTCTCGAAGATAAAGGAATGTGCCTGTTGGTGAAGACTGGCAGTAGCTCACGGAATTTGCCCCATGCAGTTCTGCATCCGACAGTTGCAGCTAAACCACAGCCTCCACCACTGGACAACATGTCACCTAAGTAACAAAACTCTGTCACAACCTCTAACATGTGTTCGCCAACTGGGATCTCCTTAATTGGCCTGCCATCGATTGGCCTGACGGTACCTTTGCATCGTGGGCATATGTAGTCCTGATCAGGTTTGAGAACACCCTCAATTCCACTACACCGTTTGTGCACCCAGCATAGACATTTGCCACAGTAGATGGAGTTTCTCTTTACCCCCCGCAGGCATACAGCACATGGGTATTCTCCACTTTTGAGCAATTTGTCTAGGTGTGACCCAGAGACCAGACATTTGGTTTTACCCATATTAACACGCAGTCCCTTCGCTTCCATCCCCATCTTCCAGATGTGGACCTTTTCTGATAACTCTGGAATAGAGTTGGCCGTAATGACAAGGTCATCAGTGTACAGTAATTCCCAAGGGGACCCAGTGCGGAACTCATGAGACAGGGCTTCTAGGACCATGATGAAAAGCAGAGGACTAAGGACTGAACCTTGATGCACTACTACAATGACACGAAATTCTTCACTGTATCCATCTCCGACACGAACACGACTGCGTAAATTGGCATACATTAACTGGACAAGCTTAACAAGCCACTCTTCCACGCCTAGCTTACGCATGGCCCACCATATGACTTGTCTGGGAACCCGATCAAATGCCTTCTGAAGATCAACAAATGACATGTACAAGGACTTGTTTGCTGCCAGAAACTTCTCCTGCACTTGTCGAACGATGAAGATAGCATCTGTTGTTCCCCTTCCTGGCATGAAGCCAAACTGCATGTCATCTATCACTGTTCTCTTTCTGATCAGTTGTTCAGCAATTCTCTCAAAGACTTTCATTACTTGATCTATCAACTTCAGCCCTCGGTAATTGCCTCTCTCTAGTGCATCTCCTTTGTTTTTGTAGAGGCTAACTATATAGCTCTCCTCCCACTCAGATGGAATGCAACCTTCACGAATGAACTCTTCAATCAAGTCACGAACAAGCTTAACACCAATCTTCCCTGGCGGGTTTCAGCATTTCTGCTATTACTCTCGACAGACCAGCTGCTTTACCCATTCCCATCTTTGAAATGGCTTTGGATGTCATGTCTAGAGTGATTTGCACACTGGGACCTTCAATGGGGGCTTCGTCAGAGAGGTCTTCTGGCTTCCCAGGAAATTCAACATTCTTGTCCTGGGTATTGACGTTAAAAGGCATCCGTTGGTGAAGCCTCTGCTTGGGGGAAGTGGAGTCACCCCTTAATCACCATCACTCCTAGGTCCTATCCAGCCCGGAGAGGTAGTACCTATAAGGGTGCCAACTATGGCTTAAATAGTATCCTCAGGGTAGGGGGACCCTTTAGCTGGTCAAACAACCTTCAAGGAGAAGGCCACTCCAAAATCAAACCAACGCTGACACAACCAGGGTGTCAGTAGCACAGTAGCGTCCCACAGTTTTCGAATGTGGGCACGGTACCCATGCTACGTGGTCTGGAGGAAGAATTGTTGAATAACGTCAACGGCAGAGCACATTTAATCCTAGTTAGTAATTGGGTACGGCGGCATCTCTTGGTCAGCCGTTATATGACCAAGTTGACCAAGGAAAGGCATCCGGTCATAAAACTTGCCTAGTATTATTATTTAGTAGGGTTATAGTTGAGGTTTAACATGCATGGTACTTTTTAGTACATTCAGAACCAAGTAGACTTATACAGTCTTTGACTTGGCCTGAGCGGGGATCGAGCCCCGGACCTCTACCCGGGCCAAGTCAAAGACTGTATAAGTCTACTTGGTTCTGAATGTACTAAAAAGTACCATGCATGTTAAACCTCAACTATAATCCTACTAAATTTCATATCAAAGCATGCGAATCTCCACAACAATACTTCACTAGATCTACTTAGTATTATTATGTTTAGTCTAGAAAACGAAATCCATCCAGGCAGTGCTGGCAGCCAAAATGCAGCTGGTAATGTTTTGGGCTTGGCAGACTTTGGGGTACGTGGGCCTGCAGGGTCCGGCCATAAAGGCAAATCAAGCGAACGTCCAATAGCATTTCGTATGGCCTAACTCAATGTGGGTACTATACGTGGAAAAGATGGTGAGTTAGTGGAGACACTGACTAGAAGAAAAGCTGATCTGTGCTGTCTTCAGAAGACCAGAAGTCAGGGTCAAGGATCTCGGATCGTTGTAAGCAATAACTCTCGTTGCAAATACATATAGTGCGGAAAGGAAGCAGGTGGAGGAGATAGTTGTGGTGGTGTTGCGATAATGTTGGCTGAAAAGTGGTGGGGTAAGATCTTCGAAATTCAGTATGTGTCTGACAGGATTCTACGAATCAGGATGGTTATTGGCAAGTTGGTATCGTCCTTCATATGTGTTTATGCCCCTCAAGTAGGTCTTAGCAACCAAGTGAAAGATCATTTCTATGAAAAGCTAATAGCCGTGGTGGCTGATGTCCCTGCCTCTGAACAGTTGTTTGTATGTGGTGGAATGGAGATAGCAGAGAGGCGTACAATGCTGCAAAGCGCATAGCAAGACGTGCCGTGTATGCTGCCCGAAATTCTCCCCAGAGACTCACTCTTGAGAAAGTCGTCCCAAAAACTGCTGACATCTACAAGTTATCTAGATTATTTTTTTGACTACACTACACTACTACTTACTATTTACAACATACACTGACGTTGCGGCGAACATCATGGTGCCTTCAACCGAGTGACTGTTTTGGTACGATGACGTCACAATGGCGCTATCCTCCATCTGCTTTCCACCAGGAACTCCACCTGGCGGAAACCCAGTTCGCGCCATTGTGACGTCATCGTAGCAAAACAGTCACTCGGTTGAAGGCACCGCGATGGTCGCCGCAACGTCAGTGTATGTTGTAAATAGTAAGTAGTAGTGCAGTGTAGTCAAAAAATAATCTAAATGAATATTCCTACTACTAGTAATAGTCTCAGAGAGCACAGTAATAAGTCGTTTGGTCGTTAGAATCGACTCACGTTTTGTCTATACGACCTACAATTTCAAGTGACTCGTCCGGACGGGCGACTCACGTTTTGGGGACGCATTATCGCTAATTTGACAGAAATCATCGCGTTTTTTTCATAATATCGTACTTCCCTCAGCGCGCCGCCATTTTGTTCATTTAATTCGCATCACGTGACCGATGTGTGGCGTACAAAAACAAGATGACGTTCTGTTTATGGTTTTCCTGTTAAATTATCGATTTTCAATAAACATGCGTCAAATTTCAGATGTAAGACGTAAGTACTGTTGCATTTTCTTGGAATCAATCTTGGAAGATGATATTTTTAATTTACAGCTACAGTTACAGCGTCACTCAGTTGTTAGATCTAGACAACGTTCTAATTCTTATATGTCGTTCGCCGCTCTCTGTCTTTCGCCGCTCTGTCTTCTTTTAGCAAAATCATGAGTATGTTAAGGTTTATCACAAAAACTAGTCGATCCAAGACTAATGAGCCAGAAGACAGTGTTGTTGACAATGGAACGCCTGCTCCTTGTTCTAGTAGCAGTACTAGTACTCCCTTATCTAGTGGTGTCGTTGATACACCTCCCCCTCCTAGTGGCACTAGTAGTTGTACCCCTAAATCTAGTAGTTTGTATGAGAAGTTCAGAAGTCGGGGTTTTCTTTCTCAATGGGAGAAGGGTAGACCATGGCTACATGACAGCCCAGAGGGCATGAAGTGTTCGATATGCATTACGCACCAAGCGCATCTGGCATTCATAAAATGCAGACCCACAATATTTCAAAAGGGCTGCAAAAGTTACAGAAGTGAGTCAATAAACTTACACGAGCAGTCCACAGCCCATAAGGAAGCTGTAAAATATCAAGCTCGCTTGGACCACCCTCAACAGGCAGAAGCTGTGAGAGCCAACTCGCAGCTCAATGCTAAAAATATGTCCAAGCTGAAGATATTGTTTAGGACCTCACATGCTCTGGCAAAACACAATCGCCCATTCCAGGATTACACATGGATGGCTGATTTAGATAAAGCCAAAGGTAACGTTTCATACAAAAGGTCCACATTTAAAGTTCTTTTAGAATTTCTTCAATTGATTAAATGGTCTTTTCTCTATGTAGTTTAATGTGTAAGTACAACATATC
>CM032666.1:27777586-27793707 GCA_019095985.1 Streblospio benedicti | reverse complement strand
TTCTTGCCATATTTTGTCAATTCGTATGACATGTTAGTATTCCCTATGGTCAAACTTGTAAAGGGAAGTTTTTCATGTCTGATGTAATAGTTAGTAATAATTTTTTTAACAAAGAATATAGAATATAAACAACATTGTTAATACATGATGTTGAATTGATATTTACAGTAAAATGTGGGAAAAAATACCTTCTGCATTTAAACTAAAAAGTTTCAGGGCAACTAACTAATAATTAGATCAGAGCAACTGGATTTGACCCACCATGTGCCCTGCAAGGCACTTGAAAAAAAGTTAGTGTCAAGCCCTGTGAAAGTGAGTATCTTTTGAGAAAGTACAGAGACAGTGTAATAATACCGTAATGAGTACTTCCAGGAACTTAGGTGCTTTTACACAGATTAAATTGAAAACAGATAGTGATTTTTATGACTACATCACTCAGCAGTTCATCCTGTAATCATTATCAATAATGTAACAGAGCATTATTGTTCAAATCACAAACTAACTATGTTTAACCGTGCCACATAAAGCCTTGTATTTGCCGTAATACCTGCACAGCTCATAACGTTCAATAGGTAATTATATATTGAAATATTGTCTAAAGAGTATCAGTTATCTTATAAACTTTGTTCTGTAAATCAAAATCTATCATTTAAAGTGAAAATGAACACTGTAGGCTGATTTTGATCTTTTTCATACAGGACCCTCGAAGGGTCCCAAGGGGCGGATCTTCAAGGTAGTAGGGGGGGTCCAAACGTCAACGAATCGGACGGAAATTTTTTCTGGTTGATGTGGGCCCCTGAGAGGAAATTTGGTTTAATTAGCACAGAGATCAGGAAAAAAGTACAAAAAATGGGACACCCTATTGTTGGTCCAATGTGCATGATGTAAATCTAGTTCATTTCTTATTGAAGATGTAACAGCCATCTATGATGATGATGGAATGCCTTTGCTGGATGCTAAATTTGGAGTTTTACCTTATGATGGTAAGACACTGCATTACAGCAGTGCGGACAGAAAGCCAGTCCATGAAGAAATGAAAGTTCGTTTACATCCAGAACATGGCGTTGAATCTTTAGGCTGGGTCTGGGGAAGGACAGATCGAAATCCATATATACAGGTAAACTTTCACTTCAAAGATTATGCTTAGCATTCTTAGCAATTAAACTATTTCTGTATGTTTGGTTTTGAATATTTTTAGGAAGCCTGTTAAGCTTTGTATGACTGTGAATTTGAACTCACGACCTCCTGTTCTACCTTACAGACCGGTCTATCACATGTAGTTGGGTGTACTATGCATTACACCAGTCACCCGATACGCTTAGAGACCCCTTCATACTTGGCCAATTTACTGATTCTCGTTAGGGCGAGGCTCTGCCCATTGACTGAACGTATCTGTACCTTCACCCATCCGTACCTTCACCCCGAAGATTTCTAAGCCGTCAGGTGGGGGCGTACCACTCAACAGTGAGGTCACAGTGCCTTGGGCCACTTTGTGACAAAGCTTTAAATCTAAAATTATTTATGGTGTAAAAACCCACGCTTTAAATCGCTTTAAATCCGTCACAGTTTTAGAAAAGGCTACTTGATATTTAACTAACATGGAAGGTTACATGGCATAATGACACACCAGCATTAGATTCTTTATTATAAACAGCCAAGGGTGGCAGTCAAGATAGGTCTAATCATCAAACATCAACTTTATCATTGATAGCCCTGAATTGCTGATCTGTTAACATTACATTTCGCATTGAAGTCTCAAAATGCTTGATCAGGAATTTTGTAATTAGGGGACTACTATTTAATATGGCCAAGTGGTGTGGAATGCAATTGGGTGTAAGTTTGAAAATTTGGAACTATTGAGGTATCATTTTCCTGCCCTCCCGTAATTTTCTTTGAAAGTTTCAGTCCCCCAACCCCCCTACCTGGGAATCTGATTTGCAGTAAATATGACCCTGGAATAACTCGAGAAAGTCTTTGAAAATGGGCGTACTGAATAGAAAATAATAAAATCCTCTGTCATCTTGTCTGCTAACTTAATGCAACATATCATACTGACGGCATTAATCTGAGAATTTCGTTGTATATTTACAAAGTCAACAAAAGCTCAAGCAAAATACTCTAGAAAAGTTTGTGCATAATACATTTTCAACTGATAATCTTCGACCGGCTGTAGTAAATCATTATACCGGTAATTGTTCACACATGTGCATATGAAGCATATATTTCTATAGCGGTTCGACACCAGTGAAGTTCGATGAATTTTGCGTTAATAAATGTAAATGTGGTTGTTTATAGTCGCAATTCACTGTTATCATGCTCTAGCGACTTTACATATTTACACCAGGTCATTGGGATCCTTGTCACACTATATCCTTCTCAACTCCCCAGGGAGCATACAGCATATACAGTAATAATGATGTGTGTACACCAAAGGGCTGCCAAGTAGTACGGATGTGGCCGTATTCGTACGAATTTGAGGGTCTGAATACGGGAGTACGGATCTGTACCCTTAACAGTACGGATTTCGGTGGTTATGAGGATAAATGCATTAGTAGAATGATTTTTTTTCTCAGACAAAATTCGTTATCGCTCGATTTGTAAACGGCGCATTAGATCGCACAGACAAAATGTTTGGCATGAACGGCACACCCGTGACTACACCTGACGCGCATTTTTCTGACGTCGCATGTGCACATAGATAAAC
Organism: Streblospio benedicti; assembly: GCA_019095985.1. Taxonomy (NCBI): domain Eukaryota; kingdom Metazoa; phylum Annelida; class Polychaeta; order Spionida; family Spionidae; genus Streblospio; species Streblospio benedicti. Next base: position 27,791,003 of record CM032666.1, on the reverse strand, counting down.
AAACTAACAACGTCACACACCTATTATTGGAAAAACGCATATGCATGTCATGGCGGGTGATTGACAAACACAAATTGAATTTATACAGGATAAAGCTTAAAATCACCTGTTATCCGTGTTTAAATGGTCAAATAGTAATACTATTGAGGAGAGAAAAAGCTATACGTGGGAATACGCATTAGTATTATTGTGCGTGCGGGATATGGCCCAATATAAGGTTAGATCAGCAGTCACTGTCAAAAATATTTACTGACAAAATACTAGTTTATTCTATTACTAGGTCAGTACTTGTCAAGATCGGGTTGTCTTTGAATGATTTCCCAACACTGAATAAAATAAATCAAGCACATAATAACGGTGGGGATCCCATCTGGGTGAGTTTTTAAAATTTTAATATCAGTTATGAAATTACTAGCTTGTACCCGCGGGGTAGATAAATCAGTAACATGAAATATAGTCACATACCTTATTCCTGAAGTAAACACCAATCAACCACAACCCTACACCCCTTATCAACAATTATTGCATAGCATGGGTGTACACCATCCGCACAGTCCTGTCACCCCACACCTCATCCTGACACTGCCAACCACTGTTACAACAACCTTCCCCTTCTACACCATCACTGATCATGCTACCCTTACATTTATTTACTGACAAAACTACGTGCAACCTAAGTTTTTTGGGAGTTTTATACCCCGGTTCAGCACAGCCACCCCACTCGGGACTCTGCGCTGAACACCAACGGGGCTTGAATGAAGTTGAATTACACTTTATACATTTAAATTAATCTAGCCAATGTTTTCTAGATTTCATTATAACTTATTTCCTGCTGTAATAAGCAAAATAAGGGCAAATAAAGAATTTTGCTCGCGGAATACTAATTTGGACCCCTAAAATACTAATTTGGGACATCAGGAGTACAGAAATCGACGAGAGGGGGTTGGCAGCCCTGACACCATATCCACTATATGGGATTTGCAAGGCCTATGAACGACGATTCCAGTGGTGTAGTTCATTTTTTTCTAGCTTTGAAATTAAACAAGTTCTTATCAGAAAACCAAATACCCTAAATTTCTATGTCAAAAGTTAAATAAACAATTTATATGGTGCACAGCACTGTGTCTCATTTCGTTCTATCACAATGTCTTTGTTGCTGTTCTAGTTTCAAATGCTTTCTAAACATATAATAACATTATTTTTTGTAATTTTGCACTTTATTTTATTGATTTGGAAAATATTTTCGATTCTCAAGAATCCTTTTCAATCATAAACTAAAAAAACAAATGACATAGTAATAATCTACAGATAATAAAGTACATTCAACAATACACTATTATAGGGATTACATGTAATATGTGGTTAAGGGTTAGGACTATTGCTACTGTAATTGATTGTTTATCATTATCCTGCCTATTGCTGGTTGAAATGGTCAAGTCTGGAGTTCATTTGTATGTCTGATTCCATGTTCATTATTTTCACTCCTTCTGCCACTTGTCTCTAAGGGGTTTTTATAGCTTTGAACAACATTGACGGTAAACTCTCCTGGTTGGTTGGGGTGGTGCTCAATTAGGTGTTTTGAAAATGCATTGTGGCTATTTTGCAATGGTTGTTGGATTGATTTTAAGTGCTGTCTGCCTCTGAAGTAGGTGCTGCGACTGGTTTCACCTATGTACCTACTGGAACGCCTGCCTTACTGCATATGCAGCATTGTCCCGTATATACCACATTTTCCTTTCTGCAATCTCCCCTTTCCTCCATTTAAATGCACTATGCAGTCCATTTTTTTCACACTTTTATCTTCTTGGATGCCAGGGAAGGAGGGATATCAATTCTTTTCCTGCCCTCTCAATAATTTTTACATTTACTCCACCTGTACTTCTATACCTTTCAGCTACAAGTCTTAATTCCTTTGCTAACCGGCTTGTCAGGTGTGGGTGGACAAAACAACACACTGTCGTATGGTTTGTGCCAGGCTACTTGTTTTATTGCTTTTTCTTAATCCTTTCTTCTATTGCGTATCCTTTTGGTCGGGTACATAGGACACACTCCTTCATCGGCGCTGCTTGATTTGCTTTTTCATATGCTTCAATTCCGCTTCTTATGATGTTTTGTCTGAGTTTTGGTGTGTATCCACTTTGTTGCATTCTCAGACTGAACTCACTCAAACATCTTGTTTTTACACTTTCTTCATGTCTTCTACTTGTGTTTCTTAATATACGCATTACCTCTTGCACTAAGCATGTACGCTTATTTTGAATGGCATTGCGGTATAGCAGACACCTACGAGAATCCCATATCAGATATATACATGAACTTATGCAAAGTGAAATTAGAAGAGAATGGTACAGTGGAACATTGAAAATGAAAAGCAAAATAAAGCATATGTTACAAAGATGGAAACCCCATCACCGGACACAAGAAACATGGTGTAATATAGCTATAGGTGATAAGGCGCTAGAGAAGTTTTGCAATGAAAATAGGATTACAAGTAAACCCGAAAACAATTACAGTTCCTACATATGGAAATACAAGTATCAGCGAAAACCAAAAAGAAGTGTTAAAATTACCACCAGGCTTCAGAACATATGAACAGATTTCCAGAGAGAAAATGAAAGTAGAGATAGAAGTGATGATGAACAAAGCGAGATGGGAGAACAGGAGTAAAAAACAAAGAGAAGGTGAATGGACAGAGCAGTGGCAACATGAACAATTAGATTAAAGCTCAGTATACGATAAAAACACCAACATAATGGACTTCTCAAAAGACGAGTGACGGATATACCAACATGTAGACGTATAACCCTACCAAAACCAGAAGATGAAAGGTTTGAAATTAAAATACGCTCCTTAAAAGAAGAAATGATGAACACAGTAAGCCAGTACCAGACCAAATACTGTAATGACAAAGGACTCATCAAACAAAATAACTTGACCAAAAACCAATTAAAAGGACTCAAAGAATGCAGAGACATGGCACAAAACAAAAAACATGTCTACTACATGACAGACAAATCTAAACAAATTTCAGTGGACACACCAACAAACTATGTAAATGCAATGAAACCTCATATCGCTCATGATAAGAAAGTGTCTGATAGTGAGGTAAAAGAGATAGAGAAGACGATGAATGGCCATTCTATGATGTTTTCAAGATTCCTACGAATTGGTTGTAAATGGAAACACGAAGAGCGCGTAAAGCAAGCCATGACTACTGATTTTGGCCCCATCCCCAAATTGTACGGCCTCAGAAAAGACCATAAGGCAATCCCGCCAGAGAAAGAAGATGAAGGACCACCAACACGACCGGTATGTGGAGCAGCAAATTCAATTAATGGACCACTCTCACATGTAATAAGCGAAATGTTGGACAGATTAGCTGATGAAATGGACTGCGAAACAGACACAGAATGTCGCAGCACTGAAGAACTAATTGCTAGTTTAGAAGAAACGAATAGAAAATCAAGACCGGAAACAGTTATTTGGAGTACGGACGTCAAAGCTCTATACCCAAGTCTAAGAATTAAAGAAGTATCTGAAATTGTGGCTTTATGCTATGAACGATCAGCACTAGAGATCAAAGTAAATGACAGTGAGTTAGGGCTATATTTAGCGCTGATAATGACTAGTCAGGAAATTGAAGTGAATAAAATCAAAGATGTATTACCCACTAGAAGAAGCACACGAGGAAGGAAACCAAATATAAAAACAGCTGAGGTACAAAATAAAACACAATCACTGTTTATACCAGCCACAAGAACTCCAACACAAGAACAACGAAGAAAGATGATTTCATTGGCACTAATGCATGGGATAAGAGCAGTGATGACAAACCATTTATATACATTCAAAGGAGAAACTTACCTACAGACAGAAGGAGGACCTATTGGGCTCGAACTTACAGGGTCATTAGCAAGAGTATTTATGCTGTGGTGGGACAAGCAGTTCCTAAGTGCAGTAGAAACAGCAACAAGTGAAATTGGATACGAACTGTTTATGTATAAAAGGTATGTAGACGATTGCAATATGGCCGGTAAATCTATTCCACTTGGAGCAAGACTAAAGGACAATAAAGTAGTGATTGATGAGGACTGTGTCGAAGCTGATAGGGCTTTAAGTGCAGACAAAAGAACAGCTGAATTGATACAACAAATTGCCAACAATATATGTGAATTCATACAGGTCGAGGTGGACTACCCATCTCTGCATAAAGAAAACCGTATGCCGATTTTGGACCTATCTGTAGAAATACAAAATAATGACATCCTTTACCGGTATTACAGGAAGAGTATGGCAAACTTCAATGTGTTGATGAAAAATTCCGCAATGCCATTCAAAATGAAGCGTACATGCTTAGTGCAAGAGGTAGTACGTATATTAAGAAACACAAGTAGAAGACATGAAGAAAGTGTAAAAACAAGATGTTTGAGTGAGTTCAGTCTGAGAATGCAACAAAGTGGATACACACCAAAACTCAGACAAAATATCATAAGAAGCGGAATTGAAGCATATGAAAAGCAAATCAAACGCGCCGATGAAGGAGTGTGTCCTATGTACCGACCAAAAGGATACGCAATAGAAGAAAGGATTAAGAAGAAAGCAATAAAACAAGTAGCCTGGCACAAACCATACGACAGTGTGTTGTTTTGTCCACCCACACCTGACAGCCGGTTAGCAAAGGAATTAAGACTTGTAGCTGAAAGGTATAGAAGTACAGGTGGAGTAAATGTAAAAATTATTGAGAGGGCAGGAAAAGAACTGATATCCCTCCTTCCTGGCATCCAAGAAGATAAAAAGTGTGAAAAAATGGACTGCATAGTGCATTTAAATGGAGGGAAGGAGATTGCAGAAAGGAAAATGTGGTATATACGGGACAATGCTGCATATGCAGTAGGAACGGCGTTTCCAGTATGTACATAGGTGAAACCAGTCGCAGCACATACTTCAGAGGCAGACAGCACTTAAAAATCAATCCAACAACCATTGCAAAATAGCCACAATGCATTTTCAAAACACCTAATTGAACACCACCCCAACCAACCAGGAGAGTTTACCGTCAATGTTGTTCAGAGCTATAAAAACCCCTTAGAGAGACAAGTGGCAGAAGGAGTGAAAATAATGAACATGGAATCAGACATACAAATGAACTCCAGACTTGACCATTTCCAACCAGCAATAGGCAGGATAATGATAAACAATCAATTACAGTAGCAATAGTCCTAACCCTTAACCACATATTACATGTAATCCCTATAATAGTGTATTGTTGAATGTACTTTATTACCTGTAGATTATTACTATGTCATTTGGTTTTTAGTTTATGATTGAAAAGGATTCTTGAGAATCGAAAATATTTTCCAAATTAATAAAATAAAGTGCAAAATTACAAAAATAATGTTATTATATGTTTAGAAAGCATTTGAAACTAGAACAGCAACAAAGACATCTATGTCAAAAGCCGGCCGGTGTCCTTAGGCGCATGCGTGTTACCTGTTCTGTTCAATGACAATTGATTCACCACCTTGACCAAACGACACCGAATGGAACAGCCTGAAAAGCAGATGGTGCTTGTATATTTGTAGACTTTTGAATTCCTTGAGTGAAGGGGTGTTCTTTAGGAATAAATAATTAGATTGTTGGACAATGTCAGTCAAATTTCTACATTCCAGCATGATGTGGATACAATAAAGAATATTGGGAGATAAGTTATGCCTTTCATAACCCATCTAGTTAGCCTACAAGGACCACTCATTTTTGCTACTTTTTACAAGCATTTGTTTAGGAGATCGAATTAGTCTTTCTATTGTGAAGTCAGAGGATATATTTTACAAGATACCGTATTCCTGCGCATTAAAGCCCATGGGCTTATTACCGAGAAACAGCACTTTTTGGACCTTTTGAAAATGGAAAGAGTTCCCACTTACAAGCCCAGGGGCGTATATTTGTACACTACGCCCACCCCCTATTTGGCAATGAATAAGCATTGGATTTTGACTATATAGAGCCACCAAGTTTCTTAATCATGGGTTCTTACGTGTTACTGTACGGTACTAGTCTACCTACGCGGGCGATGATGAGTGTACTGACTTTTGACAAAGTGCACGATGTTTGGAGACTTGCTGGAGATAAAAGAAATTTGGAGGAAAAAAATTCTTAAAATGTTGTTGTTTTTTATTTTAGTATAAAAGTACATTCACTTCCCTTTTTAAAAATGTATTACACTTTAAAGGTTGCGGGAATGGAATTTGGTTTATGGACCATACAAAAGATCATACAAATACAATGAAAAATTCAGTCAATGTTAATTTTGACTGTACCGAAATTGTATACATGATCTTTTGTATGGTCCATAAACCAAAATCTGTTCCCGAAACCCCTAAAGTGTTAAACATTTTTAAAAAGGGAAATGCTTGTACTTTTATACTAAAATAAAAAACAACCACATTTTAAGAATTTTTTTTTCTCCAGCAAGTCTCGTTAATCATCAATGGTAATTATTAGTTTCATATCTTTTCTAGCAATGCTGTCTTCATATTCATCATTGTCACAAGAATTTTCATAGCATGGTAACATCGTACAAACCTAATTTAATAAATATTTGAACTCAAGAAGTTTGCCATTATCACTCAAAATGGACTCAATTTATAACAGCACGACGATTAATCTCAACAGTCGAAATTTTTTGTTTCAGTATATTTTTATGTAAAAATATACGATATGTACCGTTCCGTGCTCCGTTGGAAAATTTTGATTAATTGTGCGTGTAAATTGTTCGCCTTTAACATGTCATAGCAACGGAGTTGTCTATTATCGGGACAGTCGTTTTTACCGTCCAAAAACCGTTGTCGACTTGACATTTATGAAGCAAAGTCAGTTTTCTCGTAAATTAAGAGAGATTAAAACAGTGATTATGGGAACATTGAAAAACCCGTAGTAGTAAGGCAGGGAGCAGCGTCTAGGTTTGAAGCGCAAAAGCGGCACTGGTGGGTAAAAAATGTCCACTAGAGGGCGCCTTTGAAGCAAGGTCAGTTTATATATTAATACTCACGCACTTATACCAAAAGCATTTAACAGTCGAAGTCCAAGTCAGCTATTGATTTCTAATTTATTAAAACGAGGTTGCGTTGTGGAAAGCTCCTAGAGAATCACGTTTCGTTTGCGACAAGAACTATTCCGGTAAGATTTGTTTTGAAAAAATATATTATTTGTCAATTCTCATTTTGGGTGTATTCTAGATGCAGATGAACACAAATATATATCTTCAATCATTGTTTCAAGCTCCCGTCGAAGGTTTATATCGATGTTCATTCTGAACCATTGATGGAAAATTTTGAAACGTGTCGGAGCTTTTAATATTGCCCAAAGCATGTTCATGGTATGACCGTATGTGTACGCATATGAGCACAGGATTTCTTTAGGTGTGTTATGTTGTTTTCACTAGTCTTTTGTCACTCATCTGGGTTCAGGGTGCACGTAACTATCAATTTTCATCAATTTTTTTGGCAGGGAAAAAGATTTTTATTCTCACTTATTGGCCCATGGGCTTTTGTTCGAACATTAAGCCCATCTTCGCTGTTAAGCCAATGGGCTTTTATGCGCGGGAATACGGTAAGACGATTCTCCTATGAAAATGTCTTTTACTCATTTAATATAAGAATATAGATATTGTTATTTTTAGATTTTTTTTCTCAGAGCCATCCATCTTGGATTTCTAAAAATGTCAGTGGGTAAAATTTTACACACCCTCTTAACAAAATAACGCTAGGCCCATAATTATTAAAATCCAGTGTTAAAAAAAAGTCTTTAAAAACTTTCCAACCTCCATGAAATATTGTCATAATTCCTCCAGGCTGATACTTTCAATAAAAAATAAAAGTTATTGCTGACCCCTGACCCCAATACCTAGACTATAAAAGGTTTGAATTGGTCTCCTTTTGAAGTGTGAGAACCTGAAAAAAGGCTTAATTGTTACGGTGGTCACCTCATAGATATGGCACTAAATGGAGGCTGTACTGTATGTAATTTGAAAATGAACACAATTCATAACTTTACATACTACCTGCCGGCAAACATTTAACAGAAATCCACCTTTATCAAGACATCTACTGATAATTGACAAATATTTTGTTTTGTTAAATTTGAAGTAGTAAGTAATACAACGTTGTCACACAACATTTATTGTCATACACTTGTGTATTGGCTACAATTCCAAAACATATTCTTAAAGTGAGATCAGTTAGTAAATGTATGGCAACGTGATTATTGGTGAGATAGAAATAATAAAGACACTTGCCATATAACTTATAACTAATTAATATATAATTACGCAAAACCGGCTGTGCCTTTTTTTGCCCACCACCCCCTACGAATCCTGGACATTTATCCCCCTTTGCTCTTATCAGTGCCGTTTCAGGGCTTCAAAACTAGACCCACTCCCTGCCTTACTACTGTGTGCATGTTGCCATATGCACCATACCTTTCATTCTCTACTCATTTAGGCCACTGCTTCACCAAATCTGCTTGGCAATGCTGATTCGATGAAAATGTGACATTTTCCTCTCCTGGCGCTCACCACTACAGTTTTGTCACTTAAAAACTTCAACGTTCGCTACGTCAGTAATGTAGAAATGCGTTCACAAGCCGCACACATTCAATTATGTCATTATTTATGAGAGAACTGCTTTGAATTGGTCAAAATAATACCCTGCACTATAAGTGGAAGTGTTCTGTTTCCGACCACTCCATGGCCATTAGTCAATTCCACGCATTCGTTTATTGGCTGATACAACAGTTTGTTATTGCACAATTGTCCACGGGTCATTCTGCCGAACAAAGGCGTAACAAAGCCGCTATTATCCATTAATCAACCTCCAGGGGACAACTAACCTAATCTATTGGTCAATCTAAATAAGGATGTATCAATTGTTTGGCGAAATAGCTTATGATTAAAAAGATAACGAAATAAATTTTTATTAAATTATGTGATGAAATGACAAAGCATTCTTCCGTCCCACTGAAAGAGGACGTTATGATTCCCTGTTGGAGATTGATGCCGTTGCAAACTAAACTTTCTTACAATGGATTTATTTTAATGTAAATAGATTTTCTGTTATAAACTACTGCCACACATACATATAATAATAACGGATATAAATAAACAGTATGTACAATTGTATTAGAATAGAAAAAACAGACAGTTTCCAACAGTTTATGCCGTGTGTAGGCTGTTTTAATTGTCGGACTTCCATCATCACCATGCTGGGGTGGCTTACTCCCCTCAAAATAGGCTCCGTAGGAGCCGGGCCAGTTAGTGACTAATAATCATTCATCCATTTCTTCACATTAGATGAATTTTCAAGAACAGTTTCATATTTTTGGAATTGCCACACAAGGCCGAGATGATTCTAACAGTTGGTTGAAGAAATATGAAATCTTATACATTGAGGATAATCCCCCTGGCAAAACTTACTCTGAAGATGGAAATGCTGTAAGTTTTTGGATTTGTTATCAAACATTTATATATTAACATCTTTTCAGTTTTACAAAATTATATGTTATTTTTGGATCTTACACCCCCAGACTAACACCAAGATAACTAAGCTTAAACAAAACTTATAGAAAGCTTTCAAGATTTTATTAGCGTTTTCTCAACTGAATGATATGTTGATGTAATCTGTCATGATGATGGATGATAAGGTCTGCCACTGTCCAGTTGATGTTGTTGTCCAGTCTCCTGTCAATTTTTGATAAACCTATTGGTCATGCGTAAGAAACGACCCGGTTATTTATAACCTTTGAATTTAATAAAGTCGCCTTTTTCTAACAAAATTTCGATTCTCGTCAAGGCTCAAACCCGCTTAAGTTGATCAAACAAAAATTTAAGCTTAAAAGGCAGGTTCATTGTGTACTGATATTGACCAATGGCGTTATACTTTTAACCCGTTACGTGCAAGTTAGACAATAATGGCCACCCGTTTCCCAAATAAGTCAAACAATAAACACAGTAAACCATGCCTATGCTTTAATACTTTGATTGCAAAGTAACATCTTTATTGCCTATGAGTCAACTTTGTTGTAGTGACGCTGTGCTGTCTGAGCACGTTGATCTAGTTAACAGTGTTGTTACTGCTTCTTAACACTGCTTCACAGCAAAGTATTTTATACTTTTTAGATTTTTGAGGGTAATTATGGAAGAATGTCCATTGTAAAACATACATTCATATCGCCTATAGTAGCAAGGTTGATAGTGTTGCATGTTTTGGAACATCAAGGAAATGGATTTCGATGGGAAATATACGGTCGTCCAGTCAAAGCCAGTTAGTAATTTTTTACTATGATATTTTACTTTGATAGAAAATTTACCTTGTTCATATAACACAACTTGGTTTTGTTATACTAATGGATAATTTGTCTAAGCTTTGTGGTTTTTCAGGATTTTCATTCATCAGAAAATAAATTTTGTCATCACAATATTATGTAGTGATCTCACTGGATGAACACTACAGAGTTTAATCTAGTGTTCTCAAGTACTTTGGTTACATTTTGCACTTCATGTTGGGTACCTGAATAACTGCTCGTAGAAGATAAATTTCATTAGATTATTTTTAAAACATTCAAAAAAGTGTGATCACTTTCTTCCTAAACCTGCACAGTAGACCTTTCCCCGTTGTCAGCAAGGCCATGTTTTGTGGGTGCAAATGATTATTACTTACCCGGTACTATTTCTTATTTCCTTCCTATTTTGTTATCAAGGTGGTAGAATTATAGGTAAAGAGGATTAAAAAGAAAGGCAAATACACAGAAGAAATAACATTTCCTGCTGCTATATATACGATATAAGCATTGAGCTGTTTGAGATGAGGGTATCATTCTGGTCTCACAACCATAAGGGTTGTGAGTTTGAGACCCGCAAGGGCCACTTGATATACATGTAGTTAAATGGAAGCTTAGTAAAACTTGTTTTCAGCTTGGTCTATCGTGGGAGAAATATGCTTGGTAAAAGGATGCGAGAGAGAGAAGGTAGAAAATGAATTTCACAAACATTGGAAAATGTATATATATGGTCATTGTAATGGACATTTTGCATATAAGGGATTAAAAAAAGTTGTACACTTTTGCACTTTTGGGGTTCATCCAATCAGAGGCCCGGAAAAGTGACACATGTTTACGAAGTGTGTCTAATCAAGTTATAATAAGGGTCATCATTTAAATGAAACTCCTCCCCTGCCTTTTTTGGCATTGCTGTGAAAGAATTGTTCACATGGTAGATTGGTGTAGTAAGACATCTGTGTTTTGATCCTGTCATAATCACAATTATGGTATTCTCTAAAAATATAACGCATGTATTGTTATAAAATGTTATCATTATAGTACCAAATTCGTAAGGATGACACAAATGTGACAATAACATTGATATTTTGATAAACCCATACTTCTTTTACCGTAGCAAATATCTTCTACCTTGTATGTCGCACAGTCTTTTTCAAGATGATGTCATACAGAATGACGTCACACATCCTTTAAGAGTTTATCAAAATATCAATGTACCGGACGGGTAAAATATTTGAGTTACTTTTCCTATGAACGAGTATTCTCATTTACCCCAAATATCAGTTTCAATGGAATTTACACGGAGGTTGTTAATTTTGACTTGCAAAATTAATTATGATGCTTATATTATTTAGGATACCCGTCCTATGTCGAGTATGATTTTTTACCTATTTCATGTATTTGTTGCCCTGTAGATAGGGTATAATCATATATATTCATATATACTGCTACTACTACTACATCCTCTGCAGGTGTCCCAGTTTCTGGGGTAGGCGACAATGACCAACAATGACCAACAATGACCAAGTTTGGTCTGCTAAGCTTGCCTTCCCTCTATGTGATTTAGGTCACCCTTTGGCACTCGTGCTGATGCTGGGTCGGCCAGGGTGGGAAAGTCAGGTTTTGCCACCTCCTACTGCTTTGATCATGTTTGAGACTTTGCCTCGCGGTGGTCTGGTTACTGCCGGTGTTGTGGTTGGCTGCAGTTAGCTATGACAGGTGTGGTGTTCGGATCGAGGTGGTACTTGGGCTAGGTCACTAATCTTACTCCTCTAGTTATCATACGTCCAGCAATGGATTATTATGTAGGGTTAAGCAAGTGTTTAGCCCCAGAATAATCCCGAGGCGCTGATTGGGTTCTTAGCACACCGTTGCCAATGCTGGCTTCCAGTGGTTTGGACTGGACAATCGGTCTGATGCATCAGCTTGATAACGTCTAACACTCTTTCTTTCTTGAGGGTTTCGCTATACAGTAAATTGGTGTGTTCTCCGAGGCTGGAGATTGTAATCCCATGGCTGGAAATACCAAACCATTTCACTGTATCGCTCAAGTGGCAACATTATGATCTGCAGATCATATTGCTGGCCCCAAGAAACATGCTTTATTGTATAGCGCATTCCCTCATCTCAAACCTTCTTATATTGTGTTTATAATTCTATATTATTTAAGAAACAGGCTCAGGATTAGTCACTCGTCCGCACGTATTGACGAGGGGGTAAAACCTTGTGTCGGACGAGCACTCTAATTATATCTACTCGTCCTCTTGACGAGTAGCAATTTCTCGTTGTTTTTACATAGAAATAACTAAATATTCGGTCATTAATAGCGCCAAACCTACCTTGCTTCGTCGCCATTTTGGCAATAACGAAACTGAGGCTTCAGCTACACTAAGTAACCCGACGCAAAAGTACTTAAAATCAATACCGGTTTTGCAGCGTTAGTCGTATTAGCAATGCTTGGTTTCAATATTGATCCACAAAAGTCGTGTGCTCGATAGCGTCCGTAGCAACAATACGATGTTAAATTTATATTTTACGAATTATCAAGTTAAATTAATTACCATTATCACTTATGTCCAAAAATCTATTTTACGTGTTGATTGGTTGGGGCAAAAGCAAATAATGAGAGAAAGTTCAGACAAAAGAAGAAAGATTAGCGACAGCGCAGAATGGAACAAGGGATGAGAACTCTAAAAGAATGGATGAAAGGGGGGGGGACTTTTTTAAAGGGATATAAGTCATGGGGACCATTGTGTTTAGGTCAAAAGGACCCAAAAAAAGATTTTTTACTTAGAAAAAGGGCACAAAGGGTGGGGTTAAAAATCATCTCAGGAACCATATAGCAGTTTAATTGTAAAAAAGCCGAAAAAAAGGCCTTGTTTAAATAAAAGTGCAGTCTTCTAGGGAAAAAATAAAACTTGAAAAATTGATTTTTTAAAGAACCGATAAGGAATGTGATGCTAATAAAATTTAAAGACAAAAGGGGGCTTTAAAAAAATCCAAAAATTGAAATTTTTAAAAAAGTGACTATTATTGTAAAAAAAAAACGTTTTTTCAAAAAGTTCCCCTTTGGGTTTTGGGAGGGAAA